>JBAMMX010000025.1:17850418-18505418 GCA_037126225.1 Dillenia turbinata | reverse complement strand
ATCAATATCATGCCTCACGTTTGGTTGGGAGCTTATGCCATGCACCCCGTGATAATTTTAATTAGGTATAGTACCTTGAACATGGGCATGACTGGGTTTTTCTTTTTTTTAATAAATCCTTATTATTCAATAATTATATTAGAATTGAGTCGAGTCTGGATATCGGTGGATTCGACCTTTATAGGTTCAGTCTGTTTAAAATCAAATATTATAATGCTTGGATGATTATTTTGATAATTTTAATATATTACTCTGGATATAGTTTTTTAATATTTCACAATATTATTATTGTTAATTTTTATAATGGCGTATAATCTTTAATTCGGTAAAGTAATATTTGTTTTGTATTTTATCTTGAATGATTAATGTGTTTTTTTTTTATATTTATTATGTTATAAAATGAGTTAAAAATATATTAAAAAAATTATGATTCGGATTTGAGTCTGATTCGAAATGGACACAGGTCATTTTAACTTTTTGCGCCGACCAGAGGCTCAATTTTTTGACTTTTCTTAAGCTGAGTTCAGACTCGGACCTATAAAATTTTAAACGACTTAAGTCTGAATTTTATAAAATCTAGCTCAGAAAGCTTGATTGTCGGAGCTGGTCGTAGTCTCACAATTCATTTTTCAGTATTATTGATCAGTTTAGCCTTATGGCAAAATTTTTGCATTATTTTGATTAGACATGACTTTACAAAAGATTCGCCAAGAAACATCTCTATAACTCCGGCCTTCAATAAATTAATAATATTTATAGATAAATTAAATATACTGTTCTTTCCCATACACTTATTCATATAACAATTTATTTTACTGTAAAATCTTTTTACTTAGTGACTTTGAATATTGGAGATTGATTCAGGTTGTAGTGGCCATGCATTGCGTTGTTCGTGGCAGCCCCCACTTAATTTTATTTTATAAATAATATTTTTCATTTATAAAGTCAAATATTCATTATATATAAAAAAAATTAAATTGGTATTATACTTTTTATTTTTTACTGAATAATTATATCTAGTTTTAATTGAGCTAAACTCATATTTTGCCGGATCTTGATCTGTGGCCTAGAATTTAAGTTTAGCATAATTTGTTCAAAAGTTTTTTTATGATATTTTTTTGATTTATTTGGTTAATTGCAATATATTTGGACCGTACTCTTCCCAAACAGCCTTGTCTCAGTCCGAAGGTTGAGATATGCTGTCAATGATTTATAATTTAATTGATATTATCCACATTTCTCTTATAATAGTCTCAAATTCAAACCTATGAGCCAAAGAAAAAAAAAAATTGAGATGTACTAATATTACCTCCCATACAAAAACTACTTAGGTTTACAATTATTCAACCCAACAAAAACTTGATAACTATATGTTATGAGACTCATTATTTTTTATTTTATAAATTATCAATTTACGATAATTATTTTGACTTATGCTAAATTATCCATTCACATCACATTTCTTTTATCTCTCTTGTTCCGGTTTGATTTGGATTTCAAATGAGTATAAAGTCGTATTAATATTTGCTTTAAAGCTACAATATTAAATTAGATCAACTTTCACATGCATTTTTTATTTTTGTAAATATCTCTAATAAAAATTTTCTTGTTCTCTTTAAAAAAATGTTTATTTTTACTTTTTGAAAAAAATTATTAATTTTAATTATTTAGATACTGATTCATATCTTAAAGTAATGGCAACTTATATATAGAATTTTTTATATAATTTTTCCTCTAAAAATATGATATTTCATTTTCTCTATTTTATATGTAAAGATGTTGGATGTGGGTCTTGACTCCACATATCCGACTCCTTGTGATTCGAATGGGTACTTGATGAAGAGACTTAGAACCTGTAAAAGACTGTCGGAGGGTGTTTCAGCGGAAAAGATTCTAACGCTCAAATTAGAAAGAGCAGTTTTTAAAAGAAATAAAACAGAGTGAGAAAGGAAGGGAGAATAGATCTCTCTGTGATTTGTGTACCCCCATGTAAAGTCAAAAGAACTTATCTGGTTTCGATATATCGAAGGCTTTTATATGGAGTGCCGCAAGAGTCTGACATTATATTTCTCGATGTTGCCTAATGAGTTTATCTTAGTTTTGAAGACCTATTTACATCCAATGAGTTTTATCCCATCTGTCAATTTTACAAGATCCCAAACTCCGTTGTTTCTCATGGAGTCCATCTCATCTTTCATGACATTCAGCCATAAGTTCGAGTCCTTAAAATTCATAGCTTGTGAAAACGTCTCCGGATTCTCAACGGCTTTGACATTATAGTCAGATTCTTGAAAACATACCACATAATCATCAGGTATAGCTGACTTTTTTTTTTTCAAATAGATCTTCTTAATGTTGGTTCAACATTCTCCGCAAGGGAAGGTTGACCAATTTGATCTTGGTCAGTTGTTTGTGGAATTTCTCGATTGTCATCCGTACCCTGATTTGTGTCCGTAGGGATTTGAGAGTTATTTTAGATGACAACTAACTTGGTACTAGAATTTGACAGAATACTTGATGGGTCCTTTTCATGAGTTAAGTCTCGAAAGTAATCATTCTCACGAACCAAGTCATTCTCTAGAAATTTAGTATTTCTAGATTTTACAAACCTAGTGTAGTAGGATGGACAATAAAATCGGTATCCTTTAGACCTTTTGATATAACCGACAAAGTACCACTCACGGTTCTTGGATCTAGTTTCTTTTCTCATGGATTGTAAACCCTTATCTCCGCAGGATAGCTCCATATGCATACATATTTTAAACTAGGTTTCCAACTCTTAAATAACTCAAATGGAGTTTTGGCTACTACTTTGGTTGGAACCCTGTTTAAAATGTACACAATCGTCTTGAGAGTTTCAACCCACAAGAACTTAGACAAGTTGGAGCCAACCATCATGCTTCTAACCATATCAAGCAAAATCATGCTCTTTCTTTCGGCTACCTCATTCTAGTCAGGTGAACCAGATATGGTGTATTAGGCAACGATCCCATTTTCCTGAAAGAATCTTACAAATGGATCTGACATTTGTCCATCCTCTATATATCTTCCATACTATTTTCCACCTCTCTCTGACCTCACGATCTTTATTTACTTACCACATTGTTTCTCTACTTCTGTTTTAAAAATTTTAAAAGCATCTAATACCTCATTCTTATGGTAAAAGATATAAAGATATATGTATCGTAAATGGTTATCTATAAAGGAAATGAAATAACTATGACCATATGAGTCTGTACTTGGAGTACAAATATCCGTATGTATAATCTCAAGTAATTCTAATCTCTTCCTAGCACCTTTTTGAGTCTTGTTGGTCTACTTTCCCTTAATATAATCCACACAAGTCTCAAAATCGCTAAAATTTAGAATATCAAGTATTTCATCCTTTACCAACTTTTCGATTTTCTTTATGGAGATGTGTCCTAATCTCTAGTGTCACAACATGGAAGAATTTTCCTCAATGACATTTCTTTTAACCCCTATATATGTTACATTCATGCAAGTATTATCTTATAAAATAATAGTATATAATCCATCTAATAATGAAGCATAACCAATGACATTTAAACCATAAAATAATATCATTTTATTATTAAATTGGAAAGAGTAACTGAATTGTACAAGTTTTGAAACGGAAATTAACTTCCTAGAAAATTTTGGTACATAGAATACTCTCTCTAATTTCAAGACATGCCCGTTTGCCAGAATGAACTTGCAATCGCCAATGTCTTTTACCTGTGAGCTCATCTTGTTGCCCCAATAATAGATGAGTTGTTCACGATCTATTGGCTTCCTTAGGGTTTAGTAAACACTGCAACACATTTGTAATGTGGATGGTATAACCAGAATTAATCAACCATATATCATGATAGATCTCAATCATACAAAATTTATAACAAACTAATGAGATTTTTGTACTTTTATTCTCAAACCACCGTTTGTATTTAGCACAATTCTGCTTCATGTGTCTTTTCTTTTTATAGAAGAAACACTTGAACTCCTTTTTTATGTTCGTTTTCGATTTTGTGCCCTTTAATATGGTTTGGACTTACTCTTCTTCTTTCTTTGCACAGCCACATGTGCACTTTCATAACTCTGCTTCATCTCCATCAATAGCCTTCCTTCCTCCTGCACACACATGACCATCAATTCATTGATGGATTATTTTTCTTTCTGTGTGTTGTAAGAGATCTTAAAAGAACCGTAAGGTTGTGAGAGAGAGTTAGAATAAAATGCACAAGGAAGGATTCAGACATCTCAACCTCAAATTCTTTAGTTGAGCTGCAATGTCCCACATCCGCATGATATGTTTACGCACACCGTGGACAGTAGTGAGTCTTATGGAAGAGAATTGCATGATGAGAGTACTGGTAAAAAACTTCTTCAATGTTGCAAATTACTCATCTATTTCTTTAAGAAGAGTACGAACATTGGTATGCTGATTGATCGAACTATGGATACTAGTCGAGATTTTACTCTTTATGAATATGGTACTTAAACGATTAGATCGCTCCGAACGTTCATAAAGAGTCTTATCAGTCTCGGAATTAGTATCGATTATTGGAAGTGGTTTGTCTTTCTGGATAATATAGTCAATGTCCAAGTAACCCAAACAGAGAAACACCATTTCCCTCCATTTCTTATAATTCTCTCCGTTAAAATCGAAAAAATCAGATTTCAAATCTATAGTTTGGAATACTGGAAAATTAATAAACATACTTACTAACTATATGTGAGACATTTAATATATGTCTACCGATGCAAATATATAAAAATAAATTTATGACATAGAAATTATCTGTGGGCTAAATTTCTAATTCTATTAAATTTATTTGATCTTATGATAAGATTTACCAAAAATAACTCATTCCCTAATACCTGTGGGCTAATTAAAAAACTATCAATAGTTAGTTTTTCCTTGATTACCTTATTCTTCTCTACTTAGTCCTATAAAATGATCTCTGTAGTGCACCAAGTAAGCTCCCAGAAAGGTGGTGGGTCACATGGGACCGTTTAAAACCGACAAATCTTAGACTTATTCCCGCCCTTTTAATAAAACCAGCCTAAACATGCACTAGATCAACCGCATTTATAGTATTATATAAAAAAAGAAATTTAACTAAATAGACTACTATTGAAAATATTTATTTTGATATTTTATCTCTATTTTTATTATTTTCATGCAACAAAAATTTTTATGGGATAATATTCATTACATATAAATACTTTTCATGGTAAATTATTCTTTTCTAACATGATCATGCCTTATATATAATTTTCTACTTAATTATGGTTACTGTGATTAAACCCTAATTAATTTTAAAAATTATATTGATTATAAGGATAATAATATTACTTAATTTTGACATGCCAAGATACATAAAATTTTAATATGAAAATATAAAAAAATTACTTAATGCATTTTATTGATTTTGTACATTCTCTTCATGCACAAAATTATATCAAAAATTAATTTTATGCATAATTTTTTAAAATTTGGATTTAGTCGATATTTTAAAAATTTTGGAATTTGGGCTTAGTTATTATGACCATACTACTTGATTTTAAAGAAATATATCCTTAATTCGATTGCTTCATGCGTTATATCCTTAATTTAGATTAAATTAGTTGCTCTAACCTACATAAATAATCCCCTGTACATGGTACAAACATTATTCTTCTTTTTTTTGTCCCCCCTATATGGTATCAGAACCTTTTTTATGATTCAAGTTATGAGCCAACATCATCGATGGTAATTCAGTAATAAAGCACAATCACTATCATCAAAATGATAAGTGACGGAGCCATATATAAAAGGGATGAATAATTATCTCACTAAATTAAAATAAATTTATTAATATTTAAATATTAAATAAATATTATTTATATTCAATTTAAAATATTATTTTTATTAAAATTGTTAATTTGTTTTATAAAAATATTTTATTTCTTTTGAATTTTGGAATTGTAGCCGAAAATGATCCCCTTAAATCCATCACATCAAGCTCAGTCAACCTTCACGCCACATGTCGTCTTCTCATTGGCACATGACATTCGTCATTTGCCATGTGTCACCCAATCAACTGCCACCTGTGTCCCAATCAACTGCCGTGTGTCACCCGGTCAGCTACCATGCTTTCATGCTATATCACCTGACACATCATTAGATTAGGTCCCTTAGCCACATCAGCATTTATATAGCTGTACCTGGACAGGCCTAGATCCGGTTCGGTTCAAACCGTTGACTACAACTTTGACCGACCGATTTAACCATTTCTCAGCTGATTTTTTGTCGATCTGATTGGTTCTCAAGGTTTTCAGCTATTCTGAATTTATTTCTAGGGTCAGATTGAACAAATTTTGACTTTATGGATAGGTTTTTCTATTTTTTGTGTTTTTTAAATTCTATTGTTAAAATTTTTATTTTTATGTGTATTATAAATATTTTTAAACTCCCTCAATATATTTCTAACCAGGATTTATGAGTTAAGAAAATATATAATTTTCTCAAAAAATAGACTTATTTAATTATTGTTATCAGAGAAAAATACAAACATACACAAAAGAGAGATGATTAAGAAGATGCATTTACAAAATATTTAGTATTTTGAAATGACATGAATTATCATATTCTAATATGGTTTCAAAATACTTATATCAATCAAACTTGACTTTTGATAATTTGACACTGGTAAGGAGGTATGAGATTTTTAAAAAAGTCTTGCATGATTTCAATCAATTTCCACTATTAGCTATTGTTTCTTTCTTGGCACATCTTAGCCTTCACTGACACCGCCTTTGAGCTCCCATGGTTACAATGGTTACTTCAAGATATGAGTATTACCTCCTCCACTCCAACTCCTTTTTATTGTGATAATCATGTTGCCATGCAAATCGGTGATAATAATGTTTTTTATGAATGCACTAAATATATTGAAATTGATTGACATCTTGTGCGACATTATGTATCTCACGATATTGTCCAACTTATTTCTATTTCTTCACAATCTTAGATTATAAATATTTTTATTAAATCGCACTCAACTCAACAATTTAAGAATCTAGTTTATAAATTCAAGATAACTGATTTTTCACCGTCTTGAACTTGAGATGTAAGATACATTGTAATTCTCCAAATTTTATAAGTAACTTGAAATTAGGTTTGATATTATGGTTATATTAGTTGAAAAGTGGAAAAGCAAAAAAAAAAAATAATAATAATTAAAAAAAATCACATGTTGAAGTCAACATCCATGATGTCGACTTTAAAGGTTTTTTTTTTTTTTTTCAATTTTGTGGTTCACGGGGAAATTAACCGGTCAGCTTTTGAAGTCGACATCATGGATATCGAATTTGAAGTCGATATCACGGATGTCAACTTCACTAGTTTGGGAATAATAAAAAAAGGATCACAAATCTAGGATTTTGTTCTATTTTTACAATATTAAAGAAATAACCCGTGATTAGGACTTCTAAATAAGAAATCGAAGTCCTAATATTGAGTTAAAATTGTGATTGTTGGCTAATTAATTTTAAGGACCATAAATTTGTAAATATTTATAATTATAATATTCAAATTTTCCGATTTTATTTTTGCAAAATTTTATTTGAATAAAAAAATATTGTATTAAAGTAATTGAAGATAATTCAAAAGTATTACATTAATGACAATGAATTGTGAACAAATCAATAGCATAAAATGTAAATAATGACACAAAATCTATACCATAAAATACAACAAACCCCACAAAAGAAAAGGACACAAAAGTGCCCATACATATGAAGCAAAACAAATAAAACCCACAAATGGACTACAATGGGAGGCTTTCGATCATGACAGGAAAGAACTGCACTGAACAGCTAGCAACTAGAAAGCATTCAAGGGCTAGTGGTTGATGGAGGAGGGGAGAAAAAAGGAATGGAGGGAAATGTAGTGGGAATGGTAGTTGGGATAGTAGGAATGGGTATCTGGGGGATGGATGGAACGACGTTGGGCAACGTGGGCAAGCCGGGGAGTGGTGGTAGTGTGGTAGGTGTAGGCAATGATGGTTGCGTTGTGGGAATCGTTGGGAAATTTGGGACGGTAGGCAAGCTTGGGAGCGGTGGCAATGTGGTGGGTGGCTTCGGCAAAGATGGTTGGGTCGTGGGGATCGTTGGCAATGGAGGCAATGGAGGCAAGGTTTGTTTAGGCAATGGCGGGAGAGTAGGCAAGGCTGCTGGTGCAGCTTGTAGAAGATTACGGACCGCAAAGGCTCGATCAAGGCTTGAAAATGACAATGCAATGAGGAAAGTGAGGATGAAGCACTTGAAGTTGGCCATTTCTGATTGCAATTCAAGGCCTTAAGCAAGGACAGAATGAGCTAAGGTGAGTAGAAGAGAAGAAGAGTTTGGATATGATTGTTTGTAGCCAATGTCTGCAACCGGGTTTTTATGGGCCAGAGTTGAAGATGGTATCTATCAGTCAGTTGATTATGGTTGGGAAAAATGCTTGCCCTTACAAGTTTCTTGCAGTTTGTTCACCTTCTCATCTATCTTCCATGCTCTTGAATTTTCAAATGCTTGCTTTGCTTGGACAAAATGCCAAAAAATGAGAATCAAATCACAACTAGTCAAATATCTCCAACAGCTACATTCCGAGTCAATTGAATAGTTAGGTGCCTTAATAGAGTCATATATAGAGTGATTCCAAATTTTAGGATTAGGATTTAGATATTGTTATTATTGTTATATGAGAATATATGATATACTATAAAATTTGCTAATTTAAACTGAGCCTGTGGTATATGATCAACCAAAAAATTAGATTTGATCTTATTTGTTTGTAAATTTAATAAGGTTTGATGTGGTTTTTAAATCAAACAAATTCAAAATAAAAAACAGATTGATTGATGTCCTTTTTAAGTATAAATTTTTAATGATAATTATATGATATAAAGTATATTTAAAATATATTTTACATATAATTATTTATGCAGGTCGGCTTGTTAAATTAGTATGACTAAATACTAATAACTCAAACCTGTTTAACTAAATACACCAACCTTCTGACCTAAATTTGTCTCAATTAGACATGCAAGTGGAATCAAGTCATGTCAGAATAGGTCAAGCAACTCATGAGCAATCTGATTTATTTCCACCCCTGACCTAAAGGAGGTAACAAAATGGCATAAATGGATGACTAACCGGTAACCAAGGTTTGTCCGGTTAATCGGGTCTAAATACGATAGGGTTTATTGAGGGATTGACTCTCCTAAATCGTTTTTCTTCATTCCTAAAACTTAAATTCGATATTTCTGATTAAAGAAGTAGAATATCTGACCACTCAATTCAAAAAAGTTTGATCGTAAATTTATATATAACTATGAGATTTCTATTTATTATAAAAATATTTACTTTGAATAATAACTCTTATTATTAGGGTGAGTCAACTATTATTGGACAATCCAAGTACCAAATAGATATAATACTCGACGTAATTTTGGAAGATATTACGTATCTCGTGATCTAAAAATTATAAAGTGCTTGTGGTGTCTATTACAACCGACTATTTACGAACACAAGAATCTCTTCAATAACTCTATAAATATTTTTTTTTTTTGATTATTTTGTGTTTGCTAATTGTAGTTTATCAATGTGTTTGAATCAATCTATCAATTAATTTAATGGGTTTTCTATAAAAAAAAAAAAAATTTACGCCGTAAGTCCTTAAGCATTGTCTAATTAGATAATTGCACAAAAATCCTTACTATTTATCGCGATAATATATCATTTTGTAGTTTATAATCTACTCACAAACCCATTGTTAGAGATTTTTTTTTTAATTATATCTCCGTTATTATTTACATACATGAAAATCATCGCATACTTGATCTAGTGGCTGAATATTAATACCTTTTAAATTTTAAATAAGATTTTAGATTCAAATTTTATATATAAAGAAAATAAACATTGAGAAAGTTTTAGATACAAAACCATTGTTAATTTTTTGTTCGTTACATCTCAATTATTATTTACATGAAAAGAGAGATATAATTTGATAAAAGGTCAAAACATATGAAACTTGTACCATTAGCATGCAACAGTTAAAATATGTAATTTACACAAAAACTTTGTGATTGCCAAGATGAAAAATATAATCAAAATATTAAAAATAAGTTTAAAGTTTTAAATATTTTTAAATAGTTAAGTAAAATACTTTATCAAAATCAAATTGTAATTTATAATTTTTTTCTCGAAACATTATAATGGAATATATTGAGTACATTTTTGAGTGAAAAATTCTAAATGAATGAAAGACTGTACGAAATAAAATTTATTTTATTTTAATTTTTGTTTAAGTAAAGCAAGGAATTTTCCTCGTTTGGGTCATAGAAAACTTTTACAGTTATTTAAATATTAGCAAAAAGTTTTAAAATGATTTTTTTTACTAAATTATAATGTTTACAATAATTGTGTTATAAATATAAAAAGTGATCAATAAACAATTGAATTAATAGGAAGAATGCTTAATATTTTATCAAAAACTCAGATTTGAATATTAAAAATGAAAAAAACTATATGAAGAGAGTCTTGTAAAAATTAAGGAATTCGTCGTAATTTCGCTCTTGTTGATATTTTTCTTTGTTGCATAATTGCAATCTGAATATTTAAATTTATTGATCAAGGGCTATACAGCCTTCTAAGGTGATGAAGTATTCAGCTTAAAGGGAAAACAAAAACAACTTGGAAAATGCTTGCAGCAAGTTTAGAGTGATTATTATGACAAGGAGGTAACAAAATGGCATAAATGGAAGACTTTCTTTGTCAGTTTATATATAACTATGAGATTTTTGTTTATTATAATAATATTTAGTTTGAACAATAAATCTTATTATTTATAGCGTTTTGAAACTTGGATCAGATTAGCTGGTCTAACTGGGAACCAGACCAACAACCGGTTTGAGTTTCTTTACAGAATCGGTTTTTAAAAAAACTGATCAAACTGATCAAAATCTCGATTGGAGAGGGGAAAACTGGATTGAACCATTTTTTTTCATCTAATTTGATCAATTTGATCCAATAACTTATTGATCCTTTGGGGTGATTGATTCATATTTCGATACAGATTTCAAAACACGATTATTAGGATGAGTCAACTATCATTGGACTATCAAAATACCAAATAGATATAATACTTGTCATAATTTTGGAAGATATTAGATATCCCGTGATCTAAAAATTATAGTGTTTGTGGTATCTATTACAAACGGCTTTCTATGAACACAAGAACCTCGTCGATAACTCTATAAATATTTTTTTGATTATTTTGTGTTTGCTAATTGTAGTTTTTCAATGTGTTTGGATTAATCTATCAATTAATTTAATAGGTTTTCTAGAGAAGAAAAAAAAAATTTATGCCGCAAGTCCTTAAGCATCATCTAATTAGATAATTACACAAATATCCTTATTATTTATAGCCATAATATATCATTTTGAAGTTTATAATCTACTCACAAACCCTTTGTTAGAGATTTTTTATTAATTACATCTCCGTTATTATTTAGATATATGAAAACCATCACCTACTTGATTCAATGATTGAATATGAATACCTTTTAAATTTTAATTAAGATTTTATATTCAAATTTTATATATAAAAAAATAGATTTTAATTAAGATTTTAGATTCAAATTTTATATATAAAAAAATAGACGTAGAGAAAGTTTTACATACAAATCTATTGTTAATCTTTTCTTTATTACATCTGGATTGTTATTTACATACATGAAAAGAGAGATATGATCTGATAAAAGGTCAAAAACATATGAAACTTGTACCATGAGAATGCAACAGTTAAACTATGTTAGTTGTTTACACAAGACTTTATGATTGCTAAGATTAAAAATATAATCAAAATATTAAAAATAAGTTTTAAAGTTTAAAATATTTTTAAACAGTTAAGTAAAATACCTTATCAAATTGTAATTTATAATTGGAATATATTGAGTACATTTTTGAGTGAAAATTTTTAAATGAATTGAAGGATTGTACGAAATAAAATTTAATTTAAATATTAATAAAAAGTTAAAAAAATGATTTTTTTTTTAACTAAATTATAATGTTTACGATAATTGTGTTATAAATATAAAAAAAGTGATTGATAAACAGTAGAATTAGCAGGAAAAATGCTGAAATTTTTTTATTTAAAATTTGAATTTGAATCTTGAAAATAAAAAAATTATATTAAAAAAGTTGTCTTTACAGATGGTTTGATAATAACTTGAATTAGATTAGTCAGAATTTGATTCTGATGGAATACGGATCGGTCAAACAAAAAATAAATATAAAATGTGCCGCTGATTTGGCCCAACAAGAACCAGTCTCGAACAAATCGGGCCGAGATGCCATTCATTCGAAACCTTACTGTTGAGGGCCAAGCTGCGTAAATGGAGTAATACTCGATTCATTCATACTCGAACCTGAATTGACGATCAAACCCTACGCCGTAGTTCAAATTCTACACTCCATTTCTGTTGTGAGTCTCTCTCTCTCTCTCTCTCTCTGAATTCATCTGTCAGTAACTCAATATTGAAACCCTAATTTTGTTAGGGCATGATAGGGGATGATTTTTTTTTTTTTTTTTTTTTTTTTTTTTTTTTTTAAATAGATTTGAAGGAAATGAAATGGCACTAACCAGGGCAGACAATTCTGAATTTTCCACCTTGACAAGTCAAGCTCTTTTTTGCTTCTCCTTCTGAATTCGTGATCCTAATCTCTTACTCTCTTATCTTCTTTTCTCGTGATTATACCTATCGTTGTTGCTTAACCAATTCAATTGCGCCTTTCAAACCCTAATTTTCGCTAGTTTGGGACCTCCTCAATTTGGGGTTTTTCCTGGCCCTTGATGATTTTGATTAACAGCAGAATCTAATTTCATTTTTCCCTTTCTCACTCTTTCTTCTCTCTCCCTCTCTATCTCCCGTTCTTGCTTGAAGATTGAGCAATCTTAAGCTCGAAATCAGTTATAGAGTGTCAATTCAGTGAAGATTCAGAGAATTTGGTGCTGTCAAAGCAGCAGTTGTTTTCTGTGCCGGTTAGTGCCCTTTTGGCTATGAAAAGCATCCGATTATTCAAAGATAATTTTTTTTTTTAAAATTTACTTTAAGGATTTCATCAAGGTTGTATTTTCATTGATGAATCTTTCTCTCTCTTGCATGTATGTAGAGTCGGTGAGCGAGGCTGGTTTCTTGTCAACTTGGAAACTGCATCTGGTTATGATGGATGATGATTCTGACTTCACCTTTTGTCAGGTACAATAACAATATTTGGATTTGTTTTTAGGTAATTTTTCTGATATTTAATTCTAAATTCCTCAAATTATGAAGAATTAATTCTCTCTAGGGCAAGTTAGACACAATTTTATGTGCATTTGCTTGGTGAACGGTAGTTGTTGGGTTAATGTTCATGCTCTATGGGTTTACTTAGTGCAAGTAAAGCGGTTGAGGATTCTTGCCATTTTCAACATTGTGCATGCACGCATACACAGAATGCATGCGTCCTCATCTATTGTACACTACTTTTTTGGCACACAATAAATCAGTGGAACTTGCTAGAAACATGTTTAAGCATATCTTTTAATGTTCCCCAAATAATTGAGGGTTTTTTTTTTTGTGGTTAGTGCAAAAATGATTTGAAAGTTGAATGGTGGATTATAGCTTTAGCGATAGTTGTTGTAGTAGTTACATAACTTTATGGTTCTTATACCCGTGCAGTCATGAGATTCAAGATGATTTCTTGGTGGAGGCCCTGGTTCTATATATGTTTAAAGAGTGTTTTGGGAGGTAGGAATTGAATGGTCTTAAATGTTTTGCTCTATAATCCACCTAGACTTGATCCAACAAATCATGTTGCCATTGGTTAAACAATGGCCTTAATACAAGGAATGAGCTCAATTAGCTTCCACTTGAGCATTCTAAATGTGCAGTGTTTGTCATCATGGGTTTCTTTCTATTTATTGAATGATCTCACTTCACTCAGCATGTGAATTAAAGACCCATTTTCTGGTTTAGGTTGCTTCACCTGCCATTAAGGAAAATTATGAGACAGAGGAAGTGGTTCCAGGCATTAGCAAAATCAACATAAAAGATGGGCCATCAAATGGCATTGCTGGTGCACAGACTAGTGGTGTGTGGAGGGATACATTGCCCAGTAGTGTCAAGCAGAAGACTGTTGGTTCTTTGTCATTTAATGTTATTGATAGATCATCCCCAAAACAGTCAAGTGAATATCCAGGACGAGCTACTTTGCAACGGCCTGTAACTTCAGTTAAAGATTCCAAAGAGAAGAATATCGCTGCTAGGAAGCCTGCAGCTAGGGCAAAGGTTCCTTTTGAGAAGGGATATAGCCAGATGGACTGGCTTAAACTTACTCGCACACATCCTGACTTGGCAGGTATCATAATTATATGCTACATCCATAACATACTTTGGTTTCTTTTCAGTCCATCTGGCCATAGTCTGCTGATTATTCATTGCATCTAATATCTGGTTTCTTTATTTCTATGATTTGTGCATAGTTAGTACTGTTGAGGCATACTTTGGTTTTCTTGTGGTTTATTTGCCTTTAGATTCTAGTTTGCTTCATGCAGCCTTCCAGGTCAACCTTGAGATTGAACCTGTGAACACTTTGTTGAGGGCGGTGCAGTTGTGTGACTTGTGTCTCTATTTTTGATATAATTGAGCTACATCAATCCTTGGTTCCAGTGGCAATTTTTTGCTAGTTTCTGATCACTACAAAAAGATGTATTTCAGCTGAGAATGATATATTGCCTTAACCCTGTTCACATATTCTGTATATTTGCTTGTTAGAAATCTATTATGCTTTTGGTGGGTTTATAACTAAATCTAACTTCACCATACCAATGGAGGTACATTCCACAAATGGAAGTCATACAAATAGTTGACTGTTGAAGTAGGGTGAAGTGGCTGGAGCAAGAATTTGACTTTTCTTTTTTTCTTTTTTTGGGGGGGGGGGGTTGGTGGTGGAAGAAACGAGCAATTATTGCTTTTTAAGTTTCACCAGTTGTATTTTCTAGTTAAAATTGTCCATGATTTCCCACTCAAGTGGTTGAGTATGCCACTGCTCCATGAATAGCTTAAGAATTTTTGCGTGGGATAGTTTGCTCAATCATCGAGCTTGTTTGGAGAGTTATTCTCTAGCTTAGACTTAGTTCCGTTTGTTGGGCTGTCTGTGTCTCCTATTGTGTAATTCAAATCCATATTAATCTGCTAGTAGTTAAGAGGAGGGGGGAAATATTTGAAGTCCAAACACAAGGTTTTTGGACATAATTGCCCTTAAAACTATGTTTTTTTAATGGAGATTATTTATAAGGGGGAAAATAGATATACATTGAAGATACTACTGTATAATGACGTAATAACCACATATAACTCCAGTTTTTACTTTTCTGTTTCATCAAAAAACCATCTTTTTCAAAACTTCTTTCTTTCCTTTTTATTCCATGTTATCTCTTGCAGACTTTCTCTTTAACGCATTCTCACTTTTTTCTTCTTTTGTTTGTGCTTTGTGCATCTGCTCACTAGGCAAAATCAGAAAGCATATGTTGAGATTTTAAAAAACAGGTTTCTCATTGTGTTGACTGTCATGCTGGGACTTGAACCCACAATCTCTCCTCTGGAGGTGGGTGCCCTAATTTTATATTTCTTTCGATAATAAAAAATATAAAATAAAATTATTGCCCCCCCAAAATAGCTGAAAAGTAAATAATGGTGCGAAGACCACTCAACTTCTTCTCTGCTCTCTCTTTTAGGCATTGAAAGCTCTCTCTCTCTCTCTCTTCCTCTCTCTCCCTCCCCCCAATGACTGCAACAGAAATTTCTTTTGCAGTCTTGAATATTCCAAATCTTTTAATTCTGTAAGGACCCACTCTCTCAAACCTCAATGCCAAATTCTCCCTCTTCACTTTATAGGTGTTTTTTCTTCAAAATTATCTTTTTCCGTGTGTTTCTACCCTGTTCTTTGCCAGAAACGTGGAATAATCATAGATTTAAATCTCTGGTTTTGGGCTAATGTTATAACATAAAAATTGGGCTTTGATGGAGTGGAATCAACTTGTAATTGCGGTTCTATAATTGGGTATTTTCATGACTATTTTTCTGTTTTTATTCTGATTACTGCCACTAGTAGAAGCAAGTGATTATGTAAGTAAACAGTTTGTTAAATGGTTTCCATATATTTGATTTGGTTATAAATTGTTTTTTAGAATGGATGAATAAGTAAAGGGTGAAATCATGAGTTCGGTTGTTTGTGTTGCTTTTATGTTCTGAATGATATAATGACATTGATTTGTGGTGGTAATACAAATCACTTGGGTATAAAATATGAAAGTAATTAATATTTATTGCTTGTTTTGAATATATATTCTATATGGAAATTTATATCCAGAGCAATATAAGTTTCAGTTTCTAAAATCGTGTCCAAAAATTTATATCTCACATATCTATTTTTCCATTTGCGTCAGCAGCTCAAGACATATCTTAAAACATCTTGTGAAAATGTTATCTTCAATATTATGAAGCTTAACTATTTAAAAAGACGTACTCATGAGAAATAGTAATACAAATTGGTATTTTCCTATGCTCTAGATTTTGTAGGCACATTATCTGACTGTGAAATGCCAAGTTGATCATTAGTCTTTTATGAGTTACAGTTACTATAGTGCTGTAAGTGGCATTTTGCATTTATTGGTATAAGTATGCTACCCAGGTAATAATCTGAGATGAGAAGTAATTGTGTTCCTAATGAATGGATCACTTCTGGAGAAGCTTACATGTATATCATGGATTTTATTTCTCGAGTTGTGTTTTCTAATAGATTTTTGTGCCAAAGGCCCTGCCAATTTAGCCACCTTCACTCCTACAAAAAAACCTTTAATCTCTTCTTTTAGTTGCTTTGATGCCTTTGACATGTGTACAGATGGTACCTGTCACTAGTTCAGTTTGCAGTTCTCCATTGTACATGGTTTAGACCATCATAATGCAATTTTTTCTCATTTATCCTTTATTAAAGCTACAGCTGCCTCTATCCTCATGAGTGTTTTACTCCTTAGTACTATTCCTTCATCTTTCTGCTCTTTTGTTTGCTAATAGTACTTTTACTTGTGCCTTTCTTCAACCCATGATGGCTATAAGATTTGATGGTCAGATGTGAGAGTAGGTGATGCTTGGTGAGTGGCTTCTTGATTTAGTCAGTTGTTTTATTTTAGGATTGAAGGGACAGTCAAGTAAGAGGCTTATTTCTATGAAAGAGGTCAAAGAACACCAATCAGAAGGTTCTATGTGGACTGTCCTAAAAGGCCGGGTGTACAATATATCTCCATACTTGAAGTTTCATCCTGGAGGTGAGGATAAAATGATTATGCATTTCATTTTTTGGTCAGCAGTGCAAGTCTTAAGAAGATTATGCTTTTCTCTTCTCACTCTGCCTATATGTTTCCTATAAATTCTGAAGTCATCATTTTTTGGCCCTGCTTGGATCCAAATGAACTCCAAATTTTTGTGCAAAGTTCATTTCCAAATTCAAATTTTGTTGCTTGGAACAAAAAAAAAAAAAAAAAAAAAAAATACACACACACACACACACACACACATATATATATATATGGAGTTCATTTCTAACTTCATAAAAACTATGGACTTTCAAATCAGCAAAAAAAGTGGAATTTGCAAATGAACTTTACAATAGTTTGTGGTACTTTTCAATCACCCTTTTATCCTAATTAACTCTAGAGGGAGGGAATGTTAAGGGTAATTAAGTAACTAGTCATATTTACAAATGAATTCCACATTTTATTTTTATTGTTTCAAGCATAGGAATTCAATTGAATTTCAGATTTTAATTTTTAATTCCAAGCATAGGAGTTTATTTGCAAAATGAAATCCATGGTTCAGTTCATTTCAAATGAATTAAACCAATTTTTCATTTGGTACCAAGCACGGGGTAAATGAATCAATTATGGTGGAAAAGGAAGACTTTTTATTCCTCTCTACTCATCTTTTAAATTGTATCCCCTGTTCTTTAATGATGGCTTGTTTGGAAATGTGTAGTTCTAAGGGTATTTACATTTTCAAAGTAGTGCATGCTCGTTTACAAAAACATAGAAGGGGCTCATACCATGATTTAGATGTTCTTTAAACATCAAGTTTCTTCTGATAAAATGCAAGATGTGTATATATATACATATATATATATATATTTTGGTTTATGACATAAATTTGCAAGCTCAGTTGCTTATTCCTACAGAGTGTCGGTCACATTGTGTGGCCATCCTACACTTTATGCATGACTCATTTGTCTTGTCTAATATAAAACTCCATAAGGAATTGGTGCCACATAGCACTCTTACTCTCAAGGTATTAAAACTCTGTAAGTCAGAATCAACACTTCATGTATTTCAATCCAATTTACACCATAGCTTTTGATGGTTTTCCGCTGCAATATTTATGTTCCCATGCATGCTCATGTCCATCTCCTAAAAGAAGGCTATCCATGTTGTGTTGAATTTTAATGGGACTTAATTGACCTTTTTCATGATTCCATGTTGAACAAGCTGCCAGCGTTGACTGCCAACTGATTTTCGCAATCTTTTTGCAGGTGTTGATATGCTTATGAAGGCAGTTGGCAAGGACTGCACATCATTATTTAGTATCCTTTTTGGATTGTTGATCTTTTTAAATTGCCTTCAGTTTATCAAACATTGTTGATGTCTTTTCTTAGTCAATTGAACCCCATATAATTGCTTTTGATCTTTTTGGAAGACTCTGTATTGAAGCTCCGGAGTCTTAAAATTGTCTTACTGAAAATTTGCCATGTTTCATAACCTGAAACATTTGTCTACTATAGTACGAGTTTTCATAGTAATTTTTGCAATAATGACTCAAAAATTGTATCATGCTCAAGTGTTTGATATTCTCATGCTCAAACATACTAAAGGAACAGGATTGGGACTCTTGCTTTCTTGCGAGTGATTATTACAGAGTACAAGTGGAATCCTTAAAAATATTGCAGACAAATACCATGCCTGGGTGAATGCAGAATTCTTACTGGAGAAGTGCCTTGTGGGCATACTAGATGATAGCCAGTGAACCGTAACAATTTCTTCACAAGGGAGAGGAAGACCTCTGCTGTATAGCATACACCGAGCTGAATAAACAGCAAATTGATCCGATGCTGACCGAGCTTAATATCTTGAAACTCTACAACCTTAGCCAATATAGTAATAACGTACCATTTTTTCGAGATTGAAATGCTGTTATAATACCGTGAATTTTTGTACAATGGGCAATGCCCCTACGAATATTTCTCCAAGCTGCATAATGCATGTTATTTTTTTCTTCAAAGACGGGCTAACGTGCAAAACTTCTGATTTTGTATCTTCTACTTGGAGGTGAAAGTTGCTGGGTCTGCTTGGGATTGTTGTTCTCATGCATTCCAGTTATATGGTAAGCAAGCTAACTTCAACATAGGTGAAATCCCTATTGAATCGGGGGGATCGATTTGAGGTCTCAAATCGAGAGATTGGTTACATTCCTTAAATATATCGTATTGTTCATGTCTAATCAAATTAGGGTTTTGTATTTAATCAAAAGTTAAAGTTGTAAATTTAGAATCAAAGTTTATAAGAAGAGAGGTATTTTCTTTCACAAAAAAGTTAATTTGATGCCCCTTTTGATCGCACAAAAGAAAAAATACATTATTCTTCTTTGATAAATAAAAATTTTCTTAGAGGGGTTAAGGGATACCAAAAAGAAGGAAAAAACACAAACACACGTGTCTATCCCTTCTCATATTTATTAAAATACGTAAAAATTAACAAATTTGTGTCCATTTGACTTTGTTTTAGGTTTATGCCAACATTTTTTGGGGGGTGGGGGGCATAGTGAAAGTCCTTAGTAAAGAACTAGGTTTGTAATTTTAATCATATTTTGAAAAACCCTAAAGTGATGATGGACTGATTGACAAAGAAAACACAGAGAGAGGCTCTTGAGGTTAGAATCAGTATTTTTATAATAAATTTTATGAGTATCTTTTTTTTAAAAAAAAATGTATGTATTAATTTTTTTTAATTATTGTGTCTAAAAAATTTTAGTGTGTTCCATAAAAAAATTAAAAGAAAGGGAAAAAAAGAGTTGAGGGAGAGTTTTTAAGGGGATTAGTCTAGTAAACACAATTCCTCTGTTTCAAATTCGATGATCTCGATTTAAACGTTGATGTAACAAAAAAAAAAAAAAGAATTGAGGAAGAGAGAATTATTACCGAGAAATAAATAATGCAAAAAGAATTGTGGGAGAGGGAATTATTATTTATCATCAAGAAATAAATAAAACAAATTAGGCTAAAATTTGTCATTCGAACGTTCACGGTGGGACTCGAACCCACAATCTCCCGCTCCGGAGGCGAGCGCCTTATCCATTAGGCCACGCGAACGTCGCGTTGTTGCCCTTAGGACTACTAAAGACCACCAACTGAAATGGAACGAAATTAAAATATTATATTGCACCACCCCACAACGTCTTCTCTGCTGCTGCTTCTTCACTCCCCATCCCCCCTCTCACTCTCTCATACACTCTCACACACTCTCTCTCTCTCTCTGAAAATGGCTTTGGCAATCTCAAACATTGTTCTATGCGCTAAATCTCTCAATTCTCCAAGAACTCGCTCTCTTCAACAAACCTCACTTCCAAATTCTCCTTCTTCCCTCAACAGGTAATTTAATCTATTTTTTTTTTCAAATCTCTCCTTTTTCGTGTCTTTTTCTTCCTTTTCCTTCACGTAGTAAATTAGATTCAGTGTCTGGATTTTGGCTGCTCTTGCAGTGTTGGAACTAAAATTTTCTTCAGGGTTCTGTAATATTTTGTCTCATGGTATTTTTTTTCCAATTCAGTTTTTCAATGCTTATTCCAGGTGATTAATTTATGTGGGTTTTATGGAAATCAGGATTTTATGATGAAATCGTCTTACTTTCTGCATAACAATCGAATGTTTCCTCTTAGAATTAGGGTTTTGTTATTTGTTCTTTTTCCATAGAATTTGATTTAATTTAATGCTAATTTCTGCTACAACTACTACTATTATTAGAAGCCAAATCGGTAATTAGAAATTTGTTCAATAGGTTTTTGGTGTTGGTGGTCAGGTTATAACAAAGTTGTAAAGTATGAACATTTGGAAGAATATTAAAAAAAAATGTTTAATTGAGACTTGTGTTTTTTGTGTTGTTCTATCAAATAATATAATAGTAATAATTTGTGAATGCAAATAAAAATTTTTGTATAATTAAATTGGTGGATTATATTAGGTTATTCTGGAAGACATCAAAAAGTAAAATTGTGGTCCATTGTGCTGCTTCTGCTGCTGGGAGTCCTGGTCAAAATGGTGATGTGAGCCCGTATGAGGTATTGTTACTAACTTTACGGTCTATTTCGACATCAAATATAATGAAACATTTTTTATTTTTGTTATTTAGAATTCATTATCCCCTGTAAGGTGAACCCATTGAACACATTGTGTAATTAGCTGTGAAGCATGGACACACATTCAGGACACATGACACAACATGACATGATACACATAACTTATATGCATTTAAAGATATGCCACGAAAATTTAAAATATTAGCTAATGTGTAAAATTAACTAACATGGTATTACATGAATTTAATTTTCTTTTTTACTTCTACAAACCTTAGCACATGATAGATTTATTTTGGGTTTAGAACTATAATTAATTATATTTCTAATTTCTACAATTATTTGAATTTTTATGTTTATGGAATGATCTTAAATGCCAAAGAAATGTCTAGTTGAAAATGAAATGTTAAAAAGTGTAAGGGCTCAAATGCATCTATATGTGTCTTCAAAGTGTCATCTGGGTCTTGAGTCCAAAAATGTTTCTGAAGCTCCATTGTACTAGTGTTGGTGCAAGAGTGACCATTCTTATAATCAGTTTCAATGGTTTCATTCCAAAATGCTACTACAATGCTCTTTGAGGATTTTATATTTTGTAATAAAATTATTTATAACAATAGATTTTCTTTCACAATTAAACATGGATCAAAATGAAACCATTTTTAATTCCAAAGGGGCCCTTACTTTCACTTATTTTGGACACAAGGGAATTTTTCATCTATTGGTGAATTTTGATATTCACCTTGTTGTATTGTTGTGATTTCAGATTCTTGGCGTGAACCCAATTGAGGGATTTGACATGGTTAAGGCGGCATATACAAGAAAGCACAGGGATGCTTTGATGAGGGGTGATGATGCACTCCTTTCCCAAGTAGGTTTCTGTCTTTTCCAACTTTAGATCTTCTGCTCACTATGTGTTTTCATAGGTTTGGCATTGTTTTCATTGTTAAGATTATAAAAATGTGTGATTTGCAGTTGGAAAGGGCATATGACAAAATAATGATGGCGCAGTTGTCAAATAGGAAGCAGGGCGTGACCTATGGTTCATTTCAGGTATGATGATTCGTGCTTCTTCTACAAGCTTGAATTGAATTAAGGAGACTTATGAACTAGTGTCCTTGTTGATGCAAACATAATTGGATGGTCCAGTTTCTCTTTTTTTGCTTGTGTTATTTATTTGAATTAGATACTAGTGGTAGAGATTTTGATACTTTTCCTGGGACACTGTAAATGTTTGTCACAATCTAGGCACTGTTTGGTAGTGGGTGTTTTTTTTGGTTCTTTTTAAGTTGTGAAATTTTCATACTAAAGGATCGGTAATTTTTTTTTTCTTTTCTCTCTCAGTTTTAAGATTTCAGTTGTGTCATTGCATGGTGGATTACTCCATTACAATGCATTAATAAGATGGGAAACTACTTCAATAGGTCAACTAAATAGTGCATAAACTTGTTTGGATGGTTGTCACAGATTTCCATACAGGTTCTTTAATTCAGGAAAATTTTGCTCATGCTCTTCATATAATTATCTTTGGAAAACCTCTACTCATAATATGTCTGACTACCAGGTCTGTCAATTTTTCCTTCATTGACTAGGGTTTTGTCTTCTTTTGTTTCTAACCTATCAACTATAATATTCATAGAATTGATTGTGACACTATAGAATATATTTAGCTCCAGATATGGTTCAACTTTCCCTCTTAAAGGCATTTGATGTGCGATAGTCCCTTGCATAGTAAGAACTGAATAAAAGAGTATAAACCAGTTGTCCATCTGCTACAGAAGCTTTTAGATTGAAGAATAGATTATCCATTGTAGAATATTATGTAAAGCCCTTTTTTGAGTGAAGCTAGAAGGATGAGGTGAAGGAATGCTACAAAAAGTCAACGTTTATTTGAGGAATCGCATTGCCAGTATGATGAGCTCTTTCTGAATTAGACTAGACCACAAGTAACTTATAAGCATACAAATGCTATGTGTTAAGAGTATTATCATATTGTGGCTTAAATTAGGACACATAAATGGAGGAGTGCTTATCAGATTGATTTAGATTTATGCATGGTTGCTTTGGTGTTATGACCATGCCTTATTGCTCCAAATATTGGAATAAAGTTGGGTTCTCAAAAAGATTTTGCTGAAATATTGTCTTTTGATGGTCGATATCGTGGGATAATATAAATCTTGTTAAAATTTTGAGGGAGTATAATGGGAGAATGATGGAGTATATAAAAATCATTGTAGTTTATTGTTTCTCGGCTTAAATTGTTTCTTTGCTTGTGCAGAGTTCAATTTTTTGTTAATAGTTTTTTCCTTATTGCTTTTGCAGATTCACCTACAAAATATATATCTGTTTGTGTATTTTCTACCTTTTCTTGTCTTTGTGCATTAAAGGACATGGTTTCATTTATAAAAGTTGATGTTAATCCTCAAGTTGTAACAAAAAGGAAAATTTAATAAGTGCATGTGAAGGTTGTGCAACTGCATAACAGTTAACTTGATGGGTGACGAATAAGGGAGTAATGTCGTCCCTGAAAATAGATGAAATTTGCAGGTGTGGGATACTTTATGTGAAAAATCATTGTTTAGTTATTTTAGACTTGCATTACTCATAAAAGGGCAACATTTTGCATAGTTTCTCATTGACCTTTTTGTTGAATGAGCTTGCGATGTAACCTTATTTATGTTTGTCCTCATTTTTGAAGCATTTGATCTCTTATTTTTTTCCCTTAATATTTTATTGTTTATTACAAAATTTTGAAGGTATATGACCAATCAACTTCTTTTCTCCCTTATGCTAATTATATTCTTGGCCGTGCAGGTTTCAAAAGATATTAAATATGCTGATAAGCTACCAGTGGTTCCATGGGCCCCAAGGTCAGTTTTGCTTTGATTTTGTACTAGCTGTTATTATGAGAACTTATCCTGTAGTTTCTCATTCTTTTGGGAAATTGATCTTATGTAAGTGTCTACTGTCAAAATTAGTAAATAAGATTGCATTGGATGGACTTTCTTTGATGTCCTCAGAGGAAAATGAATCTGTTTAGCAAAGGTAGAATCTGATTTAGGACATTTCAAATCTTGTCATAATGTGAGGAACAATTAAATTTAGGACATTCTTAAAGGAAAATGACTCTGCTATTGTGATTACATCATAGAGGTTTCCAGCATTTAGATGGCAATTCTTGCTTTTATGCATTTATCTTCATGCATAAATTTGTGATGAAAAAATTTTGATAATTTGTTATTAAAAAAAAGTCAAAATTTGTGTTATTCTTTCCCCCCCCTCTTGTCCGCAGTTCTTAGAAATTTGGCTTTTTATCTCAACTAAATTTTGATCTTCCACATGTTGTTCAGTTGTATTCATATTGCACAAATATATATATTTATATATATAAATATATATATTTTTTATTTTCACTTTTTCTAATGTCTTGATATCAGAACACTATAATTCTGAAATATTTTATGCTATTATTAAGGGGCTTCAGTTTGCTTTCAGGTTTACCAAGTCTAGTGTTAACGATATGCGCATCAATTTGGCAATTTCAGCTGTATTTGTAAGTAGAAGAATGCTTACTCATTTCTTTGTGATTAATTTGATTTAGTCATTTAGTTATTTATTAAAAAGTATCATGAGAACAGTACAATTTTATGCAATTAACAAGCCACGGAACTCTAGCATTGTAACCTTTAGCCTACCAGTCAATCTGCAAAATTGTTGCTTAGTAAGTTGTGAATCCTTCAGTTTTGGGCTAAATAGGGTGCATAATTTTTGCCAGAAAGATGTTAACATAAATGACCTTCACAATTGATTACATAGAAATAATAACTCAACACAAATGACCTTCAAAATTGACATATATAGAAATAATAACTCATCTTTTTGGGTACCGTCATGCATATGTAGCATAGTCCTTAGTCCACTGTTCTGATTACTGGGATATTGCATATTTTCAGTCAGTGATTTATTGCTGTGTTCCTGGGAACATGTTTTACCATTTTGGGTTCATTAGTTACAATGATGTTCTGTATGCCTGCGAAGTATTGTGTTGGCTTGTTAGATATGGTCAGAACCTTCTAAAGCATTTGAAATGAATCCATACCGAGTATAATGAGCATTGAGGAACTATCAATATGATATTGGTGGTGCTTTCCAAGCCGTATTCTTCTCTATTTTGTCATTAGTGTACAACAATCTGAACCAAACTTTAATTGCAACCTAATGGCTCTAAATGAAGGGTCCTCAAGTGCATGTAAGGATTTTCTAGTCCAACTAATAGATTGAAGAAATAATGTAAGCCCAGAATATGGTAGGTGGCTGAGATTCCATTTAAGACAAAAGTGCCTCTGGTTATCCTTTTTGATCTGATTGTGGATCAAACTTTGTGTGATAAGCCTTATGTCCATTTAGTTTGCAATCTGGTCTCTAGAATCTTAAGATCTTATTTTTGCCAACATCTAGAGCCTTCTGGTTCTTAGAAAGTCTTGGTTAGATGTGGAATCTAGGTAATAATGCTACCAGAGTAGGATTCTTGGCATCATGAGTTGAACCTTTGGTCTATCTTCATATTTGGATTTGCTGTTATGTAACAAAATTGAATCCTTTGACAATTAAAGTTATGGGAGGAAAGAACTTGAAAGGAAGTAGATAAAGACATTGGGGGGAGCCTCGACGTGCTAAAAACAACATACTGTTGCTTTATTGTTCAATGATACTTAAAAGGAGAAGGGGAGATCTGTTGAACCATTTCAATTTAATTATACAGTAAAGCTTCAAGTTATATCTTCTTCATCTGGTTTTATTTTGCATTGTCTTTACTTTTCTACTCCTCATTGTCATCTTTCTCTATTTTCAAAGATTAAACCATCTTAGTTACTGAATTTTTGCTTGATAATTCTTTTTCAGTACATAAGTTCTTACAAGTCCAACTTCACCATCTTATGTTTATGATCTCGATAAAATATCTCAAATATGGGTGATTTTGACTTCAAAATCTCTTGCATTTATTTACATCACTCGATGTAATATGGTTAGGATATAGCACTAATGTTATTGTTTTCATTTACATTGTTTTAAAATACAAATGAGTTTGACAACTTTAGTTATGGATCATTTAAGGTCAGCAAATAGGCATTTTATTTTTTCTTTTTCAAATATGACTATTATTACTAGAATTCTGCAAAACATGTGTGTGTGAAAAGGGGGGGAAAAGGGTTGAACTTTAAAAAATAGACTAGTTAGAGGATATTTGAGATCTTTGAGCAGTTGAAGAGAGAAGAAAAATTGAAAGAAAATTGTGTTAGATTTGGTATCAGAGTAAAAATGGATGGTGGGTAATTATTCATTAAAGGAATTTATCTACAAAGAGGATGTTGATTTAGTTTAAGTTTCTGTAAAGGCAAATTCATCATATACAATGTAACAGAGCTTCTTGCCCTCTAGAAGGTGTGCATAATAATGGAGATATATATTTTTTTTCCCTTGAAGAAAAGATTTATAAATGTCTACCAAACCAATCCCTTTATTTTTGTTGTGTTTATCATAATAATGCAAAGTATTCTTTGAGTTATTCAAGTGTTTGACGTTGATGGGACGTAACTCTAAACCCGATCCAATGAGTCAACTTTGAAAAGGCCCCACGGAAAGCCCACGAAGGATAGCTACCGATCGAGGTTCAAATATGATTACTTACCGAAGGGTCTTAGTTGTTCAGGTCTCTCGAACGATGGGGACTTAGTCGCCCTGCCAACCGAATGTGATTTATCAAGTGAAGGTAACCACCTTGATTGGGTATCCAATGGTCGGCTCCTCAACTGAAAGAGCCCTGAAGACCTTTTATCGGTCGAACGATCGATCGATAGCTAACGATTCCAACGATCCTGAAAGAAGACCAAAATATCCCATTGACTTCCGTCGCTCACGACGAACAGTATCCTGAAGATCTAAGATCTTTCAGTTAAGGAAAGATTCCCTTCAGAATATAAAAGTTTCCAAAAGATGAGGATCACAGTTGATTCGAAATATTGAATCCCCGAGATTTTCAGATCGGCTCGATAAGGAAAGTAGGGTTGAAGTACTCCAGCGGTGTACGGCTCTCAGAGGTATAAAACATCTCAAAACTATCCAAGACAGGTACGTTCTTTTGGCCTTACACATTAGGCACTCTGATCACGGGGAATCACTCCCTCAAGCTCTCAGTTTGTTTTTTTCCTCTCATACGAAAATCGCTCTTTTTTGACTTGAGCGTCGGAGTCTTCTCGTCGGAGCACCCTCCGACGGTTTTTACAGGTATCACATCCCTTTGACGGCAACCGCTTGAATCAACAAGGAGCCGGTATCTGTAGAGTCATAACTCGCTTCCAACAGATTGGCGTCGTCCATGGGAAACAGACTGATTTTCTGAAAACTCGTGATGATGTCTACTACGATCACTCCCAGCGCAGTACTAGCCAAGAGAAGAAGGCCAGTCATAGGCTTTGATGATGACGACTTGTTAGGGGTAGATCTCCATCGCGATGATCCTATAGTCATTACCCTTGAGATAAAATTTCACTCCGTAAAGAGGGTTATAATTGATCAGGGAGTTGACTGTGATCTCCTTACTTGGGACGCCTTTTTCCGAATGAGTCTTGATCCATCTCTGACTCTTGCCGCTTACCGGGTCCCTTAGAGGACTTTCATATGAGTCTACCTATCCTGAAGGTGTTATTTGCCTTTCCGTGACTCTCGAAAAGCCCCCTAATCATGCGACCGATCGGGTTTCATTCCATGTGGTGAAGTTCTACTGTCCTTATAACGCCATTCTCGGGAAGCCTAGTCTAGATGAACTAGAAGCACTGTCAAGTACAAAACACATGAAGGTGAAGTTCAGAACACCGCAGGGGGTTGCCACCGTACGTAGCGATCCTGATCTTTATATCCTCTTTGCGGCTCAAGACACACAAGAGGCATTTTCGATCGATGCTTTAGAACCTAGAGAAAGCACCGAGTCTAAAGCAAAGCCCAAGCCATGCGAAGAAACAATCGAGTCAAATCGTCCGGATAAGGGTCAACCTATCACCTTTTCATGTGAGAGGCCTTAGTCGCCTGTCTATGACGACATTCCAAAGTCTTCGCTTGGACCCCAGAAGACATGCCAGGCATAGATTTGTCGGTCATAGCCCATAGGCTAGCAGTCAATCTCGATTTTAAACCAGTGAGATAGAAGAAGAGAGTGTTCACTCTCGAACGCCAACGTGCCATCCAGGAGGAAGTTCAGAAGCTGTTAACGGTTGGATTCATTCGGGAAGTCAAGTATCTTGAATGGTTGACTAATGTGGTCTTGGTTAAAAAAGCCAATAGCAAGTGAAGGATGTGTGTGGACTTCATCGATCTTAATAAAGCGTGTCCAAATGATAGTTATCCACTCCCCAATATTGACAAGTTCGTAGACAACTTCTCGGGACATCAGCTTTTGAGTTTCATGGACGCCTATTTCGGCTATAATCAAATCAGAATGACACCTGAGAATGAAGAAAAAATCAGCTTTTTCATCGAATTCGGTACGTATTGTTATCGGGTCATGCCCTTTGGCCTAAAAAATGTCGGAGCAACTTTTCAGTGACTGGTCAACGCGATCTTCAGGGACCAACTAGGTAGAAATGTTGAAACTTATGTTGACGACATGTTCGTCAAGGGTGTTACTGTGGAAGCTCATGTCGCAAACCTTGAAGAGACCTTCCATACTTTGGAGCGATACAATATGCGGCTGAACCCGGCGAAATGTACCTTCGGGATTGCCTTCAGAAAGTTCCTGGGTTTCATGATTACCGATCGAGGAATAGAGGCTAACCCCGAAAAGATACAGACGATACTAGACATGATACCTCCACAGACGCTAAAGGAAGTGCAACGTCTGACTGGTCGGATAGCTGTTTTAAGCTGATTCATGTCCAGGGTCGGTGAGAAATACAAGCCCGCATTCGACGCATTGAAGAGATCTCGACGGTTCGAATGGACATATGAATGTCAGGCAGCTTTCGAACAATTTAAAGAATACCTAACGCAACTACCACTACTTTCGCGACCCATCATTAGGGAAGAACTTTATCTATATCTGGCTGTCTCCGAACGAGCACTTTACTCTGTAATGGTAAGACATGAATCTACTGTCCAAAAACCAGTTTATTACATTAGTAAAATACTGAAAGAGTCCGAGATTAACTACCGATCGATCGAGAAGATAGCCTACACCTTGGTCATTTCAACAAGGCGCCTTCGACCGTATTTTTAGGCCTATACTATCATAGTGCTCATCGACCAACCATTGAAGCAGATCCTCCAAAAGAGAGACCTCCTGTCGGCTTATCAAGTGGAGTGTAGAGTTGGGTGAATCGACATCCAGTATCAACTGCGGCCCGCGATAAAGGGTCAAGCACCGGCCGATTTCATTCTCGAATGTACTCTTTATCTACGGCGCCCGAAGAATCACTTTCCAACCATCTAGAAGAGTGGTCAATCCCAGAATGGACCATCCATGTCGACGGATCATCGAATTCCTCAGGAAGTGGTGCTGGACTTATACTGGTGGGACCGAACAACTTCAAAGCAGAATATGCCCTCCGGTTTGATTTCTAGGCTATCAACAACTAAGCAGAGTATGAAGCCGTACAGACCTTCGAATCGCATGTGAGATGGGGGCACAGAACGTGAGGGTATTCATGGACAGCCAACTAGTCGTAAAACAAATTGAAGGAGTTTACAAAACCAAAGACCCAGTCATGGCCAAATACTTGAGCAAGCTACACGAAACGATGGAACAATTGGGTAAGGTTGACATCTAGCAAATCCCCCGGTTGGAAAATGCACGGGCTGACACCCTATCGAAGTTGGCTAGTTCCGATTCGGTCGCTTCTAGCCGAACGGTATATATTGAGAGCCTACTGTATTCCAGCATCGACGAGCCCAGAGAGGCTCTCCCTGTCGATCGATTTCCCAATTGGAAAGATCCCATAGAAGAATACCTAAGGCATGATCGTCTACTAGAATCCCTGAGGGAAGCGGTAAAACTTAAGCGAAAGGTAACGCACTACGCCATAATTGATGAGATCTTCTACCATAAGTCATTTACTCACCCGTACTTACGGTACCTAACTCCCGAAGAGGGGGATTATGTCCTCCGAGAAATCCACGAAAAAATCTGTGGTAATCACCTGGGTGCTCGAAATTTAGTCTACAAGGCCCTTCGTCAAGGGTACTACTGACCAACCATGAAGGTCAATTCCGATAACTACGTCAAACGGTGCGACAAGTGCCAACATTTTTCCTCAGTGCCTTAGCCACCCTCCACCGAGCTCAATCCTATATCCAGCCCTTGGCCGTTTGCTCAATGGGGCATGGATATCCTTGGACCATTCCCCCAGCCATGGGACAACGAAAATTCTTGATAATAGCGATCGACTACTTCACCAAGTGGGTGGAAGCCGAACCTTTATCTCAGATCATGACAGCCAAAGTCCAGTCGTTCGTATGGACCCATATTATCACCCGATTTGATATACCGCGCGTCCTTATCACGGACAATAGCAAGCAATTTGACAACCAGCGCTTCCGAGAGTTATGCAAGAAATTCGAGATTCAACATCGATTTTCATCGGTCGCTCACCTACAAACCAATGGACCGGTAGAAATAACCAACTGAACGATCCTATAAGGGCTAAAGACGACGCTGGATAACGCCAATGGGCAATGGACTGAAGAGTTTTACGATATCCTTTGGTCATATCGCACTACCCCCCGAAGAAGCAACATGAGAAACACCTTTCAGTCTAACTTACGGAAGTGAAGCAGTTATACCCGTGGAGATAGGTATTCACTCACTGCGAGTGACTAAATACGACGCCGGGCAAAATAAACGCAACCTGCGAGAAAGATTGCACTTGCTTCCAGAGTTGCGAGAATATGCATCGACACAAATGGCGGCCTATCAGCAATAGATGACACGATATCACAATCGCAGGGTCCGAAACCAAACGTTCAGACCCGGAGAATTAGTGCTAAGGAAGGTGGAAGCTACCGGTCAGCCTCAAACCGGGGGCAAGCTCGCTCCTAATTAGGAAGGCTCGTATCGAGTGCGTTATGTGGTCTGACCAGGAACTTATCGCCTCGACGATCATAGACGGATGGTAGTACCTAGGACCTGGAACTCGAAAAACCTACGCATATACTACCAATGAGTTTCAGCGCTATCAAACAATCGAAAAATTTAGCCCAGAGAAGAATATGGAGATTTTCTATTGTTCGGAGGGCCTCAGTCGCCCAGCCTTTATCGTTTGTACGTGTTGTCAATAGAGATATAACTCTTCAGATGGGTGGATGTGGCCCACCACTTAAAAAATTTCATATCGTTTGGAAGGTCTTAGTCGCCCGGCCTCTATCGTTCGTACGCGTCGTCAATAGGGATGTAACTCCTCAGACGGGTGGACGCGGCCCAACCACTTAAAAATTTTCCATCGCTCAGAGGGTTTCAGCCGCCCAGCCTATATCGTTCGTACGTGTCGTCAATAGGGGATGTAACTCTCTGGACGGGTGGACGCGGCCCACTACTTAAAAGATTTCCTATTGTTCAGAGGGTCTCAGTTGCCCGGTCTCTATCGTTCGTACGCGTCGTCAATAGGGATGTAACTCTCCGATCGGGTAGACGCGGCGTCAACACATAAAAAATTTCCTATCGTTCGGAGGGTCTCAGTCGACCAGCCTCTATCGTTCGTACACGTCGCCAATAGGGGATGTAACTTCCCGGACGGATGGACGCGACCCACTACTTAAAAATTTTCTATCATTCGGAGAGCCTAGGTCGTTCGGCTCTTATCATCCATACGAGTCACATGGAGTCTCCCAAGCGGACAAACGAGCGTTACTAACAGTTTTTGAAGTATGGTATCAGTCAACGTCTCAGTAGGGAGCTTGAAAGCAGATCCCCCTCTAATGGAAGTCGAAAAAGGGGCATGTAACCACACAAGGGACCAAAAAGGAACGAAGAGGAAACTCAAGTAAGTAAAGTATAATTTTTCATTTATGTTCATGCAAAGAGTACATTCAATTACATAAGTACATATGCAAGTCCCTGGGTCGGACCGACTACATTAAGAAGTACATAACGGGGGCACCCAAAGGATCAAAAACCACAATCCCTACACTAGAGAGTACAAAAATGTAGTGCTAGAGATGAGGAGGCGAGCTCGGGTTTTGCCACCCCCAATGCAACCCAACCTAGATCTACCTATCCAAAAACGGTCGGGAGATATCCCCACCATAGTTGGACGAGGGGGACTGGCCCGGACGGATCATCCAAGACGGTACAAGAACGTATCCCCACTGACGATGGACGACCTCACGATGCCAACCGAATAACGGCCAACATAATGAGATTTTATTCCGGTGGTCCCCCTCCTTAATGAGCTCTCATTCCAGTAAAAGTTACCTCAACCGTGAACCATCGCATGCCAAACAACTCTCAACCAAACTCCCAAAGGGGAAGAAAAACCTCAACTCTTTGTGAAGGAGAATGGATCCCGTCATGACTATTTATAGTGGTGGAAGAGCAAACCCTAATTAATTCGAGGCAGGCGAAACGTATCGAGAAAGATATTCTGTCATAAATTGGGAAATAAATCGTCTCCAATTCCCCATAAAGAAGTCACTTTCGTCGAGACACACTTGTATTCATGGCAAGAAAGTAGGATGGTTTAGGACGAGCCTAGCATCCCCATGCTCCTATAACATATCAAGCACGCCTCGTAGGTCTCTACTCATGACTTTTTATTTATCAAGAAAGCCATGAGTCGGGGGTAAATGATGGGACATAACCCTAAACCCGATTTGATGAGTCAATTTTGAAAAGGCCCCACGGAAAGCCCACGAAAGATAGCTACCGAAAGCCCACGAAGGACAGCTACCGATCGAGATTCAAATATGATTACTTACCGAATGGTCTTAGTCGCCCAGGTCTCCCGAATTATAGGGTCTTAGTCGCCCGCCAACCGAACGTGATTCATCAAGTGAAGGTAGCCACCCTAATCGGGTATCCAATTGTCGGCTCCTCAACCGAAAGAGCCCCCTAAAGACCCTTCATCGGTCGAACGACCGATCGATAACTAACGATTCAAACGATTTTAAAGGAAGACCAAAATATCCTGACTTTCGTCCCTCACTGCGAATAGTATCCTGAGGATCTTTCGGTTAAGGAAAGATTCCCTCAAGAATACGAAAGTTTCCAAAAATGAGGATCACAGTTGATTCGAAATATTGAATCCCCGAGATTTTCGGATCGGCTCAATAAGGAAGGTAAGGTTGAAGCACTGTAGCAGTGTACAGCTCTCAGAGGTATAAAACATCTTAAAACCATCCAAGACAGGTACGCTCTCTCGTATGTTTTTTCCTCTCATACGAAAACCGCTTTTTTCTGACTTGAGTGTCGGAGTCCTCCCGTCGGAATCCTCCCGTCGGAGCACCCTCCAGCGGTTTTTGTAGGTATCACATCCCTTTGACAGCAACCGCTCGGGTCAACAAGGAGCCGGTATCAATGGAGTCATAACCCACCTCCAACAAATATGTTATGTGTTTTAGAGTAATATAATTTGGATCACTGTGAGGGATATCATAGATTTATTTGAGAAGTTCTCATGTTTATACATAATATAGTTCTAGTAAACCATCTTGTTTCTCTCAATATTGAAAGTCATGGAAATGCAGGTTATAATTTGGCAAAGTATTCTTTGAATTGTTCAGAGTGTTTGAAGTGGTGTCTTAAATAATAATAAAAATTGAAGACATTAATATGTAAGAGAAATGTGTGTTGACAAGTGTTTGAAGTTCGTCCATAACATGGATCTGTGGGACTATCTTGTTTCTCTTCAAATTAAAGCAATTTGATGTTGATAGTCACACAGATTTTGTTGTCATTGTCTATAGAATCTAAGAACATATAGACTTGCAATGGTGACTAAATTATCTCCCCCTCAACCTTCCAAGGTTAACCATTGGTCTCATAAGCTGTGAACTCCTATGTACTGCCAACAGTTCTTACCATGAAAAGATTATCAGGTGTATCTTTTTTTTTTTTTTTTTTTCCTTTCCTTTTTGTGTCTGTGTGTGGAGGCGCGGGCGCAGGCTTGGGCACAGTCATGCACCTGTTTTAGTCTAAGTTATTTTTTTATCACTTTGCTCCAGTGTTAATATGTTGGTTCTAACTTGACCTCATCTTTCAACAGACAGCTTGGATCTTTATCAAACGATATGCCGAATGGAAACCTTTACAATTTTTAGCTTTTGTGTTTGTTTATCGTATTTTTGAGAAGCTAAAAGCCTTTGAGCCTCCAGTTTCTCCAACAGCTACTGTAAGAAATCAGTAATCTACATGTTTCTGTTTTATCTTGCATTCCTTAATGTGGCACAGAGTTCTAAATGCTAACTTCATGTTTGCAGGAAGATGGAGAGGATGAAGGGCGGGCATTACGTATGGGAAAACGGCTAGTCCGATCTCTTGCACTTGTTTTTGGTTGTATTGCTCTTGCTTCCATGGTAAGTAACCCTGACATCCAATTACAAATTATTTCCATGATTTCTAAGTATCCATGGATTGAGTACTTAAATTTCATTACTTTTTAGGTCCATGTCATTATGGAAGTGAATTTAAAGCGATTTTGAGATTCTTACTATGTATAATGGTAGCTTTCGTACTGGAATTCTGGGGATTGAAACTTGTGTGTATTTAATTATCGTAACTTATTTGCACATTTAGGAAGTTAAAGATTTGGATTTGATAGTTAATAGTGTGTTAACTTTAGTTGTTTATTCAGTAATATTCCAGTGTGCAAGGCAATGGTATCATTAGAAGGGGAAATAAGACAGAAGCTTTCCAAGATCTTAGTGAGTTGACATAAAGCCTGTATTAGAAGACCAAATAAGATTCAATTAATCTTGTCTATGCTAGATATCAGCTCTGGTCCTTTACCAGTATTATCGCGTGATGGTTGGGACTTGAACAACAGGTTGTTAGTTTGTTACTTGGGTTAACAGGAATTCTTCATCAGATATTCTAAATGTTACAGGAAAAGGAGCCCTTAGAATTTTGATTTACTCTCCAGTCTCCTGCTTCTTCTTACATTATTGAAGTTCTATTTCTTCCTTCTTGGCTTTACCTTTTATCTTATGGTCATGGTGGTTTTGCAGGGATTTACTGGTATTTTGAATATCATTGAATTTGTTGGTGGTTATATTCCAGCTTTCCTCTACAATAATCAGGTACTGACACTATCCTGCTTGTACTAGCAAGAATAATAGCAGGATTGAATTAGATAGGTAGGTGTGGTATTCTGTTATCTGCTTATGAAATAGCATAATCTACAATTGAATTCTTGGACATTTAACTATAAGCATGAGATTATAACCTGCATTCAATGCATTTGTCATTTTTAAACTTTTTTCTTGACAAATATCTTGATCATAAATTATATATAATAATATTAAATAAAAAAAGTTGAAGATAGAATGATGCAGAGCAAACAATTGAATTTCCATGTTTTTGGCCCCGGAAAAGCTCCATACTTGGTTGGGTGCATGTATGCATATAAGATGCCTGCAGTATAGTGATCCTGCAAGTTGTTCTTTATTATCTCTAATATCACATTCATCAATTGTGCAGGAACTCATTGTCACCGCGGCATCAGCAGTCATGTGCTACATCATGGCATCATATTACAGATAATGGCGAAATTTTCTAACAGGTCAATGCTCTCCGGGGCAAATCATCAGTGGGAATTGATCTTTCCCTCCGTTCGTTTTAGACTCAAATTTTGTCAATTAGAAAGGAAATCAATAGAACATGATAATGAATTATGCTCAATGTCGAATTATAAGTTTAGAAATGAAAAAAAAAATGTTGTTCATTTCTCTCCCTCATGTCACATCCATATATCTCCTTTGTAACAGATCTTCAAGGGCTATGAATATTGAAGCTCATAGTTTTTCACATAGTAATACAATGTACCGTGTTATTTCATCTCTTTGTTGTGGCATTATCTGTGCATGTCCGTTTTCTAAAAGTTGATTCCTCAATGGGAAAATTAGTGTTTGAAGGAGGCCTTCAATATGCGTTGTTTGGCACTGCTGAAATTCCAGAACTTGAAATTGTGTTTAATTTTGTAATAATTGAATTCTCAATATTCTAAATTACTATTCTCTCCATTTTCCTCTTGTAAATATAGGATGATAATTTTCTCCATAATCATTGTAATATTTGCAAATATAGATTTTGATCCTCTCTCTCTCTCTCTCTCTCTCATGATGCTAGCTCATAACAAAAGGAAAGAAGGGGAAAAAAACCCCAAAATGGAAAGTAGCATTCTTTCTCTCCATAAGTACTTCAAAAGAAAATAGAAGGATAATCATATACGCAATTCTAAACCCTTCACTCATTTTTAGGCATGATTTTTTTTTTCTTTTTTTAAAAGTAAAAAATCCTATTTAGTTCAATAGTACGTAAGATGTTCAAATGATTTAGTTAATGATAAAATGTAATAGTAATTTTATTTCAGCACTAAAATTACAATTAAATTTATACATTTTGAAAAAAAAAACTAAATTAAAAATGGTGCATATCTTATTATATAAAAATTATTGGGTAAAAATGGGAAACAAGCTCTTCAATCTTTCCTAGCTAGAAAAATCTCTGTGACAAAATATTTTGGAATTTCAGGTACTCAATATGGTACCCTCTTAATAGTGGGGAAGCCGTTGCACGTAGGGCTCATCATGAACCAGGAAGGTTGTCCTTTTTACTCAAAATTAGTTGATCTTCTCCCAGATGTAAATTCTTTGTTTTCCAAGGAAGCTGATTCTCTTGTTGGGTTTAAGATCCAGAGTCTTTCTTGATATTATGATTTCCTTGGTACTTAACTTTTCAGTACTTGCATGTTTCCCACATTGACAATCAGATGCTAGAGGCAATGCAGAAGCATAAGGACACAGCTCGAATAGAGCTCGAACGCTTCCAGGCTTTGCAGTTGGCTGCGTCTAGCAGGATCAGTGATCTCCAGACAGAAAGAACTCGAGCAAACACTACAAAGACATTATAGGTGATTTTTTGTTGCAATGGAATTTCATGTTGGATCGTTAAACACTGCATGAAATGAACTGAGAGCTAAGTTTGGTCATCACTAAGGAACTATCGTTAGTTTGTTACCATATATCTGCGGTCTAATAGAATGTAATCTTTTTTAGCAATCAATCCTTCTTTATCTGAAATTCGGAACTCATTGAGAATACACTCCTTCCAATGGTTTGGAAACCATTTTGAGTATCCCATTGGTCTCCAGAAACCAGGAGGACAAACTCATTTGGAAGGAGTGTCCAAATGGTGTGCCCTCTGTTAAAAGCTCCTATCAGCTAGCAATCTCAAAAGGGTGGGCTCGAGAAAGTAGCGGTGAAGGGGACATCATCCTTGCACAACTCCAACTTATGGAAGTTTATCTGGGGTGTTACTAGCTGCTTGTCAGACTCTGTTCGAATTTCAGAAAGCCAACAAAGAAGAAGAGCAGACACAAAACCAAACATACTTCTCTCGAATGGTCTCCTCCGGGCAGGATGCTGGTGAAAATGAATGTGGGCTGAGAGGGATTTGGGGTGGTTTTTAGAAATGATCAAATTCTAGTTGGATCAGATTTGCTCGTCAGCTGCAGATGGATGACCTTCGCTGATGTGGGACAAATTTTTAATAATTATTCGAGTGGTTAGGGATCCGTTAATTTAGTTAGTTTCTAATTTTTATAATTTCTTAATATTTAAAATTTCTTAATTTTCCTAGTTTTCTAATTTTTCTAGTTTTAGTTTCCTAATTTTTCTAATTTCTATATTTCTCTAGTTTCCTAATTTATGAGATTTACATTCTCTATAAATACTTATAGTGTTTCATTATTTTGATATTCATGATTAATAATATTTTCTTTGAGAGTGATATTTCTCTTTTCAAACCCTGTTGTTGTTCTTCTATCTCTCCCACGTCAGGTAGTATCAGAGCCAATGCTTTTCCTTGCGATGACCAACCAAGGCATTAAGTGTAGTATGATTTCTGACGTGTTTAGAGAGTTGCAAGTCATGACAATTGCATTTCAAATTCTATCTGTTTAAATAGAACTTCAAATAGAGCGGAAAGAGATAGAACTACAGATATTACGGGCAAATTAGTACAATATAGGAGTTGAAGATGGTGCCAGGAGAATCGCTTAGGGACCATACATCAACCCTATGTTATCCCAACAACTTCGTAGGGTTCATACCAATGAAAATAAATTTTCAGATAAAGATGTGCAAACTCTGATGATAGCTAAGAAGATAGTAATTCCAGAAAGGCCTATTTCGAATTATTCTTTTGTTGAAATAAAAGACAAACCGGAAGCACCGGATAAAAAGGATGTAGAGAGAGAGAGAATTATGAAGTTAGAGAACAATTTGGAAGGATACATATATGCTATTAAAGACAAGTTTGATCTATTCAAAGTGTTGGGAAAGGTTTTGATCGGTCAGGAAAAACAATCTCTCATCAAAATGTTTGATGAAACTGATTTAAATGATGGATTAGTGAAGGCATAAGATTGAATTTATACCGATGATGAAGTTGTCGCTATTTCAAAGTTCCAGAAGCGTCTAGATTTTTTTAAAAAATTATTGGAGACTCAATATTTTTTAAATTGAGTAAACTTGCAACAACAATTATTTTAATATTTGTCATGTTTAGCGTATGTTTTTAGGCAAGAAAATCAAATAAAAGAGTTGAGAATATGGTTATAAGTCATTAGAGGTATCACTTAAGGGCGTGTTTTTTTCAGAAAGGAGTGACTGATGTGGGACAAATTTTCAATAATTATTCGGGTGGCTCAAAAAAAGGGAAAGAAATCCGTTAATTTAGTTAGTTTCTTAATATTTAAAATTTTTTAATTTCCCTAGTTTTTTAATTTTTCGAGTTTTAGTTTCCTAATTTTTTTCAGTTTCTATATTTCTCTAGTTTTCCAGTTTTTATAGTTTCCTAATTTATAGGGTTTACATTTCCTATAAATACTTATAGTGTTTTATTATTTTGGTATTTATAATTAATAATATTTTTTTAGAGTGATATTTCTTTTTTGAGAGTTTTAAGGTTTTCTCTTTTCAAACACTGTTATTGTTCTTCTATCTCTCCCGCGTTACTTACTATCGGAACTGATGGTTTTCAACCACAATTGTCTTTCTTTTTTTCTTTTGTTACATCGCGATTTGAATCTAGAATCACTGAGTTGAGAAGGGGGTTATGACTATTAAATTGTCTCTTGAAAACTCAACCACTCGTGTCTGCTATATAATTAGTAAGTAAAATTATCCATATTATAAAATTATTAAAAATATGTAAATAGCAATCCACTAAAAATTTATTTTGATTTAACTTTTCTAACAATTCACCACAAATTCTTAATTTTAACTAAAATATGAAAATAATTTAAATTTTTGGTCAATTGTAAGCTATTATAGACCAAAGGAGGTTGGTTCGTTTCTATGCAATATGTAGGACATGTGTTTTTTTTTTTTTTTTTTTTTTTTTCCTCTCACATTTGACTCCTTGATATTATTATTTTGAATTTAAAATCGCTAGTTGAAACCTTCCATTATTATTATATACATTTAAAATCTAGATTTATTGGTACGATAGTTGGGCGTTGGTATCTCTTAAGAAAAATTTTAAATTTAAATTTTATATATAGAGAAAATATGCACCAGAATAATTTTATTTTCTTAAATATTAAATTCTAGTCAAATTGAATTTAATTAAGATCAATATAGTTATCGAATATAATAGCTTATGCAAATATATATATATTTAATATATAATTGAGATCGTTGATTAAGTCTGTTTAACCAAAATTAATTTTTGAAAATAAATGTTAATTTTAATGGTGAATTCAGAAATTTGCTTCAAAACCCACTTTCTAAATTTTAACGGGTCCCTCCCTCCCTCCAAATTGGCAAGGGTCGGTTTGGTGGAGGTTGAGAATCGACCCGACTCCCGCTCCATCTTCTTCGGTCACTCAATTCCAGGGAGAGAGAGAGCGAGCTCTGCAAATATCAAAGTGAGAGAGAGAGAGAGAGAGAGAGAGCGCTTCGAAAACCCTCGCGAACACGAGAGGGTTTTGAAACCCGAGACAGAGAGAGAGCGGAACACACTCAGGAACTTCTTCCACAACATCAATCAAAAGCCCTAGGGTTCGAACAAAAAAGAGTGAGACAAGATGAGGATTATGATAAAGGGAGGTGTATGGAAGAACACCGAAGATGAGATCCTGAAAGCAGCGGTTATGAAATATGGCAAGAATCAATGGGCTCGTATTTCTTCTCTTCTCGTCCGCAAATCTGCTAAGCAGTGTAAGGCTCGCTGGTACGAGTGGCTCGATCCCTCCATCAAAAAGGTTTGTGAAATATTATACTTTTTCAATCTCAGTTTCTCTATCTTGTTAATGAAATTGCGATTTCTGGGTCTGTTCACTTTTTTCAAATCTTGAGCGACAATATGATCGATGTAAAGTTTGCGATACAATTGGAAGTCTAGGCATGCTTTTGTACCCCCTTCCTAATTGAATGTCTTGAATGAATGTTAATATTGTGAGTTTGACTTTGGATCTTTTCAGCTATTTATGGTTTTGGGTTTAAAGGGATTTTTGGGTTTTTATTCCCTGCTTCTTTGTAATGTAAACATGTACATATGGTCTTTTTTTTTCATTTGCTGAATTCCTAACTCTTTATTCCAAGTTTGCATTATCTAAAGATTTGTGTAGTCAGCTACTTCATCAGTAATTAGGTTATTCTGCTTTCTGGTATACTGATCTCTCTGGCCTTAACAAAGGAAAGTGAATTGTAGACTAGTGAGACAAATATTGGTTCAATTTCCATCTTTTTGCCAAATAATTTGATTCTTCTTAGGTCATTAGTCATATTATTGTCTAAGCATGCACACATGAACTTGGGTGTCCCTGGTTTAATTTTGTTTTGGTTTCTTCACTGCTTTTGAAAACTAACCATATTAATTCTGTTCTTTTTCCAGACTGAGTGGACTAGAGAGGAAGATGAAAAGTTGCTTCATCTTGCAAAGCTCATGCCCACTCAATGGAGAACAATAGCACCCATTGTGGGCCGCACACCATCCCAGTGCCTTGAGCGTTATGAGAAGCTTCTTGATGCTGCATGTGCTAAGGATGAAAACTATGAACCTGGTGAAGACCCAAGAAAATTGCGTCCTGGGGAGATTGATCCGAACCCAGAATCTAAGCCGGCAAGGCCTGATCCAGTTGATATGGATGAGGATGAAAAAGAGATGCTCTCAGAAGCTAGAGCTAGGCTAGCAAACACAAGAGGCAAAAAAGCTAAAAGAAAAGCTAGGGAGAAACAGCTTGAAGAGGCAAGGAGGCTTGCTTCTTTACAGAAAAGAAGAGAACTAAAAGCTGCGGGAATTGTGAGCAGACAAAGGAAGAGGAAAAGAAGGGGAATAGACTATAATGCTGAAATCCCCTTTGAGAAAAGGCCGCCACCTGGTTTTTATGATGTTACTGATGAAGAAAGACAAGTGGAACAGCCTAAATTTCCTACCACTATTGAAGAGCTTGAAGGGAAAAGAAGAGTTGATATTGAAGCGCAATTGAGAAAGCAGGATATTGCAAGGAATAAAATTGCACAGAGGCAGGATGCCCCTTCTGCTATAGTGCAAGCAAACAAGTTAAATGATTCTGAAACAGTTAGGAAGAGGTCCAAGTTAATTCTTCCTGCTCCACAGATTTCTGACCATGAATTAGAGGAGATAGCCAAGATGGGTTATGCTAGTGATCTGGCAGGCGGTGAAGAACTTGCAGAAGGCAGTGGTGCCACACGCGCTCTTCTTGCCAATTATGCTCAGACACCAAGGCAGGGAATGACACCTTTACGAACTCCCCAAAGAACACCTGTTGGGAAGGGTGATGCTATCATGATGGAAGCAGAGAATCTAGCCCGGTTGAGAGAGTCTCAAACACCTCTGTTGGGAGGTGAGAATCCAGAGTTGCACCCTTCTGATTTTTCCGGTGTCACACCAAAGAAGAAAGAGATTCAAACTCCAAACCCAATGCTTACCCCTTCTGCAACTCCAGGAGGCATGAGTCTCACTCCCAGAATTGGCATGACACCATCTAGGGATGTGTACTCCTATGGTATGACCCCAAAAGGGACTCCTATCAGAGATGAGCTGCACATAAACGAAGACATGGACATGCTTGATAGTGCAAAACTTGAACGGCAAAGACAGGCTGATGTTAAAAGAAACTTGCGCTCTGGTTTATCCGGCCTTCCACAACCTAAAAATGAGTACCAGATAGTTATTCAACCACCTCCAGAGGACAATGAAGAACCGGAGGAGAAGATTGAGGAAGATATGTCAGACAAGATAGCAAGTGAAAAGGCTGAGATGGAAGCTAGGCGGCAGGCCTTACTTAGAAAACGGTCCAAGGTTCTCCAGAGGGAGCTCCCACGGCCACCTGCTGCTTCGTTGGAGCTGATTAGAAATTCCTTGATCAGGGCTGATGAAGACAAGAGCTCCTTTGTGCCTCCTACCTTGATTGAGCAGGCTGACGAAATGATAAGAAAGGAGCTTTTGAACTTACTGGAACATGACAATGCCAAGTACCCACTTGATGATAAAGTGGAAAGAGAGAAAAAGAAGGGGACGAAGCGCTCTGCAAATGGACCTATTGCTGTTCCTGAGATTGAAGATTTTGAGGAGGATGAGCTTAAAGAGGTATGCAATTCTGCAATTCTTTTAGCATTGATTTCTTAGTTCTTTAACCAGCATATCATTTAAATATTATTTCACTAAATCTCTGCTATTCACATATCCCAATATTGTTCTCTGCTGATGCCATTTATTAGATTCCTACTTTTATACTAATTTTCGTGCCCAAGGCAATCTGAAGAACGTATGCTGTGTTTGATTTGATTGGGTGAAATATTTTTGAAGAGGAGTTTGGCATGAAAAGGGAAGAAGGGAATATTATGTTATCTTGTCTGCTTTGACATTCCCAGAGATGTCCTCTCTGATTGATGTGATTTTACTGCTCAAGGTCGCAATATTTTATGGAAGCATGTTCAACCCTTGTTCGATATGCATGACTCTTATTGTTTCTCCCCTAGTCCATCTCATAAGGGTCACATAATGTGTGGGCCCTGCAAGCTTTAATTCCTGCTATTATTCATCATGCCCTTAAAAGTGAGCTTAAAAAGAAGTGGGAAAGTCTCCTTCCTGGTAAACTATCAGTAAGACTGAAAACTAGGTATTTGAAGTATGGAAGGTGTAAATGCTTTTAGTGCCATATATCTAATTTCTTATAATCTCTGATGGATCTCAGTTCTGGAATTATGATGGTGGAAAATGTATCAACAATTTTGATGATCATGCAGCATATAGTTATTATTATTTTTTTCTTCTCTCTATAATCATAAAAAATGAAAGCAATGGGGAAGGTCACATGTAGATTATGCTTCCTTTGGTCCAAATCCTTTGGTTCATCTTTCTTAGATAGAAAAACAAGACTATATCTCTTAGGGGTGAAGATCCTTCTAGAATGAGGCAAAAAGAAATGAAAAGATAAAAGAGGATTTTTATTTTTCCAAACCACCCTCAAATCCTATTACAACAATCTTTGAGGGCACAAGACATGAGTCCAAAGTGATGCATTGTTTACAATTTGATTCCATAAAAGACGTGTCAATAAACTAACATTTGCAAATCCTACTGTTTCTGAGATAGGACAGCCTAGGAAGAAAGATGTCCACTAAGGATTTGTGATCGGATTAGGGTTGAAAATTAGGGTAAAGATTTAGGTGTAGGGAGTTAGGGTTTACTGTAGGAAATTTTATCATAAGCAAGCTGTTATTCTTGAAGAGGTTTCTACATTTGCAAAGAATAAATAGAAATCCTGCAATTAAATTGAAAGAAAGAAAGCAATAGATGAGAGGAAAGAAGATAGGTTTACTAGCATCACATTAGTAGATCTTTAGGCATTACACTTGGGACAAGAAGCACCTTTTGGGGTTTGAGAGAACTAAGACATAAATTGAAAATCTTATTTTTCATTACTCACAAAAAGGTTACAAATCTTTAAATAGAGAATTAGCCTTAAAAAATAGAAATTATTATCATGACAAAAATTTAGAAATTTCTAAATAGTCTTGGTAATGACTCTACAATGGTTAAATAGAAATAATTTGCGAAGTAACTACACACAAAAAATTGAAACTAATTTAAGTAATAAACTTTTAAAAAATAAAGAATTCTGCAACTTTCTAAATCTAATATAAAATAAAGACTCAATGTGACTTATTCAAGTTCCCAACTAAGCTACTTATCATCTGACATATGCCAAACTAAAGCTTGAGCATTAGATCCACTCTTAGTAGGCTTTCTAACAAACTTTAAGGATTGCTGCCAACATACTACATCATTTTCTTTCCATCCAAACACACAAAAAACTGAGTTATTATGGTGCTTGTCCAGCTTCCACAACAAGGTATCATTCTTTCTGCATCCAAAGCTTTTATATTTGGTCATAAGCAAATCAATCACACTTCTTGGATATACCCATTGGCTAACACAAATAGCAAACATTAGTTTCACATTTTTTCATGTCACGTGGTAATGCTAGGCCTAGTGATACCTATATTAACTAGATCTATTGCCCATAACAGAAACATCCTGCGAAAGATCCTTGAAAGGTCTTCCTTTTTGCAAGAAGTCCTTTATATTCTTTTTATTAAGCACCATGTACGCAATGTGAGCATTGACTATGGAAGGGACTCTTAGCTTTCTAGATGAAAGTTGTCAGTGTGATGCTCATCTTTAACCAAATACAAGTAGTCTCGACTGTAATCAGTGTTTTCCAAACAAAAATTGATTTAAATTTTTGGGTAGCTCTACCTCCTTTCTGCAAAGCTGAGGTTATACCGCATACTCATTAAATTCTTGATACATTCATTTGTTTGGCTAAACATTCATTTATTTATTTTACTTGAGACAGTAGAGAGTTTGTAGTGGAATATATTCTTTGTGCTTCCTTTTGGAATGCTGATGAATTGCTTCTTGGGAGCATCTTTACAAATGCATCAGTGATAATTCTGTGGAACATTCATTCAAATGAATAGCTTGCACACTCCAGCAGATGTACTTAAGAGAACGCAATGTTGTATAACCTCGAGCATTAAAAAATTGAAATAGATAGATCTCATCCTCCACTCTTTGAAACATAATAATAAACATGACATATAAGGTAATAGTACAACAACAACGACAACAATCTAAACTTTCTATCCCAAATTTTGGGGTCGGCCACATGAGAGACAAATATTGAAAAAAAAAAGAAGAAGAAAAAGATTTAGTTTGTGCGGATTCTCCTAAGCCACTCATTCCTATTTAAGATCATCTCCTCAACTAAATAAATAACTATCATATTTTTACGAATACATTGCATTCAAGTTTTTAACGGCCTATCCTTACGTTTTATTAAATCTTTTATATTTAAGTTCTCTACCTTCCTAACAGGTGCGTCCTTAGATCTTCGATGCACATGTCCAAACCAATACGAGACGGTACTCTCTTATCTTATATACAATTGAGTTAACTCCCAATTTATTACGTATTTCGTTGTTTCTAATTTTATCATTTCTAGTTTTTTTACACATCTACCTAAATATTCTCATTTCAGTTACTGTCATTTTTTGTTCTTATTGTTGTTTAATAGCCGAACACTCGGTACCATATAATAAAGTAGGTCTTACTGCGATTCTATAGAATTTTCAATTTAAATGTAATGATATCGTGCGATCACAGAGAATTCTAGATGCCTTTCTCCATTTCATCCAACCCGCTTGAATTCTATTATTTACATCCCCATCTATATTGTTATCATTCTGGATAATGGAATCAAGATATTTAAATCGTTCGCTCTTTGGGACTTCTCTTCCTTCTAATCTAATTATTTCTTCATTATCCTGATAGTTGTCACCAAACTTACATATCATATATTCGGTTTTAGATCTACTCAATCTAAATCCTTTAAATTCTAATGTGTCCCTCCATAATTCTAATTTAGTACTGATACCCTCTCTAGTTTCATTAACCAAAACTATATCATCTGCGAAAAGCATACACCATGGTATTTTATCCTGAATATTTTTTGTGATTTCATCTATCATTATTGCAAATAGTTTGGGACTCAATGCCAAATCTTGATGGAGCCCAATGTTGATAGGAAAGCTATTGCTCAACCCTCCGCAAGTCCTTACATTAGTCATAACTCTTTTATACATATCCCTCATAATGTTAATGTATTTCAAAGAGATTCATTTTTTCATCAACGCCCACCACAACATCTCTTGGGACCCTATCATATGCTTTCTCAAGATCAATGAATACCATATGTAGGTCTCTCTTTTGCGCTCTAAATATCTCAATCAACTGTTTTAGCAAGTGAATTGCTTCAGTGGTGGATCGTCCTGATATAAATCTGAATTGGTTCTGAGTCACACTTATCTCCGTCTCAATCTATGCTCTATCACTCTCTCCCATAGCTTCATCATATGGTTTATGAGTTTAATTCCTCTATAATTAGAGCAATCTTGTATGTCCCCTTTATTCTTATATAGTGGGATAAGTGTGCTCTCTCTCCATGTATGGGCATTGTCTTTGTTTGCAAAATTTTATTAAAAAGAGTTGTTAACATTGTTTTTCCGAATTCATTATACACTTTACTTTTCGATTCATATATTATCTTTTTTACGTCTTTTTTTGCATTTTTTATATTTTTCATAAGTCTCGCTACACTTTGCTCTCCCCATATAAGTTAATAGTATGGACACTAATATTTTTATCACATATTATAATTGAACAAATGTTTTTTCCTTTGTTACTAACTATATGCACATGTCAAAATTGTGATTTTCATCTAACTCTTTTCCTATTTGCTTATAACTGTTTCTCTATGACTGTATATATTTTGTTCTCTGAAATCCTCTCATCTCCTCAAGTAAGGCCTTTTTGTACACTTACATTAAAATATTATTTGTTGTATTAGAATAAGTTCCAACAGACATCCACATTTATCATGTTCTAGGTTGACATTAAATGGGCTCGGTGTCATTTTGCTTCTCTGTTACTTAATTATTCTTTTAGGGGGTGTTTGGGCATCTTCTACTCCCTTCTGGTCTCTCTGCTTTTGGGTCCTGATGTAAAATTTTCCTTATTCTATTTCTGACATTTCTCAACTTGTACAGTAGAAATGTAGGGCTTTTTTAGAAGTCATAAAATTTTTCTGTTAAAGTGTAAGTGGTCATTTTGCAGGTAGATTTTGGCATGATGGTATTTTTTTGTTCCGGTAGAGGCATACCCAAACAGGGTAGTAGAAAGAAGTTTACGTATATTTGTTGTATGATTCTATTGGATGATATTTTCTTTCCCCTGATCTCATGGCATGTATCTGGTAAATTATTTCCGGATGGGGCTGTCAGATTTTGATAAATTCAGCATTCAGGGCCGTGTTTGATTTTACATACACTATCACTATCCCTTCTTATAGAGGTGTAAGACCTATTAAGTTCAGTTTGTTCCCGTTCATTTGCTTAAGTGGTAGGAAACTAGTCCATATTCAGTCATCTACTTTTTCATTTCAAGGATCAAAAAAATGATTTTAACTTTCAAAGAGTAAATTGTATGTAAGAGTTCTTGATTACGGTACCAGATCTGATATTCCGATTCAATAATCTTTATTATCTATAAACTGCCAGTGTACTGTACGTTTTTTGTCTCAAGGTTCATTTTCTCACCTATAGGAGATGTATCTTTGCATATACTTTGTCACATAAATTATGTACCATGTTTTTCACATTGGCTCTTGCTAGCAGATGTTTTACCGACTGTAAACAACATCATATATTATGACAGCTAAAATTGCATTTAATCTGACAGAGGCTGATTTATCTTTCTTCTTTTCAGGCTGATGGTTTAATACTGGAGGAGGTTCAGTATCTTCGGGTGGCAATGGGCCATGAGAATGAGTCGATTGATGAATTTGTCGAAGCTCATAAGACTTGTTTAAATGATCTTATGTACTTCCCTAGTAGAAATTCGTATGGTCTCTCAAGTGTTGCTGGAAACATGGAAAAATTGGCTGCCTTGCAGACTGAATATGAAAGTGTGAAACTCAAGATGGATAATGATACGAAGAAGGCGCAATGCCTTGAGCAAAAGATAAAAGTCATCACGCATGGTTATCAGGTATGCCACTTGAATTTTGCAGTGAGTTGCATCATCATATGCACATACTTTTTTTTTGTTAACATCAGTTTGCATTTCTTATTTAGAATTCAATAATTTCTCTATTTCATTAATTCGTAATTCCCTGCATGTGTAACACTTTAAAAGTGCTGTCTTTTGATGGGGAGAGCAATTGCAAATTCCTTTGATTTGTGAGCTAAAATCCATTATAGCTTTATGTTGTTGGCTCTCAAACTTCCCTAGAACTTGATTTGTATCACTTCTGAAATAGAGATAATACAATGTGTCATAGTGCAGATCCTAATCAAAACTGCTATAATTCAGGGATTCATTTTAGTTTTTTGGTGGAAGAGTCAGTTTTGGGATAACGTAAGGTCCATAGAAGTGCAGTCAGTTCTGTGGACCTCCCCTGTCGTCTTCCTGCCTTGAGGTATACCATTCCAATCCCCCCCCGGGGGGGGGGGGGGTCCCCAAAACAAGGAAAAAAATTATTCAAGTTTTGAAATATTCTCTCTCTTTCAGCATAGATCCTTTTTTTCTCATCTAACTGACATTCTCATCTCATCTGATGGCGATTATGGCCTCACCAGTCACCGGTGAGGTGATGGCGGAAAATCTCTCTTTTTTGATCATCCTTTTGGTTTCTCCTGTTTAATATCATTGTTCTAATAAACAAACCTTGGCTATAGCTTTGGAAGATCTCTCTCTTTCACGCTTTCCTTGTTAGCTTGTCTGGTTCAGTCCAGTAATGCCAGCTTTCCTCAATTTATTCGCTATCTTTGCTGACCATACTCATTCAAGGATTAGAACATCGCAACCCATGCCCATCCCTCTAGTTTCAGTGTTGCACATTCTGGGCTCCTTTCAAAGGGTCTCTTCTTTGGCGGTTGTGTATTTTTTTTTTTTTTTTGGGTCATATGTTTAAGTTGTTCAGATATATCAATTGTACTTTAATTGAAGAAAATAAAACAGAAAGGGGGGGGGGGAGATGACAAGGTTGTATGCCCGCATCCTTTTGCCTGCTGGGCACTGAGCAGGGCAGGTTCATTTGATTATTTGGGCCTGTGGACGATGGAGGGAGTACCTGCCTCCACCCACACCTTTGAAGAATCTGAGTGGCAACTCATAATTTTTGAGCCTTTGCCTGAATCTGTTTTGCTTCCTATCATGTTTTTCCCACAGAGACTCCCTGCACTTGTGCACGCACGGGAAAAAAAAAATCATCAGAAGGCATTATCTTATGGTGTGGTTTATACAAATTGACAAACTTCAATGCATTTAATTGATATTGATTTGTGTTAATTTACATTTCTTAAGATTATTTATTGTTTATTCATTATGGTTCCTGACTCCTGACTTGCATGTTTGGCATCCTGAATGATCAGACACGGGCTGGGAAACTTTGGTCACAAATTGAGGCGACCTTTAAGCAGATGGACACAGCTGGAACAGAGCTCGAGTGCTTCCAGGCTTTGCTAAAGCAGGAGCAGTTGGCTGCATCCCACAGGATCAATGGTCTCTGGGAAGAAGTCAAGAAGCAGAAAGAACTTGAGCAAACACTGCAGAGACGTTATGGAGATCTGATAGCAGAGCAGGAAAGGATCCAACACCTTGTGGAAAATTATAGATTGCAGGCACAGATACAGGAAGAAATTGCAGCAAAGAATCGTGCTATCGAGTTGGCTAAGTCTGTAATCAATCCAGCTGCTTTATCAAGCACAGAAACTCCTGAGACAACAGCAACTGAACTTATGGACTCTATGCCAGTTGGCCCGACCCCTGATGAAACTCCAGTCCAGGGAACAAATACCACCCAAGAACAGAGTCACGAGAATCCGCACCAAAATATGGATATGAAACCAGTCCCAGTTGTGAATTCGGAGCATAATATTGATGTTGATGCGGAGGACAAGCCCAAGACAGGCGTGTCTGAGAGCGCGTCTCATGATGCTCCTGATGCAGCTGAGGAGGAGACTCCTCCATCAATTCAAAATGATACTCTCTCTGGTGACAATACTCAGCTGGCCAATGCAGATGGGGATAACCCTAGTGATGTAGCAGCTCCGGTTTTGCTTGAAAAAGGTGATGCACAATTCCATCCAGTTAATGCACAAGCAAACGTAAATTTGGATGGCGAAGAGCAATAGATCCATGTTGAGAACGGAGTTGTTAAACTAAAGCTAGAAAATGCATGGAGATCTCAATCGCACAAGGTTCCGGTACTGAAACTGTGAATCGGTATTGCTTTTGTGTTGTGAGGTTGGCATTATTTGGATGTCAATGGGGACTCTTAGGACTGGTATCTGAATCCTACAATTTTTGTCTTTTGTTAGAAATGAACATTACGCCCTCTGCCTTTTCTTGGAAGGTGGCTGCATAAATGTGTAGAACATTTGTATTTTAAAAATGTTGCATCAGGTAAACTCTGATTTATAAGAAATTCTTTTCGGAATATTGCACGGCCTAATCTCCAGTTTCCACTTGTTATTTCATTCTCATGGGAACAATTCAAGGTTTTTTCGTATGGCATTTGTGGTTTCCAAGGTGGTAGTATTCCTATGAAAAACATTTGCCTAGGAACTGCACTTGTTGGTTCTATCTTTGTGCTGTGTTTTTCCCCTACGATGACTCGTCTTGGATGCTTCTTTTCCTATTTTGTACAAAAACATTTGCCTCGGAATTGCATGACTGGCATTGACCACTTGGGAAACGGTTGTATTTCATTTCCTGCTCTGTTTATCCAAGCATGTCCGTACAGCCTTGTATGAGTGAGACTTGTCGTTCTGTTTACCCTGCATACCCCTCCCCCGAACTTCTCCGGGCTTAGATGCCTTTTTATCTTTTTATTGTCTTATAAAACTCTTCAACCAAAGGCTTCGCTCTTGTGTGAAACTCAATTTTAAATTGTAGGCGACAACATGTAATATTCTTTTTTTTTGTTATACCAATGGGTATTTAAATTATATTTTGATTAATCCGATTCAAATTTTTATTAGGCTCATTGTAATATTTTTCATTTCTTAATTTCAAACCAAAAACTTGATTAAAGAATTTAACATTAATCGACTATCCATTGATATATCAAATATTCTTTAATAATTGATATAACGACAACTTGTCTAGCAAGTTTAAATTGACAATTTGATTGCAAACTTAAAAAAAAAATAATAAAGAATTTGAGAAGCAAAAAAAGGTTAATGTCCGATACAAATTACAATAAAAAAACGCATAAACATATTACAATCAAATTGACAATTTACGTGCTTAATGACTTTTTAAAGAAAATATATAACTTTTAGTAATGATTTTGATTTATTTAATAATTATACAGGAAGAGTTATCTTTATTTTGTAATCATATAAATTGGCATACTATTTAAGTTCCTTGAAAGTGAAATATAAATAATATACATACATATATACATATATATAAATATATTGCGGGCATTATTACGAAAAACTACTTCTATTTTTCTCTCATTTTGATATTTTGTCTAATTTTATTTATAATATTTGTGAATTAGAATAAAAAATTTTTTATATATAAAATACTCAAAAAAATATAAAATATCTTCACCAACAAATATAAAAGAGTTATTATATCGGTAAATAAAGCAAGCCTCTAGCATACCCAAACAAGGCCAACGCCTCATAGAGAGAGCTATTAGGGTAAGGAGAAATTGGAAACTGAATAGACGATGTTGATGATTTTGTTGATATTAAGAATGTAATTAAGGAGGTGGTCGGGTGTTAGTAGTAATATATGATAATTTGTTGTGTAGTCAGAGCTCACCTGTTGATGATTACTAAATTTAGCATTTTAATTAATCAATCTACATACCACATAATCTCATAGAGATGTAATGGAAAAGAAACTAAAACCACGCGATAAATGCTTAAATTCGAGTCTTGAGAGTGGTAACAACGATATTAGAAGAGCTCCCTCTAAATGAGTATCTGACTGCGATTTGTCGGAGTGAAACTCTGAATATTGGGCGGTGGAGCAACTCTAGGGCACAAAAAGAGAGAGTGGGGTAGAATCTCCCAATTTCTAACCAAACTCCTTTAAATTTAGTGGTCGTATACTCTATTCATTTAATCAGATATCTCGAGATTCGTATCCTGAGAATGAAGAAAAAAGATTTGGGTAAGCCAATTCTTTAATAGGTCCTACACTGCTCGAATCAGATTAATCAGACGAAACACGGATACCGGTTGATAAAAAGAGAGAGAGAGAGAGCGCATCTAAATTAAACTTTATTCTAAATATAAATAAGATTCTGTCGTCTTAATCAACCGATTGTTGGATCATTAATCTAACGTTGGATTTATATGTTAAAATAATTATGTATTGCATACTGTCAAACCCATAAATTCAGTTCATATAAAAGTGATATGGTAAATTTGAAAAATTCTATAATTAGGTTTAAATATTTCAAAGGATATGGAAATAAATTAATATTTAATACCAATGGACATTTACTATTAATGATGGGTTAAATAGAGAATGTCTAAGAGTGATTTAAGGACAGCTGCCAAAAACTGAGCAGACAGATTTGGAAGGTAAAAGTCACCCTACAACTATAAATAGGGTTATGGTTTCCGGGTCAATGTATCACTCTTCTCCCTAATACTCCCATCATATAAAGAGAATTTGTGAGGATATATATGACCAGAAGACCGTACCCAGGATTCTGTCCAAACGAAATTCAAATCGAGAATTCACTCTATTCAGTCTCTGATTATGGAATCAAGTACACTTTTATCCGATCTGAATTTCGGTTTTAGTTTTTTAAGTTATTAAGTTTTAATTCTGATGATTTAATACGATATTTGACATGTTTTGCATAAAGTTATTTTTCCCAACAATGGTATCAGAACCCCTCGTGTTTGAATTATCACAATTTTTCTGCATATTTTAGTATTTAATATGATTTTAGTACTTTATGAATTTTTTGAAAAATATGTATGAAAAATTTTTATGGATATTTTGTTTTTCGGCAAAAATATATATATACATATATATATTCATGATTTTTTTTTTTGTGGATTTCAATAAAAGAAAAAGTTATGAAAATTTTTTTATTGAAGTCGACTTTCAGTTCTTATTAAAAGTTGACATCCAGTGTCTTAAAAAAATAAAATAATTGGGAATTTTTTTTTTTATCAAAGTAACCATTAAGCATTTTATTAAAGTCGACATTCGGTATTTAAATATATATATATATATATATATATATACATTGGTGTTTAAAATATATATATATATATATATATATATATATATATATATATTTGGATAAAATAACAAAAGATGACAAGTTTTTAAATAATTTAAGACTCTTAATGTTTTGGAATATTTTCTTTCCTTCTCATTTGAGCATTTTTTTTTAAGAAAGTTGATTTTTTGGATCTTTTAAACTTTCAAACAAAAAAAAAAAAAAAGAGGAAAGGAAAGAAAGTTGACATTTTGAACAAATATATGAAAGTTGATATTTTTTTTTCTTTGGAAAAAAATCTTTAAAATTTTTTCCAAAAAAAAAAATTACAAGTTTTTTTTTATGGCAAGTAATAAAATTAACCTTTTTTTTTTTTACAGAAATATTTCAGATCTTATTTTTCCACCATACTTTTTTGGAAAAAATTTTGGTTTTAAAGATTCGTTTGAAATTTGATTTTTTTAAAGAAATTTCCGGATTAAAGTATTTTTGAGAAACTTCTATTATTAAAGAATGTTCTGAAATTTAGTTTATTTTATGAAAATTTCAAAATTTGGAAAAGAAAAAGAAAAAAAAGGAAAATTCCGGATTTTAACTTTTCATTTATTTTAAGGCTTGACTTCAATTTTAGAATAAAGTTTTCCAATAAAAAAAAAGGATATGAGCCATTTTGGGCCCAAACAGACCAAACCCTGGGTATAAAGGTATTGGAAATCATTAGACTCAATTAAACCCATTTTTCATCCTTATCATTCTACACTGTTATTTTTATATTAAAAAATGGTCATTCTTTTAATATGCGATGGCATGACATGTCTAGAAAAGTTCTTTTAATAAGACGGGGCTAAGTCTAAGGTTGATTGGTTTTTAAACGGTTCTAAATGAACTCACCACCTACCTAGGAACTTTCTTGGTGCCCTATGCTACAGAACGAGGATTGACCAAATTTTGGATCAGTTGTCTACAAATGGTAGAGACTTTGGTTTTATGTCGACAACGAAAGTATAGAGACGAAAAAGTAAGATAAAAGAGATAGATTCGGTAAAATTGGGTTTTTATAGGTCCAATTTAAAGTTAATAAGATTGGGTTTTAAATAGCCTAATTTTCAAGAAATTGAGCTCATCAGGATGAAATTGAAATTTTTTCAATTACAAATATGATTCAAATATGAGTATGATTTTATATATATCTCGAGATGAATTAATTAAAATAATATGTCACCAAAGTGATCTCTATTGTGTAAATTAATTTATTTTGGGATATAAAAAGTTGTGCATGTAATTCATATGGGTACCGATCGGCCCAAAGGAAGGTCCTTACTTGACAAAATTGAACGTACACCATGTGATAATAAATGCGTGACAATTATTGGATTTCACATGTGATCAATTTATCGGCCCAAAGGAAGATAATTGGTTGACATACTCTTATTTTCAGTTTTTGATTACTACACCTATGGTTTTGTATATACTTTAAAATAAATTAATTGAAACAACATGTCGTCAAAATGACATCTCTTGTGGAAATTAATTTATTTAAAGATGTAAAAAGACTGTATGCATGAAACTCATGTGAATATTGATCTGTCCAAAGGAAGATCAGTATTTGACAGAGTTGCATGTATATCTTATGGTAATAAATACGTAACAATTCTTCGATTTTATATGTGATCAATTTATCGGCCCAAAGGAAAGTAATTGATTGATATGTTCTTATTGTCAGCATTTGATTACTGCATCAAGATATCGCTTACAAGTTAATTATTTTGTCCAAAGATGAAATATTAATGGAGTGTCCGGTATCTTGTGATGAGGATTACTCGTGTTTAAATTTATTTGGTTTTAAAGTTTCATGTGAGTATATATGGATTACTGTTATCTGTTTGACAGTTAATACTATTCCCACTGACATTAACGCCCAATTCAGATTGATTTTTTAAATTGAATGACTCGAATTTCAAGTTTGGATTTAAATCTTGCGTTAAAAATCAATTTTCTCCACTACTTATATATGAGAGTACCTCTGAAAAGAGGGAGAAAGAAAGGTGGGAGATGTTTAATCGTATGTGTTTTAAAGTGGGCTATCCCAGCAATATTTAGAGGCATTATATGTAAGTCAGTTATGATGACTAAATCTTTTCTTACGGACATTAAGAAATGATCTGTCAAGATTGAAATGATTACTGGTACACTCTTAATAAATCATATCACTATACGGTATAATGGTTAAGAACTTTTGACCACTAAGAACAGAAAAAAAGGAAAAGAAAAGAAAACATGATAAAGATGTTACAGGTATAGCATCACAAAAGAAATAACGAAAGACACTGATTAAATCAAAAAAGAATGATTGCTTCTTCTGTGATACTAAGGGTACAAGAAAAAGAGAATGTACCAACTATCACGTTTGAAGTGATAAGAAAGATGTATTCCTTAGTTTGGTTTGTTTTGAGATTAACTTTACTTCGGTTTCAAAACACACTCGGTGGTCAGATTCCGCTACGATTATTCACATCAGTGTTTGTATGCATGGTTTTCTAAATTGTCAATCGTCAATTGATGGTGAAAGATATATCTACGTAGACGATGACAATAAAGTTTTAATTATAATAATAGAAAAATTTAGATTATTATTGAAAATCGATTTATATTTGGATCTTATTGAAATGTTTGTTGTTCCATCTTTTAGATGAAATTTGATTTTCATTTTTGTTAGACAGATCAGGTTTTATTTGTTCTTTCGGAAATGAAAAAGTTAGTTTCTTAAGTCCAAATAGTTTGGTTCCAGCTTTCTATTAAAATTTGATAATCTATATTAAGTTGATATTATCATTTCATTTAAATCCCTACAATATAGTACTCGAAATATACAGTTTAAGTTAACTAGTAAGAATTTCTTTCTATTTTGACACAAGAGTTTGGATAATATCTCTAAACAGAGAATAAGGAGACTTGTATCAGAAGAAAATTTCACAGATTCCGATATCTATGTAAATTATAAAATGAAAACAAAACAATAAAAGGAGATTGAAACCAATAGAACCTAAGACGTCTTAGAACTGATACATACAGATACCTATGGGCCATTCCTTTTAGTTCTTGGAATGGTTAAAGATATATTATCATGTTCATAGACAATTATTCATGATATGATTCAATCGAGATTGCAGCATACATCCTGAACAGAGTTTTCTACTAAGACAACTACTGAAACCCAATAAGAACTTTGGACCAGTATACGTTCTAGTTTAAATTATCTATACGGTAGGGGTTGTCCAACTAAAATTAGGTCTATTAGACCTAATAAAAGAAAATTGGACATTAGGATGGTTAGTTGATTAGTAGTGAAATCAACTACCTCAAGGAGATTAATTTTATGCTCAATTCTTTGAGAATATTGAGTTTGTGGGAGGAGATATGGTTACAGATATTGTCTTCTAAGAGAAATTTGTTAGGTGTTATTAGACAATATTAGAGAACTTTCCATTTCGGAAGAACAAATTCAACTACCTCCAGGAGAGATAAAATTTAGTTATTGCTTACATATGAAACTTCAAATATAATAACAAAACCAAATATAGAAACAAAGATCAATCTTGTCAGAGATATGATTGAAAAGAGAAAAATGACACTGAGATATATAACTACGCATTTGATGGTGGCTGGTACTTTTAAGAAATCAATACCTAAAGACAAGTTTATGAGACATGTTGGATGACATGGGTTCGTGGGTTGTGACAGTATTTATTAATGTGGTTGTGATTGTGATCATATATAGAGAGTATATATGATGTAATGCTCATATTTGATGACATTTGAATTTTGTTTTTGTATCCAAAATTCTTATATCTGGAATTAAAAGTTTGTCGGGTAAGTTTTGAGATTGACTCTTTCACACGAGCAATTGCTTCTAATGTCTGTGTGATTGTGGAGATAAAGTGTGTTAATTTGTGATGGATTAACACACATACAAATGGCTTAGTTAAGTATTAAGAGGAGATTACCGGTTAAATATATTACACATATGATAATCAAAATGGATTCCCCACAATTTATTAAACTTGTCGAATAGTCAGGTATGAGTTTTTCTTGATGTTGTGAGATGTTAGAGAATTTGTAAGAAGAAAAACTCAGGTCAAGTATTATATATATTTGAATTAAGACCTGTACGATGCACTATCTTATAAAAGAAAACATACGCTTCCAAATAGAAGGAAAAGTATCGTAACATGTGTTTCATATCACATGTGCTTATATAACCATATGAGTAATGAAATGGTGCATCCATATTCATCTCACTATATCCATCTCATTATGTGAGACTCAGAAGTTTATACTCAATCTCAATTTTTACCCTTAGAACTTTCATCTGTCTCTTAAAATTTTATTTTAGTATTTCTATTTTAACATGTCATGAAGAAATCATGGATGATTCAGTTTGATGGTATATGTCTATGAAATCAGCTAAGATAAAGTTGAAAGTTAGTAGTATGAAAGGAAAACTATCTTTGATCAATACGTTACTCTGTATTCACAGACCGGTCAATTATATCTATGATTTAGTATTTAGAGACGTAATTGTGAATACTTGATTGAATTAGGGTCAAGTATACTCTTACATTGTTTTGAGGGATAAGAGATACGTTAACTGTATCGAATAAAAGAGGTCTAGGGTATAACGAGATATGATGTTCTCTTCATCACTTTGGCGATAAATTGCTATATATCTTTAACAGATGTATAACTCTAGAGTTCTTGGTATTCTTGCAGTTCACACGATCCTTTTGTCTATATAAAACTGATGATATTCGATTGTAATGATCACGCTACATGCGGTTCTATCCCTCGTATGCAAGTGAGAGATGTTGGTATATAGGACGAGTCCGCCATGAGAGTAGACCCGCCCTCCCTTCATTTGAATTTGGTATGGTTTTTGGAAAAACCACTCCAACTCCTAACACCCTAAAAAAACCCCTCTCTCTCTCATCAAAAGTAGTAACTTCCTCTCCTTGTGTGAATGCATGAAAAAAAGGGAACGTGAGTTCAACATTGAAAAAAAAAAGGCCATTGTCTTTTGGTGTGAAAAGAGCAAGAGAGAGAAATAGAGAAAGGGCTTTTGAACAACAATTGATCTTGATTATCACCAAAAGCAATATTTTGATTGTGAACAATAGAGAGTGTTCTGAATTCGTGATACTTTCTCGATCTAAAATATCCATTCGTCAAAGAGGTAAATGATTCTAACCTAATTTCGATCCAAAAAATTTTTACAAGAAAATATTTTTATTGGTTTGTACGAAAATCATCAATTTCAACTGGTTTTTTATGGAACTGAACTAATTTTCATGTGCTGTGATGAACAGGTATTCTTTGATATATTGGTGAGTACAAATCTCACAGCTTCTAAGTTGTGATAGCATTTGGGGGAGCATGGTATATACTTGTGCTACACGAGTGCTCTTACAGTAACAGGTGTGTCTTGTTTGGTTATTGAGCGGACAAAAGGCATGAACTTGTGGTGCTTGTTCTGAATTTTGCCACCTTAGTGCGCCACTATCATGATGAGTGGCATGTTTCTCTTCAACGGCTGTAGTTACAATAATTTATCGTTCATTTAACCCACTGATTGTCCAATGCTATAATTTTAAGTGTGTTACTGGCTTTTATAGCCTAGTGGCATTCAGTTCCCAACCCCCGTGGTCTGACTATACTAAGATTTATGTGCTAATTAGGCTTTAGATTGCATATTTGTTGATTTGTTTTCGGTGATCCAGAACCCGGTTGTCTTCCAGCATCAGGTTTCCGCAAGTGATGTTCAGTACACCTTGAATTGCATTCGGGTGATTAGAGCCACATCTGCTTCAATTTCTAGTGTCATTCTTTCTATTTATCCTTGTTTATCCTCTCATGAAATTTAGACTTATAATTATTCCTACGGGGATCTTGCACAGCAAGCTGTAAAGGGGATCCAGTGCGAAAGCAATGGCCATTGAAATCGATTCTGATCATTATAGATTTGCTTCCAAATCAGTCGTACAAGAGTACATTTAAATCACATGAGGGCTCTTTTTATCGATCAATGATGGCTCAAGCAACTTTGCTTTTGCTGCTCAATTACCCATTGGATTGGATGATTTGCTAGTATTAAAAATTGGGAATAATCTGCATCTTGTTCCCTCAAGCAGAATAAGCCATTAAAAGTTGTGGTTCCAACTCTGGAAGCGTGGATTTTTTTTTCCCTTCCTAGGATGCTCCGAGAATCTTGCATGTTGTATGCTCAGAACTAAATATTCGTAATTGCATATTATAATGCTAACGATATCAGTTGTTTATTGACACAGCCAAGAAGCCAAAGCACTATTCGTCACCGTGTGGTGGTGGCACTTGAGCTTAACACTGATGTGCCCATGCCCACACGCGGACATGACTTTGGTATTTTTATATTCTTTTAATTAAAATCTTAAATTTAAATATCGAGAATAAAAAATTAAATATAAAAAATATCACTTCTTAAATTGGGTCATACGACTATAAAATCGGATTAATTAACTTTTCAAATAAGGTTAAATAAAAAAATATATATATGGGCTAATACTTCATGGGCCAAAGTTGTCGTGTGAGCACTCGTCCGTGCTATTCTTTATGTCTGAAGTTTTCCTGTCAGCTCTTATACTACTGCTACAAGGCCGCCATTGCTTTAGGACAACTTGGCCTTCACTGTATATCATGCAAGGTTTGTTGTTGCATTCTCTCTCTCTCGTTTATGACATTTCTCATTTGAAAATTTCTTGACAATAAACTTAAAAAAGAAAAATCTTTTAGAGAAGCGAACGAACCTTTATGCTTAATGTAAATTACAATTAAAAAACATATATATATAACCAGACATAACATAATAGTTGATAGTTTATATATTTGATAACTTTTTTTAAAAAATATATTTAAATTTTAATAATGATTCTGATTTATTTAATAATTATATAAGAAGATTTATCTTTATTTGAAGTGATACAAATTTCTTATTAAAATAAATTATCTAATTATGGATAGGCCAACTGATCCTTTCGAGGGTTTGGTGGCCTAAGTGGATGCGGTGTAAGTTCTGAGGAGGACCATCCATATCTATGTGCCTTTTCGTCCCAACCTTTCACTTAAGATATGTACGTACAACTTTTTGGCCACAAAGCATATACTTGAAAAGGAGCTTTGGCATGGTACTCAATGTTTTTGGTGAGAGATTTTGAATTTAAATTTTAAAAATAAAAAAATAAAAATTTAAAAGAATTAATTTTTAAAATGAGTCTTATAATATTTAAACTGAATTAATTAAGTGAAATCCAAATATCAATCAATGAAAACAAAAAAAAGACTTTGATATGATACTCTACCCTTAATTAAAAATCTTGAGTTCAAATCCTAAGAATAGAAAAAAAAGATTTGGGAGAATTAATCATTAAAATAGGTCTCATAGTACTTGAACTAAATTATTCAAACAAAATTCAAATATCGATCGGTGAAAACAAAAAAAAAAGGGAGACTTTGGCATGGTATTTTCATGTTTTTTCTTATAGGCACAGCATTTAAATTCCTTGAAAGTAAAAGATATATAATATACATATATATTTATAAATATATTAGCGAATTTGCTCATTATTAAAAAAAAATACTTCCTTCTTTTTTTCTTTCATGATTTTATAAAAAAAAATATATATATATATAAATATATATATATATATATATATATAATATAGGATTTTTCAAAAAAAAAATATAAAATATCTTCGCCAACAAATATTAAGGAGTTACTATATTGATAAATAAAGCAAATCTCTAGCATACCCAAACGAGGCCAATGTATCGAAGAGAGAGCTATTGGGTAAGGAGAAGAAACCTTTTGCTAATAGAAGTGTTTGTATGGCTAGAATTGTTAAGATTTGATAAATTCTAGTTCTTTTCAAGTATACCTATAAATTCTTATTGGTATTACTTCAGGTTCATTCTATTAAGTAAATAATGCAAATTACCATCATCAAGCACAAAATAGAGAGCGAAAGATTACTTCTCAATACTAATATTTTTTCGTTTTTGAAATATTTTTCATTTATGAAATGTTTTGATATGCTAAATTAATTAATATTTATATAAAAATTCTTATATTTTTTATGTTTTACATATTTTTTCATATTCAATGAATTCTTTTTATTTAATTGTAATTTTATTTTATATATTATTTGTCTTATGAATAATAATTACATATTTGATTATTTTAGATTTTTATTATAAAAAATAATTATTTTATTATTTTTATAAAATGATTAATATATATAATTTTTTTGTATTTATGTATTTATTTACATTTTCTGAATTCTTATGAAGTATTGTTTCCGTGCATCATTTTGTACGTGGAATTCTAATAACATTTCATATAAATCCACAGTATAAATCTCCTCACAATCATTTCAAAGTCATCAAACAGATGCTTTGTTCATGCAAATCCCATGTACCAAACTCACATTTATTAATATTAAATCTGCAAAACCATGGGAATCTGACTTCGAAATCTCTCCCTCCTCATCGTACCCCATGTCTTTTCTCAACCAAATTCATTCTGTTAGTCCCTGCAATTTATTGCCATATTTACGTAGTATCTTTTTTAAATAAAATATTTTACCCCCTATCTTTTTTAAATCAAATATTTTTTAACCTATAATTACTTTTTTGATAATTTTGATATCACAAGTTTGAGATATAAAAATAATTTTTTTATAAAAATATAAAAAGAAGATTACATACATATACCTCATCCGAAATATAATTACAGAAAAGAACACTAAAAGAGCTAAGAGAATCACGATTCATGGCATCTTGAGATTCTACTCATGAAATGGATGCATATGCATATGCTCTCAATGTATGTCCAATGAGGTTAATTGATGCCCGTTTTCCATTTTTGGATTCCTTTTTGCTTCTTGACAGTAAAAGCCTGGGTTGGAGACTTTATCTATACAAGTTTAGGTGCTGGGGGTGGGGTATGCAGATGAATTTGTCCGTATTAGTGTTAACTTTAAATGAACCCAAAAACAAAAACAAAAAATGCCTCTCGGATAGGATCAAAAGGCTTTTTTTTTTTATAACTTGATTAATCCAGTTCGAATATTATAAGATCTAATTGATTCTCCCAACTACTATTTTATCATTCTCAAACGTCAAAGTCAAGATTTTGATTAATGGTAAATTTGGTTGGAGTGTAAAGTAGGAGAAAAAGAGAGAGAAAAGTAAATATGAAGTAAAATAGGAGATTATTCTTACTTGATTCGGAGTAAAGGGGGATGGAAATAAAAGAGAGGTCAAATAGCATCTCCTCCACGTCAAAAAAAATTTCTTTCCACTTGTGGACAGATTGGGACTATAATGAAAATTTGTAAACAAATTTATCCTCTTGTTTTTTCATTTTTACATCATTTAGAAAGAGTAATACTTATTTCTTTCCCCCCTCCCCTTTCGTTTTTCATTCCAACCAAATAAGAGAAAATAATACTCATTTCCTTTTTTTCCACTTCTACCAAATAAAATAGAAGAAAATATATTTATTTTCATCAGATAAAATAAATCTCTCTCTTCCTCATATCAAAAAAAAAAAAAAAAAAATTCTCTCCCTTCTCTTCCCCCTCTCCTAACCATTCCACGAGCCAAACTTATTCTAAAGGAATGTAGTGTCCTAATATTAAATCTACACGACATTGGCTCAAAACACTTATAAGTAAACTAATGACCCAATTTTCCTCCACATTGTGTTCTATAAATTAGGGCATCAGCTAGTAGACTACAATAGTTCTTCAGGGCTGCCACTACTTTAGCTCGAAGGAAAGAAGGAATCTGAGAAGATTGCTGCTCTTTGGAGATAAAAGGCACAGGTAATATTTTATTTTGCCTAGAATTTCTCTTTCATATCTTTTCATGTCATTTTCTATTTATTGGATGGCGACTTATTACTATAATTTTTACAGTAATTCTAATTTTGTTCGAAAATAATACATAATAATTGGTTAAAATCTATAATATGCTTGTAAATCATACCAACGGTGCATAGAAAATTGATTAAATCATCTCAAGTCCCCACCTTTCGTTTTCATGGAAGGGGAGAGGGGTCCCCTTCTCAAGGGCTTCACACCATAACCATAGGATTTTATCCTAGAAATGAGAACATAATATTTAAAGTAAGAACAAACAATTATTCCTTGTTTTCAAGTTTCTCCTAAATAAAATTTTACAGACTTTTAAATTGAATTAATCAGAATATGATTTTGGATACCAATAATAACTATCAAAAAAAAAAAAAAAAAGGAATTGAAACCAAAATTTATTTTATGTTGAATTGAAGGTGCCATTGAAACTTCAACTTTGTCTTTAAATGTTTACCAAATCCTTCATCACTTCTCTTCCCCATATGAATTTTATGTATAATACATTCAACTTTTTCTTTGGTCACCAAGTTTCTATAAGGTCCATGCATCATGTTATGTCCTAAACGAAAGAGCGAATAAATAAATTAATATATATATATAATGATGGAGCTATATAGAAAGAAGGATAGACAATTGCCCCCACTTAACTAAAATAATTTTATTAATTTTTACATTAAGTACAATGGCCTTTCTCTAATTTTTTCTTCCTTCAAGTTTTATTTTAATTTATTTCATTTATCTTATTCTTTATTTAGGTAAAAAAAAAATGCATAAATAAACAAGTAGATTTTTTTTAATTATAATTTTTTTTTCCATAAATAGGTACCCAATATGGTTACCTCAATCTCTTCTCCCAATGCAACACTAATGCTAAAGTTTTGTGTTAGTAATTATTATTATTATTATTACTTACAAAAGAAATGGGGAAATAGCCCATAGGCCCATTCGACGTGGTCTTTTTTCTTTAGTATTTATTTAGTAATAAATAAAATTTGAAATTTTATCCATATTAGAGAGTAAATTGGTTTTACTATTATTATGAGTAAAAATTATATGAATAGAATTTAACAATAAAAGGAAAACAAAATATTTGAAATAGTATGCATATTTTGCTCTAATGGGGTGGCTTTATTATACAAAAATTATTTATAATTCAATCCCATATAATTATTTGGAAACTTATAATTTAGAATATTATGTTAGCATCTATGTTTTGTATTTGGGAGTAGAAAGGTCGAATCTAACTAAATCTTTAATAGACGATATTTACTGCAAAAATTATTAATTTGAACCAGACTTAACAGTTTATTATATGTCAAAAAGTTAAGCTTAGCTTGTTTGTAAGAGTTAGTGTCACTTGTTAGCCTATTAAAATATTTTAATTAATTTAAATAAATATTCAAAATACATTAACGTAAAGTGCGATATAAGCCGAGTCTATTAAGTCTGGAACTCAGTTGGACGCATGTAACAGCATTGAAAGAGAAGCTTTTCAGTCGAAAAGAAAAAACCAGAGGAAGAGGAAACACTGATTAAAAACAGAAGCCATGACCCGAACTTGCCTCAAAAGATAAAGAATGTTTTTGGGAAAGTCACGTAGAGACACCTGCATCTGCATGGAGAACGAGTGGTGACGTGTAATCCCCTACACGATATACATTTTTATTTTGGCAACTATTAGAAAAGCCACTAATTTTGTTTTTGTTGCTATGGTTATATTTATTTGTTTTCACTCCCTTTGGACTTGCTATATATACTACATACAGCCAAGAATGACTTGATTCTTCTTGAATCCGCATCACCTAATATTTTGTCCTGAACCCCCCTCATTAATTCCTTAATTTCTTGTCAGAATCAAACACACATACTCTCTTTCTCTCTCTCTCTCTCTTTCTGCTTGCTTGAAGCTTTCTTTTCCTTGCATGCTTTTTGGGGGGAGAGGGGTGTTTTGAATCCTTTCATGCAGTCTGTATCCTTTTGTTGAAGAATCATTTTCTGGGTATGCTTCAAATTTTGATATTGTATCTTTTTCTTTGCTTAGAATTTTCACAATTTTATTTCACTGCGGGGTTTTGGTTTATTGGAATCTCGGCATTCTCTGCATTCCGGCATGAGAAAATTTCAACTCTCTCTCTCTCTCTCTCTCTCTTGGAAATTTGGCAAGGTTATTGTGGTTGGTACTCAATGGTGGTGTTAGAATTTTGGATTATTTTGTTAAAGGAGCTACATGAATTCAGCATCCTTTCTCAATGTCCTCTGCCCCTCCCTTCTCCCCCGGATTGTGGTATTATTCTGTTTGCTTATGTTATTTTTGGAACCGTAATAAGAATAGCACGATGCTTTCCTTTCTATTGGTTTCCAAGAAACACTAAAAAAAGCATTTGTTTTCTTTCCGTGCTCTGTTCAACATTTACATCCATATGGAAACTACTATTTCTCATAGCCAAAAGTAGCCCTAAATTTTTCATGGTCGGATGTGTTCAATTCCCTTTTACGTCTGTAATAATAATAAAAGAATTCCCACAACAACCCTGAAAAATTTAGGACGAATAGCATATTCTTTACATATTTATGCTTAGTCTTTTCGTTGTGTTAAACTATCATATGTTCTTAGTTTTGTTCATTTGATGCACATTAAACACCAGCCATCTAATCATATCCTGGATTTGCTTGATGAGAGGAACAAATTAGTGGTTTATAGTTCATACCTTAAAGTCAAGAAATATAATTGTGACTATGAACAAAGACAATATAAGAAGGATGCATGCTAAAAACCTAGTATCACTGGTCCATATATATTGAAAAAATTTAGGATTTATTAGCAGCTTTATCAAGGGTTTAAACCCTATAGCAATTTCAACAAGGTGCTGTCTAAAAAAGGGGAGAATAAGATGGGAAGTAATTTTTCAATATAGGCTTCCTTTCTTGACATAAAGCATATTCAGATTGTATGAAGCTTATGCCTATGAAATGACAGAAGCCGGTTTGAACTTTGAAAGTTGATGCTGCAATGGGATGAATTGTGGTGATATGCATAGACAATGTCCCCGAAAATGGCATCCAAGCATTAAGCACGGTCACACACTGAGAATGAGTTATTATTAGCAAGTAATAAAAATAATTCTTTTTCCTCTTATATGCACAAGTGATTGCATGTAATTTGGAAGTACGAAGTTGTACTGATTTTGGCTTTTCCTTAGAAATCGTGCAACTCATGATGTTTGTTCTCAACATTATTTAATCTGCAACCTTAAAATAATTTCAACGTTTGTGTTTTTTGGTGCAGGGACCTTTTTCTTTTTATTGTTTTTAGATAATTTCAGAGAACATGGTGACTAGAATGGTAGATCTTCGATCTGATACAGTCACCAAACCAACCGAAACGATGCGTGCAGCAATGGCAGCTGCTGAAGTGGATGATGATATTGCGGGTCATGACCCAACTGCCCTGCTCTTTGAAACTGAGATGGCAAAAATTATGGGCAAGGAAGCAGGACTATTTGTTCCTTCTGGAACCATGGGCAATCTCATCAGTGTGCTAGTTCACTGTGAGGTGAGGGGAAGTGAAATAATTCTTGGAGATGATTCTCACATTCACATTTATGAGAACGGAGGCATTTCAACCATTGGAGGCGTGCATCCAAGGACGGTCAAGAACAATGAAGATGGCACTATGGACCTTGATAAGATTGAAGCTGCAATTAGGAATCCTTCATATGACCTCTACCCCACCACTAGGCTTATCTGCTTGGAAAATTCACAAGCAAAGTGAGTACACTACACAGACCTCGTCTGTTCTAATTTTTGTTTTGAGGCTTGTAGTGGTTTATCGGGGGTCATTTTTTTAGTAGTGGAGAGCCAGGTCAATTTTTCTCTTTAACTCTCTTACATGGATGTCGATTCCTGATCTATGATTGGTCCCTTATTCTGAAGATGCCCACCAAGAAAAGAAGTTTATTTTGCCCTAAATAATGCACCGGAATTAGTAAATATAAAGTCGCTAAAGTTATGAATCTAGAAAAGTATGCTACTGCATCGCTATCACTCAATAATTAATATTTCAAATATGTTCCTTGTAATCATCATTTTGATTTCTTGGAGTTTAGACTGCTTTCTTTACTTTTCCTTGATGGTTCATTCCCCTTGTCCCTACTTCCTAGTTAGTGACTACTCTCCACTTGGTTGTGGAAGGAAAGGTTTCTATGGGGTTGGCCATTCATTGAAGGTTTTATTGTGTTCAGAATGTGTCTTTTCCTCTGTGGTCCATTCAGTGCAAAGCACAGAAATTTCATGTGGTGCACACGTCCTTGATTTGGATTGGATATTTCACTTTCATTCAATTTGGAGAGTTTGGAATATTATCTAGGACTAGTTAGATTGTAATACAAAGGGCGGACTTGGTGTAATGGTGAAGTCTCTTCATTGTGTCCTGAAGGTCCGGGGTTCGAATCAGTCTTCTTACAAAAAGCAAGGGGAAGACAGCAGTCTCTTCCCCAGAGCTCACAAACAATGTGGGAGTTTCGGCACTGGGTAAGACCTTTACAAGTTAGATTGTAATACACTTTCTGTTTCAACACTGTTATCTGCTTTCCTTTTTATTCTACTGAGTTTTCCAATGAGCCATAAGGACCTCTGCAATATTTCATTTTAATGTGGAATCTTGTCTTATATATTTGATGATAATCGACAGAGTTTGCAAGGGACTTTGTGACTTTTGAAAGCTAAATCATGTTGCCTATGCTCATATTGCATTGCTCGTCTTTGGAGGTCACAATTACTCCTGTACAAGATAATCCATTAACTATGAAATGTGGTGTGGTACGTCTAATTTAACCTAAGTATTGGACATGGGCATTCCATAGATCGCCTTAGCAAGTGTCTGTAACACCAATTGGAGGGGATTCTCTTCCTTCAAGGTCAAAGTAATTTTTTTCTTCCAAATCTTTTAAAATAATTGCAATTCATCAACATTTAATTTTTCTTGAACTGTATGTTACCGTTCCCCACCTAATCCTTCAAAATCTCCTGGTTTGCATAGGAAATTTGCCTTCTGTGTACAAAACTTTCCTACCATATGTCTCCATAGTGAGGAAAGATCTCTACCATATCAGCATTCTACGTAGTATGCCTATATCATCTTTGATGGTTTGAATGACCACTTTAGAATGACCAACATTAGACAAAATCACCATAGGGTCATTATACTTCTACCATTCTACCACTTCTGTTGTCATGCTGATTAACTTGGAAGTTTGAGAATGTTATGCAAGCTCATGCTGAAAGTATATAGTTTCCCAGAGAGGCTCTAGTTTGCCTGGCAAAATTTTCTAATCCTGTCACTCTAAAATCCTAATCCCGTATTTTCTTTAAAACTCTAATTAATGTTTCTAATCCTATCTATCTCTCAACAATGCAGCTGTGGTGGTAGATGCCTGTCTCCAGAATACACTGACAAAGTCGGGGAGATAGCAAAAAAGCATGGGCTCAAACTTCATATTGATGGGGCTCGCATCTTTAATGCAGGAGTGGTGGGTAACGTCTTTTGAGCTTGATCACTTTATGTTTTCAATCATGGGCTTGTAGTCTGCTTAACATTTATGTTGGGAGAATCATTGAAGGAGATTCTGTCCAGCAGGATTAGTGCTAGATGACATTTAGTGGAAATGCAATCCTGTTTAGAAATCAAAATTGATGTTCTACGCTTATGAAAACTAAGTCATCTGTATTGAAGCAATCACTAATGCAACTATGCTGAGGAAGTAAACTAGCAATTTGTAAAAATATGGAATTCATAAAATAACTGTTACCTTAAGAGCATCCATCTAATCATGGTGTTTTGGAAATTGTTGAATGGTTTGGACATGTCGACAGCCACTTTGTTTTTGCATAGGACTCCTAGAACAAGGTTCAGATGGATACATGAAACAGAATTATGACTTTGAATTATGGCCCTTCAGACACGTGGCTTTGCAGTGCTCCTGTTAGTTGGCCGTTCCGAAATTTGTTTTGCTAGGTATTGTCCTGGGGGAGTTGAGTTGAATGGTTTGTGTTGTTTTTTATGTACTAAATGTCATTCTCAGGAGTCCCGACGAAAACTGTAATCTAGATATTGCCAGACTTTGGTCTTTCCTTTTATTCTTCAACCATTTTCACTTTTCTATTTTCCAATAAGTAAAAGGAAAGGATGGAGATCTTCAAATGAAGCCTTGAGTTGCAAAGTTAAGAAGCAATGGAGGGTTCTTTTGGCCACAAGATGAAATTGAAATCATTCTGTTCTGTTTGGGTTAGTTAGATGATTCTATTATTTGGGATGGAAGTCTCCTTGTATGCCTCATTTTTCAAAGATACAACCAATTCTAATCTGCAAATGGTGTGGGCTTCTGATGCCAATCTCTGTTTTACTTCTTGGTCAACCAACCACTCAACAAAAAAGGAGACTTCAGTCTCTATTTTATTTGAAGCCTGTGAAAACTCCATCCTTGGCCTTATTTTGTTGCATTCTTATTTTTTGTTGAAAACGTTTAATGCATCTAGCTGGTGCGTATTTCCTTCCCCACAGTTGATGTAACATGGGTGTCGTTCCATAGTTTTGATTAATGGAAGTTTGTTTGCAGGCCCTTGGAGTTCCTGTTCAGAGGCTTGTCCAGGCAGCAGATTCTGTTTCGGTCTGAGCTCTACTACAATCTGTGTTTTTCTTCATGAAATTTTCCTACCTAAACCTTTTGGTGAAAGATTTTCCTAGATTACTTTCTCCAATAATTATCACACTAAAAGATTTTTGTTTATGTCCACTCTTTCAAATTTTGTCTACCAGGTTTGCATGTCAAAAGGTCTTGGTGCACCTGTTGGATCTGTAATTGTTGGTTCTAAAAGCTTCATTGCTAAGGTAATCGCAAACTCATTTTGGTATGGACTGTGATTTCCTCAATGTACAACCTTACCTAGCTTCTTTTTTTCTTTTCTTCTTTTGTTCTTTTTTCAGGCTAGGGTGGTGAGGAAGACCTTAGGTGGCGGAATGCGACAAGTTGGAATCCTATGCGCTGCTGCAATGGTTGCACTGAAAGAGGGTGTTCCAAAGCTTGAAATTGACCACAAGAATGCAAAGATATTTGCAGGTGAAAATGATTATATCTCGTGGTTTTCTATTTGTGCTGCTGTATTTTATTCCCATTCTTTCTGGTTGTAAGGGCTGGTTGTTTTCTTTCCATGCTCTTCATTATTTACACTTTGCCAGGTTTTCTTTCTATGCTCTAATCATTTGCTCTTGAAAGTACAGAAGGACTGAACAGCATCAAAGGACTGAAAGTTGTCAAGAAGGTGGAGACGAATATTGTGAGTGTCCTACTTTTCAATCCTTGTAAACTAACCCAAGGACAAAAAAATGATGTTACTGTTGAGAATAATATGGTGTTGAGAATAATATGGTGAATGCCCTACTTGTTGATTCTTGAACACAAGAAAAGTTGTTCATGCTTTGGTCATGTTTCTAGTCCTTGCATTAGAGAGAACGTGGCTACTGGCATATTTAGTATACTGACTTAAATATTTAGGTCATTTGAGAGAGCTAGCTACAAAATGGATCAAGAGAAATGACTGGTCCATACAGCCACAAACAATTATTAATGGGGTACATGGTTTCGGTTATATAGGTTTGTAAAAGGCTTTAGAGTACTTAAATCATTGATAGTAGATTTGACTAAATGCACCCATTTTGAAGCCAGAGATCTCAACATAATTGACGAAATATTTTAAATCTTAGACTTCAGATCACTCCATTTTCCTGTCTGATGCTCCCACATATTGACAGATTGAAGTCTTGCCTGGTTCAATTTTACATGGGGGATCATTGATAGACCTCCTTACTCTGTGGATTATCATAACAATGGGAACATGCCAATGCCATGACTGAAAGAATATAACCCAGGTCCCTAGAGTGAATTCCCTAATACATGTCCATTTCTTTGTGTTTTTATTGGGATCTGGTTTAGTTTTGAAGATCCTGATAGGGCACATGGGGCAATCTTTTGGTTTTGAACCATAATTTTGTAGCTTGCTGATGTCTTTCCTTCATTATTTCAACTGGTTTTTTATGGAACTGCACTAATTTTTATGTCCTGTGATGAACAGGTATACTTTGATATACTGGAGAGTGCAAATCTCACAGCACCAAAGTTGTGCAAGCTTTTGGGGGAGCATGGTATACGTGTGCTATACGAGAGCTCTTACGGTAACAGGTGTGTGTCTTGTATCTTAAACATTTATCTGAGGATTGCTTTATCTGTTTCACTGATTTATCGCATTTCCTTGTTTGGTCATTGAGCGGATAAAAGGCATGAACTTGTGGGACTTGTCCTGAATTTTGCAACCTTAGTGTGCCACTCTCTTCAAAGGCTGTAGATGCAATAACTTATTGTTCCAATTGGCCCATGTGAATCCATACAATCTTGAAATTGATTTTCATTTGTTATCTTGGTTTGCTATCTTGGTTGTCCAATGCTATAATTTAAAGTGTGTTGTGGGTTTTATAGCCTTGTGGTACTCAGTACCCAACCACCATGGTCTGACTACCCAATACTGAGATTTATGTGCTAAACCTTTCATGCTTACTCTGCTAATTAGGCTTTGATTGCATATTTTATTGATTTATTTTCGGTGATCCCAGAATCCGGGTTGTCTTCCACCATCAAGTTTCCGAAAGTGATGTTCAGTACACCTTGAATTGCATTCAGGTGATTAGAGCCACATCTACTTCAATTTCTTGTGCCATTCTTTCTACTTTTCCTTGTTTATCCCCTCATGAAGTTTAGACTTACATATAATTTTTCATGCCGGAATCTTACAGCAAGCTGTGAAGGGGGTCCAGTGCGAAAGCAATGGCCATTGAAATCCATTCCGATCATTAAAGGATCCTTTATCCCTCTATTTGCAGATGTGCTTCCAAGTCAGTCGTACAAGAATACATTTAAATCACATTAGGGCTCTTTTATCATTAATCGATGATGTAAGATCAAGCAATTTTGCTTTTGTTTTTCAATTACCCATTGGATTGGATGATTTGCTAGTATTAAAAATTGGGAATTATCTGCATCTTGTTGCCTCAAATAGAGTAAGCCATTAAAATTTGTGGTGTTCTGACTCTGGAAGCGTGGATTATTATTATTATTTTAATTTTTCCTCCTAGGATGCTCCGAGAATCTTGCATGTTATCTGCTCAGAACTAATATTCGTAATTGCATATTATAAGGCGAACAATATTAGTTGTTTATTGACTCAGCCAAGAAGCCAAAGCATACTCGTCACTATGTGGTGGTGGCACCTGAGCTCAACCCAGATGTGCCCATGCCCACACGTGCAGACATGTCTTTGGCATTTTTACATGAGATGCGCTAACTCCCCTCACTAAATTGAGTCACCGTTTAAAATGAATTAATCAAATTTTTAAATATCGATAGTTAAATAAAAAAAAAGATTAATTCTTTATTGTCCAAAGTTGTCGTTCGTCCGTGCTATTCTTTATGTGTGAAGTTTTCCTGTCAGCTCTTATACTACTGCTACAAGGTCGCCATTGCTTTAGGACGACTTGGCCTTCACTGTATATCATGTAAGGTCGTTGTTGTACTCTCTCTCTCTCTCTCTCTCTCACTTATGACCTTTTTCCATTTGAAAATTTATTGTTTTATGTATGGATGAGAGTCAAGTTCTGCTATCCCTCACTGTTAAAATGACTCGTGATCCATATTCACTCAGGGGCCTAAGTGTAACGCAGGAATAGGACAAAACTTCACTACAAAATTAATGTATTAAGATAACGGTCAAAAATCATCTATGTAATATACTAAATCCGTCAGTAATACTTTTTTCAATGAATACATGTTCAGTTAGGCATACACCAGTTGGGATAAATATATCGTGACGTTTTGAGTTACCATTGAAGCATGTCACATATGTATACTGACAGAAGGATAGTGTTGATAAAACTAGTGATATATCATCAGTTACCATGTGTTATCAGATGGTACAAAATATTGATGGTAGAAAAGTATTAGTAAAATTTGTAGTTTTATAATCAGTTACCATGTGTTACCAGATATTATTTTTATCGTTAGTTACTGTTGAAATAGAAAATGTTACAAAAGTTGACGGTTACCATTGAATTACAAAATTTTACAAAATATTGACGGTAGAAAAATATTATAAAATTAGTGGTTTTATAGTCACTTACCATGTGTTATCATGTGTTACGAGATATTACAAAATATTACAAAATGTTGACACTAGAAAAATGTGAGTAAAATTAGTGATTTTATCGTCAGTTATTATGTGTTACGAGATATTATTACTTTTATCATCAGTCACCATTAAGTGACAATGTTATAAAATATTGACGGTATAAAATATTAGTAAAATTAGTGGTTTTATCGTTAGTTTCCATATGTTACAAGATGTTACTACTTTCATCGTCAGTTACCATTTGGTTAGGAGAAGATACTGATTTTATCATCGCTTTCCATGTGTTACTAGATGTTACTGCTTTCATTGTCGGTTACAATTGAGTTAAGAAATGTTAGTAATTTATCATCGGTTACCATATGCTATAAGATGTTACTTCTTTCATTGTTGGTTAACATTAAGTTAGGAAATGTTAGTGATTTTATCATCGGTTACTATATGTTATAAGATGTTACTACTTTCATCAACGGTTACTATGTGTTAATATCGAATACCACAATGTTATTACTTTTTATAGTCCGCATGTAAATTACAGTATTTTATCTATAAAAATTATAAAAATAATATAAACGTAATAATAATGATTGTATTAATATCCAAAAATTATTGATACATTTATTTATAATACAATGATGGATACATATAAGACCAAAAAAAAAGATTACATGTCCCGCAACTGTAAAAATGTCACCATCTCAAACAAAAAATGTTCACTTCGATCAAAATGTTACCATCACTTGAAGGCACAATCCAGTATCAAAATCAGATAACTTTAAAATTAAGCCGATAGCAATGATCAACTTTGTGATCAACTTTATCTATAATTCTCCGTCAATCTATTCATAGAAACCAAAATAAATATAATTACATGGTAGTGAAATGAATATAATTATATGACAATGTGAAAAATAGTTGTAAATGAAAATATTATCTCTGAGATGAAGTGGGATGAGTAGGTGATGATGATGATAGTTAACTTCTATGTATACTTCTACCGTCTGGTATTGGAGGAATCTAACAATACTATCCAATAGAATCCAACACAACTGAGTAACTTTTTTATATAAAAAAATATATAATTACCTTTTGACGAAACCTTGCAAAGTCATTGTTCGTTGGTGTCTAAATATTTGCTATAGATTGTGCTTCAGTGTGAGAGATTGAGTAAGAGTTTTGGCTAGGTCTAGAGACTAAAAATATACTTGGCTTCAGGGAATGAAAGTTTTGGAGAGTTTTCCTTAAAAATATGTTTCGATGGGAATAAGACTGAAAATATGTTTTGTTGAATTAGAAGGACTTTGAGAGCTTTGAGGGAGGAGAGCTTTCGAGAAAATGAGGGAAGGATGAGGATGATTTATAATAAATTCAGTTCAACCATTTGGCTGTCATTTTTACAAACAAAATTTTAAAATCCGTCATATTTTCTTCTTTTGCGTCTTTTCACACTTTTTCAATTTTTTCATACTTTTACTCTTTACCCGCCTCTTTTTTCATTACACACTTTTGTTTTAGTCATTAGTTGGGTTGGTTTTTAATTCCTCATATTTGTTCATACTTTTAATCAATACTGTCACTTGTCTTTCCATATATGTTATTCAGGTTGTTCAAAAAATCACTTATTACATTTCATGCAATTTTTACCACTTTTACCACTTGTTACTATACTATTACTATATTTCATACAATTTTTAGGATGCCGATTTAAAAATATATATATATCAATACATACCTATTTTAATATATAGTTCCAATCAGTTGCAGCAAAAATGAAAAATGTTACTATTTTTATTCTCAATTACTCATGTGTTAAAACTATATATTAGAAAATATAGCTGTTTTTTATCGTAGATTACTACATATTATTACGTTTTATCGTTGGTTACTACTTATCGTAACTCATATCTTACTTTACTATCAATCTCAAATCTTAATATTGTCATTTCCTTATTGCCATTGGAATTATTGCTTTTTATCTCGGTTACAACATGTTACTATCTTTTGTCATAACTCATATCCTTACTTTATCCTTACTTTACAATCAATCTCAAATCTTAATATTGCCCTTTCCTTGTTGCCATTGGAATTATTGCTTTTTATCTCGATTACCAAATGTTACTATCTTTTATCGTAACTCATATCCTTATTTTATTCTTACTTTACTATCAATCTAAAATCTTAATATTGTCATTTCCTTGTTGCCATTGGATTTCCCTAAGCGCCAAAAAAAATTTCTAAACTCCTTTTTTTAATTACCTCATCTCCATTATAGTCTTAAAATAATTAATATAAGTGTATTTTTTAACAAATTATATGGTCACCTTAACGTGGGAGGTAAAAAATCAACATTGGAATTTGGATGGAATTCTGACCCCACTTTTTTATTTTTAAGGGGAAAAAAAGTTCAAAATGTTATAAAATTAGAATGGAAGCAAGCGAGGTTAGAAAATATGATTACTTCCTTAATTTGTGAGAGTCATGGTCTTAACAGTGAAATTATAATAATTGATGTGAAAAACACCTCAAAGAAATTTAGCTTTCAATGAAATTTAGCTTTCAAAGGATCAATAAAGGCGAGTGCAAATATCACAAATATTACTTTCTTGTAACATCCGTTGGAGTGGTTGTGATTTTTAGTGTCAGCTATAATACTTATCTGAATTTTTCAAATGCCCAACCAAAATTTCAGAGTGACTCTTTATTCAAAAAAAATGATTAACCTTTAATAAAATTTTGCAAAGAAATTTTGAATTGATAAAATGGAAAAAAATGAACTACGTGATGAATTTTCAATAAAATTAACATTATCAAAAATTTTGAATTGATGAATTTCTAATAAAATTAATATTATCAAAAATTTTGAAAAATTGAATTAGAAGAAAAATGAAAAATTATAAAATTAATATTACCAAAAAATAATAATTTTTTAATTTTAAGATAATTTTTATTTATATATTTAATTTTTATTTGTTTATATGAAAGTGAGTTAAAAAAAAAGAAAGTTAAAAAAAGAGTGTAGGAGGGAAAAAAAAGAGAGAGAGAATTAAAAAAAAAAGAATAAAGAAGAGTGTTAAAAAAAAAAAACCTAAAATATCTTCACAGGGCTCCGTAAGGCATAGAGAGGCACTCACGTGAGGCATGCTTGCACTCGTGAGGCTTGGACTTGCACTCGCTAACGTACCTCAATTTATCACTACTTATCACTTACCACTACTTACCACTAACGTACCATAACTTACCACTAACGTATTATTAATATTATATAAAATTATGTAATTATTAATATTATTTATCATGTAATATTATTTATGTATTTATTAATTTATGTTAAATTAATATTAATATTTATAATTTTATTGAATTGTCATGTAAATTTTATTATTTAATTTAATATTTAAAGAGTATAATAAAAAAAGAGAGCGAGAAAGTTTAAAAAAATAAAAAAAAAAAAAAAGAAAGCACATTGCAATTGCAATGTGCTTTCTTAAAAGAGGGCTGCCCCTGCGCTGCATAGGCAGGGGCAGCCCTCTTTACTTCTTCATTTTTTTTGTGCTTTTTTATTTTTTTTAGTTTTTCATTTTTTTCTTTTTACGATTGTTTTATTTTTATTTTTTTAGGAAGTGGAAGTTTTCTTTGATTTTTTTTTACCATACATTTTTTTTATATTTTTTTTAGTTAATTTGTTTTTTTTTTCTTCTTTTATATTACTATCACTATATATTACTACTACTATATATTATTACTAGTTATTACGTTTTTTTGTTCTTTTGTTTTTTTAGAATATTAAAATATTAAAAAATAATTTTATAAAAAAAAATATTACAAAAAATCAGATTATAGATAAGTGCATGCCATTTTCATAAATAAAATTTCACAAAACAGATTTTTAAAACCCTTACTTACTTACTCGCCCATTTTTTTATTATTTACCCGTCTTTTTTTTACTATACATTTTTCCATTACCCACTATTTTTTCATATTTTTGTTACTTACATTTTATTTAAAATTCACCAACCTTTTTTTATTATTCACCCGCCTTTTTTTTATTAGATACATTTTTTTATTATCCGCTATTTTTTATATTTTTGTCACTTACATTTTATTTATAAGATTCACCCTTTTTTTTATTATTCACCCGCCTTTTATTATATATTTTTTATTTTTATTATATATTTTCACATTTATAATATAATTTATTTTAATTTATTGATTTTATAAAAACATTTTATTTTTTATTGTTATCAATTTTTATTTAATTTGTTAATTTATTAAATGAAAATAACATTATAGATATAAATTTTATATTTCAAATGTATTATTTATTTTATATACATTATTTAATTTTACAGTATTATCAAGAACCATAATTTTATTGATTTTATAAAATTTTTTGAAAGAATATTAAAAATATATTAAAAATGATTGATTTTATATTCTTTTCTAATATTTTTAATGGCTTTTAAAATTTTATTTTATAGATATTTTTATATTTTAAAGAGTATTTTTTAATATTTTTATATTATAGATGTTTTTAATGGAAATTTTTAATATTTTTTAATATTGAAAAAAAATTTTGATATATTTTTTTGATATTTTGATATTTTATATATTTTTAATTTTGTGAAATCGATTTATATATTTTTAGATTGATGTGTTATCCATATTTATAGTGCCACATTTACTGATAACAACTAATAACTGTCAATATCTTTTTTACAAAACAGATAATATAATTTAGCCATTAGTGAAGAAAACTCAATATAAAAACTTTTTCTGAACCGTCACTAAAGTTATCATATTTACAGGCGGTAAAATATATCGATCAACATAGATGAAGAACTTATACAAATAGTATTGTAAAATAGACAATAAAAAAGAGTTATATAGAGACCATTTTCAAATTGTCTGATAACCGTTAGAATTAAACATCGTTTTTATAGTTTTTACATACGATTTTGCTATTTTACGGACAGTTGATAAATTTCTTATGAATAAAAATTTTATATCATCGAAAAATGTATATATTTCTTAACAGTTTGGTCAAAAGCGTCTCTAAAGATCATAAAATAGAAACGGTTTGTTTAAACTATTCCAAAAACTCCGTCATATTTATTGACCATAAATAATAATCGTTAGTATTAATTAAAACTTATGGAAACGATATATATAAGTAGACAATAAAAAGAGTCATATTGATATTGTTTTCAAACCATTCCTAAAACTCTGCTGTATTTACTGACTACAAATAATAAACGTCAAAATTAAACATAACTTTTAAAAATATTAAAATATATGGGTTAGCATAGATATAGAGTTTATGCAGACGGTATGGCTAAGTAGATAGAAAGAAGAGTCATATAGTGACTATTTTAAAACCATCTCTAAAACTTTCATATTTACGACGACAAATAATAACCGTGATAATTCAACATCGCTTTTTACAAACAGTTGTGCTATCTTTACTAACGATTGCTAAACTTTTCCCAACGAATAATTTTATACCGTCATAAAATATTGTTTTAATTTTAGATAGCAAACAAGAGTTATTTAGAGACATTTTCAAACCGTCTCTAAAACTTTGTCATATTTACTAATCACAAATAATAATCGTCAGATTTGAGTGAAACTTATGAAGACAATATGCTTAAGTAGTGAATCAAAGTAGTCATATCGAGAATGTTTTCAAACCGTTTATAAAACTCTGACCACAAAAGATAAGCGTCTGAATTGAACATATCTTTTAAAAACTTTATAATGTATGAGTTAACATAAATGTAGAATTTATGCAGACGGTATGATTAGGTAAACAATAAAAACGATCATATACTGACTATTTTCAAACCGTCCCTATAAGTTTTATATTTACTAATCACTAATAATAACAGTAAAAATTCAATATCACTTTTTACAAACGATTGTCCAATATTTACTGACGATTACTAAACTTTTCCTAACAAATAATATTATGCCGTCATAAAATATATATATTTTCTAACTGTTTCGTCACAAGTATCGTTATACACCATAAAAAATAGTTACTATATGTTATCGCCTATAAATAGCACGTTAATTTTGTAGTGCTTGCATGGAAAACACGCTCTGAACAAATTTGATAAATAATTCGAACATCACCTATGCCGAAAAATTGCATTTTTAGGAAGAATTTTTGGCACTTGAAAAAGTGATAAGTTGCCTTGGTGAGAGGTGGTGTCTTATTTGAGAAAGTTGTGATTAGTTGTAAGCAAAAATAGATTTCTTTTTTTTTTTTTAACCACCGTGTATTTGATAATCTATTGAATTTGATTAAATTTGATTTAAATTCGATTAAACCATTAAGAGACAAAATTCTTCTAACATCTATTTTCTTCATATATAAAACTCGAATCCTTGATGTTAATTAAGAAGAACCAATGTATAGTGGACCAACTAGGTATTGGTATTGGTAGTAAAAATAGATCTTTAGTACAAAAAATTAGCATAATAATGACTAATAAGAACATCTTTTATTAAATTTTTTTCACTTTAATTGAAAATTATTGCATATGAAATAAGATATAATAAAGTTTATCCGAGACTAACAAGCCAGGTCTATGATAATAGGCAAAATTGATCAAACATAGGCCTCTTATCTTGAGATTAAACATAGGGCTTTTTGGGGTCCAATTCTCATTCAAAAGATGACATGAGAGTGGGAGTAGGAGAGGTAGGACCCATTTTGTCCAAAGAAAGTTCCTGGATTTGTCTTCTGTGTTGCTTACGAATCATCTAAAATAATTCAGTCTTCTAATAATAGTAAAATTTTCATCCTTACAGTGTCACATTGGCATTGCTTGTCTTAGTTGATTAATGCTAAATTGATCATTCATTGAGAGCCATAAGAGCTCATGGTGATAACTAAGAAGGTAAAGTATGTAAGGAAAGACTAAATTTAAGACCCCATTAGAGTAATACTTGTGAAAATCCCCAATAATTATGAGTATTAGAAGTCTTTGTAGGGACACATAAGTGATAAAAAACTCTTGTTCAAGTGTCTTTCGTGACGTCAAGATCTAGTGTTTAAACTTTCATACATATATATTTTGACGATTTTTACAACTCCTATATAACCAAAAAAAAAAAGAAAAAAGAATTGAGAATTAGGGTTTCAACATTGGCATGTCCAACGAAGAGGAAAGTAGAGCTACCATGTTGTACAAGAGCATAGATTTAATTATTTGAACTTTCTAAGACAATAAAATAGAGTTGATATAGGCGAGACAAAAAATTTGATTTTTTAAAAATAATAAAAAGTAGATACATAATTGATTGGCTAAAGATGCAATATTGTTTTGTTCTTAGAAGATACAAAGCATACACATTGTTTGTGCTATGATTTTATATTGTATGGTTATCTCTTTAAATTACAAAATTTTACCTAATTATTTGCATTCCAAATTTTAGTCCAAAATGATTTAGAAAAATTATTACTTAGATTTTGCATAATTTCGGCCCCGGATCGTTCTGTAGAATCTACACCTATCAAGAAAGAGTGAGATTAATTTTTAATAGAAAATTATTAATGTAAAGATAAATTTATTTTTTTTTTTTTACTATTTTCAAAACCTACCTTACCTACCAAAAAGATTTTTCATCTTATTTAAATAATATTACATATAAACTAAGATAAAATATAGATACGTTGATACAAATTAAACTCAGTAGAGATTCAGCTTTTTTTTTTTTTATTACATCAGAATTTAAATTCAGGATCACCGGATTAGAGAAGAGAAATTAAGATCGCTAGATTGCCACCTTTGAGACAGTAGAGATTCATCTTAACAATACAAGGTTTAGATTTTTTAATATTATTTGTGCTCTAAATTTGTGAAGGATGAATAGCAATTCTTCAACCACATGAATGGTTTATTTTAACAAAACAATATTGATCGCCACAACTTACACATAATAAGAACGAAAGAAAATAAGAAGGGAATGACATGATTATAAACAGTAAGACACTGAAAAATTCCAGCTAATGGTATTGCCAATCATATTCATTAGAGGACTATTTGTCAAAATTCATTTTAGCCATAAAATGATTTCATAACTTAGATGCTTACTAGCATACTACATGTATGTATGTGTGTGTATTTTCTTTTTTTCTTTTCTTTTTGTGTTCTGGACTTAGTCCACCACTCAATTTCTAAAGTTTTACTCTGATTATTCCGGATCGAGTCATATGTGTATGTGTATATATATGTGTGTGTACGCGTGCACGTGAGCGTGCACAGCTATGCGCATGTGTATATGTTTAGTCTCCCATTGATTAACTTAATCATTCGAAACTCTCTATCCCAACATTTTAATATTGTATCATAGTCACATTAAAATTTAAATTTATTCCATCAGACTCTGTAAGAGCTAATTATCTGTAAAGGAGGAGTACTGAGTTTCACATTGACTAATTTAATTTTTTGAGTGTGCTACATAAATATATAAATCCTTCAACTTAAGTGTTAGGATGTATTAATAAAATTTAAAGTCCAAGTTTTCTTCAAATACTATGTGTTATATAATTATGTATTATTTATATGGCTTGCTTTTTTTCATGAAAATTTTTATCAACTTCTTTTGAATGCCATAGGCTTTGTACAAACAAAGTTTTATTCCTAATAATATCTGGGACGTACTAATGAAAACTTTCATGACTATTTTCATTGTATCAAATATCATTTTTCTTATTCGTTATTACTTCTGTTGAACAGTGCATGTGTTTACGTATATACTAGTTTTGAATCCTTTGTATATGTATAAGTTTAAATAAAAAAATATAAAAAATTGTATATGAGAAAAAATAAATAATCTTAAGAGACATAAACCCAAATAAATAAAAGAGATATACATAAAATAAAATAGAGAGATTCAAAAGTTTAAGAAAGCATATAATGGCAATATATGAAATTCATTTTTTAATGAATATAATATTAACAAAATATAATTTCACCATACACGTACTAGTAAAAAAAAGACTCATCCAGTCAACAAAGTACTTTCCTGCTTAATATAAAGTTAGGAAAAGAATTATATATATATATATATATATATATATATATATATATTTATATATATATATATATATATATATATATATATATATATCCTATTCATTATCATAAAAAGGGTCGAGGGGCTGAAAATACATTTATGTCACTGCAAGTTATTGGTGGTGGGAAATCTTTAACTAAGCTCATAATTATATTTATTAACATATTTACACCTTCTTTATTTTATTTGAAATACTTAAAACTTACATGTTTAGTTGCATAAAATTTTCAAATTTGAATCTTCAGTCTTCTTATATTATTAAAAGAAATTGATTTTTATCACAACATGAGAACTTTTTTTGTATCAAGCGAGGATAATAATTGTGTCAATATACTTGCCAGATTAGACCCGATGCCAATGATTTTGGTTGGGGCTCATGAAATTTACTCTCCTCGTAAGATTTATTTAAAAAAAAAAAAAAAAAAGTGATATTCGGGATATAATTTAAAAAAAAAAATTAAACTTTTCTATTTCTCTTTGTTTAAAAAAAAAAAAAACCTTCATTAATAATTTACTGCGATCAATTTGTTTTTAGGCCTCACCTGTCTTTACTTTGACGACAAATCGACCACACATTTGTTTAGGTTTAATAATTATTCCACACTTTTTGACCTAATGATTAATCTTTTTTTTTTTCCTTCCTTTCTCCTGCGAATGGAAGTTTACCTATCTTGATTATTCTTTTTTTTTTACAGTTAATTATCAAAAATGTTTTTTTCTTTATTTTTTGTTGACAGGAGGTTTATAAATTCAAAATCATATGATATCAATAACTCTCTCTCTTATATAATAAATAAATAATTTTTTTCTCAATAAGGAATTTGTGAATTTTAAATTATACAACACTCCGATGCATTAAATAAATAAATTAGACTCACTATTAAGAGTCGAATCTGCTTTGTAAAAAAAGTTATTAATACTCTAATTATTATATTACACTTGTGTATGCATTGATCAATAGCATGACAGTATAACCTCATAGAGCCGAAATTGCCTAGGATCCCCTTCGAAAAAAGTTTAAAAAAAAAAAAAAAAAAAAAAAATCTGTAGCTAGTCTTTAAGATTTACATATCATCGAAAAAATTATATCAGAAATGTTCGAATTGAATTATAACTATTAATAATTTATATAAACTACTCGGTATAAAATCAGACAATTGTAAACTCATAAATAAGGACCAATATCTTGCTAAAAATTCAAAATAAATTTGCTTGACTTGTTTCCAATATATAAATTTTTCACATTATAGGCAATATATACCCATATATTGATGACATACAACTTCACCAAGTCCACCAAGTAATTACTGCTCAATTGATCACCACTTCTTTTAAAAAAAATAAAAATAAATAAATAAATAAATAAAATCCCCTAAGAGGGTTTTATCAGATGCTAAGTGTCTTCACCAGAATAATGCAATTATTGACTTTCACAACTTTTCCACTATATTATTCAAATTATATTTTGATGGTGAGACAAGAACGAGAAACTACTGTTATAATCTTTTGCTATTAATTTTTATTTTTTTAAGAAAAATACTACAACTATACCACAATATCAATACTAGATCTAAAAATTACTTTATTAATTCTGTTAGAAAATATTATGAGAATATTAAATTTTTTATTTTTTATTTTTATATTTGTATAAATAAATTTTTAATATAAATCCAATCTATTATAATATTTTAATTGAATTAATTGATTATTATGGTTTTATATTATAATATTATTTTCTATTCTTAATAAATTCAAATAACTAATATAGATGAAATATGTTGTCAATATTTATATTTCATGCCAATGTTTAATTTGTCTAATTGTTGAGTACTGACACCACTTAAGCAGCGTCTCAAATTCAAATTTTATATATGACAAAAATAAGCACGAAGAAAGTTTTACTTTTTAAATATTTAACTTAATTCGAATTGAATTTAGTTAAATATAACATAATTACCGATACAGTGATTTATAAAATATATAAATATATATTTATATATGTATATTTCATTCCTTTAATTTTACGATGCAGTCAAATTAATATTTTTTTTTCTTTATGCAAAACAATATATTAGTCATTTATAAGAGGAAGCTGTGGCAGCAACCTTAACAGCCAGGAGATGACAAAGATAGAGTACCCCATATCCAATAATTATGTACCATATGCCCATTTAAAAGTTTACTATATTTTAATAGAACTAGAAAGAGAAAGTTTCATTGGTTCAGAAATATATAGAGTAGATATAGACACCTACCATCCCTTCTAAAGTTTTGTACACTTCCCTAGCTTCCCTATATTGGTACCCAAATTTCCCAATTGAATGGTGTTAGAATATTTTGTAGCTCTTCCATATGTTGTGAAACAGTCCCCATCATATCACTAGGTCTTAGTATAGAATAACAATGTCATATTCATAGAGAGGTGGAGACATCATTTATGGGAAAAAATACTTTTTGTCTTGAAGTTTATGTTTATAAGAAAAAAAATGAACATCACTCTTATGGCCTCACAGAGGTATACCAAAAATACATACATATATATAGCATTCAATACCAAAATTTACTAATGTTATTACAACTTGATTATGACAAAAGTATATAATTTTTAAAAAAAAATTATGTATTTATATAAAGGCTACCCAAAGGGTGCCGGTGTGCCTTGTCATAACGATTTATTTAAATAAATAAATATTAAAAAAAAAAGGAAAAAATGAAGCCAAAAAGATGGTACAAGGTTTTTTTGTGAGGAGTTTGGGGAATTGCCATGAAAGTTCCTATGTGGGGGGACTGTGGTTGTTTTATTTCATATTTGTATATTTTACATAATTCCTTAGAAAATAAGGTTTTGGAAGCAAGGTGGACAGCATATGAGATATCATCTACTACTTTAAATGGGGTTCTCTCCCACCGACTCACAGACAAAAGCCACTCCAAATTTTGCAAAAGAGAAATACCCCTTCTCTTGACATTTTATTACTCATTACTACACTATTTGGAGTTCTCACTTTTTGCAGAATCATCTTGACTCACTTCTCTCTCTCGCTTTTTCTTTCTCTCTCTTCTCTGATAAACTGTCTTTTGTTTGCTTCAGAGATTTGCTTGTCCTATTCTTGGAAAGAAACTGTGTTGATCTGATCTTCTATGTTGCGTTCATCCAACAGAAAAGACAGAGTCCACAGGTACTCAACACATATGACTGCAGTCTTTGAAGATCAAGATCATTGGTAGAGTGAGTTGAACCACAGAAAAGAGGGCAAAACAACTCCTCACCTCTTTCGGTTTGTGAATCATTCGCAACTCAACTTAGATCTCTCTCTCTCTCTCTCAACAAAAGCTATGCACCGATCTGTCACTATCACAAACTTTCTTGCTATATTATAGTCCTTTCATTTCCACTAGCACCTAGAAAAAGTCTCTCTCTCTCTCTCTCTCTGAGAGTATACTACAAAACGGAAACCCTAGAAAAACAAGATTTTATGCCAAACCCTCAAAAACACAGTACAAAAATCAAGCAACGAAAGTGATCTAGAGATAGTCGTCGTCGTCATCATCAATCATTTCTAGTTTTTTTCCAAATGGAATTTGTTCCACAATCAAGCAACATCGTGTTCAACAACTCATTCTCATCATCATCATCACCACCACCACCAACAATATCAACAACAGCAGCAGCAACAACAGCAACAACAATCTCGTCACCATCTTCAAACCCTAGTAGTAGATATGAGAACCAAAAGAGAAGAGACTGGAACACCTTTTGCCAATACCTAAGGAACCACAGGCCTCCACTTTCTCTCTCCCTCTGCAGTGGTGCACACGTCCTTGAATTCCTGCGCTACTTGGACCAATTTGGAAAGACAAAAGTCCACAACCCCAGTTGTCCTTTTTTCGGGTTGCCCAACCCGCCCGCCCCGTGCCCCTGCCCGCTCCGGCAAGCTTGGGGCAGCCTTGATGCCCTCATCGGACGGTTGAGGGCAGCCTATGAGGAGCACGGTGGCAGGCCTGAGGCAAACCCTTTTGGTGCAAAGGCTGTGAGGCTTTACCTGAGGGAAGTTAGAGATTTTCAAGCCAAGGCAAGAGGAGTTAGCTATCAGAAGAAGAGAAAAAAGCCTAAGCCAATGCTAGCCTTGCCTACTCCAAGAGCAAGTTAAGTTTTTTATTCTTAGTGAGAGGAAAAAAAAAAATTATAGTATGATTATTAGTTTCCATTCCAACTTTTCTTTTTAATTTTTGGCTATTTGGGTGTTTACGAATCTATGTTTTAATTCCCCCCCTCCCTCCCCCCCCCCCACCAGTTAGGGCATTATTGTAGAAGAAAATAGCTACTTTTGCAAGTTCTTCATTAAGATTATTGTGCGTTAATGTTTTCTTTTTGTCTTAGATGAAGTTTTAATGTTTTGGATTTTGGGAATCCATGAATCCTTTTGTTGTTTTATTAATAGAAACACAGGAAGTTGCAGTTGTAAGAGCGGCAGATATGTAGCCGTAACAATGAAGAGTTTACCATGGAAGTAGTGGAAGAATTAATGGTAGCAATTAATATCGGCTGCTTTTGATCATTGATTGTGTCGATGTGCATCATTTTCTCTACTGTGGATCCAGTGTACCTGATAGAGAAAAACGTGCTTGGGAAAACTTTGGATTTTGCAAATCAAGTTCATTGTTTTTTAATTCTATTTTTAATATATTCTTTTTCCTCTCTTCGTTTTCCTTTTTTTTTCTTGACCATCATTTTTTGTTGTAATGGATGTGGATCTTTTAGATTTGATGGTTTAGCTCATGGATTGATAAAAAAAATATGATATTTATATGTTTACGACATTTCCTTTAAATTTTTGTTACTTTTTCTTTCACTTGCTTTATTATATGGATAATTTTGCTCTTCTTCGTCTTCTTTTCCAATTTTTTGGGGATATTTCACAAAATTTTGATTCTTCCCTGTTCTTTTACTTTGACCCTTTTTCATTGTGGAGTTTCATTTAGGCTGGGGGGGAATAAAATGAAATTCATGAAATTGGTGCTTTTGTACCTAATTCCAGCAATTATATTTTGACAGAAAAAACCCATAATGGGATTTTATTTATTTAGAAAAACAAGGGAAAAAAAGATGACATATCTTTGTAAGGGTTCTCAATTTCCCCTTGGATCATCAAAGTCAGTCTGGCCACCCGCGACTAGTGGCAGACAATATGGTATCCATATTTCATTCATTTAAGGATGGAAGTGATGTGTGAAAAGATTGTTGATTTCTCTCTCATGCAAACAGTATATTTCGTAGATATTTTTCCCTAAAGAGGAAAGAAAAAAATAAAATAAAATAAAATAAAATAGAAGCATCAGAAGCGGTGGAAAACTCACAGGAACCCTTTCATTGAAAGTGAATCTAAGTTAGGTTTATGATAAGAAAATTTTACAATAAGGAAAAAAAGACAAAACCCCAGATTCAATTATTGCAGCTAAAGCAGTTGCTCCCTCTGAAAAGATTAAAAATTAGAGAAAGTTGGTGGGAAAGAAATTTGGGGTTGATATATATATATATATATATATATATAGAGAGAGAGAGAGAGAGAGAGAGAGAGAGATTATACTGATTGGACATTCTGAGAAGGACATCGTTTTTACCCTAAATATCCACTTAGCCGACATGATTGTTTGGAAAATAGTCTCTCGTGCCTGCCTTGTGAGGGTTGTTCCACTGGGGAAACATCTAACCAGATGACACCTTTAATGGCTACATTATATTCTGCATTTTTTGAAACTACTCGAAATTATATTCTTGCCCATATCTTTATGTTAGTTTCCCAAGACAAGATTTGGATGCGGAGATGTATTGTGAGTTCAAGAGGAATATGAAAAAAGGGTATGAGTTATAATTTCAAAATATGTTCTTTTTAAGATCAGAACTTGATCAATTTATACAGTTCAGCTTAACCAAAAAGAAAAAGACATTTCTGGAGTTCATACCCTTTAATGAATAAGATTTCTTTTTTCATTTTATATATGTCTGTTAGCATGTATCCCTATTTATAATTATTTTGTTTGAAAATATTAATGTGTTGTTCGTGATGATGGCATGTCAGAGAATGAGGTTTTCTTAATAGATTGGATCTGCAAGGCATGGTTCACTTTTTGAACTGTACATGAGTTTTGAAACGTTGATGATGTCTCAGAATTCAATTGAGGAACTAATCGTATAAAAGAGACAACGATGGAAGGAAGGAATATTTGAATTTTGTGATTTTTGGTTGCTTGCGGTTCATGATGATTTCATGCACTCTTTTGTTTCTTTCCTTTTTCAATGGCACGAGGGTTTAATCAATACAAAGAACTTTCCAACTTTGACTTTTCGTAGCTTATTAAAAAAGAAGCTTGACTTATTGTAAATGCTTTATATATACTCTTTGGACTTTTTGTTTGGATCGTCTCTTCCTATCTTACACCAAAATTATTGTAATGTATTACCCATGTTTTTGCTTCTTTTTTGTGTTCGAGGGGCATTACCATGTTTGATCGAAACCTTTTCGATTATCTTCTTGTACTTATAGGACCTATGTCCTAAGTTGCACGTATACGAAATGATATAATACAAGAAATGACACTTTATAAAAATAGAAAAAAGAAAACGTGAACAAATATATAAAAATAAAAATATAAGGTTTTTTATATAAAATATTAATTATTCTATGAAAGTAATAAAATAGTTATCTTTTATAATAAAATTTTGAAATGATTAAGTATATAATTATTAATTATAAAATAAATAATATAAAAATAAAAATATAATTAAATAAATAATTTATTAAATATGAAAAAAATATATAAATATAAAAAATATAAAAATTTTTCTATAAAAATCAACTAATTTAGTGTGTTAAAATATTTAAAAAATGAAAAATGTTAACGTTGGGAGGTTTTCGTACATCATAGCCTATGCCGCATGCAAAGTGGTTAAATTTTTAGTTTTTTTTTTCTTGCCCAATTTGTTTTTGGGTTTTTTTTTTTTTTTTTTTACCTCTTTAAGCATGGTAGAGTTGGATAAAAATGAAGATGGATATGAATCATGCTCATCAAATACATATATTTTAGTTATAAAATAGGATTATGATACATGTAACTCGTAAATTTCATCATTTTGTCACGTACTACAGATAGAAAGGAATTCAAAAAGCAACGTCGGAGCAAAAATTGCTTCCTCCTTGAACATGAAAGTTCAATTATAACAATATGCAAACTGGCAATATAAATGCATTGTATCTTTGATATACGGGCATGTAGTTTGTATCATCTCTCTCTCTCTCTCTCACATTATAAACTTTCATGCTTTCTTGATTAATTTTTAGGAAGCTAGATTGATTAAAGAGAATAAGGAAGAAAATTTGACAAGATTGTCAAAGGAAATAGTATAACACATGGTATATATTAATTAAAAATGTTATGTTCCACAAAAAAGGAAATCAAAAAATGCATGCTCGAAGATAGAGAGAAAAATTAAGGCATTAATGATAAAATTTTGACCTCATTTTTATTTTAAACCTTACCCACAAAAAAAAAAAAAAGAAAAATCAGAGCTATTGATCATAATATCAAATATATCTGATGATATATTCATTGGGCAATTATGAAAGCCTGGAAAAGGAACATCAAAATGAGCAACATGATTCGAGCATCACAATTTCTAGGGCTAGCGATTTGGTGATCTTACTAGAAATTTCATCCTCAAGTAATGATACTGGAAAAGCTTTCGAGAACCGGATTCATATTAATCATCAGTGTTATCCAAGTGGTTTCCTTTAGTCTTTTTCTTAGGTCACTTGTACACATTATTTAACTAAGCTATACACCACCAAGAAACTGAATTTTAATCTTAAATTCTCAAATCGGTTATTTGAAACCAATTTAAAAGAGATAAAAAAATAATAATAAACTATTCATAAAAACATCATCAAAATAATAATTAAATTGATTCGATTTTATTTTATTTATTGTTATTTAAACTCAATTCTTTAAATAAAATCTTGACACTCATATATTTATGAATAATTTATATCCATATTTTTAATAGTTTACCCTAACGTTTCACTAAATTTTCTATATTTAAGATCTCATTTTGTCCGCGATTAAATTCATTTTCAATTTAATACGTATTTCTTTATTTTTAATCCGATCTTTTTTATTTTTATCACATATTAATCTGAATATTCAAATTTTAATTACAGATATTTTATATTTTTGTTATTATTTAACAGCTAAACATTCGATTTCAAATCATAATATCGATCTTACTGCGTTTCTATAAAAACCTCCCTTCAACTGAAATTGCGTCGTGCGATTGTGGAGAATTTCAAATATATTTCTCTATTTCATCCAACTTGTTTTGATACTATAATTCATAACCACATCTATTTTGTCATCGTTTTGAATGATAGACCTAAAATATTGTTCACTGTTTGGTACATCTTGGCTCCTTAACTTAATTGGCTTTATCTACAACCAAACATACACATCATATACTCAATTTTTGACAAATCCAATCTAAATTCTCTGAGTTCTGATATGTTTATCTATAATTTTAATTTAATACTAATACTATCTATAATTTAATTGACCTGTATTATATCATCGACAAAAGGCATACATTATGGTATTTCATAATGAATGTTTTTCATTATTTCATCTATCACTATCGTAAAAATAAAGAAAGTTAATATCAAATCTTGATAAAATTCAATGTTAATTAAAAAGTTATTACTTAAACTCTCACGGACTTTTACATTATTAACAACTCTCTCATACATATGTTTGATAAAATCAATGATCTTAAGAAGATCCCTTTCTTTATCAACGTTAACCGTAGTATATCTTTTAAAACCCCATCATATATTTTTTCTAAATCAATAAATATCATATGAAAGTTTTTCTTTCATGCTCTAAACATTTTCATCAAATATCTAAACAAGTGAATGGATTCGTGGTGAAACGTCTTGACATAAAAGTAAATTGATTTTAAAATACATTTATCTCTAAGCTTAATTTATATTCTATTATTCACCCACGACTTCATCACTCTCACACAATTGTACTCTCTCTCTGTGCTTAAGATATTTTCTTGATTTATCAAATTTGGTTCAAATGATCCACCTATATTCTATCCATATTTCACCCAAACACTCCAACATCTCGATAGGGATCCCATGAACTTATTATTTTTTATTTTCTTTAAAACATGTCTTATTTCATGAAGAGGAATCTTGCATTCGAAATTCCTTTTCATCTCGTCTACAAATGTCACGATATCATTATATTTTTTGTAACCTCAATATTAAAGATATTATTAAAATAATCTCTCTAATATTTTATATATCTTCTTTTCTTACATGGATACTATTGATTTCACTCTTAATATATTTAACAGAGTTTTTTCTTTCATTTCCTATACGTTAAATTTAGGTTACGAAAATGAAAAAATAAATATCATAATAATTAATTCATAAATCAAATTTTATAATTATTTAAATTGAATTATTTAAATTTTAGGATATGAATAATTAAATAAAATAAAATAAAATTTTAACAGGGGAATTAAGGACAAAACTTGGGTAGCCTAGTCATGATAAAAGAAAAACGATACAGAGTGACTGACACAAAAAGTCACAAAATGCTTGTCTTTTCAAGTTAAACGGCAAGTCTATTTTTGTTTGAATGGAGAAGAGAGAGAGAGAGAGAGAGAGATGTCCGTACAATAATATCCCGTGTAATCTGAGGCATGGCTTTATGGGATGGGGTCAAAGACACATTCGGTGCAGACACGTGGTCATCTTGAGGCCCCATTTCACACGTGTCTCCACGTGATTGTCAGTACTCGGTGTCGGGTTTTCTCCACGGTCTCTCCTCCTTTTCCGCCGCGTGGCACTATTCCTCGCCGTTTGATCATTTCTCGATAAACTTGTCCGTACACCGCTAAAGCTGTCAGCCATTTCTGGACCTTTTCCATGTGCGCCATTTTTGTTTTTTCTCATTTTTTTAAATTATTAATATGCTATTTTTAGGTCACGGACTTGTCATTATAGATCCAACGTGGGCCTATAATTATTTTCTATTATTCATTTTTCAACAAATTTTTTTTAAACAAAGATTTTAATCCTCTTAATATTTTATAATATAAAGTTGAATAATTTCTTATATCAATATTTTTTAAAAAAAAATTTGCATGATTTTTTTTTTCTTGAGTAACTGACTTGTAATGATTAATTGATTGAGCGTGATTAATTTAATCCAGGTTAATTGTCGAGTTCATTAAAAAATGAATTATTTTAATATCTTTTTTTATTATCAAAACTTAAATATAAAAATTTAGTTAGAAAAATTTAATACTTTTTTATATTTAATCTTTATCTCAAAAAATAATCCTATAACCATTATTTCACAAAATCAAAAAATTATTACATTGGTCACCTAATTTTTTCCCACTTTCTTTCGTGTATATATATATATATATATATATATATATAAGAGAGGAAAGAAACCCATGATTTAAATCTATATTTTTGTGGGAAATTACATTTATACTTCTTTTTATCTGGATTGATCGGTATTTGATTTATCTGATTAATTCGATTCGATTATTGTAATATTTATTAAAAAATTAACTCTTTTAAATTATTTTTTTCATTTTTAAAAGTTAAAATCAAGATCTCTAGTTAAAATGATAGACTATTTAATTATTTAATTCAAAAAAAATTGATAAATTGTACCTATCTAAAACAATGCTTCTTGCTATCTTCATTAAAAACACATAAAACATAGATTTGAAATAATGTTGTGGCCATTTTCTTGTATAATTGGTTTTGATCCAAATGCTGATAATCACCCAACAAGGGGGTGATTTTCCTCTACTCGTAACTCTCCAACTGTACGAGTGAGATTTAATGTAGTCTTTTCCCACCACCTTAGCTTGTTTCGTAGTTTCCAAAGTAAACATCGTACATGTTCATTAACAATTGCCTAGGCTTGAAGCAGTGACCTCTGGTCACTCTAGTGTGTAACAACAAAATGGTAACTGTAGTTCCTTTCTCCATGAGCTAAAAAGTGTGTAATTTTTCTTTACGCCGTCAATGAAGTCAAAGATAGTTGCATAGGCAACGTGGATTGAGAATGATACCGATGGTAGGTGTCCATGGAGCTTATATGAGGTATCTTAGCAATGTTTTTAAAATTTAAATGATAAATAATTTGATTAATTTATCGATTCATTTATATATTGATTAAATTTATCAAATTATTTTATAAATCGGTTATTATTATGATATTATATATATAATTTGTATATTATATATTTTAAAATATAAAAAAATTTATATATCTTTATAAAAATAAATTTATTCTATCAACAATTTATATATTATATAACTTTTTTGGGACTAATTTGAAAAAATGAAAAAACATGAATTTATATATTTAAGTTGTTTAAACGATTCATTAATTTTATTGATTTTAATTAATTTTAAAAGATTTTGATTAAATTTGATTTTATTTAATTTAATAATAAAAATTAAAATCAAATTATAAAATAATTCATAATCAAATTGATTAAATGGAGAGATTTGATCCGATTTTAAAACACAGTCTTAGAGATAGCCAGGTAGGTCTTTTTTTTTTTTTTTTTTATTAGGTTCTAAATTTTGAGAATCTCGAGAGTGGACAAAGCTTTTGTTCCTCCTCTATACATTACGTACCAAGTCACTTGTTGTTAAGTACAAGTTTTAGTGTTACTTAATTCAGCCCCACATGGGAGGATCTCAATTTTAATCCCCCCCCCCCCGGCCCGGGTTTCTTAAGGTTTTGTTCCTTTTAAGGAAGTAAACGTTTATCAACTCGTGTGTGTGTGTTTTTGGGGGGGGGGGGGTAGAGGGAGAGAGAGAGAGCTTGTATGTTGTAGTGTTTTGGCCAATGGATGGTGTACAACTATGATGCAGTAAGATCACGTTTCCTGTTTTCAAAACGTATCAAAAATGAAAACCTATATAAAACGGCGAAAAAACGAGTCCTCTCCCATGTTCTCCCACGACTCCCAATCCTTCAACATTCAAACTCTAACATGAAAAACAACGTTGCAATTGAAAACTAAAGACCAAATGGAGACAACAACATTCAGACTCCGATCAAAAATTCTACATGCAACTGAAAATTCAACTGGGATTAGGAGGATGAACTTCTATAAATTCAAAGTATGTGCAAAAGAGAAAAGCAAAGTTCATTTTCAACCGTTCTTCATCTTCAACCATTCAATTCTGTCACCATTTAGGTTATCTTCTCCTCCGTTAATTCTTGCTTTATCAACATTTAAAATCAAACATAAAAAACAACTCTACAATTGAAAACTACAGACCAAATGGAGACAACAATATTCAAACTTTGACCAGAATTCTATATGCAATTTGATGGAGATGGGTTTCTCCTCAGATGTCTATCCTGCCTGCCTGAGTGAAAATCCCAGATTGGAAGATGATCCAAGGATTGGAACTTGCAAAAAACACCAGAGGATATTCCGATAGAGGAAACGTCAACACTCAAAGTTAGAAAGAGCAGTTTTCTGAATATGGTGAATAGACTAAGAAGAATGGTGTCTCGATTCTATGTTACCGGTGTGTTTGATGTGTAAGATTCCAAGGGAACATACCTGGGTGGCGGTTGATGCTACGCTTATATTCCTGCGGTTCTTGGAAAGTGTCGTAGGGTGCTGGAAGTCTAGAAACCCTAACTTCCTTGTAGAGAAATTGTTGAAAATCTCTGAGATCGCAAAAACCATGATTAAAGATCTTTTAGAGATGCACTGTCTTGGTGATTAGGGTAAGTTTCGTAATTATGAGAGCTTCCTGCCTTATCTGATATATCTTACAGGGCATGTTTCTTTATTCTAAGGGATCATTCTGAGAATGAGGAAGATTCTCATCCCATAAGAAAAGTCTAAATTTGATTAAAGATTTGTTCCCTTCGTGGGTTATCTTAAGTTATACTTATCATGTTGGTCGATTATATCATGGTCGTAAGGCACAAGAGTAGAAATGACCAAGGAGATTGAGTACCAAGGGCTTAGGATGACCGAGGAGTTATGGCGCTCTCGGTTATGATTTGAAGAACTTGCAGTAAGGTCCCAAGCGCTTAAGTCGATAATGGGCCTTTGATCATGTATCATCATTTGCCCCCCACTCCTAATTGGGGTTTTGTAAAAACGACACTTAGGAGTAACATAAGGATCCAAAGAGTTTTGTAAGCAAAGTGTTTTGTTTGCTGAGCAAAATAGGCATGAAATTGGAGCATTCAATGCGGGTCGTCTCTTTTCAATTTTCTCAAATCTTCTCCTATACATTTTGCCTCTTTGCCTTAGTTTCAGTTGTTGTGTTTCTTGTAATGAAACGAGTAATTTCTAGGATTTGTAGTTTTGTACCAGACGATCATGGCTCAGGGTTCTGACTCGCAGAAGCACCACAAGATTGGTGAAATTGTTAGTGTGATGTCAAAGAAAGAGTTGGAATCCGTGGAGAAAAATATGAATCTTGGTTCGAATTTTCATTTGAGGTTGCCTCTGGGTTCAGAAAGGGCTAATGAACTTCCCATCAGTTGTGTTCCCACACATAGGGAGTACATTAGATACGAATTACGGGTCCCCTATTTGGAGCCTTTGTCCACGGTTTTGAGGGGATAGAGTATATTTTCTACTCTTTTTATCCCAAGTACTCGGCGGTTGGTGATAGCGATGGCCAGTTTGTTGAGTTTCTACTATTTGAAGTTTTATTTCGAGATTTTTATCCTTTATTTTTCATTTGAGGAAGTGTGGGGATGGGGGCCTGGCCCCACAAAGGCGATATTGTGTTCAAACTCGCCATTAGTCAAACTAGAAATTTTTCAACAATGAGACCTTAGACAAGTCATGGATGAGTAAATTTTTTTTGTGGAGTTTGTGGACAGGGAGTCATTGCCATTCCTCCCGATGCTTGATGTAAGGCCTCTTGTTAGGTCAAGGGCCCCTATGTCTTCTCGTCATTCGGGCTTTATCAGATCTATTAGTCATTTTTGTCGGGCGTCCAGTAGGTCAATGTGGGTGGACACCCTTGTGGCAGATGAAATGCTCAAGCGGGTAAGTCTTTTGTTAGATGAAACAATGTAGATTCAGAGGTCATTTATGTGGAAGAAGAGGTGGAAGGGTTTGGTCGATGTCGTCAATTTTGCTGAGGCAAATGACTTGGATCATATTATCACTTTGAAGGTTATGAGGGCTCATGTTAAGGTGGCTCGAGGCCAGAGAAAAGATGAGGGGAGCGTATCCGAAGGTAGGTTCTCGAGCCACATTATGCAGAGGAGGAGGAAGCTCCTGTGGATGCTGAGTAACAAGGGAGATGATGGCACTAAATCGAGTTCAGGTGCGGCAGCAATGCTAGATCTCAAGAACTCTATTGCTGTTGTGGAGAAGAGAAGTTCTGATGGAGGGGATTCTGATAAGAGATTATTGATTTCCTTGTCTACTGAGGCCGAGGAGGAGGAGAGTCTCGCAAATGAGGGGATGAGTGATGAATATCCGATCGATGCTCTAATCCTTTGAGCAAAAAGAGGTAGGCTATCGGGGCCTACTGCAGATACTGAGGGGATTCATACTACCAGGGTATTAAGGAAATGCGGATCGCTAGGGATACCGAGGAAGTACGGGTCATTAGGGTTACCGAGGACATGCAAGTCACCGAAGGGTTGTCTCAGTAATGGTGGAACTACCCTGCCACCCGCTCCTTCAATAATGGTGGAGCCAAGCACTACTAGTACCTTACCAAAATACTTGTATGTTAAGAAATGTAAGGAAAAGATTCTGGAGCGAACAACCTCACTTTCTCCTATTTTGGTTTGGTCAATTGACCAATCAAAATAGCTAACAAATAGGGGTACTTTCTCGGTAAGTTATGGTGATAATTATTTCTGTTACATGGATATTACGAAGGTAGAGAGACTTGTTGATAGACTGGATTTCTATCGGGTGGAGTCTGAACTGAATCACCTATTGCTGGAGTAAGGGGATAACTCTGTGGTTGCTCTTTTGATTTAGGTACAGGTCTTGTAGTGGGTTTTCCTTAGACAGAACATTTCTACAATGGCTAATCTAATTTGCTTCTTTCTACAGGTTGCAACCATGGTGGAGTTTCAAAGGATGAGGAATGACCAGTTGATAAACCATTTGAAGGGTCAATTGGATAGTCTTGGGGAGGAAATCGCTCAGCTTCGGGCCGAGAAGGGTGAAAAGGAGACCAAGGAGAAAAATGCAGCATCTATTGCTCTCTATAAAAAGAAGAAGATGATAAAGATGTTAGAGGTTGACTTGAAGTATTTGTATGAAGTCACCAATGTTGCCCTTAAGGAAGGCGAGTGATTGAGAGATCTTCTGACTGATAGTAAGGTAGGTCGCCTCGCTGCTGAGAAGTTGGCACGAGAGCAAGAGGAGGCTCTTGTGAAACTGAGGAAGACTTATGAGCGGGATCATCGGGAGTTCTTTGGGAAGCTACATTGAGTTGAGGAAACTATCCGATGCTTAAGAAATAGTTCCGCAGAAGAAGCAGATGTTTACAGCTCCAGTTTCTCGGGTGCAAACCTGGCTAGATCCCTTAGTGTTGGCCCCCTCCGTTGCTAATGCGTTTATTTCGATTGTTCGGACCAACTTTGACAAGTTTCGGCAAAGACCTCGAGCTCCTCCTTCCCCCCGATGTGTTTTTCTATGTCTTTTCTCCCCACTTTTTTGGTTTCTCCTTGTAATGTTTTGCGATAATAAGATCTTTGAGTTTTATATCATCGAATAGCTTACTTGTCATGCGTTTAACGATGTTACACTTGTTTTCGAGACCCCTTTCATCGCGTTATAGTTGGATGTTATGCGGAATGAAGCGGGATATTGTAATGGTAGTGTCTTTATTATTTTGCCGAGGAGTACTGGGATGGTATACCAAATATTGAGTATATAAAACGCCATAAGGCATAATGCATGCCAAGCATTGCGCCAAGGGTACTCGGAAGCGTTGTGCCTTGAGATTGTTTGGCGTACCAACGAGAGTACTCGGAGATGTTACGCTTTGAGATTGTTCAGCATACCAGGCGTTGCGCCAAGGGTACTCATAGGCATTGCATCTTGAGATTGTTTAGCATACCAAGCATTGTGCCAAGAGCACTCGGAAGCATAGTGTCTTAAGATTGAACGTACCAGACGTTGCACCAAAGGTACTCGTTGTATGTGCCTTACTGTAGCTATTCGCAAATGATGCAAGTTAGTGTATTCAATTGGTATAAGTGATTGTAAGAAATCAAGATATTATAATTATTGAGATACTAAGGCAAGAACATGAAAAGAAGCAAATGGAAATTCTTTATACGTGGCGAAGTGCTACCAGTAGAATAGTATGGATCATTAAGTTTGCTAAGCAAGCGAGGCAGAGGGGTCTTTTACCGGTATTCATATTTTTATTTATGGGTAATGAATGAATGGTACAAATAGCAACTAGATTATTTTTATTTATGGGTCTTTTACCGGTATTCATATTTAACCTAAGAAATCGATGGAACAAAATTAAATAATTGTGGTTATCCCAATTATTTATATTTTGGTTTAACTGTTCTCACAAAATTTAATGTTATCATTATATTGATATGGAACGCTATCGTGTCCAGTCGATTAATGATAAGTTTTGATTGAATGCTAGATTTGGTCAATTAATTTAGGAAAACACAAGATTTGTTATGGCTATCCTAATAAATCTAAGGTTAAATGCTTGAATTGTAAGAAAAAATTTTTTACCAATGATCAGTGAAACAATTGAATGTGATGAACCCTTGGATCAGAGTTTGGGTAGATAGATTTTCTTTTAATATTTATTATTTTCATTGTTAATTTGTTTCTTATTTTTTTTAGTTGTTATTTTTAATTTAGAAATTTATTTGACAAAATCCTCATTTTTATTTTTAACATTAATTAAGAGATTGAATTAATTAATTCTTGTGGGATTCGACCTGGTACCACTATTGTTACAGTTGTTACATTGGGGAAACCAGTATTAATTTGAGGGTTTCGACAACCCGACCATACTCCTGCAGGAAAAATTCTGATGTTCAAGTCAGAAAAAGCAGTTTTCTGAATATAATGAATAGACTAAGTAGAGCGATATCTCGGCTTTGTGTTATCGGTGTGTTTGATGTGTAATGTTCCAAGGGAACTTACCTAGGTGGCAGCAGATGTTATGCTTATATACCTACGGTCCTTGAAAAGTGTTGTAGGGTGCTAGGAGTCTAGAAACCCTAACTTCCTTGTAGAGAGATTGTTGAGAATCTCTGAAATCGTGGGAACCATGGTCAAAGATCTTTTAAAGATGTGTTGCCTTGGTGATTAGGGTAAGTCCCATAATTATAAGAGCTTTTTGCCTTATCTGATATGCCTACCAAGGCATGTTTCTTTATTCTAAGGGATCATTCCAAAAATGAGAAAGATTCTCATCTATGTAAGGAAAGTTTAAATTTGCTTAAAGATTTGTTCCCTTCATGAGTTATCTTAAGTCATACTTATCATGTTAATCGATTATATCATGATTATAAGATATGTTTATTGAGGAGTGGAAATGACCGAAAAGTTTGAGTACCGAGGGCTTAGGATGACCGAGGAGCTATAGGCACTCTTGGTTATGATTTGAAGAACTTGCAGTAAGGTCCCAAGCCCTTGGGCCGGTAATGGGCTTTTGGTCATATATCATCACAATTAAAGATTCATCTAGGATTACGATAATGAATTTCTATAAATTCAAAGCATACACAGAAGAGAAGCAAAGTTCATCTTCAGTCGTTCTTCATCTTCAACAATTCGATTCTACCACCATTAAGTTTATCTTCTCCGCCGTCAATTCTTGTTTCATCAATGATTGTATTTTCAAAGCAAAGCCCACCATTATTGTTATCGATTGCATGTTTAAAAGCAAAGTCCACCACTACCATCAACGATTGCATCTTCGGAACTCAAAGGCCAAAATCATCAATTGCATCTTTAGAAGCTACCATCGAACATAAACTCATCATCGTCATCTTCAATTCACCTCTCTTACCATTCATTTGTCTCTCTCAGTCTCACAATCGATGACACTATACCGTTTCGATATTTGTGAAGGTGAGTGTCACAATCTCTATTTTAATTCACATCTCTTAGCTTCTGTTTGATTTGTCTCTCTTAGTCTCACAATCCTTGGTGCCAACAAATACCCTTTTGACAGAGACAAGTGTCATCTTTAATTTCTTTTTGTGAAGGTGATAGGGACCCAGGCCTAGGGTTTGCCTAGGGTCTCAAAATGATTCAATGTTGATTTAAGAATGGGTTGTTGAGTTGGAGTGCACTATCTTCACAATACCTATGTCACACGAAGTAGGTAGGTTTGGAGTTAAGTGGCATAGCTTGAGGGGTCTTGAACAATGGCCTTGGTAGGAAACTATGAGGCTGTTACTACTTTGTACCGCAAGGATCATTCAAGTAGCAATGTAACTTAAGAAAAGATTTGCTTCCTTAAACTCCTATGAATTGACCCTCTTTCAAACTAAGAGAGAAACTTGAATTTTTTTCTTGCTGTAAGGATGATTTTACAAAGTTGAGGGATGACCTATTTATAGGCCTAGGGAAAAGAAGATCAAAAGTCACATTATATCCTAACCGTCCATCAAGGATGGCTTTTGATCTCCCTTATTACATGCTCTAATTCCCCTTTTTATTACTCATTATCATATTTATTTAATATTCCCTCATTAACTTCTCAAGACTCTTAATCCTCTAAAATCTTCTTTTCTTTGGGCTGCAAAGGAGTTTGAGTTCGGACCCCTGGACTTGTGTGCTTGGCTTTGGAGTTTTGGGCCTCATTGTACCTAGAATGGTTTCTTAAGCTTGTGTTGGCTTCTTGTAGGCCGTGAACTGTTTGCTGAGACTTATTAGGTCTTGGGCCTTCATGTTTGGTCATCTTTGGGTTTGTAACCATCACCTCTCGTTGAAAACTGACTTTGTCCTCAAGGTCGAAAGTTGAAAAGTAACGGATAATCATCCAAACATCCTCCTATATATGTGGCATTTTCTATGTTTAAACATTTCCATTTGACACGTACTTCATGGCGGATATGCCCTTCTTGACATGTCACACGGTTGTTAATGATGTTATCGGGAACAAGAACTATGTTCTTGATTTCATCCATTTCTAGCACAGCAGTGGTTATGTGTGAGTGATCCATTACATTGCTTCTTTAATTATAACTATTTTATTTTATTTATTTTGTAATTAATAATTTCATATTTGATCATTTTATATTGTTATTATAAAAAATGATTATTCTATTATTTACATAAAATAATTAATATTTATATAAAAAATTTTATATTTTTTATATTTATATATTTTTGATATTTTTGTTTTCCATATTTATACAAAATTCTGTTTTCTTGTATCATTTTCATATCTATTTTTGCTTTTCATTTTGGTTTTTGTGCAAGTGTATAATATGCACAAAAAAAAAAGACTAGGCAATAACATAGGGCAAGATAGAGCATTGATTCGGAGATGATCATCCTTTTCGCTTCAGTAGCAATTCAATTCAAATTCCTTTGTATATATCTTTCCAATCGTCACTTGACACATGCACATAACGTTTAATTTTTGATTTTTTTTTTTTCAAATATATGTTTCGTATATGATATGTTCTACTTGAAATTTTGAACCATTTGTATATTTCTTTGATACACATATTTTGTGAGTTATCTTGATAATTTAAGGGTCCATATTCAAATTGTAATAGTTAACTTTCTATATTTGTCAATAATAATAATAATAATAATAATAATAATATATTATTATTATTATTATTATTATTATTATTATTATTATTATTATTATTATTATTATTATTATTATTATTATTATTATGTAACGAGACAATATCACTGATTTATTTGATAGTATAGAAAAACTTAAATCAGGGCAATTTAATTGTGCTCGCCCGCAACATGATAAAACATAAGCAAATAATAAACTTGTGAATGTTTGTGTAGTACGCTGAATTTTCTATTTTCCTTTTTCTTTTTGGACTACGATTGTTCCACCCATGGGAATGATGGTTTGGGCCATGTTTAAATTAGAGCAATTGGGCCTGGACCTGCACATCCCTTTTATTCTCTTTTCTTTTACACTTGATCACTAAAAATCCTGATTAATCCGGTTCGAACAGTTATAAACTCAATTTAGAGACTAACTTTCTAGATGTCTGCTTTTCTATTCCCAAGACTCAAACTCAAATAATGATGTGTTACTAGATTCACGTGTGGTTTTTTTTTTTTTTTTGGTGCAAGTAGAGTAGAAGCAAACAAAGAGAGGCCACTAGGGGGGGCTGCATCTCAGGGGGAGGCTTCCTGCTCTTTCTTTTCCAAGAGGCTCCCTCCATTTCAAGTTTCAAGATAGGAACCAAATCTGCCGGGGGACAACTAGAAACTTGGAGACCAGCCCGAGACACTTTACCAATCTGCACCAACTTATTGACACAACCATTTCCCTCTCTATAAATGTGATTGATCTCTGAAATGAGATTCATGTGTGGTTGGTGTCTTTTATTTTTGGTATCTGACCACCTAATATCCGGAGTTTCACTCCGATTAATATAGGTCGACCTACTGTCGGACCCTTTTTGAGGAGAGATCTTCCAACGTGGTCTGCTCCGTTCCCATGACGAATCGAATCCGTACATGACTAAGGGGTCTCAACGCTCTTCCCGCTGAACCGACCAATGTTCGTGTCTTTTATTTATACAGGCCAACGAGTATGAGCAAAGAAACCAACAAACACAAGAAAATCATGAATCATACGTTTGTCATTAGATCTAATTTCATAATCATGTGAACATATGCGTGTTGCATGATGATAAGGACTACAATTACTTCCAACGAATTAGTAACCAATTCAACCAAACTAAATGTATTTAATCAAACTCAGATATCTATTAAAACCATTTGCTATGTAATCTAATTTAGTAATATCTGATTTTTTCTCTAACCAATAGATTTAAGATTCAAGTTTTTTATCCCCTTAATACATTCCCCTAGATTAAGGGTCTATTGCTTGGATGCTAAAATGACAACTTTCCTACTATATTTTCACCAACTTCTTAACTTGAGATTAGAAATGCCCGTAATTCTTAACAAAACCCGAATCAAATAAGAATCGAATAGTTTCGATTTGGCAAGAAAAAGACACAAAACTAGAATCTAGATGAAGGTTCTAGTTCCAGCTCCGAAGCTGCATGGCTTTGTTCGGGTCCCAATTTTAAAACTAGATAATTTTGGTTCTTTTAATGATTTTTGGATTGTTTTTGCCAACTCCTCCATTTTTTTTTTTTTTTAACTGTTTTTATGGTTTCTTTTGTGTTTTACTGTTGAAAAATGTAGACCCATTTGGGTCCAAGAATTTTGACCAAAATGGGCCAAAAAGCTACCCTTGTTGGGCCTAATATTTCGGCACGGCAAGGGCCTTGGCTGGGCAGCCTAAGCTCTAACGGCCATGTAGTCGTTGAAGTTCCAACGGCTACTCTAGCCATTGCATTTCCAATGGCTATCATGGCAGTTGGATGGAGTGGGCTTTGTGCCCACTCCCCTCCCTCTTTTTCCATTTTTATTCCTCTCATTTTTTTATATCAAAAATAATTCTTATAAAATATCCTCACAAAATTGGGCAATCGTCTCATAATCAATTGACGAAGTTCTTCATTCTTTGAGCATTCCCTTTGTTTCACATTCCAATTTTCTACAATGACTTCATGGTTCAATTTTTGGTTCCAAAGTTTTAACTTCGGTTCTTATTCTATAATTTGAAAGTTTTAATTTCAAAATCGGAATCAAAATCATTTTCACATTTTTGTTTTAATTTAATTCTACAACATTAGATTTGAGATCAAATCAAGTTCTTGAATATGTCTACTTATTATGTTTGTAACTATGTTCTTTTTGCAATAATTAAAAGTAGTAAGCTTGCAAATCATTTCCAACACGGGCAGATCAACAGTGCGGCCAGGAGAAATTTTGAAAAGTTTGGGGGTATAATTATAGTATTTAAAAGACAGACAGAGAATATGCAGTTGCCCCGACTGTAATATCAAAGAAACTCTGGGGTCAATCCAAAACAGAAAGCTTTTTCTGTAAGTTACTTGTTGCTCCCTCTATATGTCAACTTTTTTTTTTTCGTGTCAATTTTTGGACTTGGATTTCGGAAAAGAAAACTCAATAGCGTATTATTTTTATTTGGTCATTTTTATTTAAATTATTTATATTTAATGGTAAATAATTTTAATAGATTCTTAATTTAGAAAAACAAAAATGTTTAAGTAACATATATTTTTTTTTCATTTTTTGGGTATTTTTTGTGACAAATCACAATTTGTTATAAATGTTGCAATAAATTTATTTGTGTAGTTACCCATTACTAATCTCCTCTGGTAATCAATAAATGATCCAGTGACTTTACACTGGTACTCTTTAAGCAAGTTCTCGGTTTCAAATCTCTTATATGATAAAAATATCAAATCTTTTGTACGGCAAAAATAAGTGTCAAAAGAGTTTTGTCACTTAAATACTAAACTCGACTCGAATCAGATTTAACCGAATCCAATAATAATTATCAGATATAAATAGTTTATTAAAAAAATAAATAAATGCAATTCTTATGTGTAGGATTCATGGCTACAATCAACATTTAAGGTTTTCGATTCTTATGATTCTAAAATTTGTGTTTTTTCTTCGGTATGGAATTTCAAGTTTGAAGTTTAATGTTTTAAGTTGCATTACTTTTTCAAACAATTCATGATATTCAAATTTAAATTTTAATTAAAGATAAACCATAGAAATGAAGATATAGTATTTGTGGAATCCCAAATTCAAAATATATATATATATATATACACACACACATATACATATTCTCATGATTTAGATTAAATAACAAATTTTAAACAATCCACAATATTGTTGAAATTCTTTCATAAACCCTCACTTTTAGCATTTGATCTCTCTCATGACAATAAGATCTGAACAATGCCAAGAAGAATTTTATTTCAAATCTATACCGTCAACTGTTAATATCCAGTCAGTGGTTTAACCTTTCTCGCAGGTTATTGACTTAGAGAATAGACAACACTGTCCACCAAAGTTGGCAAAAGAGTGACACAAAGAAATGGCAGAAATCAAGTGTCCTCTACCCAAGAGACGATTGTGTAGTTTCTGTACTGCCCTGTACCCCCCACCCCCACAAAAAGAAACTTTGTGAGGAAACCAGAGAGGGATTAGGATTTTTTGTGGTCTGTAGGAGACTCGGCGCATCAGCATTTACAAAAAAATAAAAATAAAAAACAGAAGTAATCTGTCAAGGGTGAGGTCTCAAATTTTCTGGAGACCAAAGAATAATTCATCTTGGGCGCTTGTTAAACTCTTCATCGAGAAGTCGAATCAGCAAGGCCTGATCAACTGTTGGTGGCGTAGGGTTGCTCAAAGTGCGACGCATCGAATCCAACTCTTCCAGGTTTGCCTTCATGAATAGGCCCCTCAAGTTTGTTTCAGTACCGAGAGGGATTAAGTTATTGTTTAAAGGGGCCTCTCGATCATTTGGCACTACACTGCTGTGCGATGATTGAGAATGTTGTGTGATCTGTGCTTGGGACCGCGAGCTCCAGTACTCCGTACACAGATGATTTTGGTCCATTGACTCAATCACCTGTACAGAAGAAAAATAAAACCCATATTTCAGCATCTAAACCAAATAATTGGTGTACTTTTTGGACGAAAAAGGTTAACAGCAGGGAACATGAACATGTCATGTTATCTTTGATATGCTCCCAGACAAAGAAAACCTTTAAATTCTACCGACTTTATAAGGTTTAACTAAGAGGGTAAGCAATATTTTAGGGGGAAATGGCCAAAATGGTACGTTGAATTCCCAAATTTCTGCTCTGAAAGACTGACATAAGTTAATGGAAGTTCCTTTTCCCCTCTTTGCTGGTCCATGTTCTCTTTGAACCACGGGAATGAACTATATTGGCATTCAGACTTTCACAAGCATAAAATTCCATTCACAACCTAATGCAACTGTTTACCCCTTGCAAGAAATGGACTTACACAAGAATAAGGAGACAGGTTTTTCTTAATTATTTTCTTAAAATGCAAAAGTCATTATGTTTGTGCAAACTCCAGAAGGTTAGTTGCATGATCAGAAAATATCGAATGCAGTTTTACCTGAACAATTGCAGGTGAGGTAAAACCAAACATTTCGAGGCCATCAAGACTCCCAGGGGGCTGTAAAGGTGGTAGCTGCGATCTTCCCATCCGATGCAACTTTGTTAGTTCCTGATTCACTCTATTCCTCACCATTTCCCAGCATTTAACAGCTGAGATGTGGATGAAAACTTCACTTGGACATTGCTCGAAAGAGACCTGAATAAAAATGCAGAGTATTAAAGGTGTATACTTTCTTTTCATGTCTCTTCTTTAATATTAACTCCACTTCATTAAAGCATTTAATGTAATTTAGAATGAAACCTAATCAATTCATTAGTTTTGATAAAGGGCCATTACAAGAAGAATCTACTAACCCAAAGGAAATTTCAGTAAAAATTGCCTGTTTCTGGGTATCATATATGGTGCCATCAGAAAGTGAAACCTCTAGCATTCTGAACTTTTCAGGAAATTTTCTACTTATGCCATGGAACAATAATGGCATAAGTAGTTTCTACTTTCTGTTCTACTTTCCTAGTATTGCTTTTTGTTTATGACTATGCCCAAGTGTTTGGTGACAATAAAAACTCTTACTTGCACCTGCCTGACGTCAAGAAAGAACCAAGCATTCATATAAAGTTCAACACTGTATGTGTTGTTCGTGCGAAAATGTATTATAAATTAGTATGATGGATAATGAATATCAACTATCCAAATAAATTGGAAAATTACCATGTACAAAGGTCCCTTATCTCCGGCATCCAGAACCTCAGAGATATAGTAGCAGCGGTCTGTTGGATCCAGAGCATTTATGTACTTAACTCTACTCTTAAATCCTTCATTAAACATAAAAATTAGAAAACTGCATGTAATATTTGAGAGATTTAAACTCAACATAGTACATGAGCAAAGCAGGGTACATACCTTTAGGGAATATGGCCTGGCTATTAGACCATAATCTTCCGGATTGCACAACACCATATTCCAGAGGTTCAACATTCCAGTTAACTCTACGAACTATCTTTGCAATTCGAGGACCCTTCTGCCTTAAATTTTTGTCACAATTATTTTGAGAATTAGATGGATTTGTTGTAGCACCGTGCACACTCTCTGTAGACCTTGACTTGCCATTTATTGGAACCCTCCCCTCTTCATGACCTACATTTGGTTGTCCACTGCCATCCATTGTGCCTGTCATGGGGGAAGCTACATCAAGACCAAAAATCAGAGAACTGAATCCAAATTCACCTCCTATGTGATCTTCATCTTTCATGCTTCTTGTAGAAAATGAATGGTTACAAATCAACGGACTTCTGTTCTCATCAGAACCTTCCAGCCTCTTTGAAGTTTCTGGATTCTCCATCGGAGGCGTTATTATTCTCGGACTTCCTAAAATTGTAGCAGGTAACTCCTCTCTTTCATCGTCACTGACAAATATAACATCAGCATGCTTTGATAATCCTGTAAATGGGCTCTTCTTTTCTTTATGTTCTTCAGCTGAGCTTTCAAAGAACAAATTGTCTTCCTCAGAGAGACAACATACGGAGCTTCTTGAATTGGAAGCAGAAATAACTGATCCTTGTTTCTTGAATAGGCAGCTATTAACTGTATTTAATGACCTAGACTTATTTGTTGTACATGAGGCCTTTGTATCTTCAAGAACCAATACTGATTCAACCGAATTTTCTTTCTGCAATATAGGGGTCTTCCCTGAAACAGAAGTGCCAATTTGTATTACTGTATTTGCAGGCTTTTCCCCCACCATTGGCTCCTTCAAGTGTGGCCATGATAGTTTTGAACTCAGCTCATTAACTACAGCACCTTCGGTGCAATGGGATAATTTACCATTCTTCGCAGAAGGTTGGAGATTTTCCTTTGAAATGTAAGATGAAAGGGCCAGTCCAAGATCTAGTTTTGCCCATCTGTATATAGCACTTAATTTTCCTTCCAAAGCTTCAACAAGAATATTTAATTCATTGATATCATACCGAAAGAGGAAAAATTTTGCACCCCAAGAACAAGAGCAGAACTGCTTCACATGATTCAGACATGCATATTTATCTGGGCAACAGTGACAGCCTGCTGCAGACAGGTGCAAATCAAAAAGGCAGACACTGCATTCTCTCTCGTTATTGGCATCAAAACTGCTCTCCATCTTCACTGCCCGTGATGCATTGCAAAGAAATTCTCTCCTCACACGCTCCATCTCAACACGGTTCTAAACAACAAAACAGACTTCATTTACCGAAGAGCAAAATAAGATTTGACTCCAAATCAAAACAAAACTTGCACAAAAATCAAATCCAAAGTATGCATATCAGGAATATGTAGTCTACATTGCTGAAATGACAAAGAAGCACAAAATTTTAAAACCACATATGGCTAGCATTCTTGGATATTCTCCAAGCTAGTCAGCTTAGAAATTTTGTTCCATATAAAGTAGTGTAAATCATGAAACCAGAATCAGAGCCATCAATATTATTTGTTCAACTGTTTCACAGTGTGCCAATAAATTCAAATTAGTCTCTATCACTTTCTCAGCCTAAGCCCATGGAACTAAAGGAAGAGATGGCAAAATTTACCTTCAGAACTTTTGATAAGATCCCTGTTTTTCCGCAGACATTTTTCCATCTTATGTTATCAGATGTATTCTTCTTCAGTAAGCTGAGTTCCCAATGTGCTCTCACAGCTTCTCTTGCCGCCCCAAGCAACAGTTTATCATGAGAAATGCTCGTCCTTCGCTTCTGCTCCCGATAGAGTTCAATTGCATCCTGACCATGAGGCAACCAGTCAACAGGAGCTACATTTACTGCCTCAGCGCAATTGAAGCCACAATTAAACCCTGAATGATATGCTTGAGGAAAGGTCAGCACAAACTCCCCAGCTTTCTGGACACATCGATAGACTGGTACCCCTTCAGACTTCAACATGGAGGGAGACATTTGCGTGACCTGCACCAAGTTTAACAAATTTTGAGCATAATAATCACTTAAGCCACTAGATATAGATTGCATTATATAATATTCACCTCATTATCATACATATAGTTGCAGTAGCAAACAATAGGTTCAAATGCCTTCCATGCACATGTTATCTACCAGTAATATAATGTCTACAGTTACCGAAACAGGTACAGAATATGTTCGAAATGAAAAGATTAAAGATGGCCACATATCACTGTAAATGTATGTGTATAACCTCACAACCATAGCATCAAATTAGAATATTCATAGTCATAGAAGATTATCATAGAGAACATATTTACTCAGGTAAGGATTTCTGTGTTTTAAATATTTAATGCTTGACTAACCATGCATGCACCTTCATGTTCATTTTACCAGATGAATTTTTTCCTGACCAAAAGTTTGTTCGAAACTCTCATTAAAAAGGTTTTTCTTTTTTTTTTTCCCACCCTTAGTGTCATCAGCACAAAGAACATACTGATGTAGCTGCATGTTCAGTCACAAATTCCATTTCTTTCTAATTTTTTACTTTATGCTTTTGAGTGTACATTCTTCATATATTCAACAAATTACTTTCTTAAACCATCATTAGTAACTAAGCGTGCTAACAATCAAAATTATTTTCCCAAACACAGCAACTCAAGACCATCCTACAATGTTAGAGAGGATACAGTAGATAGAAAATAAGACAAACCAGCTTATGAAGTAGGTCTGGCTGTTCTTCAAACAAATCAGGCAAATGCTTCCTCATGGCGGATTCAAATTTAACAGCATCCTTACCAGGAACACCATACCACATTTTTGGAGCTCCCCAGTGCATGTAGTTCAACGAGTACAAGTGGTGATCTTCAACGTGCTATTCATAACAACAAAAAATAGAAAAGAAATGGGTCAACAATGTCTAAATTCCGTGTTACTGGCAGTTTTACTGATATAACTGCTATAAAATAATTTGAACTTCCATTATGTGAAATTAGAAACTAACAAGTCAAAATATTTTAGTACTTTTACTGTATAAGCCCAACAAAGTCATTTTACGAAACACCATGTACTGTTTATATTCATTGAAAGAAATAGCACACCAACAATTACAAAGAAGATCCATGGTATATATTACTAGAGCTCTATATGAATTCTTATGTGGCCTCTCTCATTATATCAAGGTATGCCTGCACCCATAACTCTCTCAGACTTGTATCTAATGATTGGACGGCAAAACTAGCTTATGAGCTAACTACTGAAACTACGGATGATCGGTGCCTTTCTCTAGTAAGTACAATGTACTAGACCCGACAGATCCACAAATCAATAAAATTCATAAATTAGTTTTCCCTTCAAATCAACCATGCATAAACCACCCGAAGCATGTTTGGAAAAACTAGGCTAATTACATTCTTTCATGATACAATTTTTCCTTATGTTCTTTCCACAAGATTATTTAAATGTACACACTATTTGAACCTTTTTCCCTCTGAGCAACATTTACTCACAATTTTGCAGACTACACCTAATTTTTAACAGATTTATTGACATATTGCTACTAGGACAATGTGTGATCTTGCACTGATCTATAATCAATAGAGATGCTAACTCTTTTTTTTTTCCTTGGATATGACTACAGACTTCTGAATATGACTAGAGACAAGTCTCTTACCCAGCAAAAAGAAGAAAAGCACATCCCAATATACAGCCATGGGACCAGCACACCAGATATATCAGAGCTTTCATAAGAGAGTACAGAACCCGGTAGTCTAGGGATATTATTTAAGTTCCACCCTGATTTTATGTAATGTTCCTCCAAAGCAGACTCCACTTGGCTCGATTCTTTAGGAAACCCACTGCCAAAGGAACCAGTTTCAAGATCGGCCCCATAAAGCACCTAGAATGCAAAACCAGCATTTCAATTAAGCTTTTCTCATAAAAAATGGTACATATACTGATGTCTTCTCCACATTTAACAACATACCTCTATTTCTTCAGTAGGTATCTCTACGATCCGCCAGTATTCACCCTCTATTTCATCAATTGATGGCTCTGATTGCTCCTGAGGCATGGTCATCTTGCCCCCCAAATTTGGAGCATCTACATCCTTCCTAAAGTACTGGGACTTAAAGTCGTTGGCATACTTCTGAAATGCATCCAAGGTAAATTCTGGACCAGGTTCAAACCCAAATCTTTCAGCCTCACAAAATCCAGCTCCACCAGAAGCAACAAAATCCACACCACCATCAGCACCCCTTCTTGTGCATCTTCTCTTTTTCTTCCGCATAACATTATTAGCACTCGACATTCTCTTCATCGAATCCCTATTCTGAAGTTTGTCAACCTTCTGAACTCGAGTAACAAATTTAGAATGCTCCCAAATCTTATTTTGCTTAAGAGGACATGGAGGTTTCCAAGTAGCGGGAGGCACAATGCGACAAATTCCATATTCCTCTGCCTTTGGCCGTATGCTTGCTATATAGTTTAAAGTATCTTCAAACTCCTGAAAAAGATAGCAAACAATTTAAACTCATATAGCATACAGATGGAGAGGACACAACACAGCATCAATATGACAGTGACACTAATCAGTCAAAGTCATCACGCAGCTATGAACCTTTTCGGTTGGGTAGAATACAGGAACATCGCCAAGGTCCGGCCTGCAAGAATCTTCTGGACGCCACCTTGCAGTAACCTGTTGGAAGATTTCATATATTAGATATCATCATTGTTGATATATTACGATACACATATCTTGGAGGTACTTAGTGTGCATCCATATATTATACAGTACACCATTTTTTAGACTTAGTAGTAGCCCCAGACCACAAAATAGGAATAGTAATAATAAAGACACATTCAAAGCAAAAAGGAAAGAGATTATGCTTTAAAGGATGCCACCTAGCTTATTGCAAAAAAAATTCAAAATTCTTTTAGTTACTTTATGTTATTTACATGGAACAAAAAACTTACCATATCTATTGGATTCATTATGATTTTAAAAATTAAAGAAGACCATTACATGTTACGTGCTATGCCAATTTGGCAACTATGGTTGTTACACACAGCAAGAGAGAGAAAAAGAACACAAATATCTTAATCCACAAGAGTGAGATATTGTGGATCAACCTTCTGGCAATTACTGCACTCTGAACATCCACGAGTGACACCTTTGGGAAGGCAAGGCCTTAGCAACATTTTCTGCAAACAAAATGTTCATTAGTAAGAGTTGGAAACATATTATCCACAGTAAACACAGCCTCAAGAGGAGAATGGCAGAACATATATAATATTCAACCAACAACTTGACCAAGAATAACCACTAACTGGATCAAGCAGCTCAAAATCAGATTCATCCTCTGAACTGTTATCACATATGTCCTGATTTATTGAAGATCTATGATGAAGAGGCTTAATCTTCATGTCCTCGTTCATCTTTAACTTGCATTCCGTCTTTACTGGCTTTGTATCAGAAACACTGCCGGAGGCCGAGCAGCTAGTCATAGTTTCACCATCTTTCCCCGCCCTTAAGATTAAAGATGTTCGTGCCTCAAAGCCTGGTGGAGCTAATGGCATATCTATTGCCTCTTCTTTGATATGAGCTCTAACAAGTTCAGTCGCCATCAATCCTGTAAAAACAAACACTTGCATCATTTTTAAACCCAGATGATGATCGAACCATTGCATCTAGCAAAAAACAGCTGCCATTTTATGGCCTTTCCAAGGCTTCTTAACCTTGAAAAATCCACAGAGACTAACGAAGAGAAGAAACGCATCAAGCTGAATTCAACATGTAGTCTGAAATCCAACTCTTCACATGCAACAACTTTTCTATGAATAAAAATTGTTATTGCTAAGAGATTTTATAAAAGACAATAAACTATATCAATCTATGTAGCAAGACTGGAAACAAGACAGAATACATGGTCTCGGTCTCATCAAGACTGATCTAAATATGCAGAAAAATTATCAATCATATAGCAGGAGTTAGATAGAGCAATCCATATAACAATTACCACGAATCTTATGCTGCAAATAGACAATTCAAACGTTTGATCGAATACATTCAACTCATACAAAAAGATAGACACGTGTACAAAACAAAGTACATACACAAAACTCCAAATCCAAAAGATAATTCATGCTCAATTCATTAACATGCAGCTTAAACCAATTAATTAAACAATAACAGCGCATTTTAATTCTCATATCAGATCAGAGGCATCATCCAAGACTACCAATCTAATCTGATACTGACACAATTTCAGGCTTGAAATTATCAACTAGATAATCCATGAATATTTTAATTGTGCAAACATGATCAGCAATGAAATCAAAGCAATACCCAGAAAAGATTGGATCTCCAAAAATGAAACAAGTCAAAGATATAAAGGGAAAGAAAAAGGATAGCAAATTTCTGACCAGAAGTCATGGATATTTGGATCAGGCCAAATCTATTCATACCCTTTTGTACCGATCCTAATTCTGAAGTAATCAAACAACCAAAAATAACCCTATTCCAAAATTTAAGAAAACCCTAAAAGAATTTCATCAACCTAAAGAAAATTAAAGAAATTTCTGACAGAATTTCTAAAGAAAAAATTATAATCCCTTACAAACATAATTCGATCCAGCAGATCCAACCCTAAAAGGGTTATCCTGTGAGCATATGAACATAGAAAATTACCCTCAACAAACTGTTTAGCAAATCAAAACCCTAGAAATAAAAATACGGGTCCTCAGTAAAATTATTCTTGGATCTTAACCCTAGAAAACTGAAGAGACCAAAAAAAAAAAAAAACACCAAACCCTACCTGAAAAAAATCAGGGGCAAAAATTGGACTGTTTCAAGAATCAATAACAAAACACCCAAAGAGAGCACCCATATTCAATAACACATGAGATGGGTCTAATTTCCTTTTTTCTTAAGGGGTACATGGTAGTACAAAATTTTTGTTCCTTGTATTTAAAACACAACTTTGAAGGGCTTACCAAAAGGAAATTTAATTGATGGGGTTGGTGTTGTGTAATACCGGTCTTCAGTTTCCGGGATTAGAAACCAAAAATTAATAAATAAATATAAAATATTCCTCCTAGATAAAGAATTATAAGAATAATAACACAAAAACTATGGGTCTAATCTCTCTCTCTCTCTCTCTCTCTACATCTGTTTTATTTTTTCTCTCTCTATCTACAACTTTGTTGTTGGGGGTAGGAAAGAGAGAGAGCTTTGGAAAAAACAATAGGGTTCAACTTTCTTAGGGTTCTTAATCAGTTTGGAGGAGAATTTGAAAAGAACGCGATATATTGACGATATTTTCTAGACATTTTTATTGGTTAAAAAATTGGTGAAAAGGGGTGACATGTTGATAATAATATTTGATAAAAATTATCTCTCTTTATTGTTGTCCTATTTATTAAAAAAATAATAATAAAATACTTTCTCATATGTCAACTTTTTTTTTATTATATTTAGGTTTTCTATCTAAAATTAAAATTTATTTAAATATAATTATGTATAAATCTCCATAAGACGTATCAAGTATATATAAAAGTGCTAACGAAAAAAATAGAGTCGTGAAAAATAGTTCAAAAGTTTTATAATTTTTCTTTATTTATATTTTTTATAAACTATCAATATCAGATAATTATATTGAATTAACTAAATTCGATTCAAATGACGTTATAAGTATTAGGAATATTTAAGCCCGCCATTTTCTTTTAGAATAGCAATATAATAAATTCTTTATTAAAAATAACCAAATTCAATTTTTTCAAGATTTTTAAGCTCATTCAAGAAAAGTGAAGTTTAATTTAATTGTGATTAAATAGGATTTTTAATATAAAATTTATATAAATTTTGCTTATAAAATCACATATTTTCTTTAAAAAAATTATTACAATTAAAAATATTATGAATAAAAACAGATTGAAGTTTTCCCAAGGTGGAGGAATGATAATGTATGATTAACTTTAATGGGCGACAAGTAATCAATTTAGAGGAGAAATTGAAAAGGCGCGAGAAATTGAGGATATTTTGTAGTCTTGTTGAAGAGGTTTTCGTGCTGGAAGGAGGCGAAGTTTCGGAACCGCGGGCCAGCATTAGCCAATATGCCGCGTGAAATATAAACGAAAGTCTAAAAAAATTATGTAATTATATATTTATATATATAGGTACATTTGTCATATAATATAATGTTTTTAAATGCGTAACGCCAAACATGAACCCCTTGGTGTTACTTTAATCTATTATTCAATACGATAACAACAATCTGAATTTTTATTCTAAATTTTGAGAGCAATTATGAAAGACAAATATATGAAAGATTAAAAAAAAAATTAATTTAATTAGTACGAATTCTCTTATACCACTCATTTCTATCGAATATCATCTCCTTAACCAATTTCTTAATTATCATATTTTTATAGATAATTTGTAATCAAGTTTTCAACGGTTTATTTTTATATTTTACTAAAAAAATCCAATAAATTTTAAAAAAAATAATCAAGTGTATTTACTGTTAAATTATATATATTTATATAATGGATTGTTGAATAATCTGGGTTTCTTTTACTCGTATTTATTTGTTTTATTTTAAATATAATTAAATTATTTAAAATAATATAATTTTAAAAGTAATTTATAAAAATAACTCAAATTACCAAATCAGTAATTTTTCATATTTAATTCTTCACTTAATTTCGATCAAAGTTAATCCAAACTTTCGTAAGCTCAATTAACAAAAGTTTAATTCATTGTACATGGGGAATTTTCAAACTTTAATTTTATTTTTTATGTTTTCTATTATTTTTATTATTTTCTTTTTATTTTTTCTGTTTCCCTTTCTTCTATATTGGTCTCTCAAACGGTCGATTTCAAATTTTAAAATTAAAATTCATTTTGTTGTTGTTGTTCTTGTATTGTACATGGAGAATTCCTACAATCCCTATGGTTGGTTATGCATGTGAAAGATTTTATGGATTGTATATTGATCTCTTAAATGATCAATTTCAAAATTTAAAATTAAATTTAATTTGTTGTTATTGTTGTGTTATTATGATATTGTACGTGAAAAATTCCTATAATTCCTATGACTGATTTTGCATGTAAAAGATTTTATGTATTGTATATGGTTATGAATGAAGAGTTGTGCATATTAAATGATTTTATTCAATATTTGTCACACCAAGTATTAATAGATTTACCCGAAATATTATTCATATTCTTTGACAAAAGAGTTTGTTCTTTTTTTATGAGAAATTTCTTAATTAACAATCTCCTTGATTCAAAATTTTGGAAAGGGGAATTTGTTTCTTCTAATTGTGATATACCTATAACCAGTGAGGTTTCTACTTTAGAAAAAATGTTTTCAAAAAACCTAAATACACCTTATTTTTTGGTATAAACAATCGATATTTAATAAAAAGCCAAGATTTCAATCCTTTTATGCCTCGTTTCCAACTCTCTCTATCTCCCTCTCTAAACTTCCTTTTACTAATTTATATTAATTTCCAAGCTTATTTACTTTCCTTTAATTAAAATAAAAATAACCACTTTGAATTAAAATGCTCAAAAGGGAAACTTTGTGGTTTTGGATAAAACAAATTTATCTAGAATAATTCTCAAACAAGCCCATATATAAATAATTGGTAGATAATTAATATGATTAGAGCATTGAGGTGGAAAAGGGACATATGACATTTATCTTAATTCCAAAATAATTAATAATATAATTCGCTAAACTGGGTTATATATAAAACAATGTATTATCTCATCTCATTTATTTAATTCCATTGATCCTGTTATCCAATGAAAGCAATATTCATGAATGTCTAATTTGCATCAAATTGTCTTAAGGGGATATCCTAGTAATCACAATTCTCTCCTCCAATCTGTTAATTCCGAATTCAAATCTCGATATATAAAAAAAAAAAAAAAAAACCTTGCATCAAATTGAACCATAATAGTTGGCAAGTTTCTAATCGTCTACTACAACGTAAAGTATCTATGAACTGAATTTTTAGATGATTGCTACAACGTAAAGTATCTTAATTTCCAAAAAATTACTATAACGTAATTAATATAGTTATTATGTACGCGTCTCAAATAGGTATAGATACAATTAGTAAGAAGCAATTTTAGGAAGATTTAAATGAATTTATACAAACCATACCAAGTAGTGAGAAATTATTTATTGGATGAGATCTAAATGGGCATGTAAGAGAGAAAAATGAGGGATTCAAAACCGTACATGGTAACTTTGGCTTTGGTTGTAGGAACGAGACGAGAAGTACCATTCTAGAGTTCGCAGTAGCGTTTGATTTGATACTAGTAAATACGTTTTTTAGAAAAAAAAAAGTCACATATAATTACCTATAGAAGTGGGTCAAATGTTAGTCAGATAGATTTCTTTTTCACTAGAAGAGGTGATAGAACGACCTATAAAGATTGTAAGGTCATACTGGGGTGAGTGTAACGACTCAATACAAACTTTTAATTTTAGACATACGAGTGCCTAAACGACAAAAACAATGTCAATCATATATAGAGCCAAGAATTAAATGGTAGAAGCTGAAAGGAGAAAATGTGATGACTTTTAGGGACAAAATAATTGGATTAACAAATTAGTCTGTTAATGAAAATTCAGAAACAACCTGAAATGATATGTTTAATAATATTAAAAGTATAGATAGAGAGATTCTGGGAGTATCCAAGGGTAGGGCTCCTAGAGGCAAGGAGTCATGATAGTGGAATGAAAAAATACAAACTGCTATCCAAATCAAAAGAAAGTGTTATACGAATCTTAAAAGTGATCGCAGTAGCAAAACCTATGAAAAATACAAAAAGACAAAAAAAGACGTAAAAAGATTATACACGAATCAAAGAGTGAAGTGTATAATAAATTGTACAAGAAACTGGATATACGAGACTGGGAAAAAGAGATTTATAAAATTGACAGATTAAGGGAGATGATGGAAAAAGATCTAAATGAAATTATATGTATTAAAAGTGAAACCAATAGTACATTTGTAAGAAACAATATAAAAAAGCGGTGGAGAGAATATTTTAATAATTTGTTTAATGTTGAGAGTACAATAAATATAAAAAATATAGAGATACCTGTATAAGAGATTAATAGAGATTTTAAACGTAAAATTCGTCCCCATGAAATAAAGGATGTCATAAAGAGAATGAAAAATAACAAAACTATAGGACATGATGGCATTCCTATTTAAGTATGAAAATATTTGGATGAATTCGGCGTAACAATATTAACAACTCTTTTCAACAAAATCTGGCAAACAAAAAAAATATCTCAAACATGGAGAGAGATCACATTTGTCCCGCTGTATAAGAATAAATGAGACATACCAGATTATTTCAACTATAGAGGAATTAAACTCATGAGGCATACGATGAAATTATGGAAGAGAGTGATAGAATATAAACTGAGACATGAGATAAGTGTGTCTCAGAACCAATTTGGATTTATGTCAGAACGATCTACTACTGAGACAATTCATTTACTAAGACAATTGATGGAGACATTTAGAGTACAGAAGAGAGACTTACATATGGTATTCATTGATCTTGAAAAAACATATGATAGGGTCCCAAGAAACGTGTTGTGCTGGGTATTGATGAAGAAAGAGATCTCTTTGAAATACATTAATTTTATTAGAGATATATATGAAAGAGTTGTGACCAGTGTAAGGACTTGTATGGGGCTGAGTGATAGCTTCTCAATTAACATTAAACTCCATCAAGATTCGGCATTGAGTCTCATACTATTTACAATAGTGATTGATGAAATCACAAAAAAATATTTAAAATAAAATACCATGATATATGCTATTCCCAAATGATATAGTTTGAGTTGATGAAACATGGTATCAACACTGTTTTTTTTTTTTTTTTTTTTTTTTTTTTTTTTTTTTTTTTTTTTTTTTTTTTTTTTTTTTTTTTTTTTTTTTTTTTTTTTTTTTTTTTTTTTTTTTTTTTTTTTTTTTTTTTTTTTTTTTTTTTTTTTTTTTTTTTTTTTTTTTTTTTTTTTTTTTTTTTTTTTTTTTTTTTAATATTTTTTTTTTTTTTTTTTTTTTTTTTTTTTTTTTTTTTTTTTTTTTTTTTTTTTTTTTTTTTTTTTTTTTTTTTTTTTTTTTTTTTTTTTTTTTTTTTTTTTTTTTTTTTTTTTTTTTTTTTTTTTTTTTTTCTTTTTTTTTTNNNTTTTTTTTTTTTTTTTTTTTATTTTTCTTTTTTTTTTTTTTCCTTTCCTTTTTTTTTGCCTTTTTCTTTTTTTTTTTTTTTTTTTTTTTTTTCCTCTTTTTTTTTTTTTTTTTTTTTTTTTTTTCTTTTTTTTTTCTTTTCTTTTTGACCAATCATTTCGACCTTAAACTATTTTATAGTCCGATTCAATTTATACTATTAAATCAAATAAAATAAAATAAAATCAAAATCATTTAAAACGAATCAAAATTGATAAAATCAGTGAACTATTCAAATCGGTCTGACCGATTTGAATTACAACCAATGTTTTTCTTTTGTTATGGATATAAATTCATTTTTTGTAGAGATATATGAATTTTGTTTTATTTTAAAATATAAAATATATAAATTATATATATATATATTACATCATAATAATGTCATCCGATTTGTAAAATGGTTTGACCAAACCGACTATTGAATCGATAAACAAGTAGATTGACAGAATTGATTACTAGTTCGATTTTAAAAACATTGGTATAAATAATACCACTCTGAATTCGAATAAATTCGATTCAAATCAACTTGAACCGTTAAAAAATAAAACTCTTCTAATACTTATTTTTTTCATTTACAAGATTCAAACTTCTTTCTCCTTCCTAATTGTTGAAATTGGTCTTACTTGCTTTTGCATACAATTAATTTTCCTCCTCCCATTTTTTTCTTGCCAAATTTTCAAAATCTTTCTCCGTATTAAACCAGCATGCTTCAATATTAAACCAGCATGCTTCAATTTTAAGAGATCAGGGTACGAGGATAGAAGTTGGGTGATGTTGAGGGAGAAAATCGAGGAGGTGAGAGATGAGATGATGAGGAGGAGATCTATAGAAACACAAGTAACACCAAGAGAAGAAAGAGAAGAAGAGGAAGGGCATTCTGGACCATTTACAACGCTCTAGCTAACATTTGATCCCTTCAATGGTACACACAAATGAAAGTTGTAAAATGTTATATGATTGAACAAGACACACGATGTCAAGTGTTATTTTTCCTTTGGTACTTAGCCACCCATATTCGAAATTCAATTAATCTGATTCGAAAAGTTATAGAGTTTAATTTAAATCAACTCTCTTGATACCTATTTTTTTGTTTCTATATTCAAACTCAAAATTTTAATTTAAAAAGTTTTATACTCTGTTACCAGATAGGCCATTGATATTGTACCAAATTAGATGGAGCTATACTGATCAATTTTGTTTGGTTCGATAAGGTGTGTTGAGGTGGGATTAAATTAACTTTTCGATCTGATAATTGACCAATAAAGAATTAATTTTACTATACTAAAATTGATTGATACGCCAATAATTGAAACATTTGGCTCTCAATAGATTGACCAAATTCAAATGACCTTTATTTGAATTATTGTTATACAAGTACCAAAAAATAGAACCAAAAACATGCACAGATTTTATTTTCCATGGATTAGGTATGGTGACCATATAAATTTAGTTGGTATTAATATGGTGGTATATTAAATTTTGGTATAGTTAGTTTAAAATATTAGTATATAAGTTGATTAAATAAGCCCCTCCCAAGCCAAAATCAGTTCAATATTATACTGAACCAACTCATGCTCACCCAGAAAAACACAAATACAAAATCACCATCAATTCATTTTTCAAGTCAAATAGCAATGGGTTCCTATTTTTTGTGGAACCCTTTCCGAAGATGCTTTAGCTCAAACCATTAAAAAAAAAAATATATATATATATGTATTGTAGAATGCGGTGAGCGTGGATCGAACACGCGACCTTCAGATCTTCAGTCTGACGCTCTCCCAACTGAGCTATCCCCGCGGTTGGCTTTCCGCCTCTCTAACGCAATTGATGATTATCACAAAAAGACAGTCCTCACCACCCCTTCCAAGACGCTCTAGAAAAATCTCTCGCTGTCTCGGTCGATTCGCGAACGAATCAAACCTCCAAACCCTAAAATTTCAATTTCGAAATTCAAAACCCTAAGGAGAAAAACTCTATCCCCCAGTAAAGTAAACATGTCATCAATCCCATCATCGGCATCGTCGTCCCAGTTCACCTATTCAAACAGCACCTCCTCGTCCTCCTCGTCCTACTTCCCTCTCCCATTCCATCTCCAGCAACCATCCTATGCGACACCCACCCCCGCCGTCCAGATTCCGACGCCCCCCGTCAAACTCCCCACGCCTCCGGTCGTCTATCCTGCTCCGGCCCCTGTTCCCGGCGTCTATTCTCTCCCCCAGTACCAGCAGGTTCCCACTCTCTCTCTCTCTCTCTCTCAACTCAATATTTTAGTTTTGTTTTGGAATTCTAATTTACTGCGATCTTTCCATTGCTTTTTGCTTAATATTGTGGTCTAACTTAGGTTTTCGTTGTGATTTATTTATGATTTCTTGGGTTTGTTGCTGCTCTGTAGATTCGGATTTTAGGGTTTGATAGAAACCTTTAGTTTAATGTGGTCTCCTCAATTGTTTTTAATCAACATTATGGTTCTGGTGTTCGTTGTGATTTTTCAAGGTTCTAGGGTTAGTTGCAGCTATCTAGACTTGAATTTTATGGTTTTAAAGGAACTTTTGAGTCAATGTGGTTATCTCAATTATTTATAACCAACATTATTCAAGCTTTCAAAGGTTTGCCGTAGCCTCTAGCTTTGTCTATTGAAAATTGAAATGAAGTTTTAGGTTTTTATATGGTTTTGAAGTTTCTGTATTTGTTTCATATCCTGACAAGTGGCAGTATTGATGAACTGGATTCTGGTGAAGAAGAACTGCATTGTGTTTTTTATTTTTTTATTTTCTGTAATTGGGAGTTTGATCATTTATGTGTGTCTAGGAATATGCCTATGTTTGTCTTGGACTCTTGGGCATCATTACCTAGAAAAAAAAAAAAAAAGAAACTTCATAATCTCATTTCATTTATTGCCTAGTTGAAAGAAATCATTAAAAATATTAATGTGCTAGTAATATTACATATATACATTTTTGGACAAAGTATGCTAACACAATGTTGCTGAAACCCATCACTAGGGCAACTTCATGCTTTTTAATCCATTATTAGGTCCAATTATAAATTTCAAGTTATTTTCTTAAATCTAAGTTTTCAGAATTTCCTGAAATTGTAAATCTTTTAACTTATTTTGGGACCAAAGTCCTCCACTTCCTCTCTCTTATCTCATCAGGAGGCATTTCCATGGGCAGGACTTGGGAGGCCCGTCTTAAGTAGTGATTTGGTGCTTATAATGTTTCATCTTTTTACAATTTTCTACAATACAACTTGAGCTACCTATTTAATAGCTGATATTACTAGTATAGTGTAGTCTTTATATCTATGCTGTGCATTGTGTGTGAAAAAACATAGACGTGCAAGTGTAATTGCTGCACCCATTATTGTTGCACTTAGCCTTTCACAAGCACTTTATGGGGGTAATTTTACTGTACTTGCTTTGCACACATAAGGTTTAGAGTGAGCATGATTAAGAGCTTTCACAGCCTGATTGTAAAACACATGGTATTGTTGGGACAATGGTTTGCTTATACTATGTTTCTTTGAAAAGGTATGCAGCATATTGTTAAATTTCAGGGTAGTAGACATGCATTGTCTAATGTCACATTTCTATTCAGCTCACTTCCTCTGGATGTACTTGGTTTTCTTCTGAACACAGCAAGGTTTGATAAAGATATTTATGAAATATATCATCTCTATTACAAGAGCAAGTCTTCTACGAATGCATACTTTAAAAAGCACACACTGACCATCTCCTCTAATTTAACAGGCCCAGCAATTATTTCAAAGGGATGCGCAAACAATTACACCTGAAGCACTGGAAAGTGTTAAAGCGGCCCTTGCAAGTAGTGAAATTGAGCACAAAGCTGAGACTAAGAAGAAGGCCATTCCCCGTAAAGCTGCAGGGCAAACTTGGGAGGATCCAACTCTTGCAGATTGGCCAGAAAGTATGGTTTCTGGTTTCCTACTTTATTAGCTCATTGTGTGCATGCCATATGCATTGGTTGTGACCGTATCAAGTATGTATATGAAGGAAAGTGGACCATAATTGATTGGATCACGAATTATGCACCTGTTGTATATCTGATGAAGATGAACATATAAATAATTGATACTTTGGTTTCCAAAAATTCGTGGTCATAGTAACCGAATAGTTGAAATATAGCCTTGGAGGCTTCATCACCAAAAGAATTGTAGGAGTTTTTGTAAAGGGAATGCGGAATAGCTCTTAAAAGGTTTTGAGTTTTGTGCATGCTGAATGAATTTCATTCAGAAAGAGGGATAAGATGTTTAAAAGAGGAATGTGACCCTAGTTCTTCTTTCCTTTATTCCCTCTCTGTTAGTGTTGGGTGGGTGGGCAACAACATTTCCTCGTTTGTTGACTTTGACTTTCTGAAACAGAACTCAGAAGGCAAACAAACAAGTAATCACAAGTGAAAGTATCAAATTCAATATTGTTGCTAGTATTTTACTTGTACGTTTTTTCTTTGTAATGAAGTTCTTAGTTTTTTTAAAAATGTTTTGAACCTGGCAGTCTAGATTCACATCTATTTTGACTTTGATTCCTTGCCTCATTATTCCTTACATTTATTCCTTGGTCTCAGTTTTTCCTCTTCACTATATGCACATTTGATATCCTATGGTACGATTGACATTTTGCAGATGATTATCGCCTCTTTTGTGGTGACCTTGGAAATGAGGTGAATGATGATGTTCTTTCAAAAGCATTTTCTCGATTTCCTTCTTTCAACATGGCCAGAGTAAGTTATACTGAATCAAATTTCTTCATTTTTTCTTGTCATGAGGAGCTCCATTTTTAGCCGCTTTTCTTTTGGTGCATGCGTGTCTTTTTGCACATCATTTTCAATTTCAGATGCTTGTTTGAAGCGCTTTGGGCTCTCAAAATAGGTATCTAAGGTGGGTTTCGAGTATTCAACATTTTAATTCATAGACATGTATGATTAGTAATAAAAGAACTGTAGCAGTTGAAACTGTCCCCCCCCCCCCAAGTTCTGAAGTAAGCAATGAATAGAGCAATGCAATAGATGCACCTAGAACTTTTTATAGGGCAGATTACTTATGTTTTTAATTTGAAATTTAAGGGGTGGGAACCACTTATGACTGCACTGTGATATATGTGCATTTTAATTCAATCCATGCAATTACTTTTCCATGTTTTATGGCTTTCTATGGATTTTAGGAATTTTTTTGGGGTTTTTGTATGAAATTTAATAGTACTGTATACTCAAGAGCAGGACTGAACTTTGTTTCAAAGTTCTTTTGGCTTGTGTAATACAATTATTATGCATTGAACTTGGTTGCTTCTATAGGCAGTCATCAAACTTCCACAGCATGATGGGTCCTCACATTCTTTAAGCAGTTAAGTAGTTTTCCTGTTCTAAGCTGTAATGGTGATATCCTAATTGTTTTGCATTTAACTTGGTTGAGTCTGCTGGAAAAAGCTGCTTTTCAGCATCTTATATAATTGTTCGTGGCTTTAACAAGAGGCAAATGGTTTCTGGGTATCAGATGTATTATATATTGAAAGGGGGATTGAGGATTGAATTAAGAGTTTGGAGTATGGGAATTATTAAAAACCCTGTTATAGGTCTCCAGAAGTTGGACAGTAACTTTCATTCTATATGGTATAAAAAAAGATTCAATGGAAGGGGGAGAATGGGGGTTCACCTTAAAATCTATCATGGACTGGCTTGTAAGTTTCTTCTTGGAATTCGGTTTACGCTTTCACTTTAAATATGTTTAGAAATATTAGCCATGCTCCATAATGCTTGGTATTATGTATAAAATATTCATTCTGCAGAATCATTGTCATCTCTCGGTTAATACTTTTACCTTCCATGTTGAATTGTATCTATTCAATTCATTCTATTCTAATAAGGGAAGGGAAAAATAGCCAGAGAACAGATCGAGACACACACACACACACACACACACACACACACACACACACAGAGGTTAAGAGAGAGAGTTTTTGGGTATAAATTTATTTATTTATTTTTGTATTTTTCTGGATCTTGTTATAAGAGCTTTGAAAGGATTGGGTAGCAATGGGAAAATATACTTTAGTAATTTATGTTTGTTTTTTTTTTTTTTTTGGTTTTTACTCCTTCCTCCTATGGGGGATTTGTATAGTAAAAGAGGAGGATGGTTAGATTGATCTGCCTTGCTACTTTTTGGTTAGTTTACAGAGAATGGGATATGTGGATCTTGAAAGGTGCTTACTTGTTCCGTTGATTTGTTCCTCAGATCACATCCTTTTAGTTCCTTTTAAGTTCTTGACCTGTAATGTATCTTTTAGTTTGTAAGGGTGCACGCACTTGATTTGTGCTCTTGTTATCCCTAGAAGTGGTGTGTGCTGACTGGCTAAGAACTGCTTATTTTGCATTTTCTTTTGGTTTCTTCTTTATTCTTTTTATAAATGCTATTGGTGTTTTCTTGTTTTTGTTGTTTTGAAGACAATAAGGAATGATGATGGCTTTTAACTCTTCCAGGTAGTCAGAGATAAGAGGACTGGCAAGACCAAGGGCTTTGGATTTGTCAGTTTTGCTGACACTTCAGACCTTGCAGCAGCTCTTAAAGAAATGAACGGTTAGTAATTCACCTGGTTAAAAAATTAGTGTTGGATATAGTAATTATTATGATGAATTTTCAATCTTTTGAGTACTATATGATATTTTTGTCATAAAAGTTCTCATTGCGGGTTTTTTTTTTTCTTTTTATTTGTATGGTTCTTTGATTAGATCAGATATAACCAGGAGAGATGCTATTCGATTATGGTTAAAGCTTTTGTACAATTAAGGACCTCAGTTTCTTTTGTGCTTTTGAGAGAATATCTTATCCTCGCTTGGTTTAATTTCTTTTTCTTTTGAATGAATGTATTCTTTTCTTATAAAAATAGTTTTGACAGCTTCAGTTGCTTCTTAATGAGGCCGTGGAGCCAAGAGTCCTTTATCTATTTGGTGCTTCTGAATGTTGGTGGTTAAGATCTATTTTGAAGAAGGAAGCCCTCAGGAGTAGATTTTGAGAACAGAGGACTGAGGGGATTAGTTTGGCATTCTCTACCAAGTGGATGCGAAAGCCTGAACAGAGAAAAAGGTCATGATGCTTGAGGTCACAGTCATAGCTGGAGGGTGGATATGAGTTTGTAAAACAAGGTGTAATAGGCTGGAGTGATTTTATAGGTGAAAAGTGAAGAACATGTTGATTAAAAAAATGTCTCTCTGCCAGTAGGGGAAGAAGATGGGGGCTATCTAATCGGTTTATATTACGAGAATCATTAGGAAAGGTTTTCCTTAGATATGTTTGTTCGATTGCTTTGGATGTAGTAGATGCAGCTGGCAGGCTGGGAGTCTTCTAACAGGGCAGTTGAAATGGCTGAAGTGAAAATTGGTATCTTTATTATATTTGTTTTTCCATTTATGATTGGCAATGCAAATACAGTTCTGTCTAGTCCATAGTTTAGGTGAGAGCAAAAAGATATTTTATTTAAATCATATTTCTTTGCCATATAGATTCCCTCCTTTGAAGAATTTGAAAGAACATCTATTTATTGGAACAGAGAGGATATATACAAAATTAACAATGGAGGACTCCCCAGAGCAAATTGTCAATAGTTGCCAATAACAGAAAAAGTAATGAGTGGATTGGAAACTTCAACCTTTTATGACATTTGGGAAATTCTTTCCCTGAAATGATGTGATGACTATATTGGGTGCAGGCAGGGAAGGAGGCATTAACACTGCAAGGGGGTCGTCCCTGGAAATCCCCCGCGGGGACTTTTGAAAATTTTGCATTTTCACTTATATAATAGTCTATGTTTGTGGATCCTTTTTAATTTAATTAATTTGCTCCATGGCCTCTTTTAATAAAATTACCTTTTTCTTTCTATGGCCTTGAAAAAAAAAAATCTAGAACTCTCTTCTATTTTATTGTGCATAGTTGGCATAAGAACTTAAATTATCAAAATTAAACACACAGTTCTAGTTCTCTCTCTCCCGATGAGTTAGAAATAAGATTTTTGATATAATTACACATGCATATTCTCAGACTTAGTGCAAATATATGAAAAAAAGGCTCTTTCTACTTTTTCGATGTTTTTGTTTAACAAAAAAAAAAAGACCTCCACCCTCCCTCTCTCTCTTCCCCAAAAGGGGGCTTTCTTCTTTGTTCTCAAATTTCCCTCTTTCTTAAAATGTAACAAGTGGAGAATTCTTATGTTTATTGTTATTGCTTCTGAAACTAAAGTCAAAATTTGCCTTTATTTGACAATTGGAAAAGTGATCCTAGAAGCTAATTTATTAGGTTCTCTCTCTCTCTCTCTGTCTCTGTTATGAAATATTGTTGAGTGATATAGTACCAATTTGACATGCTTTCACTTCTGAATTTTAAAATTGTATTTTAATTTCTGTCTTTTTTTTTGGGTAATTTTTAGCTTCTTAGTTTTGCTTTCCAAAATTATAAGAATTAAAGTTTTTACATTTGAGCCTTTGTATCAATGTAAGGAATTTAAATTTTTTGCAATAGGAAAAAAAAAATTCTACAATTAGTTCTTTTTTTGAGGAACTATCTTAGTACTTTTATTAATTATGGAACTATATATTATCATTAAAGTTGCCCCCCCCCAAAAAGTACAAAATCCATCCTTGTTTTGTATCTGGGTGCGGGTAGTTTGGGTAAAAAATTTTGTTTCTACTTTGGGCGAGTTTTGGTTTTGGAGGATGTCTGTCTTTTTTTATTTCTTGAGGAAGGAGTAATGCCTTTTCCCTAGTTTTGTTGATCTTTGGGTTGAAACCTTTTATTTCTGGAGCCCTAGTTTCTCATGTCCTCTCGTAAGTTGTCTTTTGTGTGCCATCTCCGTGCCGCTTCATTATATTCTTCTCTTTCTCGTAAACAAAGTGATAGCTTTTCCAAAGTATATTAGCAGATGGGGCATCTTAATCTACAAATTCACTCACAATCCAATGATGGACTTTCAGAATTGTTATTCGTTCGAAAAAGCAGACACATTTGATAGCCAAATATTTACCCTTTGTTGTAGTGTTCGTTTCTAGAGAAGCGCACATGCTTGAAGCCTGAAGGAAGTTTAAGCTTGATGCAAACCGCTACTTCCACTCGGCGTGATTATCAATCAAATAGAAGTTTATTGTATGTTTCATCCCTTACATCACATCTCCTACTGCTACTGGGTAATCACATAAAAGTTTATTCTATGTTTCATCACTTTTTTTGATAAAAAAAAAAAGTGATGAAGCATAGAATAAACTTTTGGTAACTGCCGGGATATATTGATTGTTGAACCAACGGCTAGAAATTTTCTTTTGGATTCGTAAGTCGACTAGCTTAGTAGTGGTGTTGTTATTATTTTGTTTTTAGATTTGTTACTGAATTATGGCCTGCTACTGAAATTGTGATCCTAAAATCTCACTGTAAATAACGTTTGCAATTTATCTTATTATGGTGAAGCTATCAATTGTTGGGCAAATCATCCATCAGGGTTTTGTTTATATTTTTAATCTGTGCAATCATTTAAATGCCTGTTCTTTTTTTTTTTTTTTTTGAAGGTAAGTATGTCGGAAACCGTCCAATCAAACTGCGTAAGAGCAAGTGGAGGGAGAGGACAGATTTTCAGGCATTAGAAAGACAAAAGGTAGCTATCTAGTTTCCCAATTAAATGTTTCTTGAGTTCTTTCTTACCATGTGGTGACCTTACCTTGTGTCTTTCTTGGTAGAACTTCTCACAAAAGAAACCAAAGCTTCCAAAGAAAAGTGTACTGCACAAATGACTGCGAGAAACTGGTTCGCCTTTTTTCATGCCTCATGTTGATTAAATGAGTGAGTAAATTTAACTCCATTGATTTGTGCTCCATTTTGCTTTTGAAGCCAACTATGCTGATGCTCCATATTTATTATTGAATATCATTGGAAGTTATGGTTTTTGTTCATGGTGGTATATTATTCTTTTCCCTATCATACATTCCATTAGACATCTTATGTAATTATAGTTGCCATTACTTTTAAATCCTTATCTGAGTCTTTGGAAGAGGTTCAAGCTTGTGTTTGCTATTTTAATTTTAACTTCATGATCATTCTGGTGACAAATTTGAAATTCTTTTCAGATGATGTGAAACTGTTTTAGCTGAGCAGGATGGAAGAGGCTTCCATACTTGTAGAAGAGATGGAACCGTGTGCTTACACTTGTGACTCTATAGTAAGCATTTGTTTCAAAATGATAAAACATTTCTTGTATAGTAGTTCTCTTTTTTTAATCCGAACCTTGAATTTCAAGAGAACCTTTTGCTTCAAGGGATTTGTCTTTTTGCCAATTTTCTTTTATCTTCTCTCTCCTAGTGATGTCGTTCTCCCCTCCCCCCCCCCCCAAAAAAAAATCTGCAATGGCGTTTTATCTGAACAAGTTTCAGATCTTTTGACATGTTCGATCTCCTATAAAATGGGCCACTGTCAAATTTGGGAGGCACAAGAAGTTTGTCGTGTGTGATCAATCATTAGCATCTGAAAGCCTACTCTGGATTTTAGGGCTTAAACTTCACATGGTAAACCTGTTTTAGGCCGTAGATAAGACAATTGAAATTGGGCAAATTATAGTTTGCATTCTTTGTTTTATATTTTATAATACTTTCCATTATCCAAGTCAAGTCAATTGCACTCTGCGTGGTCTATTTTAGAGTTAGATAGCACTTCAGTGTTATGTGAACCGAATTGAGTTGGAGTCATTCACAGGTTGTTCGGTCAATGGCATGAGTTGACTCAATTTTGATCGAAATTGAATCGAGTTCGAGCGATTTTATTATACGGTCGAGTAGATTTCAAGTAATAGAATTTTAGATTCAAAAATTCGTCGAGTAACTTAATAATATATATTATACATATACCTATATATGATTATAATATAAAAAATTAAATTAAATTAAATATATTAATATATTATATAAAAATCGAGTTTTCGAATCAAATTCAAGTTCTGTTATTATTAATTGTCGAGTTTGAGTTTGAGTTCGAGTCGGGTTAAAAAATTTGAATTCAAGTTTGAATACAAGAATACTTGAGATCGACTCAATTTAAATACACTTCTACTTACACATTTTAGGTCGTCACATATTCTAATAATTTTTTTTTTAAAGTCCCAATATGCACTTAAAAGTCGCTTTTTTTTTTCATGGAATATTTATTTTTTTGAATATACTTTTCTCTCTATTCTCTTCTATTTTCTATCATTTTCTATCCTCCCCATCCTCCCCATCCCCCCCCCCCCAAAAAGGGGAGAAATCCTGTGAAATGGCGTTGATTTTGAATAAAAAAGAGAGGGATCCAATATTTGGTGAACAAGGAAGAGAGGTCTGTTGAACAAACAAGAGAGATCAGGTGACATGCAAACAACAGAGGGATCAGGTGACAAGCAAAAGATAGCTGCTTTTGTGATTGTGATGTGAGGAAGGAGATTGAGCGGCTGTGGGCTTTCGATAATGATGAGGGTTTTAGGATCAGGAATTTCGAAGAATATAAGGATATGGAAGGAGATGGCAGAGAAGAAAGAGGCATTGCTTGCGAGTAGCCAGAATGATCTCATGTAGTTAGTATTGATTCGCTGTGGGGTTTTGACAAAGGTTTCTTTTTCTTTTTTTTTTTTTTGATTCAAAATGTTAAGGGTTTTAGGATTAGGAACTTCGGAGAATATAACAATATGGAAGGAGGTCGCATAAACTAAATCAATTCTTTTTTTTTTCCTTCGATATTTGTCTCTTATATAGTTGACCCTAAATTTTGGGGTAAAAAGTCTAGGTTATTGTTATTTTATAACAATATGGGAGGAGATGGTGGAGAAGAAAGAGATATTACTTGTGAGTAATCGGAATGATCTCATGTAGTTAGTACAATAATTTAATGCATAAAAGTTGATTTTAAGAAAAAGGTACGTGATAATGTGTAAAATGTTAAATTTATTGTTGGTAATATGGTTTTATTTTGTATTGGTTAGTGCTCTAATGATTAATTTTTATGATTTTTTTATTTTAGGTAATTGGAATCGGAATATTTAAACAAGACAATTTGGAGTTAAATGAAACAGAACATCATATTGGGCCTATAAAGAAAAGAAAAAAGTTAATTTTTAGTTTTAATTAATTTTAGTAGAATTTTATTTTAAATAAAATTATTTTTAGAAGTTAAAATTTTTATTTTCCTATTTTAGAAGAGTCAATCATTATCCCTTGAATGGAAAACTTTCATTAGAATGAGATCACCTAAAAAGGAGTCTATTGTACATCACTATTCATCCAAGAGGGGTGGGCGGCTGCTGCTAGTCTTCTGTTACATTCAATTAAGGGGTAGTATGAATATTCAAAGATGATAAAAAAGAGGAGTTTTAAGGATAAATAACTAGAATTCATTTTTCATTGATGAATCTCAGATTTGATTATAGAAAGAAACACCACTTGCTGCCATAACAAGTCCGTCCTAGCATATAGCCGAATTACACTTACTTTCCTCCCTATCATTACCCTTCCAGTCCCCTTACATTTTATATTCCCCCTTACATAACAACCCCTTAGATTCTATTCTTCCTGCCATTGAGCCTTTTATTCCTATATTCCCATCACACTTTCCTTCTTTCCTCTTCGGTGATAGACCTTCAGCACTCTTGAAGCCACCTCTTCATGCTTTCCTGGTGCCACATCATCTGCCACTTATTCCTTTATGCCCCCTGCCATAACATTACCTCCTTCTAGAGCAACAGCCTTGTCCCCAAGGCTGAAATTTGGAAATTGCAGTTGGGAGTCCACTTGGTCCAACCACGTGGCCTCATTAGTAGTCCCGTCTTTCCAACGGATTAGAACTTGCTATACTGATTTTCCTTTCTTCATAATAGTACGCTGATCTAACAATTTATCAGGTTCAAATGGGGGGCTATCTGTTTCTAGGGTAGAAGGTAACTCAGTGACAACGACATGGTCTCCAACGACTTTTTTCAATTGCGAGACATGGAAGATTGGGTGTACACGAGCGGTAAGTCTCAAGCCCCTTATTCAGAATCTCAGTTTGACCATCCATCTCGGGGTGGTATGCACTGCTCATTTTTAATTTCTTGCCTTGTAACCTGAACAGTTCAGCCCAAAAGTTACTCAAGAACAGGGGGTCTCTATCACTAACTATCGACCTTGGGACCCCGTGAAGACGAACAATCTCTCTAATGAAGACTTCAGCCACGGTGTTAGTTGTGAACAGATGTCGTAGTCCAATAAAATGGCCATACTTAGAAAGCCGGTCCACTACTACCAAAATGCAATCCATCCCATGCGAACATGTCAACCCATTTATAAAGTCCACTGCTATGTCTTCCCAAACCATTACGGGAATTGGAAGGGGCTGCAATAAACCTGCTAGGGATTTAGCCTCATACTTCTGTTGTTGACACACTAAACACGTTGCCACGAATTGCAAAACCGATTTCATCATCCCCCGCCAGTAGACATTGGCTACAATCCAACGATATGTTCTTAAGGCCCTAGCATGCCCTGCGCCAGGAGTCTCATGGAACTCAGCCAGAAGAGTAGGGATCCATTTTGAATCCGCAGGTAGTACAATGCGGTTTTTGTACAGCAGTGCCCCATTTTCAAGGGAGTAAGGGGGCTTCCCATTAGGGTCCCTCATGAGCTGCTGTTTCAAATAAGATAGTTTGAAATCTTTTGCTACCTCCTCTTCTAGTTTCTCCCAATCAATCCATTGTTGCCATGTGAGCGCATTGCAATTCCCATCCCCATTCAGCCTAGATAAAGAATCAGCTACCCGGTTTGAAATTCCCGACTTATAGACTACTTCAAAATCATAGCCTAGTAGTTTAGAAATCCAGTCTTGTTGAGCAGGGGTGGTGATTTTCTGCTCCAACATGTAACGCAGACTTTTTTGATCTGTTTTAACTTGAAAACGTTTTCCAATTAAGTAAAATCGTCAATGTTGAATAACGAGAATGAGTGCCATCAATTCCTTCGCATAAGTGGACTTAGAAAGTGATCTTTCTGACAAGGCTTTGTTAAAGAATGCGATTGGTCTTTTTCCCTGCATGAGGATAGCTCCTACTCCCCGCCCTGATGCGTCACACTCAACAACAAAAAGTTGGTTGAAATCCAGCATGGCCAGCACCGGCGCACTGGTCATGGCTGACTCCAGTGCTTCAAAGGCGTTTTGCTCTTCTTGTGACCATACAAACTGTTGTTAAACATCTTTCTTTAGCAATTCCGTAAGTGGTTTCACTATCTTCCCATCATTGCGTATGAATCGCCTATAATATCCCGTTAAACTCAAAAATCCTCTCACCTTCTTAGGCGACTGCGGAACCGGCCAATTCAATATGCACTTAATTTTCATGGGATCCATCCTAACCCAGTCGGCTGAAATCAAGTGGCCCAAATACTCAATGGTTTGACACCCTAAACGACACTTTTTGCGGTTAGCCACCAACTTGTTTTCCCCTAGAACCTTTAGGATGATCTCCAAATGAGCTAAATGATCCTCCCAGGATTTGCTGTACACCAATATGTCGTCGAAGAAAACAATGATAAATTTTCGCAAATAGAGCCGAAAAACATTATTCATTGTTGCTTGAAAGGTGGCAGGTGCATTCATCAGCCCGAACGGCATCACCACAAATTTGTAGTGACCCGAAGGTGTGCGAAAAGCCGTTTTTAGTATATCGGATTCTTTCACCCGAATTTGGTGATATCCGGATTGTAAGTCTAGTTTGGAAAAATAAATTGCTCCACATAATTCATCAAGTAACTCATAGACAATAGGAATTGAGTACTTATCTGGTATGGTGGACTTATTGAGCTCCCTATAATCCACACAAAATCGTCAATTTCTATCCTTTTTCCGCACCAGAAGGACTGGACTTGAGAAGGGACTGATGCTTGGTCTGATGACTCCAGCAGTAAGCATTTCTACGACCAACCTTTCAATTTTAGCCTTCTGTCCATGACCATATCTGTAGGGGCGTACAGTGATCGGCCCACAATCTGGCTTCAAAGGAATCTGATGGTCGGTTAGTCGCTCAGGAGGCAGCTGTGGCTCTTCTCTAAATACCCCAGCATACTTCCTCATTAGGAGTGTCAACTTCCTTTTTTGAGATTCAGATAGAACAGCCTTATCCACTTCTTCTTTCTTTTTCTCTGCAGTCACCTCCCAAATCCAAGCACCGAACTCAACATCTGGTATCTTCCTTAAAGTGTTCAGGGAGGAAGGAGCCCTCATTAAAGAAGGGTCTCCCATTAAACATACGAGACTACAATTCATTATAAACCTCATTGTCATTTTTTTGCCAATTCACACTCACCTCCCCCAGTGTCTCTAGCCACGTAACACCTAAGATCACCCCAACCCCGCCCAGAGGGAAGACATAGCAGTCGACCTCAATCTGGAGAGCTCCCAAGTCTAATCTCAACCCCCGGCAAACCCCAGATGACCTAGTCCTCCTGCCATTTCCTAGTCAAACAGAGAAAGGAGCGGTTGTCTCAACAACCAGCCCCAAACTTCGAATCGTATCCTCAGCTACGAAATTATGACTAGCACAACTATCAATCATGACTACTAATTTTCTACCATTAATGTTACCTGATAGCTTCATGGTCCGCGGATGATTGATTTCACTTACCGAGGACAATGGCAGCTCCAGTACAGCCAAATGAGATTCACGTTCAGGTTCTCCACCATCTTCGATGTTCCCGTCCATGGTTTCTAATTCCCTGCAAGAAATGGAGTCTTCATCACGTCGAGGATCAGCGCTCTTAGGCCCATGTTCGGGCAATTGTGGATAGGGTGATAGTGTTGGTGACATTTGAAGCAAAGCCCTTTCGATTTTAGCTCAAGATAGCTCTGATGCGATAATTGTCGGATTCCTCTGCTCTTCGCCGAAGGAGATGGTCGAAGATTGGGTTGAAAATTTCGTGAGTTTGCTGCAGTGGAGTGGCTATTGGCGAGAATGACATCTTTGTTTGCGGGAGAGGACAAAGAGGAAGAGGGATAAGTAAAATTTGTTGGGTTGGTTTTAGGGTTGGATCTCAAACGGGTTACTCCCAAACTGCCCAAACTCCACTCCCCGACTGAATTAGACACCCCTGAATCACGACCCGCATTTGCTTCACCATCCAAAAATCTGATCTCCCTCTTAATTTCACGAGCAAGTTTCATCGTTTGGAAGAGATTCAAGGTTTCATGGTTGCGTATCCTAACCCTAATTTCATCCTTGAGGCCATTCAAGAACAACCCTAAATAGAGTTGGTTGTTGAGGCCCTTCACCAAAGCCGCGCATGCCACGAAGTCGGTAATGTACTCTTCAACGTTGACTAGTTGTCTGGTAGAAGCCAAGCCTTCATAGGGATTTGCAATCAATCCATTGCCGAACCAATCTAGTAGTTCTGCTATCAACTCCATCCAAGTGATTTCCGGCTTCTGCTCATGCAACCATCGAACCCAATGAAAGGCAGAGCCTTCCATACATACAAGAGCCAGCGTCACCTTCAATTCCTCCTTCGTTTTATGGATGAGGAAGTACTGCTCTGCTCGTGCAATCCAAGCCGCTGGGTCGATTCCGTCGAAGCTTGGAAGTTCTACCTTCTTAGCGGCTAACTGGAAATCATCAACCGCTACTACCTTGATAGAGTGGGATTCGTCTGTGTTCGTGTTCAAAATTGGTATATCTCCCACTTTTAAAGCCGACCCATTGGCTACACCGCTTACTGGAGTCATGGAGGCGCAAGCATCCTCTCTCCGTTGGTCTCCGCTTCATCCAAGCTGAGATTATCTCCTCCAATTAGTCCAATTTATCTAGTCGAGAGCCTGGGTGAAACAACTCTTCCATTATTCCCACAACGTTTTTCTCAACAGCTTCAATTCGTGATTCCATTTTAGTTTGTGGCATGAAATCGCCTGTTCTTTACTGTTTTGGGGATCCGGTAGGTCGGACCAAAATGTTACATTCAGTTAAGGAGTAGTATGAATATTCAAAGATGATAGAAAAGAGGAGTTAGAAGGATAAACAACTAGAATTCACTTTTCATTGATGAATCTCAGATTTGATTACAGGAAGAAACACCACTTGTTGCCATAGCAAGTCCATTCCAACATATAGCCGAATTACACTTAGTTTCCTTCCTACCAGTACCTTCCAGTCCCCTTACATTTTATATTCCCCCTTACATAACAACCCCTTAGATTTTATTCTTCCTACAGTTGAGCTTGTTATTCCAATATTCCCATCACACTTTCCTTCTTTCCTCTTCGGTGATAGACCTTCAGCACTCTTGAAGCCACCTCATCATGCTTTCCTAGTGCCACATCATCTACCACTTGTTCCTTTATGCCCCCTGCCATAACATCTTTCTTCTTTCTAGAACATTTTTTTCCTTTTGTTTTCTTATTTTTTATTTTCTTTTGTTGAAAATTCACCACAATGAGTAGCTAGTTTATTTTTCTGATTCAAGGGAAATTTTCATTTGATTATCTTCATTGTGAGGTTATGTACTTTACTTAATTTCTTTTTTTTATTTAATTCAAGTATTCATTAGTTCTTAATTTATTTGCATGAAAGATTAGTATTGGTTAATCTGACAATTTTTCAAGATTTCAATGATCCGTAATTGTCATGAACGAATATTACAAATAGCAATTAAGTTATTTATATTTATAGGTCTGTCATCAATATTCATATTTAACCTAGAGAATTAATGGAACAAAATTAAATAATTACGATTATCTCAATTATTTGTATTTTGGTTTAACTGTTTTCATAGAATATAATGCTATCATTATATTGATATGGAACGTTATCGTGCCCAGTCGATTGATGATAAGTTTCGATCGGATGTTGAGTTTGGTCGATTAAATTAGGAAAATACAAAATTTATTACGGATATTCTAATAAATCTAAAATTAAATATTTGAATTGCAAGATAATCATTTTTTTAATCGATAATCAGTGAAACAATCGAATGTATGAACCCTTGGATCAGTACTTGGTAGATTGAATTTCCTGTCTAACTTTTAGTATTTTTGCATTATTGATTTGTTATTTAATTTTAGGTCATTAAATTTTGATTTAGAAATTTATTTTAAAAATCCCCATTGTTATTTTTGGCATCAACTAAGAAATTAAGTCAAGTTAGTTCTTGTAGGATTCGACATGGTATTACTATTGCTATAAGTTTGTTGTATTGGGAGAATCAGTATAAATTTTGAGGGTTTCGATAACCCGTCTGGATAATTTTTTGAGTTAAAATTTTAAATTCAATATCACTTCAAATTCAAAGTAAAATCAAGAGCTTATCTAATGTATAAAGTGTTCTCCAGATTAATGCGAGGTAAGAAAAGGATGGTCATATATATACAAATTCAAAGAAAAAAAATCAAATTCAAAGAAAAATCAATGACATGAAAATTGTTTGTTGTGAGCGGTTTGGGAATTTTCTAAATGGAGTTAGGTTTCGAACTACTCTTAGACAGCCGGTAGAGGATGGGGCGAGGAAGAGGGGACAAGAGTGATTTGGCCTTAGAACTAGGTGAACCAGATGTATTATTTTGCAGTTTTTCAAATAAAATATTGTATTATTTTACAGTTTTTCAAACTCATCTGTTCCTTTTTTTTTCTTTTCTATTCGATAGCTAATTTTATTGATCCCGACCATTTTGATTCGAGCTAACTATTTGATGTGTGATGTATATATATATATTTTTTTTCTAAAACTAAAATCTAAATTTTAATTAATAGAATTCATATACTTGACATTGGATCCACATGATGATGGTCAAACTCATTTGATATCCAAAAGCGTCTTGTATCATTTATTATTTTTGTTAAATCTTTTATGTTCAAACATAATTAACCCGAACATTTCTTGTCCAATTTGAGGTTTTAATTTGTTGGTCAGTACCCAGCAAACTCACCAAGGCAGAGAGAGAGAGAGAGAGAGAGAGAGTCGCTTGTTTCTCTTTAAATAAAACACATTTTCAACAATGCATACCATTTTGGCCAAGTCTGGCCTCCTTACAAGGTGTTAGCAAAAGGAAGAGGAATGTGCAAAATATTATTTGACTCTAAAATAAAAAGTACAAATGTAATTTATAAAAACAGAGGATGCAAAGAAAATGAGTTTTGTAGAATAAAAGATGAAAAATGTAATTCGCCCTTTCAGATTTACAACCATCCAAGCCTTTCCATACTAGATAACATCACCACAACCTAGCAACATTTTCAAGTCTAGAAATAAGCTCACAACTAAAATTTCAATTCCTCAAACAATACTTACTGTTTTGGATAGATTTTCTCAAACAATATTCTACCTGGATCCTGAATTCTGGATGTTTGTAGGACACTTTTACAAACAAACAATACTGGGAAAAGAACCAAAATTTTTCTGATATACAGACACCAGATAAATAGTCTCACATCGTCCGCAAAAATCCACGAACTTCAACTAAAAAGTTGATTAAGTTCTTTCTAAACCTTTGGTAATTCATGCGGTCAAGGGTGAACGAAAGCTGGTTTGAGCTTGTAAGGCACTGCAATGCATTTGCCAATCTTGATTTGAAGGCTGGGTTCACCTGCCTTTCAATCAATTCGTTGCCCAGTCTCTGCAATAAATTTTAAGTTTGTGACTCATGAAAATTTTGCATCTAACAAAATGATTATTAAACCTTGGTTCAGAACCCCGTGAAGAAATTAAAATATTACCTGGTATAGAGATTGTTCACAGAGTATTAATGGGAGAAGAGCATCTGCTGCAGCACTGACAAGATCAGTACTGAAATCCACAGGAAGTGAAATGAGGAAGATGTTTTAAAGGAGGTAGTCATAAAATTCCAATGGAAAATTTTTTATATTCAAGGATTCCAGTAACTTGTATCTTATACTCTAGGAGAACATGGAGCTCGGCTAAGATGGCATTTACTCTATAAGCCACTAAAGCAAAATCCACTCTTCCTCTTTTTTTGAGGGGATAATGTTATGTGTACAGAAAAAATGTCAACCATCAATCATACCAAACGTGATCAAGCACAGATTCATTGGTCACCATAAAGCATAATAATATTATAAGTACAATATTTCAACTAACAAAACTATACTACAGTGAATCTAGTAATTTTAGTAGTCTTTTTTTTTTTTTGGGGGGGGGGGGGGGAATATATCTAATGCTTACTTATCTTGGGGACATTACTCCTTCATGGGATCTGACTTCATGAAAAACTACACCCTTCGGGTACTTTTCGTCTCTCTTTAGTGAAGGAAAGCCGTTTTTCCTTTTTACTCACTTGTATTGTCATACAAATCATAAATCTTAAGATGTCAAGAGCATTAGTAGAGAATGTGGAAGTGATATGACTGGCGATGTCTTTTACAGACCAATTTCCTTAAAGGAAGAAGAAACATGGGATGGGTCCTCACCTGTAATCCTCGAAGAGAACTAGATGCAGCAATGTCCGAAGAAACCGACCAAAAATTCCTTCACTCATTTGTCCATTTTGGTCCTTAGAACCTGCAGCACGTGTGCCCAAGCCCACCTTTCCAACAGTAGTTTCCTTGTAGTGGTAGGAAGCCAGTGCTTTCAGAGCTCTCAGGCACATATCAACAACTTCCATGTCCTGCATCATTAGCAGAAAATAATAAGAGCTTGTTTGAATCAATCTAGACATGCAGCTGCCATGATAAAAGGCTTAGAAAGGCTTAAAGCGTTTGACAGTATATTGTTATTCACCTGATGATGAAGACCAAAATCTAATGTTCCAAGGACATGAGAAAATGCTTCATCATTTAACTGTGCTACCATTTCAGGATAAACCTCCAACAAGTGCGAAAGGAGAGAAAAGAACTGAATATGGCCCATAATATATTAGCTTCATGACAAAGGTAGTGTAGAGTAGTTTACGGCAAGTGCCACAAACATAGAAAAGAAAGCTTACATCATGACAAAGCTTGGGGTATTTCAACAAGTCCAAAGATATTAGAGGGATGACTATGCAAAGGCCGAAGTAAACAACCTGCATGAACCCCAAGGCATGATAACCTGCGCACTCAATGCAGTCTAGAACAAGAAGCAGAATCTGGAAGGATCCTTATGCAACCTACCTGTGATATGTTTGTTCCTGGTGTCTCAGGGGAATCTGAGGAGAAGTCAACCTGGAAGTTTGTCATTTCTATTTAGTAGGCAGCTTAAAGCAGAAAAACATCCCATATGGAACTGCTGAGTTATTTACAAAAGGGGAAACAATATATTTACCAGATCTTTTGAGCAAAGATTTGCTAGAAGTTGAAGAAGAGCACGTAAATCCTTATACTTTTCTGTCTTTGCTTCACTCAGAAGACTACTTGAGATACTAAGAGATATCTAGAACAGCAGCAACACAATTTATGTCAAACATATATATTTAAATAGTGAAAAAAAATAAAACATTACAGTTGTTTATATATCATAAATTATAACATATTGTTCCCATTACCTTGCCAATATTGTGAGAAGAGTAAAGTTGCAGCAAACGCATGCAGAAGTTAACAACTCCTGCAGTTTCCTGAGCCTCCAGATAGATAATTTGACCATCCACCCAGTCAACGACAAACTTAAGTAGCAGATAGACAACTGCAAACTAAACACCATTATGTTCGTGTTGTCAGTCTAATGGAAACCATAAGAGATTGCAGAAGGTACTAATTCAATGCATAAAGAACTATAAGAGATTGCATGCAAGGCACTCTAAGGAAAACCATTATGTTCGTGCTTATACAATAGTGAAGCAGAAACTAACAAAGGCAATAGATGAGGTGGATGTCATCTTGTATTAATTGCTAAATCCTCCAACATCACTCCATAGATCTAAAAATTATTCCAGTCTATGTTGCATTTATGGTTTTTGTCGGTCATTGGCGTAAGAGTAACATCAATAACATGCATGAAATACATTTGAACATTTTGGTCACCAATAAAATTTTCAAAGTAGAGCATTCCTTAGAATGCCCGCAGTTTCACAACAGTAGTGTCTATCATTTCCCATCATGGCTCAACACCAAGCATCATGGGTCCTTGAGAGCAAAATTACAGAATGAGACAAAACAATGATCATGTGATTGCAATGGACCATGACAGCAACAGTAATGTTGCAGTCGTTAATGTTGTGCAAAAGCTGTTTTTCTCATCTACTTTTAAAATTCACAGAAGAAAAATTCAAGTAAACTGAAATCACATAACAAAAGCAGGATTAAAAATACCCTAAATTCCAGTTTTCTTTCCAAATAACAAAGGGTCTGCTTCAGGGTTTCAACTCTTTGACTGGCTAGGTGCCACAGTAGTGCATTAATGTCAAGGCTATGCATGTCTATGAGCGCATGGAAAGGAACTAGATGTGAAAAGATTGAGAGAAGATGCCAATACGATAAAACTGAGGCCCTATTAAGCTTGGTGGAACATAATAAGAACACATAGGATAATAGTGTAAAAAAGGCCTGACTTTCACATTGGTCAAATGCAATAAGTAAAAGATTGATGAATTCATATATACCTCATGCTTGTAGACTTCAAGAAAAATGAGAATGGAATTCATCACAGTGGACCCCATCTCATATATTGCCTTCTGCATACGAGGTTCTGTTGCTCTTGCAGCTCCTCGGAGCCGCTCCAACAAGCAGCTGACCTACAAACACACCTTTCGTTATTAAAATGCATTGAAAGAAGCTGGTAATAAGTACTAAATCTAAAAACAATAAAAGTTGAGTTGAAGCTGAACTAGCCAACAATATTTCGCCCTTACCAAAAGGATTACATCCGGCTGATGAGCTACAATTTTGAGATCATTTTTGCTAGAAAGTTCCATTAGATAATTTGTCATATGACACATGAGATCCCTCACGTACCTATTAAATAGGAGTTCAATATTATCCATCACAGGGCACGAGATGAAAACAAGATTACAAACTCCCTCTGTGTGTGTGTGTGTGTGTGTGTGTGTGTGTGTGTGTGTGTGTGTGTGTGAGAGAGAGAGAGAGAGAAGAAAACCCACTGATTTGATGCTTCTGGGTTTTTGATACCAGAGGCGGAAACCACAAGAGTTTGGGCAAGTGATCGCTGAAATAGAATAAGAAAGTCTCTCTTAGTCATACAACTACAAGTGAAGTCTTTTTGGTAATACAACTGGAAGTGAGACCATCACTCAGTAGCAGAAGAATAGGAAGTCTGTACTTGATGAGCAGAATATAATGTGAACAATAATCTTTCATTTGCAAAAGCATTTGCTAAGCGACGCCATGAATCCTGCATAACATGAACACAAAGATGTGACAACAGCGCATCATCATGCACAAGAACAAATACATCAAATATCTGAAAATTAGACTCATGAAAGATTAAAAAATAATAATTAAAAAAAAAATTAGAACACACCTATAAGAAACAATAAATAGCATCAGGGCTTTCAGCATCCTCCACTCCAATATTCAATCAATAAAAAGAGTATCTAAGCGACAAAATTCTGTTCCAATTACCCATGGTAACCATCATTAGGCAAATCATTTGTCCCTCTAGCAAATAAACTAATCAAATACACTGCACCATTAATGTATTTGTATCAGTTGAGGTACATCAATCTCTTTCATTTTTGGATCAACTTCAGCATAGGTGTCATCAAGTTATTAAGCATCCATTAATAACTTCATGCATGTACATATAATGGTCCTAATCCGACTTTGAATGTTATGGTATTGCACACAGGTATGGGCAAATCACGCAACTAGAATAGGTGAAACTAAACAGTTACATATTTAGTAGGCCTGGAGCTTGTGTTGAATGGATTTGCCATGATATTAACATAAGTTGAGAGAAATGTGAACACGATTATAGAAGTGATGAGAAATAAAACCATATGCCTCAGACAGAGCTCTACCTGTGTTAACTCCAGATGAAGAAAAGAAGAAAGGAAAGCAAGCATAAATCCAGAAACTTTGTTTCAGCGACTATTATCGACCTACATGAATGTTTCTTTACCCCTTGGCCATAGCTCTAATTGCAAACATCATATCATTTTCTCCTCAACTTAGCAATTATGATTCTAAATCTATTCAAATGTTCTCATGTGATCACCAAGTCCAAAAATCACTAAGAGACAGAGAACACTCGTTGAATGTTTTACTCTCTGAAGCCTAAATGGAAGAAGGGCCACCAAAAAAAATATATATATATTGGGGGGGGGGGAACCACATGCAAAGAAGAACAAAAATGGTTCACTATAGCTCATTGTTCATCAAACAAATATGTCACTCACCAATCCCACCAGGTGAACGCAAACATTTCTCCTCCGAACAAGAGCATGCAGTAGGTGGTAACAAGTCAAAGCCTGTAAACAGCAAGAAAATAAGCATAAACCCTCAGAACACCTCTTTTCCTAATAGGAGTTCAAACTTTCAATCCAAACTTCATATATTAGAAACAACCTCAACTCAAAATATGAAACTCTTTACCAATCCTCAACCCAATTTTACAAAACAGGAAGAAAAATTGCAATTTTCAGAAAGATGATATCTGAGGATGATTTTTCACCAAACAAACACAACCCAAAAGGATGAAAATAGAGGAGAAGAGGACAGAAAAATGATAAAAGATAATTGAAGATAATAGTAAAGTAAAGCAAGTCTATCTCATTGAACATCGACAAAAGAAATATGCTCAAAGGTTCCAGACACTTGATGTGTGGTACTTACAAAACAGAAGTCATGTTGCTATCTGATTCATATGTATCACGGTTGATTTTTTACTATTTAATTAACCACTCTATACTTATCGAAGGCTTCTAATACACTTCAATACTCTAGAGAATCCAGTACAGTTTGAGTTGCCATTACAAATGAAAGGGGATGCCTTTTTAGTTTAGATGTTTATTATAAAGATTCTTGTGTTCAAGAGCAAATTATGATATCGGTCCCCTTCCATCTGCTTATCGGTTGATCTTTTTGAAATGTTTATGAACAAAAATTGAAATGTACATTAAACAATATTAGATTACAATTGGGTCTATCCAACAATGGGTTACATCTTATTGTGAAAGTATTCCTTATCAGAATGTCATATCAGTGGTTCAAAGATAGCACCATTAGGATAATAATGCAAAACACTTCCAAAGTCTTCCCTCCATTTTATTGCAAAATCCCTCAGAGTTGATCAGAAATAATGGAAGTAAAATAGAAGGGCAAATGTACGACTCAGCACAAAGTTAGTCTTTGTAACTAAGAAAAGCAAGAATAGGCAACTATGCAACTCATACTAGAACCACATGTAACACACTGAACTATGATTCAACTTTATAAGGAAGAACCCCTTCCCTTCCAAATGAAATTCCCAAAGGGAAGAATTTGAACTACAGGTGATGGAGGGGCGGGGGGGAACAGCTCATATATTATTGATTTTTAAATTGGTCAACAATTTCGACCAAATGGAGGCAAAGGAAACGACTCTTTTGCTTCTCAAAGAGTCAGCAGACAGCATTTTCATCTCTGAAAGTGCATGAACAAACCCAATAACTTTATCAGTTTAAACTAGAGAATATAAAGACTGACACAATAAATCAAACAGACACCATTCAAATCGCATACCTGCAAATCCTTTTCCCCAGGATAAGAAACAAGCGTAGTTGTGGCAATGTGAACAACAAGGTCAAGCACAGATTTACCCTGATTATGCTCTCCAAAAATGAGAAAAGCCTTAGAGGAGACCGACGACTGAACCATGTGGTTATTGTCATAACATGAACCAGAGTTACTCTCTCCAGTTTCCTCAGAAGGCATAAGATAAGTAGAGGACCATCTTGCAAGAAACCAGGTGATCGCCTGGGAGGATCACCAGTATGAGAATACCAATGTCATTGCATACGGGAAAAAAAGAAAAGAAAAAAAAAACGCTAAGAAAAAGAAACAAAATGAATGCATTTGGACAAAACCTATAGTTATATTTCAGGTTATGAGCCCACTAACTGTATCGGAATGGCAGAGATGCACTTTTAGCATAGGTAAGGGAGGCTGGAAGGCAAAAGGCTAGCTATCATAAATGTAGCATTTGTTTTAAACTTCTTATGCTGAAAATTTCATGCTTTTGTGGTATATGCTATTTAAGTGGCACAAATCGTTGAGATCATATGTAACTAGAAAAGGACCAAGGTTAATACGTTACCTCCATAAGTCGAGGGCTAAAAATAGATGCCCTCATTTCTGAATCCAAACTCTGCTTAGCAAAATTTAAGATTGAACTGCATAATTGGCATTAAGATAGCAAAAGAAATCAGTTATAAGTAATTTTGATTGGAGTGACTTAGCTTATAGAAAAGGAAACTAGAAAACTAAAATTTCTGTACAAAAATTTGGTAAAATGAAAATTGTTTAAGAAATGAATGAACTAAAAGCAAGGGATAAAAGAAATGAAAGCAAAACCTTGTGGTGAACCATGAAAAAAGTCTATGCATGCAATAGATAAATACAAGAACAAAGACATGATAACATGTGCATGTGGTTTTTAACATATGCATATTGTGTGTGTGCAGTAGCAGGATAAATATGGACTATGATTCAATTTAACTGAAATCAAATGTCACAGTATGATAAATACATTGTTCATCATGATTCCAAAACTCAACAAATCATGCAGCCTTTGGGAAACAAATGGACAAACGACAACCATGAAAGGACAAGCAATCCAGAGAAGAATTCAAAACCAGTACCTAGAAAGTACAACAACAGGATGTTTTTCACTTTCCCCGCTAGCCACATGTTGAGTTTGTATTGCCTTTGGAACCTGGATTATACAAGAAATACTGGATTAAAAATTTAAAAGGCATAAAACTGAAGGAGCAGTGGAATAAGAAAAAGTTGTTTTCACAGATTTCATTATCTTCAGAATTAAATCGACCAATATCTGTTGCATTTCTCTAGGATAAACAGATATAAGTCAAAATGTTTCCAGCAGGAAGAAAACAACTTCCTATATGAAGAGGGAGAGATATCTAGGTTAAGCCCTCATAGCTGCCAGAGCCACTCCTTTGACTCATTCTATGCAACAGTGCAGATTGTAATGCTCCTGCAGAGGCATATTTCAATTATAGAAAAGTGAAAGTTCCCAACTGTCAACAAGTTTTTCTTACCCTTAAAATATAAAACCATGAGAGGCAGTATATTGATAGTTTCCGTCCCGCCCATAATATAGGTTACATCTAAAAGAACTTCAAGCGCGTGGAATATGATTAAAATTGTCCTTTGCGGGAGGTCTTTTTACTGCTTACCCATTGAGAAAGGTTCTTGAAACTGTTATTATAAAATTTAAGATTTTCACCATTTGGGTTAATTTTCCTTTTCTGCCTCTTCCCCCCCCCCCCTTTCCTTTCAGCAAATTGGTATGGCTGCCTCTCTATTAAAATGTTTTCCCCATTTTCCATAATAATTTTCAATCTGTATTTTGGGTTCACTGTGGTTGATGATGGCTTAGTAGGGAGATTCGCATTAGAAATCTTGAAGAAAACTATCTGCAGGCTTTTTAGTTCCCAGTCAAATAGTTGGTGAGAGATTGCTGTTCTTTCCTTCCATGTATCAATAGGGCTCAAGTCATCCATTTAAGCACATTGTTTGGGATGATGATGGTGCTCTCTTATTATTCTCAATCTAATAAATGACAACAGTAACCTTTCTGTAACATATAGACTTGCATGGTTCGGGTGTCCTATTCCTATGCCAACAAAGTGGAGAGATTGTGACTAAGAACCACATAGTGCTGCCATCTATTAGAGACTAGACCTCACACCGGATACTACTTTTGGATGTTGGATGGATCCATTCATCAACAGATTTTATCATCACCATCTTGCCAGAATTTTTAATGAGGAGATTAGCAACACAGTGGAAAAGGGATGACTTTACAATAATGAAGTGGAAAACCAATGAGAAAATAATACACCAAATGCCCGAGACAATGGCCATATTACAAAGGCAAGTATAGAAACTAACATAGATGAAATATCACTAAAGACATGGATACTCGAGTTCAAGCCCCAAAAAATTCAAAGGCTCACCCAATACACAAAGTGCTCTTCGGCTTAGTGCGGAAAAAGGGGGAGGGTGACATATATGTACGCAGTCTTTCCCTTGCATTTTGCAAAGAGACTGTTTTCAAGCCCCAAAAAATTTAAAAAAATAAATAAATAAATTGCACAAGTGCTACAACTATGCTGTCCAATAAGCTAATGGTAACCTAGACATGGGTGAAGTTACATTGCATTATTCTTTTAGACTCTTTAGTGAGAAACAAGAAGCAAATAGATTTCATAGGAGTCAATTTCTAGAATAGCATCTTCCTTTTTTAAAATGAAATAGCACATTATTTATAATCTCTTTCTCAATAAGGATATCCACCATGTATTATATCTATCTAATTATTCCAACTATCTTTACCTAAATGTTCATTTAAATCTCCTCCCATAATCACCTGTTCTCCTAATGATCCATTTCTCTGTCTGGATATTCTTATAATTATCTTGCATTCAATATGCCTACTAAAAAGCATAACAATATCCTTCTATGAAGACAACATTTGAAATTTGTATAAACGGAAGTCAACAAGGAAATAGGTAATCACAAACTTGAGAGAGAGAGAATTAAAGATAAGTTACACTACCAACGGTGTTTCTCCCTCTCCTTCATCTGCAAGTACATGTCCAATAATAAGCAACATTGAGTAAAGCTCCTCCAAAGTGACAGTTGGATCAGTTATTCCTCTGCCCTACAAAAAATTTAAAAGAACAAATAAAAAATTGAGCTAGCATGATGAAAGTGAGAGAAACATAACAAAATTTTGTACACACTCTCACTTATTTCACCATCAAACCAAAAATAATGTACAGGAACCAGCCAAGAGAAGTGCTAATCGGATCAGGTTGCTCTTGGCTAGCCACAAGATTGGGCAATATTAGCAATCCAAATTACTTTTCAATGTCAGAAAACCAATGAAGGCACTAACTTTAGCTACTTGTGCTCTCCATAGTGGCAGTAATCAAGCACATACTAATTTTTTCTTAAGTTGCTTAGTTGCAAAGGCAATGAGGAAATAATAATTTTGGAATTTGCACAAGCAGTGGGTTCCCCCACCCCCCTCCCCAAAAAAAATCTCTCAATATCATCCAACAATTTTGAGGAATAAGGCAATAAAATTGGGAGCATGGCCCTGGGGTGCTGCTAGCAGTCATTTGACACTTATGGATTGAAAGGGAGCAAGTATCTCGAGATATAAGTTTCTTCTCATTCAGCTTTTGTGAAATTGGGTAATCTACCTCTCTTCTTTATCATGTCACACTTGTTTATCCTTTTAGGGATGCTTATTTGACCAGTTTAATGTTCCTCTGAGTTTAATGTCGGTTTCTCTATTATATTTTACCAGCTTTTGTGAATTGATATTGTTGTGTGACAGACAATGATGTGACCAATAAACCTGGTGCAAGGAAGTTAAGGCCATGACTTGACCGCAACAATGCCGCAACATTACACAACAATAAAAAGCCAGTCAACCTGCAATAGGCAATTTCTCCAGTATAACTTCTGTTATGGTCATAACAGCGATTGAATGCATAACTAAAATCCACTGTCCTCCCTGATGTTCCTTACATAATTTGCCTCTTTATCCAAATAAAAAATAAGTAAAATCTTCCTTTCATCCCCATCGTGCCATAATTCTGGAGATCTTTAGCATTACTGGTATGCTTTTAATATTTTACTGTATTTTTCTCTTTCATTGTTGCTTTACCTTTTAAGAGGATAGCTTATCCTGTCATCTGAGTGTCCTCATCTTACCCCCCCAAACCAAAAGAAAAAAGAAACCTGCAATCCACACATCTAAGGAAGCCTTTTTTTCCTGTCAAAGTTCAAGCAGTTCTGAGGAATTCATATGCTTAGTTATTCATCATCACAAGAGCTCATTCTTCTTTCCTTGATTTTCTACAAGATCTATGGATTCTAATTCTTGCTCAATTTTTTCACTGTATATTTCAATACCATATTTTGCTTCTATTAAAATTCTCTAACCTATAAGCCGTTTGTCATCTTTCATTACATTTATTTAGATTATACCAAATAGATAAAGGGTTTGGAGCCATATTACTGAAAATGTAGATGGGAGACTACAAGAGTGAAAAGAAACTACTTTGGTATTTGTGAGGGAGACCAACTATGGTGACTCATTTCACTGCTATATAGTCTTCATTGTTATGTTCCAAAGAGAGCATCAATCAAGGGGGCGGGGGTCTCCCCAACCAACTTCCACAAGAGCATTGCAAGACTGGAACCCAAACTCCCTTTACGCATAAACCTGCCTGTAAACTAGCTTCCAATTCACTAAGGTTCTGTTTGTTGGAAACTATTTTTTATAGAAAAAGGAAAAGGATGGAGTAACCAGGGAACTAAAATATTTTCTGCCTCATGAAATATGTAGTCTAGGAAAATTTTAGTTTTTCTATACTGTTCCCTAGCTTTCTATTGGGAGAAATTTCCCAGAATGATTTTCTTTTAACAGTTTTGGAAGAAAAGATAAATTATATTTGGAAAAGGAGAGTTACATTAGCCAAGTATCGGTAACTTCTCTTGTTAAAAATCTCCAATATGTTATCCCTCAATTTCCAAATTTGGAAACTATTTCCAAGATTTTACAGATCTACCTGAAGACGAATAGAGGAAAATCTAATGTTTCCTGCATTGTATTTCCTTTTCCAACATTTTCTGGCAAACAAACACAACCTAAATGATCTTCGTCTCCTTCAATACACCATACTAAAAGAATTTCACGATTTGTGCTATCCTCTCATCTGAATCCGGCCCAAAAAAAAATTTGAGAAGAGAATGTAATAAAGAGAATGTTACACCACAGCCTATTAAGCTCAAAAGGGTGATAGAAAAAATTATGTCTCAACCCTCTCTCTGTCATAATCAGCCTCCCTTTGTAGCTCTTATTCAATCTTCTCTACCTTATCTTCCATGGGAATTATTTCTCCTTTAGCAACCAAAATCAAACATGAAATAAAAATTCCACTCTGACGAAAATGATTCCTCAGAATAAGAACCAGCTGAGCAGACTCTGAAACCAGCACCAAAATTACACAGATATCAGCTCCAGAGGAAGTGTGATCCAACTGCTAGACATAGAGTTGCCTACTTTTACTCATTGAAACAGGCATTAGCAGCACATAATTTCACATCCTCGTGAATTAGTCAAAGAAGCTTAGCAAAAGACTTGGGGATACATTCAACTTAAACAAGTATAAAATAATTAACACCCAAAAACAGGTTTTGAAATAATACCTTATTCTCTATCTGTTCAAGATTTAAATTCAAAGGTTATTTAGGGATTAAAGCAAAGATTGAATTGGATTGCACATCTATACAAATTGTCACAAAATTTATATTAAAGATCTCAACCAAATTGATTAATTGATATAGAAGTTCAAAATGAAAAGTATAAATCTCTTTCATAAGAAAGGCCAAGTCAAATATGCAGAAACAAATCAAATCATGATAAATGATTAAACAGAGGTGAATGACTAAAAAAGTTATGAAATGGCATTATCATGTCTACACTGAATTTCCTGGAATCATTTGGCATTCCAGACAAAATCTTAATGAAATGAAATATTTGACAACAAATGAAGGACACCTGATGAAGACGTGCAACCCGTTCATTAAACAAGTTTGTAAGCAAAGGAATCGTGATGTCTATTGATGCTCTACCAATAAGAGCATAAGAGCTTAATCTCTCATCCATGGCTGCAAAAATGTAAAAAATAAAATAAAACAAAATGACACAAGATCGTTGACAACAATGATGTGGAAGACTATGACAAAAGCATTAAAATAAGAATAATAGTAAAAGACAAATAACATTGTATCAATAGCTGAGTTGAGTACCAGAGGCTGAAGCCTGAAAATAATCAGAAGCCATATCATCACTAAAAGCAGATGCAGAAGCAGCTACAACACAACAAACTGAATGTTACAAGGTGATGATAGAAAATAAAGATCCCCAACTCAATAAGCAGGACAGCGATAGATGACTCGAGCTATCAGAAATACCCTTTAGCTCAGACTCAACGATCAAAGAAAACACATTGGATGCAGCATTTCTCCCCACTGCTGGAAGCAAACCAGTCTCACCACCACTCTCTATTGACTGCTGGGGAATAGGACACATTCTTTAGACAATGCATGATAGTGCAGCACACTTACGAAGATAGGACATGCTTCAAGTTACAAAACAACAAATACTAAATAAGCCATAAGCACAAATTGCAGTAATAATAAATCATGCAGCCTATAGGTGATGCCATTAACCATAAATATGAGTAGAACCAACCTGCCCATATGTCGATCCCAGAAGAAAGGGGGAGAGAAGAAGCGGTAGGTTTCTTCCAAGTTAGGCTCAAACCCGAGTCAAATCATCAAATCCACTCAAGACAGCACAATAAAAACAACGAGAGGGAAATCCTCCCCCACACACATCCCAAGAAAGTACTAATAATATTTGGTCGAAATCCACATACTAGTAGCAATGATGTCGAAAACAAAAATAAAAAGTAGATGCATTAAAACATATACCACAAGAAGTGCAGTCCAGGTATCTAATAAAAGATCACGCGCCACCCAACTCCACGTCTCCTCTTCAGCATTTCTAACCATAAGAACCTTCAGAACTTCGCACATCAGGGCAGATAGCAAGGTAAGCGTGCCAAAAGGGCTGAATAACATTATCACAAAAAAAAGAGAGATGATGTTAAAATCAGTATAATAAAAGTATCAAGGCCATCAACAATTACCAGAAACAGCTTCTTTTAGAAATAAGTGAACAAATAATAATATAAAGGATCACATGTACCATTAACTGACCTTATAGATTTCAAAAGCTGGTCGAACACAACGGGTGTAGTTACAGTTGCAATAGATAGCAATGCACGGCAGCCATCAAGCATCTCACTAAGCAAAAAAAAAAAAAAAGAGGTCAAAATCTGCTAACAATAAGTGCAATATGGATACTCTGGTGATTGCCTGAATTACCTTTCACTTTTTCCACTTTCAATGGCTTTTGAAACCTCATCAGGAGGATTAATCCATTGCATAATGCCAGAGAGAAGTTGCAAAAGGTGATTCTCTTGCATTTGCCCAATGTCTGTATTCATGGACAAGAACAAGAAATGACGGAGAACTTTACATAACAAGGAACGTGGGCCCGTAAAACAATGCAAAAGCTTCATTTACTAGATCAAATAAGCAGTCACTTTGCTAAAAAAATCATTTGAAGGAAAAACTATGAAAGCTCCAAATCAGTATTTTACATATGATCGCATCATTAATTTACTGGTGCAAGAGACCAAGATAGAAGAGCTAGCACATGTACCTGAGTGAAATATGTTTCCTTTCAAAGAACAGAACTGAACAATAAGTTTCCGAGCAGAAACTGCAAGAGGGCAGTCAAGCCAAAAACCTTCACAAGAAAACTTCTGCCTCAGTGCCCCATAAAAGCTCAAGAGCCAGCCAATATGACCACTTGAAATCAAAACGTCATGCCAAACAGGGCCGGGCTTCAACAATACACAAACAGAAAAAAGAAAGACAATTAACTAAAAGAATTACAAATCCGCTGACCTTCAGAAACAAAAAGAATAAACAGACTGAAGCAATGATCCAGAGGTCAAGGACTCCGGAAGCACTGTGCCAAGCTGAATAATTACAATAAGTAAACACATGAAAATTGAGCATGACTAAATTAAGTTGAATTTCGGCTTGGAAGACTGTCGCAAAAGACTTGACGTCATACAATAAACACTATTTTTTGTCCAAGTGGATCAAATGAGAAGCTTCAACTTCTTCAGAAGAGGACCCTCCCCACCAAAATTAGCACACTCTGCTTGATAGTAAAGCATTTCTTTCAAACGAAAGAGAAATTTTTACCTGAACTATGGTACACTCAGACCTCCTCGACAGATTGTTATCATTTCCAACTTGAGCTGAAAAAACATTTTTCTTGCCTTTTGCACTCTCAAGACCATTCTTGCTGTAACGGAAATCCCAGTTCAATATTTGGAGCATGAGGCGCAGTGCGGCTGTACATACTTTAGTCTCTGGTACCGGAGAATCAGAGTCAAGTATTTTGTTTGTCACACTTGAAGCAGCATCACGGGCCCAACAGTAGAATGTCTTCAATTGAGGAGAATATCCACAAAAAGGGGGGTAAATAGTGAGAGACATTACGGGATAGAAACAAAAAGCAAGAAAGAAAAGAAAAGGGAAATAATAAGACACACTGAGTGATAGAGTTTAAAAACTATAATTTGCTATTTTTGATCAATGAAATACATGGATAGATACTAGCTAAAAATGGCTTATATAACCTTCAAATATTCTAGCTCCATTGATTTCTGACATTGGTCATGAAACTCAGCAGGGAGACCCATGGCAGTTGAAGTAGAAAGTGAAAATTCAGATACCTGCACATCTTTATAATGCGTGAATAAAAGTGAAATTCATAAATTAAAATGAGAAAAAAAATTAACCAGCCTTTAGAACCATAATACCATACCAAAGATTCCATTAACTTGATTCCAATGAATTGCACATCAGCACCATGAATTCCAAGTGTAGCCTGCTTCACCTGTAGGAAAGGTACCATTGGATCATTTGGACATTCTGAGGAAGAATTCTGAAAAAGGAGATTGAACTAATTCCAAAGTAATATATTGCAGTCAATTAAGTGCAATAAAACTGCAACAAAATTTCAAGAAATATTATAATATAGGTAGCCAAGCCAAAGTCCTAGTGTACTAAAAAAAGTTGGGGAGCAGCAATTAAAAGGAAAAGAGAGTCTAAAAACAAGTAAACTAACAATATCTGTTGCTGAACAGTGATATGCTAAGTTGCACAAGGTACAATATCTGAGGAACCCAGAAGCAAATAGTTTAATATTTAAAGATGCTGAAAACAATGTCTCATTAAATTAAGGACAAGACTTGCCAGCAGAACCCTTTGGATTCGACACCTAAAGATTATCCCAGCTCTAGCCCATGAATAGCATGTATACAAGAGTGATTATTAGGAAGATGGTAAAAAATTATTAAATTTTGTGAAATAACAACCAGTAGTGCAAGATTCAAGTTTGTGGAGTAGGTGTTTATTTATTACTTTATATGTTAGCAAAAGCCCATTACAACTTCTAAGAGTGACAAAGACATGGAATTTTTTGGGGGTGAAGGGTAAGGTAAGACTCGAACTCAATACCACCATATTAAAAATTTTGAGAAACAACAAATAAGTCCAAAGGCTCAAACTTGTGGAGTAAGGTGTTTACTTATTATTTTGTGTCTAAACAACAACAGATGTGTAAAATTAACCCATAAATACATCTATCTGAAAGCAAACAGGCAATCTGTTAGGGCTCTTGGAAGAATCAACAGCTGAAGTAACAAATGAGGAATCTCAGATGTTTGTTGGAGATTGTCGAAAATAGAGGCCAGCAAGTTGTCACATTTTCATCAGACAACAGATTGTGACATTGGGCATTATTTTGTAGAAAATCAATGAATCGGTCAAATGAAGTGCTTGAATCTTCAGAATCTAGCACCTTAGCAGCTCCATAGGGTGCAGATTTTTAGTTTTTAGCTTCTTTGCCATGCCAAGCTTCAAGAGCTTTGGCACTCTTGTGTCTGTGAATCTGGTCCTCTGACTGAATCCATTAACTTCATTTCTATCTCTCTTCAGAAAAGAATGCTTTATTTTTCTTGTTGATCACTCACTCTCAATTTATCCAAAAATGGAAAATGAAAATTCTTCGATCCAGATAAATGAAACCATCCCTATGCTTTCTTAGAGTACATCTTCCTCTTCACCTTGCTCAACAACAGGAAAATCCACTTGGCAATTTCTTTTGCATATACAAGCAGATGTATTAAAAAGAAGCAAGGCTGCAAAATAAGGAGAAAATGCATCTTCCGCAAAAGGGCAACAGAAACAACAATATCAGACAAGGCTGAAAGAATTTAGAGAATGAATTTTGACCATTACTGAGTGCAGAGATTTATAGTTGGGGTTCAGAGGAAAGTGAGGAGCTGGTTGAAGTCTAAGTTTTCATTAACTAAAATGAATTTACTCCCCATTGCCTACATCACATAGCACAACTGAAGACATCTGCTATAGATAGGACAGAAAGATACTGGTTGAGTACCATGATGGTTCAAATAAGAAAGGGACCTAGTAAATTTTGCAAAAATCATGTCAGAAATCAGAATCATGTCCCTCAAGTATTCATGCAAAAAAATTTACCAATCCTTGGGAAGTTAGAATATCCCCCAAAAAACTTTGCCATCTTCTCATGTTAAAAGTTCACCTCATGATTAAAGCATGGGATCAAATGCGGCAATATGTAAACAGTCTTACCTTCTTTATACTAAGATGAGCCCAGTTCCAGGATTTGAATCTGAATCTCATACCTCAAGATACAAGCAACTTTACAATTAGTCTACAGTTTTGTCCACTATGTTTACATGTTAAACAATCATAAAACATACACCGCCACTAAATAATTCTTAAGCTGTCATTTAGGAGAAAAATCATGCACATAATTAACCAAAACAAAAATCTCAGAATGGCAAAGGGACAGGAATATAGGCCTTTGAAAAACAAATTTACCTACAGCATACAATTATTAGTTAAACAAGCGAATGTTCTCATAAAGCACCAACAGTATTAAGAGCATGGGAAGACGCAGGGGTGGGGCCATCTGTGGAGTCCAGAGTGTAAGGGGTTGGATAAGATACATACCTCAGAAAGAAAAGTCTCCTTCTCTGCAGCTGAAAATTCTAGCCTGCAAATGCAGCATTCTTTCCAAATAAGCACAAGATTTTCAATTCACCAAAACTGACCTATCGTTCATAATTTTTTTAAAGAGGAAGAGAAGAACAAAATGCATAAAAAAGCACAAAAATTTCACAATTAACAACCTAAGAGATGGCAATGAATCTTTAAAACAAATGTGGATCTTCTTGATAACCAAAAAACATAGGGCAGAAAATCAAAAACCGAGAGCCTTCAGCCATAGATATACAAAACTTGGAATGAGGTGGTCCCGTCAAAAAACCCCAAAATTTCTCTTCTCCACACCAATGAAAGGGCAGCAAGATTGATTTGCTGAAAAATCTCTTCTGCTGCACAGTACCTCACACCCCTTGACACCTATCACCATATGCACCCTTCAAACTCATCAGCTAATTTATGCATCACCTCTTGCCTCAACAAAATTTTACTTTTAGAATAAATGAGCTTAATGAACATATGTGGAATCATGAGAGAAAGAGAGAGAGAGAGAGAGAGAGAGAGAGAGAGAGGGAGGGAGGGAGGAAGGGGGAAATGAGACGTATATTTGGGCTTTCAATTTCTGTTTCATCAACTTTGTTGAGTTCTAGTAATAAAGATGGAGAAAGGAGCAAGATATGTCTCCTCATTGAGACTCTCCCGTTAGCTCAAGCCCATTTCCTCCAACAGAACTCTTAACAGAAGTTATCATAAATTATTTCCATATCTAACTTATGGGTCCTCAATCTTCATGTCAAGGCTTGTCTTTATCCATCCCCCATCAAACAAAAGCATGTGAAACCTCAACAATCTTGACATCCAGTGCCCTGTCATAAAGTAAGGCAGGAAATGGCCCACCTAGTAACCAAAGATAGGCTAATAATCACCTTCTAGTTGGATTCAAGCACAATGAGTTGTGATTCACCTATCAGAAACATATTGCTTTAACTTATATGTTACCTCACACACCCATTTTCTTTGTAGGGCAAGGCCTTAATCAAGGTGAGCAAAGGCTAGGGCTTGGATAACCAAAATCTTAATTTTTAGTTATATGTCTGAAGTGATACCAAACTTACCAACCCCTTTTCATCAATTGAGCAGCCGCGGCAGAAACTTTAGCTTGGACATATCCCTCAGGTGAAGAGGCACGTTGCATAACATAACACAAACAATAACTGGAAAAGCAAAGAACACAAAATCATGAACTCGTTGATACAATAGAATTTATATAGAAAAGAATAAAATCTTCTTTGCTGTAAGTTTGAAAATTCTTTTCCGAATTCCTCAAAGCAGTACTTAGAGAGTGAAGCAACAAGATTTTTGGAATAAGGCATAAGGTGTAATGAATATGTAAACTATGACTTGTATGCAACATATGCATTCTCCAAACTAGTTAGATAAAAAATTGGTGACCAGACACCTTAATCAAATTATTAGTCAATACATTGTGGAAAGGGTAACAGCAGTGCGACCAAAAGACAGGAAAATGAGATGGCAATGCTTGCACTAATCTTGATTTATAACTACCTTGTTTTTCTTTTTGATAGAAGATTTATACCATAAATCTAACAATCTGTTCTAGTTATACCTCCCAAGATATCGCAGATACAAAAGCAATTGCATTCATAAAGGAACTTCTGTGAAAGTAAAAACAAGAGATTCTTAAGCAAGGATGTTTTGGTGGATGTATAGTTTTGCTAGTACACATAAACGTACCATCAATTAAAATTTCAAGAAAGTAGAAGCAGATCACTTGGTTGATAACTCAACTAAGCCTAGTCCCAAAGTAGTTGGAATCAACTATATTAATGTGCCTTCATCATTCTACTTATTAAACCATAATTTAAAAGTTAAAATATTGCATAACCATACCACCCCTGGTGTTTCATTAGGTCTTCCTCTAGTCCTTGGACCACCATTTTTTTTATGTCATTGCTTCTCTTTACCAGGGTATTAAAGGGCTTCTTCATTAGTTTTATCATGCGTCAAAGACATTTAAATACCTGATCAGATTTCTCCTGGCATCAGTCGGAAGGAAGACCCACTCTCGAATTGCTGCATCTCGGATTGCTGTAGCAGCTTGAAACCTTGCATTTGGCATTTGTGAGTTTTCTACAAGAGGAAGCACATGCATCAGTTTCAAAAAGATTAAAAAAAAAAAAAGAAGAAGAAGAAGAAGCTGATCCTGTAGCAAAAACTGACTCTGCACTTACTCCTTTGTGTGGAAAACTACATGAAGTTCAATATCTATATAAAAGTATGTACATGAATTTCCAGTCAACCAGTTAACCACAAAAGTGGAAACATCAAGCTCATTAAAGGTAATCTGGCATTAACATTTAACAAATTTTAAAAAACTGGATTAAATTTCTGCAAGATAGCAAAAACCAGATTTTACCTTTTAAAACATAAACAACAACAATCAGAGCCTTAGTCCTAACAATTGAGGCCAGTTTTGAGAGTGGACGTATATGTACGCAGTCTTCCCCTTGCATTTTTACAAATAGGCTATTTCCACGCCTTGAACCCATGACCTCGAGGTCACCAAAGGTGCAACTCAAACATTGCATCAAAGTTCGCCCAAAAAAAAAAAAGGATTTCTTGTTGAAGTAATGAATACTGCAACCCAGAAGCACTAGTCTTGCGCCATAACCTATCCCCATCTTTTAAAAGCCATAGAACAGAATTTCTGCCACCAAATATCTCAAAGAATGGGATTCCAATCCACTTATTGACAGCATACTTAAGATCTTGATCAATTGAGATGCATCTTTATGTCTCCTCCATATCAAGTCTGCATACACACATAACAAATTCCCATCTTCTTGATTTTCCAAGATTGCCCTCTCAATGTACTCCTCTGCTCTCTCCGGATCATCAAGAACCTCATTCAAGAACCTTGCATAATTGCCAAGAAGAAGAGCATTCCTAGGATTCTCCACAATCATCCTCTGCTAATACAAATCCATCTTCTCCGTCCAGTCATCCCAACCAGAAACTTCATCATCGGAATCAGACCCACCACCATCGCCACTGCAAATCCAGCTACTGCTATTCCCTCCAAAGCTGCCGTCAACAAGAACGTCATAACAAGGTGTCTGATGAAATTTCTTGAAGGCCAAGAAACAGAATGAATGGCTATTGAAGCAGATTGGGTCGGGTAAAGAAAATGATGATCCGGGTCATGTTCAGATAGTGGCCTTAAGATTTGTGTTAATCCGCTTCTCAGCAACATCTACTCTCTTTCTCTCTTCCTAATGCCGGAGATCCGCGAAGGGGAGGAAAAGTTGCACAAAGGAGAGAGATCTAGAAAATGCAAACCTCGGCGAAGATTAAAGATTACTTGGATCAGATTCTTCATGCTGCGATTTCCGCAAGATTAGGTTTAAAGAGAGAGGAAGATTGAGGATGTGAGACTGGTGAACAAGTTGAAGGAATTTGCTTGGATGGTTGATAATTTGCTTGGAAATGGAAAAATACCATGTAAGAAAAATAATCTCTCCGTAGATGTGAACTCTTGGGGGGAGAGATCAGTTTTTAAAACATACCAGAACAAAATTCGAGGGTAAATTGCATCTATTCCGAACAAAAGGTTTGGAAACTTGTCTATCACATAATCCAGTGGATAGTTAAATGAAAGTAACAATTGGAGATGAAGGAAAGAAAATATCCTTATCCTGTGTTTCCCTTCTCAAAAACTTCGCTATATGTATGATCTCTTTGGTTTTAATAAGAACCAATATTTAATGACTATTGGAAGACAGTAATTCCAGTTATAGCAGCTGGTGTCACAGGCCCAAACAACAATCCAATGGATTAGTGACATGGAAAATTTCTTTTCAGTAGTAGATGAGTTGGATCGGCAAAGAAGGAAATGACTCGAATAATTAGGTACGGGAAGAAAATAGTGCTTCTACTATTTTAACATGGTAGCTAATATGGGCAAAAATCTTGCTTAAGATTCCAGAAACAGATACTGGATACGTTATCAGGGAACGCAAGTTAAAAACTACTGACGCTGCTGCCTCTTTGAGGATCAAGGAAAACAAAAATGTAAAAGGCTTCGACTCCAGATCCTCATGGTAGATTGGAGGAAATTATGATCAACCTGTCCATGGGCATAGAGGCCTCTTATGATAAGGCCACAAAGATAGTTTTCGCAAAGGTAATACAGACTTTTTTTTTTAACCCTAATGCTACCTTTTCTTTTTGGGTAGAATACCATAATTATACTATGTTCAAGGTAAACAACATGGGACATATGCATGATTTTGGCTTTTTTATTACAAAGGTAAAACTGGGAACACTCTGCAAAACTCTTAATACCTTTTTCAATGAGGCAACAGAATCTGACACATACTTGAATGATATACCATACCCCAAATTCATGGAAGGGAATTCCAGAATTGTTTGAGTGTCAAGAAAGCCATTTATGTCTTCCAGGCACTTTGAGCCAGGAGTAAGTTCATTATTCTCACCCTGTTCGCAAGAATACCAGCTCAATTGACTTGAGGGGCATTTGATATATTGGTTAGTTGATTATTTTAGATAAAATTTTGGACTACTTTTATAAAATAACTAAGGCTACTGTTGATTAAAACCATTATTGTGGCTAATAGCATTCCATAGAAGGAAGGATAAAAGCTATTTCAGCAGCCAAGACTAGAGGTAGAAGGGGTATAGTAGTTACATAATGGGTTACCATTGTTATTGAAATGGGACAAAAAAGTGAGAGATCCGATGAACATAAATTGAAATCTTGCGGTCAGTAGATCTTCCTAATTAAAACTTGATGATAATGAATATAAATCCCACACCATGCAACTTGAAAGAGAACACAGTGTCGAGGTACAATAATTGATTGCCTGTGAATATCTCACTAGACAACAAGACAAATCAGCCATACAAAATCTCTACTAAACTTGTAGCGGCTTACCAAGAATGTATTGACATGCCTGGTATGGCTGAGGAGATTGACACAAGGACAAGATAGTTGCTTCCGCTTCTGCTCGATTCACCATCATCTGCTCACAACACAAAAAAGGGGATATAAAACATCATTAAACATGAAAATTCAAATCAACCCAACAACTCATCATGTTTTGTACAATAGAAATGCCCTGTAATCAAGGAAAAACATAACCAAACCAAGGAGTGAACAAATACACTTATCAATAGAAATCCACAATGAAATAGCATTTCAAACTTATCATTCATTGAGAAATAAAGATGGGTTAGGTGCTTACGTCCATATTTACTAGTTGGCTGTCTGCAAGTTCAGAAAAACATGCTTGAAGATCATAAATTGAAAAAAAAAAAAAAACGAAAAGAAAGAAAAGAGCCCTGAGCAATGCGCATTTCCCATTAATCTCACAATTGCACAACAAATTTAACATATCAAACTTATCTTTAAGGATAAAAGATTAGTTCCCACTATTTACCATTTGGGTGTTTGCAAATTTATAGAGAATGGGACTCAAATTCACTAAAAGAACGCAAAGGAATACCTGAATAGAAGAACAAGCAACTTCAATTGCTCTCATGGTTGCCTGAAGCTGAGACAGATCATTTGGAGACCTCTGCATCTTTTACTAGGGTTTTTTGCTGATTCCTCTTGATATTCAATTTTCACACACACAAAACCAATACAGTGCAACAAATTCTATGAGACGGAGAAAGAGAAAGTTGAAACTGCAGAACCCTTGAAAAAAATTTTCAACAGAAAAAATCAGAGGAAACAAATAGGGCTATAAGTGGCGATGATGAGAGATTGAGAAAGAGATGATCCCAGAGAGAGATGAAGGGTTTTTGAGTGGGTTTTTGCCCAGAGATAAACTCTGCAAAACTCTTAGAAGTGTGAAATCTAACTGTTTATAATTTTTTTTAATCCATCTTAAAAAAAAAAAAAAAGGAGAGAGAAAAAAATTGTTTCGCACTCTTTGCACTCTCAAAGTGCAAAACTGATTTTTGCCCTCTGACGATGTGAATTCAATTTCGCACTCCCAAAGTGTGAAACTTGGTTCCGCTCGCGACACTTACCCAACTTGCATCCATTGCAATTGCCCTAACTCTCAAGTCTCCATTGCAATTGCTCCACCTCCCAAGTCTAGTGCAGAATTTTATACTTATTAGTCATCCTATTTTAAACTGCAGAACCCAATTGCTCCACCACCCTATGGATTTGTTGTTCTACCACTCTATAGATAATAAAGTAAATACCATATTACTAGTTTTGACACTTTATATTAATTTAACAACACAATATCATGTTTAAGCTTCTCACATGGTATTAGGAATGCACTCCAAATATGCTTCTCTTGTTATCTCAACTTGACCCTTCAAATACCATATTATATGACTAAACACACTTTAAAATACCATTCCACCACCTTACATAATCAAATACCACCTTATACGATCAAACACCACATTTTGAAACACCATTCCAACACCTTACAAAATCAAACACTACCTTACATGACAAAATATCACCATCTTACATGATAAAATATACTTGAAAACACTACCCCAACACTTTGTATAGCCAAACACCACCTTGCATAAGCAAATACACTAGAAAACACCATTTCAACGTGAAATAAACCACAAATACCAAATAAACCATCACTCTACTGCACATCAAATATAAAAAAACTACTACCAAATAAACCATACTTAATCAAATATTAAAAAACCACCACTAAGTAAACATACTTCAAAACAACACCACTATACTCCAAAATATCACCACCAAATAACCATACTCCAAACACCAATAACCAAATACAACCAAATACAGTCAATCTAAACATCAACAACCAAAATATAATCAAACATTTTTAACCAAGACCACTACCAAATCTTAACCAAACATACATGACCTCCAAATTTTTAAATATCTAAACGATATAAATCAAATTATTTATAAATATTGAAATGATATAAATAAATAAATCACAAGAAAGAGAGAATAACCAAACTTTATGTTTTTATAGAAATTGAAATTAATGTTTACAAATTTTAAATATAATACATATAAAATGTTAAATCTAGATTAAGTGTCGTAAGATGGCCGTTAAGTATTACATCGCGACTGACGTCTAACGAGAATACGAGTTGACCTACCAAGTAGAGGTGAAGATATATCATCTATTTGTACAGCCTCATCAACATTAGGAAATGGAATCGCACCAATATTATCGAAATGTCAACGACGACGATGCCTCCACTCATAAACATGTACTTGTGGAGCCTCTGTGGGTGCAGCATCGTCGACGTGGTCTATAAATATCAAAGTCAGAGTCGGATAAAAAGAAGACACAGGCATCTCCGATTACTCGTCATAATCATTCACAGCATCAAAAGTGGAAGGTATATTTGTCAGCTTAGAAGGCGTATGCCCGACGAACTAAAGTGCACACCAAGCCTCATTTCTGAGATATCCAACTCTAGGATCTACCCCTTCCATTGCAAGTATGTCAGTCAGATGCTCCAAAATGCATGTTCTAGAGCTATGATATAAATGAAAAGAAAATGTTACATAAATAATAAAATGATAAACTTATTTTTACTTACGAGATACTCTATTTGTGTCGCTGTGGACCAGAATCCCTACTAATAATGATGCGTAGGTCTGATAATGTATAAGCGTGTAATCTATCGATACCACTGTATATAGTCAGCTATCGTCGCGGCTAACTGAAAGTCTCCTCGCCCTCCATGTTATGATATTGACAGTTATCCTATAATTGCAAGTATACCGCATGTGCTCTAGTCCAATGTCATCCATATCTCCCGCGTCGATTAGTTTGGTGCAGTTGCAGGTCGGTCTGTATAGGTAAAAGAACACGCAGCAACATCTCAAACTATCTCAAAACCCTTTGACAGTAATGATACTCGATGACCTCAAAACATGTAAGGAATACACTGGCACGCTATATGTTGGAGTCGACGAGATAGTACTCGGGTAATGTTGCCAGGCCGACATATGAATATGGTATCTATACGAACTTAAAAAAAATAGTGTTAGTTCGAACCATAGTGATAGAAATAGTTAGCAAAAAAGAAATTTACTAATTCTAGTCTCTCCCATATGATTTAACTGATCTCGATATATGTTAAAAACAAATTGTCTTGTATGTATATAACTATGAGAAACATCTTAACTGCGAAATGAGTTTCGAAGTGGTCTTATTCCCATAAATTTACATTCTGTGAGTGCGAAACTATTTTTTTCTTTTTTTTTTAAAGATGGATTACCAAAAAAAAAAAATTATAAACAGTTGAAAGTGCGAAATCGATACTTTTGGGGGAAAAAAACAACATTTAAATAATTTTAATTAAAAATAACAATATTTAAGTAAAAAATCCATAATCTTAAAATCATATTAGATATAATAATATAAATAATAATTTTGAAATTATTATCTTAAATAAAAATTTTAATATTAAATATTTGACATGTAATAAAATTATCATCTAAATGATAATTTTGATTCATAATTTTAAATAACTATTTCGAGATTTTAGTTGATCTCAGAAAAAATATATATATATGTGACTTGTTGCAGGTTAACCAGACATCTAATTCAATCATCAATAATGTCCGCCTATTAAGTGTTTATTTGAATTTTAGTTTATCTCAGGAAAAAAAAATGAGAATGAAAAAATTAAAAAACCATAAGAAATAAAACAAAAAACTGGAAAAAAAATAGGAGAAACTTATTTTCAAAATGCGAAGAAAATGATGAAAAATTTTGAAGAAACAAGGGTTCCTTACTCTAATTTTCTAAGAAAGCTAAAAACATGTTTTCTAAAATATTACAAAAAAAAGGAATTTTATACTCAAATGTTATATTTTTTCTTGCTCAAATGAAAATGAGAAAATAGAGCTCGAGTTTCTCTCATATTTTTTTTTTTATGATTCCTTCAAATTTTGTGAGATCAGTTTCTCCAAAATGTTTACCAATTCCCTTCTCTCTCCTCCATGATCCATAGTGAAATCAAGTAGCAATAAGATTAGGGCCTTGTAAAGAAGATTTTGGTTGTTTTGATTTGATTTGTTTTTTATTTTTTATTTTTTTGCGTGCCCTTAGACTTGATTTACCACCCTTGAGCCCACTGAGGTCCCTTTTTCAGGGTAAAGCTTTCCCAACGTAATTTATTCAATTTCCAAAACACGAATCTGAACTCTCTAGTAAGAGGTGAGATGACCTACCCACCATACCAATTGACGTTGGTTTTTCTTTTAAACTCATGATTGTAAATTTTATTATAGTTCTGTGATTTTTGAATTAATTGTATATTTTCCTTCTTAAAAACTTTTAGTTGTTTTGTTAATTTATCCAGGTCTATCGAAATGGGGACAAAGGACATAAATCAATTCATTATTTTGAAATAAATTACAAATTTTATTATAGATTTTATTTATATTATTTTTCAGATCAGTCAAAATTTTGAAAAACTCGATTATTAAAAATTATACTTTATATTAATCTATTGAAATCGTTCAAAGAGCTCTTCTTTGTGGTTTGATTAGGAAAACGTGAAGAAAACAATTTATATGTGTATGGTTTTTGCATTATTTGATATTTGTTCGAAGCCATTGGCCAAACTTGCTTTCATGAGCCTTTGCAAAAGCTTCTGGGTGTTTTGCTATTTTGCTCTTCTTTTGTGTAAAAAAATAAAAAAATGAAAGAAAAGATATGACCATGTATTATTGGGAGACATTTACGGAATTAATCTAAAAATTAAAAAGAAAAAATCTTAGGAAAAAACAAATTCCAAATTTAATGTAAAATGATCGAGTGTTCAATATTACGAACACTGTTGGTCGAGTATTCAACACTCGACGAACCAACATTTTCCATCATGAAATTTGCAAGTACAGATAGATGATGATAGGGAGCACAAAGAGAGAGAAAGAGAGTGAGAGGGAGCAGAGTTGCAGGTGCAGACCTCTTGCCATGAAGTCTTGCAAGGAGAACATGATGATTTGCGAGGCATGAGGTTCAAATGTAAAGTTTGAAAGTCGAATCCAGGAACAGAAGAGGAGGAAGAGGTGAGCTCATGCTCATTCCCGAAACACGAAGCCCACTTTTGATGTTGAAGAAGCTTAGCCGGTTTATTCATCGAGTTTTCAACACTCGATAAATATTGGTGAGTATTGAACAATCGACCAATAGTATTTGTGGAGTGTTGAACACTTGATTAATGTTGTCCGAGTGCTGAAAACTCGATCATTTTGGGTTAGTTTTGGAATTTGATACCTCTTAGGTTTTTTTAATATATTTTTTTAATTTTTTAAATTAATTCCGTACATCTCTCATGTTATTAGTTTAAAAATTATCCCACAAGGTTGATTATTTTTTTCATAAATAATTTTATAGGTTCTTCAATACAATTTCAATTATTTTTGTCCAAAAATATTTTTCTTAAATTGTTTTTGAGTAGTAAAAAAAATTTTCATACTTGATATTTTTCTAAGCATAATTTTCAAAATTTTAATATTTAGAAAAAAATTTATCAATGTCATTAGATAAAGAATAACTTGAAAAATAGGTTTATTCTGTAAACAATTTCAATTTTTACTTTTTCTGTAAAAAAAAAAAAGTATTTTTGAACATATTTTAAAATTTGATGACTTGAAAAAATGGTTTAAAATTTTACGAATAAACATATTTCCTAATTTTATGTTGAAAAATAGAAGCTAAAAATGAAATAGAAAATTAAAGTTAGAAATAAAAATATTTTTTTCTGAATAACACCTCATTTTGAACTTTTTTAATATTTCGACTTAATTTAGAAAAAATATCATATTTTCAATGCTTTTATTTTTTTTTTCTAGTTTGTTTTTTAAAAAAGTTATAGTACTACACTAAGGAATGCCAAAAAATAGTATGGCATTGATCACAAAACTTTGATTTAACCAAAATTCATCACTTTTCTATCTAATTTATGATCATATTTCATCAATTTTTAATTGAAATCTCATCATGATAAGTTTTACCATTATTTTAAAGTGTGGCCATCGACTTGACAATTGATCAAAGTTCAAGGACTATTTTTGTAATTTGGTTTTCTCAAATTTAAAGTTAAACATTCGAATTGCAAAGCATGGGAAATGAATCGGGGTCTAATTTGTAATTGTGAAAATTTTGGGGGCGAAAATTGATAATATATCAACAAATAAACCCTAGGACCTGGACTTGGGAGTTAACGCCCGGCAAGCTTAGGCGAGTAAAAACCTCTCTCTCTCTCTCTCCCTCCCTCCCCCCTCCCTCTGCTAAACCAGAGCAGAAACCCCTAAAAGACCACCAAGTACGTAAGTTGAAATCTCTCTCGGCACTCCTTTTATCTTCTTGTTGCTATGTAGCTATTAGCATGTAACTTGCTTATTGGTTTGAAATTCGTTGAATTGAATTTAATGAAGCTAGTTGTTTGGCTTTTTTTAATGAACTGTTGAAAATTCTTTACTGAAATGTTTGATGTGTTTGGATTTTTTTGTAGTTCCAAACATGGGTTTGCATTGATTTTGTTTTTCTAAGCCTTTGTGGGGCTTTAGAAGAATTAATTCACTTGGGAAATATATGTATGTTTATTGTCAATTCAATTGAATTTGGAAGTGCGTGTGGTTTTATTCATTTTCTGGAAATTTCGTAAAATAAGGACCAGTAAAGGGTAAAGAAGTTTTGAGTAGATAATTTGTATAAGTTAATAGGATTGCCTATAGCTTTGTGCATTCACTGGCTGAATTTGAATACTAGGGATTTTCAGGTAAGTATTTTTCTTTTTCCTTTTTAATGTAAAGTTAGATATTAATTTAATTCAATCATGGGTTTGCAAAGAGTTTCACACACACACGCATATGTATGGATGTATATATAAGAGGAAAAGATTCACCATTTGACAAACAGTACAAGTTAGTGGCACCGTGCATTCACTAAAGAAAAATTTTCCATTAATTTAAGAATTTGAGGAGTTTTTTTTTTTTTCCTTTATTTAAAAGATCAAAATTAGATATTGATTTAGTCACGGAATCTTTTGTGGAACAGTTTTGGAACTGAATTTCTGTATTTGCTGTTATCAGGAACTGCAATGTGATCTTTTGTCATTAAGCAAGGATTTTTGGTTTGAATGAAACAAGACTTTACCTGTAAGCAGTGGGCTTCTGGGTTCTTATGGGTTTCATTTGCTTTCATGCAAGAGACTAGAATAGAAATAGCTTAAGCTTTTACAAGATACTGTGAAGTAATCAAACTGGTCTTTGTGGTTGCTCATGCATCAAAATGAAAGTTAAATTTCTGGGAAGTAAACAAGCAAGCTAGCTTGGTAACTCTCTTAGCAGCGTCAGCACATGTGGGTGGCAACTGGCAAGGGTGGAAGCAGTGATAAAAAGAAGAAAAAATGTGGTTTACTATAGTCTCACAAAGATCTCTTTGTGAACCTCCTTGTTTTCAAGGACTGCAGATGTTCCCCACTCAGACAGACCTTTCTTCAGGTATTTGCCATTGTTCACTGTTAAAGGCATCACCATATCACAAGAAGTGTTCAGTTGAGGTTCGCTACAAAGTTTGGTCTTCATTACGTTGGAGAGTGGATTGTGGTTCTAGAAGAAAGCCTTCTTTGTTATGGTGCACAGGCCAACAGAGAAGTCTTTGTATCGATAGAATTGAGGGTAGACAAGATGGTTGGAACTTTGAAACAGATGTTCTTGATATTGAGCACAAATTAATGGATCAGACAAATTTAAAGAGAACTTCCAAGGATCCAATATGGTCCTCAGATGGGTGCTTTGTTCAGAACAATGAGGAAACCAACAATGAGATCCTACAAAATTACTGTAGCAATGGGAAGTTGGTTGCTGCTGCAAGGTTGGTTGATATTATGGGACGTCGCGGCCAAATTCCTGACTTCCAATCTTGCATAAATCTAATCCGTGGTCTTGTGAAAATTGATAGGATTGATAAAGCATCTAAGGTTTTGAAAATTATGGTCATGTCTGGTGGTATCCCAGATATTATTACCTACAACATGATGATTGGTGGTTTTTGCAAGAGAGGAGAGTTGGATTCTGCCATTTCTCTCCTTGAGTGCATGAGCTTGAGTGGTTGCCCTCCAGATGTTATAACTTATAACTCGATAATTCGTGGTATGTTTGTTCAGGGAAAATGTGATGAGGCCATTATATTTTGGAGGGATCAACTTAGGAACGGATGCCCTCCTTATCTGGTCCCTTTCACCATTCTCGTTGAACTAGTTTGCAGGCACCACGGGATTGTCCGGGCTTTGGAAGTATTGGATGATATGGCAGTAGAGGGATGTTATCCTGATGTTGTTACCTACAATACTATGATCAATTTTGCTGTCAAACAAGGGAAGTTTGAAGAAGTGGCTTTGGTGGTTTATGGTCTCTTGTCTCGTGGGTTGGAACCAAATGCTATAACTTACAACACTCTTCTCCATTCCCTTTGTGGCCAAGGTTTATGGGATGAGGCAGATGAGATTGTCACAATGATGCAAGAGACTTCCCAGCCTCCAACTGTTGTCACTTACAACATCTTGATGAGTGGTTTGTGTAAGTTTGAGCTACTGGAGCGTGCTATTGACTTTCTTGATCAAATGCTTTGCCGAAACTGTTCACCTGATATCATCACCTATAACATTCTCTTGCGTGCTCTTTGTAGAGAACATATGACAGATGAGGCACTCCAGTTGCTTCAAGTTTTACGTGGTACCAGCTGTGCTCCTGGTTTAATTACATATAATATTGTGATTGATGGATTGGCAAAGATGGGTTATATGGAACAAGCAACTAGATTGTACAAGCAGATGTTAAGAAATGGGGTTGTTCCGGATGATATCACTCACCGTACTTTGATTTGGGGGTTCTGCAGCATTGATCGTGTTGAGGAAACTATAGAAATTTTGGAGGAAATGCATAAAAAAAACCATAGGGTTAGAGGTAGTGCTTACAGGCTCATAATCAATGGGTTATGCAAGAATAAGAAGGTGGATCGTGCAATCCAGGTCCTGGAGATGATGATCTCCAGTCAGTGCAAGCCAAATAAGAGTATCTATGCAACTGTGGTCAAAGGTGTTGCTGATGCTGGAATGACGGAAGAGGCTATTGAATTATGTCGGAAGTTGATTGAATGGGGGGCTATTAGCAAGGAAACTGTGATAGAGTTGTCAGAATAGATAAAAATGTTGATTAATGACATATGCTTGGATGAAGTCAGTTCACTTCTCGCCATCCTAGTTGTACAGAATACAGTCTCAAAAGTCCTGTTTTTGTTTAACTATGAGCTTCACTTCACAGCTATTGGATTTGAGCAATGCCAGTTTTGCAAGTTTTGTTTAATTTTGCAGTTTACTTTATTTAGGATGTGCTTTTTTTTATTTTAATTTGCAAAATGAGAAATGAAATGGAGTAGGAAGTTTCTCAAAAGGGATTCTTAGAAAATACTTTCTATTTCGTGGAACTGAGGATCACTCCATGCTTTTAACCCGTGGGGTTTCTGTGGATGATAAATCTGATGCATCTGGCTGTCTACCTTCATGCTTCTAAGCATCACCTTAGGCATTGCTGTATCTTGTGCTGTGGTGATTGTCGTGCCTTCTCCATTTAGTTCCTCTCCTTCAGCTTCATCTGATAGTCCTCAGACGAAAGTCTTTTTGCTTCCTGAGAGTATTGATTCCATGATGGTATATTGTCTATTCTCTTGAAGACTGCGAGGACTCATATCATTCATGAGACAAAGCTAATGATCTCCACCCCAGGTCTTGAGAAAATATTTTGTTTAAGTTCATTTTACATGATTACACTTTTGCTATGACATTCTGTAACATAGAGGTACCAAAAAATCTCTATATTAGCGTCAGGATAAAACTTTTTCATATTGATATGCCAGTTTTTAGGTTGTTGTTTTATGTATAAGTGGATGGAACGATTTTCGGTGCAATTTTCATTGGGGATACATTCTTATATTTTTCTGGGAATTCAGGTTCGGACAATCCTTGTGTATTTTACCTGTGCTGATAATTACAACAGAGTTTTGGGACAAATCATCACTAATTTAAGATCAGAGATTTAACACTGAAAAAGCAGAATAACTGAACCTTGAGCTACTTTACCACTTAACAATCTTCTAAGATCTGAAATTTTTTTACCCAGAAAAAGAGGCCATGAATTCCTCAGCATACAAGCTTTTTCTTGTTTCTGAATTAGCTAGGGTTGGACATTGAAATCGATTAACGATAGGAGTGTTCTAAGAGACCCAAGGAATCAATCGGTTCAGTTTGATGTTAAACCAATGCTGGAAAATAGAAATGTTCATGTCAAACAATTGAATCCGCGAACGTATGTGTTTATGTCTTCATTCACATAATTCAGATATCCATGAATAGCAGGATTCCAGATTCTTTGCTCCGGAACTGCTTTCGAGGTTCAAAGGTAATGTTTGGAGCAGAAACAAGCAAGAACCGGAGGATTTGCAAGTTATCTCTTGTTTTCTGAATGTGAGGGACCTTTGTAAACTTCTAGCATAGGAAATGTCTTGTTCAAGCGCCTAAATGAAACTTCTGATATAGCACCCATTTCCTCAAGCGAATTTGCCAATTTCATGGCCTCTAATCGCCAGCCTGCAAAGCCAATCCCTTCTATCAACATGATATATGTGGTTTCATTCGGTTGACAACCCTTTTCAATCATCACACCTAGCACTTCAATGGCGTTACCGATTCTATGTATCTTGCACAATCCAAGTAGAACAATATTGTAACTAATAACTGTTGGCTTAATAACACAACCCTCCATGTCCCTCAACAGGCTAATAGCCTCCTCAACCATCCCATCTCTGCACAAACAAGATATAAGCGAATTGTAAGTAATCACATCTGGATCAATCCCTTTGTTTACCATCTCTAGGACCATTTCCAGGGCTCTACTTCTCTCCCCAGCATTCCATAATGAGCTTATCATTGTGTTGTAAGAACTTGCATTTGGAGGACAACCAGTTTCCCCTAGCTTCTCAAAGACTTCTAAAGCCTCATCTGCTTTTCCATTCTTGCACAATGCAGTCAAGATTGTGTTGTAGTTCACAATATCTGGCAAACAACCATTAGACATCATATAATCCAAGAAACCAATAGCCAAATCTAGCCTACCCTCTTTGCAAAATGCAGAAATCAACGGATCAAAACTATAAATATCAGGGGTCAAGCCCTTTCTCAACATAAACTTCAAGACATGAACTGCCTCCTCAACCTTGCCATCGCGACATAGGATGCTAATCAAGATGCTATAAGTGACCACATTTGGCTCACAACCTCCAGACAACATCTCACTCATTATCTTCTCTCCTTTGTCCCATTTACCTCGGTTCAAAAATGCCCTTAACAAGGTGTTATAAGAGATCACATCCGGTTGACATCCTTTGGAAGGCAAGCTCCTAACAAACTCAAAAGCTCTCTCAATCATCCCATCTTTGCACATCCCTCTAATGAGGGCATTGTAAGTATACATATCCGGTTGAAGCCCTCTGGACAACATCTCCTCCAGTAGCTTCATTGCTTGATTAATCCCACCTTCAAGTATTGTGGCCTCTATCAAAATTGTGTAAGTTACTACACTAGGCTCGCACTTCTCTGCCAACAACTGATTCAACACTTTCAATGCCAAATCTAGCTTCCCTCTGCTACAAAATCTCCCAATCATTATGTTATATGTAACAGTATCTGGCAAACAACCTCTATCTCTCATCCGATTGAGCACTTGACCCGCGGATTCATACCTATTAGCCTTACAAAAGCCACTGATCAATGCATTATATGAGAACACATCAGGCTTGCCATATGACTCCAAAATTTTCATTACTCTCACAGCTTTTTGTACATTCTTTGAATTGAAGAAACCTTTGATCATTTTGGTACAAAGAATAACATCTGGTTTGTAACCCTTGTTGACCATACACTCAAGAAAGTAGAGTGACTCATTGTACTTGCCTGCTTTACATGACCTGTTGAGGAGTTTCATCATGTGGGTGTCTTTGAAATCATGAGTTTGCAAATGGGTTGGTCTTGTTTCAGCTGTGGCTTTAACCTTTGGTGAGTTTCTGGGGTGGTTGACTTCTTTTGGGTGAAGGATTTTACAAGTGGCCGCAGGGCTGTGGTAATGAGATTGTGAAGATAGTTTTGGTTGGGTGTTGAAAGGGAGGCATTTGGGATAGAATTCAGTAGAGAATATAGGCATTGCTCAATGGATATACTAATTTCAGCAAAGCTCATGGACGTTCATGTTTTGGACACAGAGAGGAGAGAGAGAGAGAGAGATGTTGAGATTCTGCAGAACATAGCAAAATGGAGCTGTTGCTCGACTCCTAGTCCATTGTCTCACAGATTGCCAAAGGATATTGGATCAGGTATTACGTAATAAAGTTGTCAGGATAAGGAAAACATCTGGTCCATGGAGTAGCTTCTGACACCGCTCGAGTCAAATCACATTGAACCCATAACCCGACCATTTTCTATGTGGTGCAATGCAACTTGAGACTTGTTATTTATTTATTTTTTTTATTATCCAAATTTATTTATTTATTTATTATTATGATCAGATTATAGTCCCTGCTTTTATCAAATCTCACCCGACTAATTTTTTGGGCTCTCGTGTACCCCATTTTATGGTCATGTTTACATGGGAAATGTTCCAACTCAAAAGTTTGAAAATAATAATAATAATAATATAAGTTAAATTATAATTTATTAAAATTATTATATATAATTATCCAAAAACAAGTCTTAAAAAAAAGAAAAGAAAAAAACCTTGCTTATCTAGCTTGAGTTAACCAATGTAATGTTCTACCAAATACAAAGCAAAAATGATTCGTTTCACAATAAAGAGATCTTTCTCTTTTCTAACTACAAAAAGAAGGCTATAATTTTAGTTATTTCGAATTCTCCTCGATTTATTTATTTATTTATTTTTGGTAAGAAAATTGATTGTTACAAAATTTATAATGATGCTAAGAAAGCTATCATCATTATCTATTGTTACACAGTCACATCAATATTAAATTGTACCACGCCATTAAAGAGGTAAATCACTCTGACGACACCAAGAAGGAAAACATGGGATGAATTAAGACTATTTTGTTGGTAAAGTTGATTGACCCCCCTGAGAAAACTAGTTTAGAAAAATAAATAAATAAATAAATATTAAATTCTGATGAAGGGAGAAGAAGGGTAAATGGAAGAAGATAAGAAATCCTCTTTTTTTTTTTTCAAAAATGAAAAGGAAAGGGGAAAAAAAAATCAGAAATTAAAGAGAAAAACAGGTGCTATAACAGTAAAAGTCTATATGTTCTCTTTCCATGTCCTCTAGATATGTTTAGAAAAGCCCCCTCAAAATGAAAAAGATCTTCACAATCCTTTCCATCCAAATACGTTAAAAAATGGACATGGTAAAGAGATACCATAACAATTTAGCCTTATCGCTGAATTAAGTAGAAATTTGATTAAAGTAAATTAAAATCAAAAGTCAAATTGTATTCGTATGATTTGTTTGAATTAATAGAATAAAAATAATAATTTTTTTTGAAACTCATAAATTATGAAGTTTTTGAAATTCAAATAAACACAGAGATGAAATCGGTCTGGTTTATGCCGATTTTGGAACAAACCCAGGAACCGCCGGTCGGGCCGGTGGCGGTTCCAAGGCATTCTCGAATTGGACTGGGTTAGCTCTCAAAAAATTTACTTGAAATCGGCTCGGACTGATCTGGTCCGATTCGACTATTTTTAAAGTGAAATTTTTCAAAAGAAAATGACTATTGGAATCGAATTGGGCCAAGGCCGATTCCAAAAAAAGAACCGAACCGGTTCAGTTATTATAGTAGATCGATCCGATTTTGGGTTACAGTTCACCTGTGCCGGTTATCAATCTACGCTAGAAACGTGTCGGCTGGATCCGTTTCCGGGCCGAAAGCGACCTGATCCCATCTCTATGAATACACTAATATCATAATGCACAGTTAGTATTTATAAAAATACAATATTACAATTGACAATTATTTTATATAATATAACTAATTAAAACAAATTATCTATAAAAAATAAGAAAAAGCATTTGGCCATATTGTATTGTATTGAGGGATACAATTTTTTTTCTTTCTATGTTGGGTTTATTATCTTTCAATATATCAAATGATATTTTTTCACCAATCAATAAAATTTTAAAGATATAGAATTATTATTATTAAATAATTATACTCCAAATCATAAAATTAAAATATTATTATTTTAGATATTTATTTATACTCTATAGAGTAATTCAGTGGTGGCAGTAAAAATCACAAATTCTAAGAAAGAAAAATTTGATCCTCAAGAAAGAAAATTCATATGAAGGAAAATTAATCAGAAATATTTAATATTGAGGTCTAATTTCACAAATGTTCGTAATGTTAGATAGGGTAGAGAACTATTGCAATAGAGTTTCAACACGTTTCAAATTTGTAATATAAACATAAAATAGTTATTATTATTATTATTATTATTTACCTAAAACTTTCATTAGTTGATAAAAGTATGATTGTTAAAAAAAAATTATGTTCAATAAATGGAAAGTGCTTAACGTAAAAATTAACTGAAAGATCAAATATTTAAAATGATATTTAAGGAGATGAGTCATGTGTGATTTAAATAAAAAGTAAAATAATTTTTTTTTATTTATTACGCTTTTTGTTTTTCAAGTTAAAAAATGAGGAATTAACAATTAAAATAATTATTTATTGAAATAGAGATAAAAACCATAAAAATAAAAGATAAATTGAATTGGAGAGATAAATGAGAAGCCAAATGTTTAACAACTTTTAAAAGAAATTAGATTTTTTATAGTTTTTTATCCAGATATATATAGTAGAAGAGTTGTAAAAATTTTATGATAAAAACATACCAAATAAATTAGAAGTCAAATGTTTAAGAACTTTTCAAAAAAACAGATTTTCTTATAGGCTTTTTCCGGATATATATAGTAAAGGAATCAAATGTTTAACAACTTTTATAATTTATGATATAACTATGTCAAATAAATGAGAAATCAAATGTTTAACAACTTTTCAAAAAAAGGAATTTTTTTAACAAAAACCTAATTATATATATAGCATAGAGTTGGCCATTCAAAAAATTATAATAATTTTTAAATATTGAACTAAAATTAATTTGATATTATTATGATGCATAGTTAATTATTTAAAATTATAAATATTAAGTTTAATTTGATAAAATTATAAAAATTTGTAAATATTCAATTGGGTTTAATTTGACAATATAAAGTATATAATAAAATTATAAAAATATTTAATTTAATTTTATATCATATTGCTTAATGCATAATAAATTGAATCCATTATTATTGTTATTAAAAGAAAATAAATAGGGGTCCCTCTGAGTGTATAAACAATATTTTAAAAGTGTAAGGTAATTTTAATTTTATACCATAATATAACCATTAATTATGTTATAATATAACCATTAAAAAGTAAATCTGTCTATGGATTAATATAAAGATTGAAATGAATATCAAATAAATGATAAAAATTAAACCATGATAAAAGATTAACAGAAATATAAAATAAATGATAAAAACTAAACCATGTCAAATAAACCAAAAGCACATTTGTCCAAGGGTTAAAATAACACATAAAGAAAAAAACAACTAATTGAAACAAACTATTTATTAAAAAAAAAAAAGAAAAGAAAAATTGTTGGCCATTTTAAATTAAATGATGTAATTCTTTTATCCTAATATCAGCTTCATTATCTTTCAGCATATCCATTGATGTTTCTGCACTAAGCTGAGTCTTGTTAAAAGTATATTCTTCATCTTCGTTTCTATTAAAAAATATTATAAAATTTATATCAATATAATTTTAAAGATATAGAATTATTATTAAATAATCATACTCAAAATCATAAAATTAACATATGATTATTTTAAATATTTATTTGTAATCTATGGAGAAACATAATAAAAATGAAAAATTTAGCATAATAGGATTATGATTAAACCAAAAATCATACATTAACAATTTTCTTCTTTTTTCTCTTGATTCATCAGATGTACTAACCATAATATCTTCATTACCTAATTGTTTTGATAGTTTTGAATTATACGTATTATGAAAAATGTTTTACAAAGGGAAAAACTTTTTTATCAGTCAAAGAATTTGAGAAACATAAACATATATTTAAATGTTAGTGGAGTATTATCTCATCCATATCTCTTTTTTCCTTGACAACTTTGATACTACAAACCTTGCACATTTTTCATCATTTATAATGGTATTTGGTCGTATTTGAAAGTTATGCTCAGTCCCTATAATATTCTTGATATGATCTGAAAGAAGATATTCTTCATCATATAAAATATTTATTAAATTAAATATTAATATTTATAGGTTAAAAGTAAAGATATGATATAAATATATTATTAAATTATTAAAAATTTTAATGAAAACAAAAAATATATATATCGAATATTTTAATCAAAACTAAATTTTTTCTGACCTTGTTTTCAGTAGAAACTAAAATTTCAGCACTTATTTCAATTATGGATTCAGCAGTATTATCAAAAAGTACTATAATAATCTTTCCACTCCTATCTTCAACATCCAGTTCAAGTTTAAATATAATATTTATAATGAAATAAATTAATAAAGTAAAAATAACATCGTATCATATCTAATATAAAATGAGATTTATAATATTTTTACCTAAAATAAGGGTAATCCACAAATTTCTTACAAATATCACATAAAAATTTAGCATTGATATATGTTAAATCTTTATTGCACCTTTCACCGCATTAAGTATAGTATCATTCATTTTTACAGTGAACACTGACAATCTTAGTTTTGCATATAACAATGTTTCCTATGAAGGGAAAAATCTATTAGACATTTAAATCATAATGTAAGAAAAAAATATAATTTAATATTTCAATGATTTTTATACCTCCCTATCATTGCTTTTAGCAATCTAAAGAACCTTTGCAATAGATTTCTTCACTGGTAGTCCATATTGGTTGTTGTTTGAGGTGAAAATAGAAGATTTGGACTTGATGATAATACAAAAATTGTCACTATTATATATAAAAATATGAATTTGTTAATAAAATAATATATACCTATACAAAAATTAAAATAATATTGATAAATATCTGATCTCTTTCTTGAAACTATGAATTTGGAGAATATCTTCATTGAGATAGATTCTTATAAACTTTCAACTTGATAAATATAACATATCTATTTCAATATAAAAATTAAAATTAAATCACATGAATATTAAACTAAAACATAAGAGTTTTAATTTTTTAAAACTTGATAAATAATGTCGCCGTTAGGGAGATGCTTGAGTTGGTTTATGATACATTTTATGTTATTTTCAAGATATTTATTAAATTACTTATATGAGTTAAAAAAATTAAAAATATAAAATCTTTACGATCATTACAACGTAAGAAATATAAATAATTTAGTTATATAAAAATAAGATATATATATATATATATACTTACTTCGAAACTTCTTCAAAACCATTAAAATTAATATAAGAACATCACTGTCATTGGCTCGATCTTTTTTAATATCTTGAAATTTTGTAGCCAAATCACCCCTAGAGAGTAACTGTTTTCTTCTAACCACTACAATATATATATATATATATATATATATATATATATATATATATTATAAAGAGAAATAGACAAATAATTTTAGTTTACAAAATATTTATTTAAAAAAGTTTATTAAAAGTTACAATAAAAATATATACATTAATCTCATTAATTCCAAGTCAAGTAACATTGTTGCAACTCCATTAACATCCTTCTCCTCAACATTTCTAATAAAAGCAATACAACCAATCACATCTAATTCATGAATAACACATTATTAGTTTGTAATAAAAATATATAAATTATAAATTATAAGCATTCTTTTAAAAAATAGGATTGCGTAACTTACCTATTAAGTGATAAGCATCCAAATCCATTTCAGATAGATTATCCAAAGGGACGATTTGGAAAACATATCTCTTAAAAATTATTATCATTTTCTTCCACCATCTTTAAAATAGTATTAAAATTAAATTGTATCATGTATTTCATATTTTTTATAACTCTATATTTTTCTCTGTTAGGCAGGATGGAAAAGTTTTTGATATAGTAAATCATTTCTTCTTCTATTTTGTCCTTGAATCGATAAGAAAGATTATTCCAAATAATACAATGTATGTAATTTCTCTGGAATAAAACTTTTAAGATTATTAAAACATTTACATATATATATTTTTAAATATAATAGATGTAATAATAATAATTACAATAAAGTATCTCTTCATCGATAATAACAAATTCGGTGCTTATATACTTTCTTTATGCATTAGTGACTTCCCATTTTCGAGCAACTCTAACTTTTACTCTCGAATTTTCTTTATCAAGGCATAATTTTGACCATAAAATATAATCAAATTCTTTTTATTATTTTCTAACATGCATATAAAATATATAGCATAAACAAACAACCTTATTATTTTAATATTTAAGTCAAATAAAAAAAATATAAATTACTATTTTTATTTTCTATTCTCTATTTACACTAACATTATAAAAGTATATAACTAAAAAATGGAGAAATCTAATACATAATCATATATAAATTTTATTATATTTCTATCAAGTTAGAAATGGAGGAGAACAAATAGTGAAAAAAGAGAAATAAATAAATAAATACACACACACACACACACAAATATAGTAATTTTTATACCTAATGCATAGTGGATTTGTAGTTGTTCCTCTCATGGATAGATTTTGTTGAGGAGAAATAGAGAACGTGAGGAGAAATGGAGAAAAATGTAAGAAATAGAAAATAAAAAGGTAATGATAGTTAATTGTATATTTAAATGGAAGGTGTCCTTATTTATTAAGGAAATATGATTTTTATGTTAAAAGTAAAAAGGTAAATAAAATGTCATAAATTAAAATAAAGGTGAATAGAAGGTACTAAACGTATAAAATAATTGAAAAGTCAAATGTTTTAATTGGAAGGTGTTATTATTTATTAAGAAAATATGATTTTTGTGTTAAAAATAAAATGGTAAATAAAATATCATAAATTAAAATAAAATAAATGGAAAATTGAAAGTTCAAAAGTTATCATTGTTTATTAAGGAAGTACGATTTTTATATAAATAAAAAAGGAAAATAGAAGATCATTAAAGTAAAATAGAGGTAAACGAAAAGTACTAAATATAAAAAATAACTGAAAGGACAAATATTTTAAATGGAAAGTGTTCTAAAAAATTTATCCTAATATAGCTGTTGGGAGGAGAAAAACATGTCAAATAAATGAGAAGTCAAATGCTTAATAATTTTCAAAAAAAAAAAATCTTATAGTTTTTATTCAGATATATATAATAGAAGAGTTCTAAAGAATTTATGAGAAAAATATGTCAAATAAATGAAAAATCAAATATTTAACAACTTTCAAAAAAAAAAAAAGAGGATTTTTTATTGTTTTTATGTTAAAAATAAAAATATAAATAAATTATCATAAATTAAAATATAAGTAAATGAAAGGTGTTAAATGTATAAAATAATTAAAAGATCAAAAGTTTTAAATGAAAGTTATCATTGTTTATTAAGAAAATACGATTTTTATATAAATAAAAAAGGTAAATAAAAGATCATAAAGTAAACTAGAGATAAATGAAAAATACTAAATATAAAAAATAACTGAAAGGATAAATGTCTTAAATGAAAAGTGTTTTAAAAAATCTATTCAAATATAAAGTTGGAATGAGGAAAATATGTCAAATAAATAAAAATTCAAATATTTAACAACTTAAAAAAAAGGGTTTTTTTTTTTACTGTTTTTGTGTTAAAAATAAAAAGAAAAATAAATAGTCATAAATTAAAATAAAAGTAAATAAAAGAATTTAAACGTATAAAATAATTGAAAGGTCAAAAGTTTTAAATGGAATGTATCATTATTTATTAAGAAACCATGATTTTTATATAAATAGAAAAGGTAAATAAAAGATCATAAACTAAAATAAAGGTAAATAGAAAATATTAAATATATATATATAAAAAATAAAAAGATAAATATTTTAAATGAAAGGTATTCTAAAGAATTTATTAGAATATAACTGTTGGGAGGAAAAAAACATGTCAAATAAATAAAAAGTCAAATATTTAATAAATTTATAAAAAAACTGTTAAAAAAATTGGATCTTTTTATAGTTTTTTAACCAGTTTATATTGAGAAAACTGAAAATAGATGTCAATATTTATGACAAAAAGCTAATTATATATATATATATATATATATATATATATATATATAGTATAGATGAGTTTCTAAAATTCATTGTCTAACATATTTTATTTCAAATATTCCGATTGTCAATTGGAAAGCAAACGCCCTCTAAATACTGTGAACTCCGTCCCAAGGTCAGACAATCCCAACACTCACCACACGTCCCAAATAATCTGTTCCACATATCGCACATGTTCCCGGCAATAGGACAATATAAAAGACAGAAATTCTCTTGATTCATTTGAGGTTTGCGCAAAACAATTAATTATTAATTAAAGAGGATACATAAGGTAACATTTGAAATAATATTAAAAAAAATATTAGTGTTTGATTTATAAAAACAAAAATAAAATAAAAAATTATTTCTATTTTTAGAACAAAAATAAACTAAATTTATGTATCTCTTTTCAGGAGAATACGAGAATGGTGATAACAAAAAATTTAATAAAATTATTTTTTTTTTGCGTCCCATCTTTTTATCATATCTGGTACGTATCGATTTTATAATAAAAGAGTTAAAAAAATTAAGGAGTCAAATATTTTATTTACACTTATTTAATTTTTTTAAAATTCTATAGATGCGGATATTTTTAAATAAACATATTGAATAAATAAACGAGTTTCATCATACATTTGTCCCTAATACAATTTGCATTCCTATCTATTTTTGAATGCTCTCACCGAAACTCAAATCATTCCATAGAAAGGATTTCTCAGGGCACACCTTATTTAGTAGGGTCTTTATGTCTCTTGTTCTTAGCTTCTCCTGAATCTCCATGGGCAGAGATTTGGCGCATTGCTGATGCATGAAACAATTTGGTGTGAGCATGAAGTTCATGGCATAAGAACTGGTTTAATGCGAAACAATTAGACACCGAAAGACATAGTTTTATTACCTTACCCAACCAGGAAAAATGTGAAGCAGAAAGCTCGGCCTGTGCTTTACTATCCTCGAAGTCATTGTCCGGAACGCTTGGGTAGTTTTCTAGGAGTTGGAACTCATTATCCACAAAGGCAGCAAGATCAATATTTTGGGTGGTATTGTCTTCTAATTGAGACGAGACACCATTACCCCGGTTGCGATATGCTTTATCCAAAACAAAGAGAGGAACCGGTGATGAAACCAAAGAGCCTGTAACAGGCAACTTATGATGAAAGTTTTGATGAAACACAGATTTTCCATGCCAAAAATGCACAATCATTAATGAATAATTAGATCACTCTACTCCAGCAATATCAACTGTCTATTCTTCGCCAATAAAATGCTTTATTTTCTTCATTGTGGATCTCGACATGATATTATTACATCAGATCCTAGCAACAGCACTCCCAATATCTTACCTGGGGTGCAGGATGATAGCCGAAGAGAATTTGACTTACCTCTCTACCCATGTAATGCCTTATTAACATTTCATTCCAGTCGAGCTCTTCCTGGCAAAGAGGTGTCAAAACTTACAGTTAATATTAAGAACCATAATCCAAAACACAACCAGAAAACTAGATGAGGGAATGAACTCTTTTTTAGTATAAGAGAGTTAGAGGTGTCTGGGACCTGTCGCCCTTAGTGAAAAGTATAAGCCAACAAAAGGAATTAAATTATGAATGAACCTAGAAAAAATGTCTGTTTATCACAGTAATACCACCCAAAGGAAGGCATTGTGTTCTGCTCATTCGATTCAAATGAGAAAATAAGTTTCTGAATATAAGCCTCTCCTGGATATAAGCTACAACAAGAGCTCAAAGCCCTGACAATCCCGAATGTCCTCAAGCCGACCAACCGCATAACAGGTCATCCTCATCCACCCCAACCTTCTCCTCAACTCAGGTTGATGGATTCAATATGCAAGATCCATTTAATGAAGGATGAGAATCATTGCTACCAAAGCAAATATGCACATTTAGGCCTAATTCTCTTCATGCCAGACTGGTCCATGGACCATTTTGGCATTTCCAACCTCAAGGGCAGGCTCCTGGGGATCAACCTTTCATTTTCAACCACCGAACCTACAAGACCCTAGATGCATACAGAGGCCAGGCTGCGCACCAGGCTAATGAAAGGGGTACAGTCATTTTAATTGATACAAACCTACACTACAAATGGTTTCTCTTGTTACTAAGCTTATGGACAAGAGGATGTGCAACAGAATAACTGTTACAAAAATTACTGGGATCTCAAAAGCTGGAGAGAGATCTCAACACAGATTATCGGTTTTCTTTTTCTTTTTCTTTTTTTGTTTTTTGTTTTTTGTTTTTTTTAAAAAGGAAAAAGTATTGCCGGTAGTGCAAAGATATTTTAAGACTATAATTTGGCAATCAAAGCAAACAAAAGAGGGGGAAGGACCATAATTCGGCAAATATAAGCTTAAATATAGGGCATCAACATAGGATTTTAGTAGCAAAATTCAGCCATATGGATACGAGGCTTGTGGTACTGACTAGTATTAACTACAGTGTTGCTGTATATGAGATGTGGCAAAAAAAGGGGGGGAAGGACCATGATTCAGCAAATATAAGCTTAAATATAGGGCATCAACATAGGATTTTAGTAGCAAAATTCAGCCATATGGATACGAGGCTTGTGGTACTGACTAGTATTAACTACAGTGTTGCTGTATATGAGATGTGGGTCAATCAGAAGAACAACAAACATTGAACAACTAGAAGTTGGTCCTACCAGGCAACAAAAAATATGCACAAACTTGGACTACTTTCTTTGGGTTCAGGAGATGATTGTCTGGTTATAAGGAGATGTCTTAATAATCAAGAAATTAATAGCTAGTGCCTTTGCAATGAATATGCATGTTTAAAATAGCAAGGGACTGGTCCAGGTGAAGTTGTGAAGTTGCAGCACCATTTTGTTTTAACAGAACTATCAACATGGATAAACAATTTTTGACAGGCAACTTTGTGGATTAATCTTTCAATTCAGAAAAGCATAGTTGATAACAAGATCTGTATCATGGGTCTCAAATGATTTCCTTTGGAACTTTTAATCCCCCCCAAGAAAAAATTGGTACTCACATTGTCCTCAAGAAAGAGACAAGTCAAGTGATCCTGCAGATGGCCTTTCATCTGATTTTATTCAGAAAAGGGACAACAAACATACAACAAGCAAGCAAGCAAAAGATCAAATGAAAAATGCGCAAATAGATAGTACCTTCCAAACTTGATTAAGTATAGCACTGCAATTAAGGACTGGACTTGGACCTTCTTTAGATGAAAAAATCTTCACTAAAAGCCGCTGCAGAAAACAACATGCAAGGAAGAAGAACCCAGAAGAATAGAAAACCATCAACTTCAATAACACAGGCATCCCGCTGCCAGTTACAGGGCTCTCCACTGACCTTTCAAGTAGGGAAAGCCCTGATAAACACAACTCTGCTTTGCTCTCAAAGTAAATTTTCAATTAATAAAAATAAAATAGTATACATGACTTGCATAATAATTTTCTTTGATTTTTACGAAGCCAGCTAATTCAAATTTCACGTAGATACCATACTGCAGTAGCCTCTTTTTCTCTTTTCTAATGCACATCATACAATATATTCTGGCCTCTGTGCAAAAAACCCAAATTAAACTTAGACTAGTACTGCATCTAGAAAGAGAGAGAAAGAGAGAGAGGCAAAAAAGCTGATATGCAACACGTGTAATGGTGGTTATCGTTATCTATATGCACATCAGAAGTACTTGCAGGACAAGAACGAAAGGATCAAAGAATGAGATCTGTCTTTCAGCCTAGAAGTGTGTTTGACAAAAGGGAAGAGATAATGGGTATCTTCCATCAAACAACTTTTTTATATGTATAGTTTTACATAAGCATTGCCATATATTTTTGCACAAAACGATCATATGAAATCCAGACAAGGTTACGGGGACAATAGTTTACCTTAGATGAAAGGGTAAGAATTACCCCCTTTCTTTCCACTCCTCTCTCATTAAAATCAATGTTATTAGCATGTGAAATATGTTACATGGTGCAATTTTGCAAGAACAAACACCTTTAACTCTTTCCCTCGTACTAAATGTCAGCACAAAAGTTTAAAACTTGTCCTGTCATAGGAAACTACCAGTGGAGCAGTGGGGGCTCACAAGAAATTAACTGCAATTACTCATACTTCCGTTCCAATAAAGAGTGCTTGAGCTTTCCAAATCATGCTAACAAATTAACTAAACAGTTTTCCACAATATAGATATGTCCACAATGATTTCAAGAAACTCACTCTGCGATAGTGAAAGCAAGAGTTATCGGCAACATGTAATGAAGCCCAATGTCTTGACTTGTTCAGCTCATTTAGGACCTGGAAACACAAGCAACACTGGGGCTGAGATACAAACAACAGTAAAATAATGATTGCAAGAAAACAACTAATAAGTTAATGCAGAAGACTGCAAATGCTAAGTATAGAATGCAAAACATGTAATAACTCTTAGCATTAAATTGCACTCTGCAGAAATGCAAATAGGCTGAAAGCAGTGCTACATTAGAACTCTTCGTGCCAAAAAAAAAGAGGAAATCAACCTGTGATATTGACATGTATGAAACTAACCAGCCCCTGTGATTCCATGCACGATAGTTCATTTTGTATTTCTGCAAGACAAATATGTACAATATCAATATGCTGAACAACCTTTTTATCCAGCCAAATCATCCCTTGCTTAGCCTGAATCCCCAAGATTTGCCATATGCAGGATCAGTAATATAACTATATTTTCCCTTATTAATATCAGACTCGGAGAATATTGCACTTGGTATCATCGAGAAAAAAAGTCTTCTATCATTTAATAGAACAAATGTCAAATTCGATCACATAGAAAAGTACAAAATGTTTCTAAAAATTCTGCTTCTGATCATAAGATAGCAAAATTATTCAAGAAAAACAAAGTGTGGGTTCACAACTACTTTTAGTTACTGCTTTGGAGGGGGGAATTATTGAGGTAGCTTTTTCACTATTAGTATTCAAGGGGTGGCTTGCAACATTAATTGTGAGCATACATTTAATCTACCAATAAGAAGAGTGTGAGATGACTAATTTTAAGCAATATTGTTGGCTACATGTTTGTGAAATGATTTCAGCCCCACCATGCTCACATGGAACGAAGACCCTAGAATGCCTCGAAAATCTCTCCATGAGAAATGTATCCACGACAAGGTGTCTGGCAAAAGAAGAGACAAGAACAAGAAGAAAGCAGTATGAAGAAAAGAAAGAAAAAAAAGCCTAAAGCTTTGAAAATCAATGCAACATATCTGCAATATCATCAAATTATCAGCTAGGAAGAAGTTATAAATTATATTTGCCCCATACAACAGTAAAAAATTTGGCAACAATACATAAAGCCATATCCAGACAAGAAGACATAGCTTGAGAATTACCAATCATCCAATAATGAGAGAAGAAGCAGAGGAGTTCAGAACTAGCACTAGCCAAGGGGATGAAAGGAATAACACCCTTCTACTGATTGACACATAATTTAGTCCAGGAAATGTGAGAACAGAATCAATTTAAAAAAACAAAAAAAAAAAATGAGAACACCTTAAACTAATAGTATCCAGTTCTGAATCTGAAAATAAACCTCAGCTATTTTTCCCACAAGATCAGATTCTTTCTCCACTACTTCTTGTAAATTTGGACACCTTTCAGCAATCATCCTAATTACCCACCTCCTGTGAAGGAAAAGTGTAACAGCATTAATGTATAAGAAGAAATCATTTTTGACAAAGAATCATAAAAATAGCTCTAACCAGTAAAAAACAGACACCAAAACCAAAGGCAGATTGATCTCATCTTTTCTTGATGTTGTTGATGTTCTCAACTTTGTGCCACTCAATTTTGTTAATTCCATATACTTGCACACATATCTGCATAGCTCTAACCGATAAAACACAGACACCAAAACCAAAGGCACATTGATCTCATATTTTCTTGCTGATGTTGATGTTCTCCATTTTGTGCCAATCAATTATGATAATTCCATATACTTGCATGCATATCGTCATAGGAATGATAAGCACTACAGAAATAGAAACATAATGAACCAACTGTTACCTTTGACTCCAGGCTTGTTCACTCTTAGGTGAATATGAAAGAATCAATGCTGAAAAGTGGAGTTCATCCATGTATCTTGAAAGATCTTGGTCTTTAGTCAAAACCATTTTCCTGCATCAAAAAGGCGAAGAACAAACATGTTCAATATCAAAAAGAAAAAAAAAAATGATATGATAGATTTCACCAAATAAGCCAAATAATACTAATCACAACTCAGGAAGATAATTTAAATTATAGCTTTAACTGTTGCAAGGTCCAGCACCACAGTTTGCTCTTCCCATAAAATACAAATAGTCCAAGCCAAGAAGCTATGCTATAATTGTTGATCCAAATAGCAAGGGGTAAATAGTTTTTTAAATCTTTATAATGAGACACTAAAATTACAATGTACATCTTGTCCATCAACGTTGATCCCATGTTTGAAACCTACCAATATCCACAGGCACAAGCACCATCATCAACATCAGACATTACTTATTCTAAGGTTTTCCATTATCAACATAGAGCATTCTTGTCCTCAATGACCAACTATATAGACAATTTCAATTATGTTGGCACACAGGCATGCAACCACATCCAACAACAAAGTCATGTGTATGTCCATGGAAAATATAAGCAGCTAGAACAGTTCAGATAGTGGAAGAAGAGAAGTGGAGATTTGTCAATGGTTGCTTTATTCATATACCAGGACTGAAAGACACTAAAATCCCCAAAGAGGTATGAGTTTTAGGTGCTAAATTAGTCAAACTCTATAGAGCTCAATACATTGTAGGATAGTTCTAAAGGTGCTTCTCTGAGTTTCAATCTACAAAGAGTAGCATGGATGTACCCGAGCTCTACATGACACATACTCTATCTTGTGGATCTGATTGGGATACAAACGTCCATAGATATTCATGTGAAATCCTAAATGTGTACACAAATGCAGAAACTGCCGGAAGGCTGTTAACAGGGAAAGCATAAGACTAAATCAAGCCTATTTTCAGCTTCATAGCCATGAGCTCTGATACATAGAAAATTGGAACAAACTCTGCAAGGAAGTAAGATAAAGGAAAACTTGAAACACAACAGACAAACAAGGTCTGAATTCCCGAGGGCATAGCAGAGAAAAATAACCTGGAATTCCAAGCAGTACCAAAGTGACAACTAAGCAACAAAAGTGCTCAGCTGTGCTTCATGACATCACTTTCTAGATTATCCTTCTCACTGTACACATTTCTCAAAATCTTGTTCTGTCTAACTGCATCCATAAATGAATGCTTAGCTGTATTGTATAGTGGAAAAAGGACCTCAGTTGAGATACCCAACTTATGATCTCTACACCAGAATCCCACTTTTCCAGTCTCTGGAAAATTGGCTCTTAACCTACAGGAGCTCACAATTCCACCTTCTGATTGCAATAACTCATCTTCACCGTGTTGATCCAGAGCAACAAACTGAGATGGGTGGATAAATCCCACTTCATCACTGCAACATCAGACATGATTCAAGTAAGAATTGAGACAGAGGTACATTAATTACAAGTAAGAATTGATCGAGAGCAACAAACAGGGATGGGTGGATAAATCCCACTTCATCACTGCACCACCAAATGGTTCAAGTAAGAATTGAGACAAAAGGTACATTAATCACAAGTGAAATGTACCAAGTTATCCAAGAAAAAACCATAAAAGGATTGTCAGGGAAAATTATGGAATTTAGATGGCATACAATTTTATCTGAATTTGCTAAGCTTATTTCACCTAATCAAAGATAATTCTTATTAACAAATTTGCACTCAAACCTAAGTGAATCACACTTCATAACTACACCCAACCCAAAAAAAAAACACAAATCAAATCCCGAATTGAGATATACCATGAAGAAAATTAAATAAAGTTGAAATACATTAAAGATCTATCCAAGTAAAACCCTAAATTTATTAACGAAAATGCAAAATCCCACTTCCCACCAGGCATATTCAAGTCGTAGATGAAACTGATGTACAATAAATAAAATAAGGATAACTTGACCCTAAAAAAACGTTTGAGAAAATTAAAGAATTTATATTTGCATATAAAATAATCTTCTTTTTAGAAAACAAGCAAATCAGAGAGAGAGAGAGATTGCCATTGAAATGGAACTTACATAAGAGGATCAGAATCCAAAATGTGCTCGAGTTCTAGCAACAGATTCAAACCCCTTCTGGTCAGAATATGAAGCTTTTGTCGTCATCTTTTTCTGAGCTCAGTAACTAAAACTGAGATTTTACTTTCTTTTTTTCTTTGGGTCCAAAATCTGAGATTTTTTATGTTGTCGTATCGCTGAGGAATGATTTGCGGAACGCTGCAGCCTCGTTAAAAGGTTGCTTTTGATCGCAATGCTAGCAGAACTGGACTGCACGGTAAACCGTCAAGGTTCAATGGTTGGAACTAACTGCAATTGTTAACTATATAAGCTCTGGTAGATATTTCCACAAACATCTTGCATGCAACATTAACACAACACTCCTTCCACTTTACTCTCTCCCCGCAAGAAATTTTGAAATTTGATCTCAGGATCTTAAATTCGAGCAATATACGAAAATAATCCTAAAAAAAAAAATTCCTGAAAAATCTACCGCACTCAACCAATATTCGTCAAGTTTTCTACACCTTACTAACACCAGTCGAGTGTTTCGAGAACTCGACTAATACCCTCACAGCAAAACCAAACTCACATTTAATTCTGATATCTAATCTCAAACGCTAATTCCCGTATCTAACTTTCCAATAACATATAATATCTAATTTTTTACCGATACAATCAAACTTAACAAACAAAACTATAACAATTTATAAAACAATTATCGATAAAACATAATATAATTTTTATTGATAAAAAATATATGAAATATAAATTATACAAGTTTTAACATTTTCTTCTTATCCTAATATAATATCTAATACCAAAATCTAATCTAGCATCTACACTATCATCATGAAATATTAGACTCAGGTTATATATCTGTGTGATCTATGAGATTTCAACATCAACGTCATGGGGCCAGTAAAAAGTGGTGGAGACATGTAAAATAAGGGTGATGCATTATGTCTCCCAATATGTGTTAATCCCTTGTCCATGTAAATATCAGGATGAGTTACCCTATGTAGAGCCCCCAAAGTCAAAACATAAGAGAAGTTATCAACCATAAGTGTGATGAAAGATGAAAACTCTACGTACCCGCTCGAAGGCCCTGCGATGTCGAGTGGAAGCTGAGATGTGGAGGGGTGAGAGTACGATAAATGTGGTGGTAGTGATGCAAGTTGTGGCGATGGTGGTGGTCTCCTAGGACATCCTTTGTCGTCCATGTCCTCAGTCCTCATGCTCTCCCTCGTCACCACCTTTAACTGGTCTAGAACTCAACATCTGTGTCATATCATGTGCTAACACTGCAATAATTGAGTCCGTCATCCCACCCACGTCGATATCGGAAGAGTCTCGTATTTGATGTAAAGTTTTTTACTATATGAAAGTATATATACGTAAATTAAACTAACAAATATAAGTTGTTGATATAAATAAAAAATTAGCAAATTATACACTTACCACATAAGTCAAATAAGCTTTTCGATGACCTATGAAGCGGCGGGTGATGATGCGAAACCAAAGGCCATAAATAGGATCAACCGTGGGTCCAAGTGATGTGTCAAGTGGAGTTAGGTGGTTGCGTTGCACTATCCAAATGTCAACATATCGTGCATGCTTAATGGACTAATCAATCTCCTATGAACCATATGTGCTAGTCTCGTGAAATCGATTTTCAGTATCACAATCCATCGGAATATACTGTATAGCTCCAAATTGACGGATCACTTTATAGGAGAAATGTCACTCCACTATACTAAAGTAGATTAGTGATACTCGAGCGTGCTAAATATCCCTACTTTCATGACAGTAGTGAGGAGGGAAGACAATACATTTGCAATGTAGAGCACCCATACAATCTGATTACTCGACTACCTATAAAATATCTCCCTACACACTGTAACCACTCGAGTAGGTAACCACTCGAGTAGGTAGGATAGTCACATCAAACTATGCCTTCCATCGCAAAACTAGCGGACCATCCTCTTCCATAATCAAAAGTGATCACCTAATGAGAGGTAAACTTTGAGTTTCCAGCCAAAGGTTGTAAATTTCAAATTTCACTAAATTTTACTTACGGATTTAGGGTTTTTAAGGGTAGGCCAGGGTGTATAGTGGTCGCCAAAGGTGATGGAGGTGGTGGATTGCGTGAGTGGTAGAAAGGGATAAGTTTGGGGTGATTTTTTACTAGACCAAGGAAGGAGAGGTGGATTTCCGTGGTCGACAGAGGAGTGACCAGAGATGCAGATGGGGTCATGGAATGTCATGGGTTTTGTCTTACAATTTGCGAAAAGGAGCGGAGAGAGAGAGGAGAGAGAAATAAAAGGATTAAGTCCAGTTAACTAGATTGCACGAGCCCCTCCGTGATTTCATGTCATGAACCGACAATGAGGGAAGAGAAAAGAAGCTATCTTTGCAACCTTGCTCAAGAGACACAAAAACAGAGCATCATGAAATGCAGGGGAAAGATGGTGGAGTCTACTATAGATGGTGTTGGGTGTCATGGAAAGTGGTTGTAAGTGAGAGAATGAAGGCAAGAGAGAAGGGAGAAAATGAGATTGAGAAAGAGTTAGAGAGAGGGGGTTAGAGAGAGAGAGAGAATAGAAATAGAGGGAAAGGGAGAGAAATAGAGATAAGAAAACTGATCTATTTATGTCGTTTATTGCAGGTCCAACAAATTATTTATACACATTATGGGTTGGTTGTTTAACTAATCTAACCTATTTAACTAACTTCTGTTATTACAACTTAACTGACTATTGTTGGTTAGGGTAGTTGATGAAGTAACATAGTTGGCTGGAGTAGTTGATGCAGTAGCCATTACTTTTAAAATGCTGAAATCTACATCTGCTTAATTCTATTGTCTGTTACATCCCTTTTTAAGCATCCCTTGTCCTCAAGGGTGAAAAAAAAAAAGAAAGAAAATTGAGCTTGACTATAATGATGGATGAGTCGACTGCAGTAGTAAAAACTTTTTTTTATTATTATTTTTTTATGTCTCTTCTTTTTATTGTATTTCATTTTCTTTTTTGTCATCTTGTATTTCTCTTTATCTTCCAGTTCTTCCAAAACAATATCGAAGACATCATCTGAAACCGCTTCCTCCACCTCTTGTTGATTCTTGGTAGCAGTTATTTTGCTTCCAAGTTTATGTAGGTATTCTTTCGTCTGAGTGAGAAATGATAAGAGAACATTATATGTCAGATTATTATTGCTATTCATCATTATCGGTGACCTAAAATAATCATATTTCCTAAAGAATAATGGGAAATCAAATAGTGGCTCATGATATTTCCTAGTTGAACCTGCATCTTTAGCCTGGGAAGTGGTGCTTGCTTGTATGGTTTTTTTGACTTGCACTGCAATAGATGCAATTATCTTGCCCTTATCCAGATTTACATCATTTTGAACTGCACTTTTCTAGAAACCACAATCAACTTCATGATTCGATTTGCAAGATATTGTAAAGACTTGTTACTCCTCCTTTGCTGTAGAGACCCCAGTTCCTTCATCACAGATACTGGACCTTGAATTATATGAGTTGAGATCATTGGTTCTTATTCCCAGTAAAACCTTCGTCTCTAGAGAATCTTTGTCTAGTTGCTGAAACCACAAGTGAGGGGACCTTCTCACTACTATCATTCTGCCTTAAATTATTTGTTTTGTTGGTGTCTGATTTCTTTTCGTTTTATTATTCTCTTTTCACCAAAGTTTTGATATTTTCATCGATACAAAACTTTTTCAATAAAATGTTCAATTTTTCTTCAATGTCTACCATGAGAGTGTTAATCCTTTTGTCATGTTCCTCCCATTTTCCTTCGATTCTTGTTTATAAATCTCTTGTTTTTTTTTTTTTTTTTATATTTCTCAAACCAATTATCTTATAACATTGACTATATTAAGAATCGTTTGTTGTAATACCAATTTGTCATGAACCAGTAATGAGAGAAGAGAAAAAAAGTTGTCTTTGCAATCTTGCTCAAGAGACACAAAAACAGAGCATCATGAAATGCAAGTGAAAGAGGGTGGAGTTGTACTGTGGATGGTGTTGGTTGTTGTGGTAAGTGGTTGTAAGTGAGAGAATAAAGGTAGGAGAGAAGAGAGAAAGAGTTAGAGAGAGGGGTTAGAGAGAGAGAGAATAGAAATAGAGGGAGAGGGAGAGGAAGAGAAACAGAGAGAAGAAAATTGATCCATTTATGTCTGCTTATTATAAGTCCAACAAACTATTTATACACATTATGGGTTGATTGTTTTACTAATCTAACCCACTCAATTAAACTTTTTTTATTATAGCTTGACTGACTATAGTTAGTTAGGGTAGTTGATAAGATAGTATAGTTGGTAAGAGTAGATAATACGGTAGCCGTTATTTTTAAAATGTTGAGATTTGCATTTGCTCAATTCTATTGTCTGTTATATTTCAAAACTTGACTTGCTCAATGTATTTGTAGTTTTCGCTTTGTGGTCTGCTCGTTTAGAGTTTAATTAACATTTTTTTTGCCAATGAACTTTAACTTAACTGACACCTTCTCGTCTCCTTTGTAAAGAATCTCTTACAAGTTGTGGAGTAAATCAATAATTAAATAAGAAATAATCTTTCACTCAAAATCAAACCAAATCAAAATATTACTCTCTTTTCCTTAAACCCCAACTAGGACCAACAATTAGCCCGGACTGGCCCAAAATAGGTCCGTTTTAAAAGATCGAGCTCAGCTCATTTTAGGGTCGGGTTAAACTCGGGTCCATTATTTATACCCATTTTAATTATGGGTCGGGTCTTAATACCACTGAGGCTTGGCCCATCATATGACCAGCCTGTTTAAAATTAAATATTTGGTTTTTATTATGTTATAAGGTTTTAGCAACGTTTTGCTTATTTTAGTGCTTTGATTTATGGAAATTAAATGATGAGAGAGTTTCCATGTTCCCACCATTGTTGTTCTAATTTGTCCTCGGAAGCAAATAAGAATGGAGTGTCTTGGAGAGGCAACATCGAGAGAGACAAAAACCCCTGCAACATTTTGTTTCTGTGAACCGAATAGCCGCATCTCCGGAATCATCCATTATTCCACCATCTTTATCACCGTCAAAGAATGAAAGTAATTGCCAATGAAGATCAATCCATGGATGAAGATGTTAGATCTGCCAACTGATTGGAACGATTCCTCCATAAACTCTTTAATTTCGTCAATTCCTTACTATCAATTACAAAGTCGTCCAAGAGAATCTCTTCAAAATTGGTCGTTATCGACAAGTTATGTGTGCCGACGATAGTCCAAATAGTTCCTTCGTGCTATTTCCTCTTCAAATCTGCAACAAATTGATGGGATTGTTATAGGTTCAAAGTTGTTCTCACTGGAGTCTGACAATGAAATCGATCTCTAAAGAAGAACGGATGGTATCGGCAAAGAAGACATTCCTGTCGATGGCCATTGTTGTTGTGGTGTTAATGGCGGCTATCGATGTCGAAAAAAGACGACAAAATTTGAAAGCATTGAGATCGATCATCTTTGGTTCCTCTTTCTCTCTCTCTCTCAGAGTTCTTTGGGTCATTCGAGCTCGAGCTTAGCCCGAAAAGAGCCCAACGCCCTTTTCATTTTTTATGGGTTGAGTTCAAGCCTTTATTATTTGAACTTTTTCGAGTCAGACTCGAGCTCGGACTCATGAAATTTTAAACGGGTTGAGCCCGAGTTTTATAAAACCCAACTTAGAAAACTCGATTGCCAGCCCTAACCTCAACATCCAAAACCCTAAAATGAGCAAGAATTGCATCATCTCACTCTTAATTTAAAACCCACTATCACTATCTTTGTATTTTTTTAATAAGCTACCAATAAATAGTAATTACGTTAAATTTGACTATATTTGATTCGACCTGAATTGTTTTTTATGTTAAACTTGATTAAATTTGGCTTGGTTCAAGTTAAACCTTTAAGAGATAAAATTCTCCAAACACTTGTTTCACACTATACACAAAATTCAGATCTGAAATTTTATTTAAAGAGTACTGGTGTTAGGACCAACTAGGAATTGATACTATCACTTCACGATCTCTTAATCCAAATTAAATTAATATTTTAAATCTATGACCTATTTTTTTAATCTTGGTTTCATCAATTTAGTGTGAATGAGTAAAGTTTTTAAAACATTCCCTCTTTTATTTGTATTTCTAGAAAATGATTAGAAATGTTATTAAAATATGAACAAATATCGATAATGGGGTACTTTTAATCATTAAATATTTGGTTTTTATTATGTTATAAGGTTTTAGCAACATTTTGTTTCTTTTAGTGCTTTGATTTACGGATATTAAACGATGAGAGAGTTTCCATGTCTTGACCATTGTTGTTCCTATTTGTCCTTGGAAGCAAATAAGAACGGAGTATCTTGGAGAGGCAACATCAAGAGAGATAGAAACCCCTACAATATTTTGTTCTGTGAACTGAACAGCTGCGCTTTTGGAACCATTTGTTACTCCACCATCTTCATCGCCGTTAAAGAACGAAAGTAATTGCCAATGAAGATCAATCCATGGATGAAGATGTCGGATTTGCTGGTTGATCGGAACAATTTTTCCACAAACTCTTCAATTTCATCAATTCCTTATTGTCAATTACAACGTCGTCCAAGAGAATCTCTTCAAAATTGGCCGTTATCAAATAAGCTACGTGTGCTAGCGATGGTCCAGATAGTTTCTCTGTGCTATTTCCTCTTCAAATCCGCAACGAATCGATGGAATTGTTATAGGTTCAAAGTTGTTCCTGTTGGAGTTCGATAATGAAATTGATCTCTAAAGACGAATGGATGGTATTAGCAGAGAACACACCTTTAGTCGATAGTCGTTGTCGCTATGGTGTTAACGGCAACTATCGATGTTGGAAAGCACTGAGATCAATCATCTCTGGTTCCTCTCTTTCTCTCTCTCTCTCTCTCTTTCAATTCTTTGGGTCATTCGAGCTCGAGTTTAGCCCGAAAAGGGCCCAAGGTCCTTTTATTTTTTTTGGGTTGAGTTCAAGCCTTGATTATTAAAACCTTCTTGAGTCAGGCTCGAGCCCAGACCTATAAAATTTTAAACTAGATAAGCTTAAGTTTTGTAAAGTTTGACTCAAAAAACTCGATTCCCATCCCTAACCCCAACATCCAAAACCGTAGAATGAGCAAGAACTGCATCACCTCACTCTTAATTTAAAACCCACTATCACTATCTCTATTTTTTTTTAATAAGTCATCAGTATGTGATAATTATGTTAAATTTGACCAAATTTGATTCAACCTGAATTGCTTTTTATATTAAACTCGATTAAATTCGGTTCGATTCGAATTGAACGCTTAAGGGATAAAATTCTCATAACGTTTGTTTTCACTATACACAAAATTTGGATCCAAATTTTATTTAAAGAATACCAGCATTAGGACCAACTGGGCATTGATACTATCACTTCACGATCTCTTAATCCAAATTAAATTAATATTTTAAATGTATGACCAATTTTTTTAATCTCGATTTCATCAATTTAGTGTGAATGGATAAAGTTTTTAGAACATGCCTACTTTTAATGGTATTTCTAGAAAATGATTAGAAATGTTGTTAAAAGATGAAAAAATATCGATAAATGGGGTAATTTTGCATCATTTTACTAAGCTTTTAATAAAAAGTGATTTTCTGGATTTTTGATTTTGTTAACTAAGACACCTTATTCGTCTATAAAATAATCCATTAAACTTAAATAAATACAAATGTCTATTGAAATTTCAATGCAAGCACTCAGAGTTCGAGAAAAGTCAAATGATGCAACTCGCTCATAAGTATGCCAAAGTCCAAGCGAATCAACATAGAAAGGAAAAGTGTTATAATAATATTATATAATATTATAGTCAAAGGTCTCATGAGACAAGTCACTACTTGATTTATGGGTAAGACAAAAATCAAGCCCAATTTAAACCACATCAACAAAGCTTTTTTGCTCAAAAAGTAAGAGAAATATTATATTAATGTAAAAGATCTTCTAGGATCAATGATAATTAGCTACTAGAATATTGTTCAGACACAAATCTGTAACAATCCCACTATAGAGAGTGATAAAAAGATATAGGGGTTTAGAGGGAGAATTAAGAGATAGAGAAAGAAAGAGAGAGAATACAAGAAAGAGAATGAGAGATTTTATTGCATTCTATTTCATTTCATACCATTACATGTATTGGATATTACTATTTATACTAATTTTGTTAACTAATGCTACTGACCATTTAATCAATTCACCTAACTACTAACTAATATTTCTAATTATGATTAACTATTAATCAATTATAGTTGTTACAATTTTTCCTCCCTCGAAGACATTCTTTTCCTCAAGAATAGAAAACAAAGAATTGAATTTTGAATCCATAAATCTTGAATAAAGATTTGTATTTGCGTTGAGAGATAAGATGATAAAAACGAACCACAAATGTGACTTGAGTTGTCGAGAGAGTAGTGGGAGCAAAATAGAGATGAGAGAACTTGAAAAAGATCTTTCTTGAATTTCTTTTTGGTGAAGAATTTTGTTCGATGAACAATAGAAGTTCAATTTTTGAAAACTTTGGTAAGAACTTACCATCAACAACTTCTTTCTTGGACAATAGAAGTTCAATTTTTAAAAATTTTGGCAAGAACCTACCATCAACAACTTTTTTCTTGAACAATGAAAATTCAATCTTTGAAAACTTTGGCAAGAACCCGTCATCAACAATTTCTTTATTGGATAATTGAAATTCTTCTATTCTTAACATTTCTTCACTAGAAGTAGGTAAAATAAGAGATTTAGAAAATATTTTAACACCTTGTTTTTCTATGAAATTTGGTATTATTTCTTCACTCATTTGATTTGTTTTGTTGCTTTCTAATTCTTTTTCATTTTCTTACTCCTTTTCCACCGTCAACATTGCTTCAATAGGGGTAGATATGATAGAAAATTTACTTCTACATATTTTTTGAACTTATCTTTGAATACAAACTTTTTGATACTAACGAAGTTGTCATCCATTCTTGTCAAAAAACTTTCTATTTTTCGATCTAGTTCCTCTATTTTTCGTTCCCAATGGAGACGATTTTCGGTTTTCTCTACTATTTTCTCAAAATTTACCTAGAAACATAAGTTTTGATATCAATTTGTAACAATTTTACTATAGAGAGTAGTAAAAAGATATAGAGAGAGAGAGAAAAAGGGGTTTAGAGAGAGAATTAAGAGATAGAGAGAGAAAAACTAGAGACATAGAGAGAGAAATAGAGAGAATACAAGAGAGAGGAGAGATTTTATTACATTTTATTTTATTACATGTCATTATATGTATTAGATATTACTATTTATACTAATTTTATTAACTAATTCTACTAACCATTTAAACAATTCATCTAACTAATAACTAATATTTCTAATTATGATTAATTATTAATCAATTATAATTATTACAAAATCCTTCTAATACAACTCCTTTTTTTTTCATCGATCGTTATTCAGATTTTATCCATTTAATTCAGTCCGAGTACTGTGGGACCCATTAAAGAGTTGGCTATTTCAAATCATTTTTCTTTATTCTTAAGATTCAAACTCGAGACCTTTGATTAAGGAAGTAAGGTACATGACCATTTAACCCAAAAGAATTTGTTCTTATATTCATTATATCTACATTTCTATGAGACAAAAAGAAAAAAAGGAAAACTTGGTGAATTACCAGAATTTAGCATATACTAACGCAATATAGAAAGAAAAAAAAAATCAATCAAATTACAATTGATGAATGCAGAATAAAATGCTGGCACTTGTTATTAAATTAAGCACACATTAACTAAATCAACATATCATATCTGAATATTTCAAATACTAACAAATAGACAACAAATAAGTCAATTAGCAACTAATTTGAATTGTTAAAAATTATTGATTTATTTCCAAAATTTCAAATTATCGAATAACTCTTCTTATCAAAAGGCTAGCATAGCTTGAATGACTCCAAGGAGGGAGAATAAAAAGAGACTCCAAAACAAAGGTCAATCGAAGGACTGAGTCAAATATCAAAGCTAATATGAAAATTGAGTCAAATATCAAAAGTCATTTTGAAAGACAAATTAAATATTTAGGTTAGCGTTAAGATAAAATTCATTTTGAGAAACAAATCAAATATCGAAATGTTAGTAAATACTTAGGTGGTGTTTGGTTGAAAGGATCAAGAATGCGATTGAAACCTATATAAGTTATTTGGATTAATAGAATGAGAATAAATGTATGAGAATGAAACACCCAAAACAAGGGTTTTGTAAAATCCAAATAAAAACTTGGTTTTGATTGAAACCCATGTTATAAACCTAAGAAAAATACCTGACCACTTCTTTACCCTTTCAGTCGATGCCTCTTTTTCTTTTTCCACCATTTCTCTTTCGCAAACTTTCCTCTCAAGTCTCCTATGGCTGCTATGTGATCAAATCTCATAGAACAAAACACATGAAGAACTATCTTGAGATTTCATGGGAGAGATTAAATACGATAATAAATTATGGGTGAGTCGTGTTTGATCAATTTTCCCATTCAAAGACTTTGATTCCTCAGTTTTGATTCTTTAGGTTGGATTGATGATTGCACTTTATTTATGATTATTTTCTTTGATTACTTGCCTCCAAATTTCATTTGATTTCCTTGAAAATACTTATAAATGGATGAAAACTTTCTGAATTGGAATCTTCAAATTAAGAATGTTCTCCTACCTTACAAGATATTTAATTCCTCTTAGACTTTCTAATTTCTTTTATTTTGTTCTTCTTTCTGGAACAGTTGCTGACCCTTTCAAAGATGATGTCTACATGTTTGTTGAAAAACACTACAAAATTGATGAATGCAAATATGGAAAGATGTATTGTTAAATACTTACCTTCTTAGGGATTTGCCATAATTTTTTTTTAATTTTTTCTTACATTTTTATTAAAGGTAAAATTGAGAATTATATAATTTTCATTCCAAAAGATATACAAACCAAATATCCATAGTGATAATTATATCCATTCTAAAATTTGAACCAAATAGATAATATCAGAATCAATTTTTTCATTTCATTCTCAAAATTTATGATTTCGAATTCAATTGTGATTCCCAAATGCGAACCAAATAGCCCCTTAGATGGCTGAAAACAAAAGGTGATAAATAATCATCAGATAAATAAATTATTTGAAAAAATAAAAAATTTTAAGTAAACTTTTGGTGCTTCAAATATCATATAACAAGGTAATCATAGATAAAGATATTATATCACACTTGCAAATTATAAGTGCAGCCGACAGAGATAAAAGGTTGTATTGTTAAATACTTACATAGCAAATCAAAGAAAATGTGTATTGTTTAATACTTACCTTCTTAGGGATTTGCCATAATTTCTTTTTTATTTTTTTCTTATATTTTTTATTAAAAGTAAAATTGACAATAATATAATTTTTTTTCCGAAAAATATACAGACTAAATATCAATAATAGTAATCATATCCATTCTAAAATTTGAACTAAATAGATGATATTAAAATCAATTTTTTCACTCCATTCTCAAAATTTATAATTTCGAATTCAATTATGATTCCCAAATGCAAACCAAATTTCCCCTTAAATGACTAAAAATGGAGGATGAAAAAATAAGTATCAAATAAGTAAATTATTTGAAAAACAAAAATTTTAAACTTTCGCTTTTCAATTTGATCAATTCTCAAAAACCATTAACGCTTCAAATATCATATGACAAGGTAATCATATATAAAGATATTATACCATGCTTGCAAAGTATAAGTGCAGCTTACAAAGACAAAAGTGTTATACAATTGATACAGAAACAAAGATTTATATATTAAAGAGAAATTTGAATAGTGTACAGTGAAAGAAACTTCTTGAGTTCTTTCTCAAGTTCACCTCAAGCTCTTCCTTAAGTTTTTTTTCTCCAAACTTCCCTTGAAGCTCTATTTATAGTGTTTGAATTGGCTTCCCTTAGAAACTTCACTTGACTTCCTTTGCCAGGTTTGTTTGGCTTTCTTTGGAAGCTTTGTATGAAGCTTCCCTTGAAAGCCACTCAAAACTTCTTTTAGAAACTATCTTTGAATCTTCTTTTAGAAACTTTTCGAGACTTCTTTCTAAAACTTTCTGACACGTATCCTATAAACTGACGAGTCATCAGAAACTCGTGTTTTGATAAATGTCTTATCATGACAGGGCAGTGGTAAAATTGTATACCTCAATGGACATCCACCAAATTATTCAAAATTCATAACACTCCCCCTTGGATGTCTATTATACAGAGAATAAGTCTCGTTAAAACCTTACTAGGAAAAAACCCAGTGGAAAAAAAATTCTAGTAAAGGAAAAGAAGTACATTATTCTAAGTGCATTTACTCCCCCCGTTGAGAATATCTCTTGAGATCTTTAAACCGATACATTCTAATTCTTTTCACCAATTTTTTGAATACAGCAGTCGGTAGTATTTTGATAAATAAATCTGCTAAATTTTTACTTAATCAAACTTGTTGCACATCAATTTCACCATTCTTTTAAAGGTCATATGTGAAGGAAATTTTTGATGAAATATGTTTAGTTATCTCTCTTGATATATCCTCATTTAAGTTGAGTAATGCATACAACATTGTTCTCGAACAATGTCGTAGGAATATCTTTATTGGAAGACAGTCCGTAATTCTTCAAAATATATTGAGTCATTGATCTCAGCCAAACACATTCTCGACTTGCTTCATGAATTACTATGATCTCAGTATGGTTTGAGGAGGTGACGGCTATAGATTGTTTTGTGGATCGCCAAGAAATAGCAATACCGCCATATGTAAATAAGTATTCAGTCTGAGATCATGTTTTGTGAGAATCAGACAAAAATTCAGTATTGGCATATCCGATTAATACTAATTTGGAATTAATTGAATAGAATAGGCCAAGATCAATCGTTCCTCGGAAATATCAGAAAATATGCTTGATCTCATTCTATTGTCGTCGTGTTGGGGAAGAACTAAATCTTGCTAATACATTTACAGCAAATGATATATCAGGTCTTGTACAATTAGTAAGATATATAAGTGCTCCAATAGCACTAAGATATGGTATTGCAGGACAAAAAAATTCTTCATCCTTTTCTTGTGGTCTGAAAGGGTCTTTTTCAACATCAAGTGATCGAACAACCATTGGAGTACTTAATGGATGTGTTTTATCCATGTAGAAATGTTTTAAAACTTTGGACGTATAATTTGATTGGTGAATGAATATTCAATATTCCAAATGTTCGATTTGTAAGCCAAAACAAAATTTTGTTTTCCCAAAGTTCTTGGTCTCAAATTCTTTTTTCAAATATTCAGCGATTTTGGAAATCTGTTCAGGAGTTCCAATAAGATTCAGATCATCAACATATACCGCAATGATCACAAAACTTATTTCAAATTTCTTAAGAAAAATACAATGACATATTGGGTCATTTGTATATCCTTTTTTCAGTAAACAGTCACTTAAACGGTTATACCATATTCGTCTTGATTGTTTTAAGCCATATAATGATTTTTGTAATTTGATGAAGTAAATTTCTCGAGAATTTTGGTCACATACTTTAGACATTTTAAATCCTTCAGAGATTTTCATATAAATATTATTTTCTAATGTTTCATATAGGTAAGCAGTGACTACATCCATTAAACGCATCTTAAATTTTTCATATATTATTAAAACCACAAGAAAACATAATATAATTGCATCCACCACAGGGAAATACGTTTCATCATAATCAAGGTCTGGTCTTTGTGAAAACCTTTGTGCTACAAGACGTGCCTTATATCATACAATTTCATTTTTTTTCATTTCATTAACGTACAAATACCCATTTATATCCAACAGGTTTTACACCTTCAGGTGTTTAGACTACAGATCCAAAAACTTTACGCTTAGCCAACGAATCCAATTCAGATTGGATTGCTTCTTTCTATTTTGGTCAATTATCTCTTTTCTGACATTTCTCAATAGATTTTAGTTCAAGATCCTCTATTTCTTCCATAATATTGTGCTATATTATATGTAAAAATATCATCCACAACTGTTTCAATTCTATCCCAACATATCTTCGTTGTGGTGAAATTTATGGAAGTTTCTTTTACATACTCTTCAGGAGTTTGAAATTTGCACTCTTCAGGAGTTATGTCAGACTCTGCAGGAGTCTGAATTTTGTCATTAGTAATCTCATGAGATTCTTTATCATTTGATCCCTTTAAATGATCATGATCAGTAGATACTTTTTTCTTTCGAGAATTTTTATCTTTGGTGCCAAAAGGTCTTCTACACTTCAAATATGTATTAGACTCATTTGCTATAATACTTGGAGATTGTCTAGCTGAAAAATCAAATTTAATTGGTGCATTTTCTGCAGGAAAATGCGATTTCGTGACTCTTTTAGAGTTAGTGAACACGTTAGATAATTGAATTGCAATCTTCTACAAACTGATTATTCTTTAAACTTTAAGTTCACAATCTTTTGTACGAGGATCAAGAGATGTCAATGGTAATACATTTCATATAATTTTCCTTTTCAATTGTTCTTGTCCTCCCTTAATACTGAGAAATTTGTTTCATCAAAATGATAATCTGCAGATCTTGCAGTAAAATTGTTTCCTATCAAAAGTTCAAGATATCGAATAATAGAGGGTGACTCATATCCAATGTATATTCTCAATCTTCTCTGGAACTCCATTTTAGTTCGTTGCGGTGTCACTATAGGATCATAAACTGCACATCCAAAAATTCTTAAATGGGAAATATTGGGCTCATAACCAAAAGTTAATTGTAGAGGAGAGTACTCATGGTAATGTGTTGGTCTTAAAAGTATAAATGCCGTTGCATGTAAAAAAGCATGTCCCTAAACTGAAATTTGGAGTTTAGTTCTCATCAATAATGGTGTAGCAATCAATTGCAATCTTTTTGATAAATAATTTAGCTAAACCATTTTGTGTATGAACATGAACTATAGGATGTTCAACTTTAATACCAATAGACATACAGTAGTCATCAAAAGCATGAGACGAGTATTCACCAACATTGTCTACCCGAATTGTCTTAATCGGATAATCCGGAAATTGTGCTCTTAACTTAATGATTTGAGCAAGAAGTCTCGCAAATGCCAAGTTGCGAGTTGATAGTAGACAAATATGTGACTATCTTATGGATGCATTAATTAATATCATAAAATATCTAAATGGTCCACATGGTGGGTGAATTGGTCCACATATGTCACCATGAATTCTTTCTAGAAATCTAGGAGATTCAGTTTCTACTTTGATTGATGAAGGTCTCGTAATAAATTTTCCTTGAGAACAAACAGTACATATGAATTCATTTGATTTCAACACCTTTTGATTTTTCAATGTATGACCATGAGAATTTTCAATTATTTTTCTCATCATAATTGATCCAGAATACCCTAGTCGATCATGCCAGATAATAAAGTCTTTATGATTAGTAAACTTCTGGTTTACTGAATGGTGTATTTCGACTGTATTAATTTTAGTATAATATAAGCCATAGTAAAGAGATGGTGCTTTCTCTGTGTAAGTTTTTTTCGAGAAATAATAATTGTAATACATAATACTCAATATTGTTATTATTCATTGTCTCAATGTGATATCTATTTTGACGGATATCTCTAAAACTTAGCAAATTTCTAAGAGATTTAGTAGAGTATAATGCATTATGTATAATTAAATTTGTTCCTTCAGGGAGACATATATTTGCTCTGTCGAATCCTTCAATCAATCTTGCAGTACCACTTATGGTATTGAAATATGTTTCTGTCAACTTCATGTTAGAAAATTATTTTTATTAAATATCATATGAGTTGTAGCGCTATCAATCAGATATATATCTTCTTTATTTCTCATACATTCTAAATTATCAACAATATCCATATTTTATTTATGAAGAAAATAAAAGAGATAATTAATTTGTTTGTACAGAATTATAAACAAATAAATCAATTAGAAATAAATTGTATCATATTGCAAAGATATTAAAAATAACTTATTCATTTATAACATAAATCTAGATATTTCCATCATTGATCAGATAATCAATTTTTTCTTCAGGGTGTTCAAAGAAATCAGCCATATCAATATGAGTTATATCTATGTTAGTATCATTACATGAGTTGATAAAATTTGTTTTCACATCTTTATTTTTCTTCTTTAAAGAGGCTTGATATAGTTCAATATGATGTTTTGGAGTTCAACATACACGTGACCAATGCCCCTTGGCACCGCATCAATAGCAGACATTATCAGAATCTCTTGAGAGTTTCTCTTTTTCTTTTCTATCACTATCATCCCACTTCTGGTGGTGATGTTTATCCTTTTGATTTGATCAACCATTGATACGATCATCATTATTGTAATGGACGCTTCGTCCATAACCATATCCACGTCCATGATCGCGTCCATGACCGCGACAACGACCTCGACCTTTTCCATATTCATATCTAGTCACATTCGTTTCAGGGAATATACTACTACCAGTTGGTTGAGTCTCGTGATTCTTCATCAATAATTCATTATTTTGCTCGGCCACAAGAAGATATGAAATCAATTCAAAATATTTTCTGAATCTTTTTTCTCGTTATTGTTGCTGCAAGAGTAAGTTCGATACATGAAAGGTGGAGAAAGTTTTTTCTAACATATTTTCTTCAGTTATGTTTTCTCCACACAATTTCAATTGGGATGCGATTTTAAATATTGCAGAATTATAGTCACCAATGGACTTGAAATCTTGTAGTCTCAGATATATCCAATCGTATCGTGCCTTAGGAAGAATGACCATCTTCAGGTGGTCATATCTTTCCTTCAAATTTTTTCATAACTCAAAAGGATTTTTAACAGTAAAATATTTTGCATTCAAATTTTCATCAAGATGATGCCGAATGAAAATTATTGTTTTTGCACAATCTTATACAGTAGCATCTTTTGTTTTGATGGTGTCTCCAAGACCCATCGCATTTAGATGCATTTCAATATCAAGAACCCATGATAAATAATTCTTTCCAGAAATATCAAGAGATAAAAATTCAAACTTAGCAAAATTCGTCATAAAAAAGAAATCAATAAAAACGTAACTCAGAATCGTGAACAGTGATACCTTCTTTTCTACTACGTTCACGAAGGTAGATATTTGGTTAAACTTAGTTTCATGTTTTGACAAAATTTCGTATTGATAACGTGTTATAAAATTGATATAGAAACAAAGATTTATATTTTAAAGAGAAATTTGAACAGTGTACAGTGAAAGAAACTTATTGAGTTCTTTCTCACTGTCTCCTCTCATTTCTCTCTCAATCTTGTTCATTTTCAAGTTCACCTCAAGCTTTTCCTTAAGTTTTTTTTTCTCTAAGCTTCCCTTGAAACCCTATTTATAGTTATTTGAACTTGGTTTCCCTTAGAAGCTTTACTTGATTTCCTTTGCAAGGTTTGTTTGGCTTCATTTGGAAGCTTTGTATGAAGCTTCCCTTGAAAGCTACTCAATACTTTTTTTAGAAACTATTTTTGAATCTTCTTTTAGAAGTTTTCAAATACTTATTTCTAAAACTTTCTGACACGTATCTTATAAGCTGGTGAGTAATCAGAAGTTCGTGTTTTGACAAATGTCATGTCATGATAGGACAGTGGTAAAGTTGTATATTTTAATAGATATCCACCAAATTATTTAATATTCATAACAAAAAGATTATATTGTTAAATACTTACATAACAAGTTAAAGAAAAGAGGTGTTGTTTAATACTTACCTTTGTAAGGATTCGCCATTGGTTTTTTTTTTTCCCCTACATTTTTTTATTAAAAGTAAAATTAATAATTATATCATTCTCACTTCAAAAAATATACAAATCAAATAACAACAATGATATTCATATTTATTTCATAATTTAAACAAAATATGTGATATAAGAATCAATTTTTTCATTCAATTCTCAAAATCTTTGATTTTGAATTCAATTCTTATTATCGAATATGAACCAAACAACCCTTAATAACTGAAAGTGGAGGGTGATAAATAAGTATCAGATATGTAAATTATATGAAAAATAAAAATTTTAACCTTCCACTTTTCAAATTGATCAATTTTCAAAAACTATTAGCGCTTCAAATATCATGTGATAAAGTAATGACAGAGAAAGATATTATGCCATGTTTGTAAAGTGCAAGTACAACTTATAAAGACAAAATGTTGTACTGTTAAAAACTTACAAAGCAAGTCAAAGAAAAGAGGTATTTAATACTTACCTTCTTGGGGATTTGCCATAATTTTTGAATATCTAAAAAATTTTCAATTCATAACTGGGTTTGTATTTTTTTATCATAGATTCATACTTTTCACCTGATTTGGACATAGATTTCAAAAAATATATAGCACTACACAGAGTATTTCTTAAATAAATAAAAATATTTTGAAATTGGATTTCGATCTCTCAATTTTTAAAAATTGTACATTTGCTTTTAAACTTTTAAAAACTACACTTTGACACGAAAAGATTTTAAAAGTTTTCTAAAATGCACCTAAAGGACTTTTTTAATAAAGAAATTAAATTTCGTAAATTTTCAATATTTGCATGAAAAATGAATAACTAAAAAAGATATGTTGTCATTAATGTGAGGTAAATAGTTGTGGAAAGAGAAAATGGAAGATGATAAAAATACTAATGTGGGCATTTTAGTTAATTTATAAGTTAAAATAAAATATTTTATAAAAAAATGTATAAAAAAGTTGGAGTAGAGTTACTTTCTTTCAAGCATTTTATACTATCTAAACATTTTTAGAGCATCTTTGGCTCAACTTAGACTCTTCAAGACATACGAAAATTTATGAAATTTGTTTTGCAATTTTTTTTTTCTAAAATAGGTTATAAGTTTTTAAAATAAGATGTTTAAAACTTATAAATTATATAAGAAAAAAATAGTTGTTCCAATCAACTTTTCTTTTATGCAATTTATAAGTTGTCTTATTTTGATTTATAAACTGACTAAATTGTCATTCTTTTTTTTTGTATTGAACTAATTGGTATCCGGATTTCACCGTATTAAGTCGGTCCGAGTATTGTAGGACCTATTAAATGATTGGTTCTCTCAAATCTTTTTTCTTTATTTTTAGGGATTGAACTCCAAATCTTTGATTAAGAGATAGAGTATCCAACTAACAGTAAATGCTCATTATTAATATTTTATTATCTCATGACTATCTTTATTATGTAAAAGAATAGCTATTTACATCACATTAATGTTATTTTGTCATTTTTAGTTAATTTAATACTAAAAATAGATTATAAGAACTCATTATTACAAAATACAACAACAGTTTGATAAAGGTTATAAGATGTTTCGGATCCAACGACACTCAATCAAGGGTATTTGACTGACATTATAAGTTGTTCAAAACACATGTTTGAAAGCTTATAAGATCGTATAATTTGTTTGATAATTTTTTTTTAATAAAGTTTTTAAATTTTAAATGCTTATGAACTGCTTAAAAAAGTAGCTTTAGAGTATGTTTGGCTAAAAGATTATCAGGCTAAATTTATAATATTTTCAAAATATGTTATAAGATATTTTAAAGTTTATAAATTTATGAAATCTGATAAAATATGATATTTAAAGTTTATAAATTGTTTAAAAAATATAACTTTTTTTATACTTATAAACTATTTTATTTTTATATTAAAATATGTTCATTAATATTTCATTAATCCATGTTTATCCATTCCATGTTAATAAATAATTATTTAGACGATATTGATGGTAGTTTATCAATTTTAGTAATTTTATTATTAAAAATAATTTGTAAGAACTTATTATTAGGAATGAACATTTGGTTAAAACATAATCAAAATGAACAAAATTGGTATAACCGATTTAATTCGATTATATAATTTTTATAACTATAATCTAATCAAATAAATTAAAATTTGAAAATTTATTTAATCGAAATAGACAGTTAAATAGATTTGGTTATTCAAATTAACTAAATTATTAAAATTTCTTATTATAAAAGTTTTTAAATAAAGTTACTTTCTATTCATATCTATATAAATATAATATATATCACTTATATCAACCAATGACTATAAACTATAATTTTAAATTTTAAAATTCATTTATAATTTTAGTTCATTAAATATCATTTTAAAAATTTCAAATAAACTAAATTTTGAGAGTAAAAAATAAGTGAAATAGGAGAGGGAGAGACACGAGTGAGAATCAAGTTTGAGAGTCGAAGAGTTGGATTAGATATTGGAAATTTAGAACTAAAAATGTGAAAATTAAAAATTTTTCATTAATTATGTATTCTTCACTATATTAATTTTAATTTTATGTTTTCTTCTTTTAATTTTTAATTATAATATTATAATAATATTTATATGAATAAAAATTATCTAAAAATATATATATAATATTTTTAATTAATTAGATTTAAGCGAAATAAAAATTACTAAAATCGATAACCGTCCAAATAAATTAAATTAAAATTTAGTTTTACCTAAAAATAAATCGAATACTTAATAAATCACTCAAAATATAAATAAATGATTTGGTAAAAATAGTCACCTCCTACTTATTATTATTAAATACAATAATAACTTATAAATTCAAAAATTGCCTTATAAATAGATTCATATTATTTATTTAAATATTTTAATAATTTATTTATTTAAAGAAATATGATACGAGAGTTTTACTCTCAAAAACCTTCTAATTTAATAATGAGCCAGGACGGCCAAAAACAATTTCCGAAAAAAAAATATATTAGAAAAAGGAAAAACCACAAATGACCTTTTGTTCTGTCATGCGATTCCAATACGCCTCTCTCTCTCTCTCTCTCCCTCTCTCTGTCTCTCTCTCCCCCCATTCGCTGTTTGTTGTCTTCCACATCGTCTCTTTTCCTATCAAAATTGTTTCTTTATCATCTGTTCAATTTCAATTCATTTCCAATTCAATTCATTTTTCTCTGCAAAATTTCATTCACCAATTTTGTGAACGATGTATATATTTGTATCATAACCCTGTTCATTCTCTTCAATGCGTGTTAATTCGATCCCAAAAATTAGGGTTTCATACCAGATCTCTAAACCCCTTCTTTTTTTAAGCCAATTTTAGGGTTTCAGTACCTCTTATTCGTGGAGATCTGTTGATTTTGAAAACCCATCTTTTCTTTTGTGTTGTTGTTAGGGTTTGTAAATTTGTGTTTAGAGACTTTTGTTGTTCTTCCTCTATCGAATGTACAAATCTTTGATTTGAGAGGTTATTTTTTTGAATTAGGGTGGAAAAAAAAAAGAAGAGATTCAAAGAAGTGGGGGATTTTTTAGGGCATTACGGTGGTTAGACAATTTGTGTATAGTTTCTTATTGAGGGTATGGATCATGTTATTGGAGGAAAGTTTAAGCTCGGTCGAAAGATCGGCAGTGGATCTTTTGGAGAGCTTTATCTGGGTATGCAAATTTAAGATTCCACATTGTAATTTTGATAATTTTGTTTGATTTTTGTTAATCATCTTCTAAGTTGGTCATTTGCTTTGTTTTGTTTCAGGTGTTAATATACAAAGTGGGGAGGAAGTTGCTGTCAAGTTGGTAAGTCCTTTTAATCTCAATTTGATAGTTTTTGGTGTAATTTTTTGTTTTACATGTTTGGGTTACTAGTTGGCAACTTTATGTTATTTGATCGAACAAAGTACATACAGTACTTTCTTGCGGAGTTCTTAGGACCAAAAATGTCGATAGAAAATTGACAAAATCCCCTGTGATGTTGTTTCATTAGAATTATGAAGCTAAAATATTCCATCATTGGAACCGGGCCAATTTGGTCATTGACTTTTCCATCTTAATAGCATTATCCGATGTTATTCTTTTAGCTATAGTAGTGTAAATGATTTTCCTGGTGTTCATGAAATTTCAGGAACCTGTAAAGACTAAACATCCTCAGTTGCACTATGAATCCAAATTGTACATGCTTCTGCAAGGAGGAAGTAAGTTGCTTGCAATGTAGAGTCAGTTTTGGATTATCTATATACTTGCCAATGCCGTGTGTATTCTCGTTCATTATGTTTCTTTGTCTAAATATTTTGTGGCCTTAAGGGCCAAAGCAAGCTCCATTTGCCAATGCCAAATGTGAATGCTAGTTGTGTAGCTTCAATTTTTAGCTCACAAAATGTGAGGAAATGTCCGAAAGAACTTGTAATTTTTTTGCCAAGAGTAAATCAATTATTAATTTGACTTGTTGCATCTAAATGAAGCGGGAATTCCTCATCTCAAGTGGTTTGGAGTTGAAGGAGAGTACAATGTTATGGTTATTGATCTTCTTGGGCCAAGCCTTGAAGACTTGTTCAATTATTGCAGTAGGAAGTTCTCGCTTAAAACAGTTTTGATGCTTGCAGATCAGTTGGTATGTTTATTCAACTGTTATTTGTGAAAGTTTCTTGGAGGTACACTAGCTTTAAGTCTGATGATCTGCCTTGTCATCTGTTATAGTTAAACAGGGTGGAGTATATGCATTCAAGGGGCTTTCTTCATCGGGATATAAAGCCTGACAACTTTTTAATGGGCTTAGGACGCAAAGCCAATCAGGTGCACACTTCTTTAGTGTGGTTTTCAGACATGTGCCAGAATAAAAGGACGATGTGTTTCCAACAGCACATCACAACATGAAATAATATGCATAGTTTTGTACCTTATGGCTGATCTTGTGCAAATTGCAAAATTGTTCTGCTCTAGTCATGTTAACTTTATGACCTGCCAAATTTGTGTGCCAGAGGTTTGCTAGTTGTATGTGGATAAGTTGTTATCATTTTAGCTTTTATGTGCTTGGGTTCTAGTAAAATAGGTTGCCTTGGTATATTGAAATTTGAGGCGTTGCAAAAATATGTTATGATGATGAAATCGAATTTCCTGTGATTGTCAATGTCTGCCATTTCTTTTTTATCTTCTTTCCCATTCTGTTGGTTAACCCTTCTGCAGGTTTACATCATTGATTATGGCCTTGCAAAAAAGTATAGGGATCTTCAGACTCATAAGCATATTCCATACAGGTACGTTCCCTCTTTCACTGTTATCTGTGAATTTTGATTGTGTTCAAAGAAGCCAAGAGAAAGGAAGCAATTCCTTCTTTAATTACCTTGTTCTTGTTTTTTACAGCGATTCAGCTTCTGCCTATAATTGCATATGGACTTTATTTTGTTTGAGTTGTTCTTGCTGGCATTAATTACCCTTATTAGAGATGTAATATCAAACATATCTAGCACTGTCCTCATCTAGGAAGTTTTTTTTTTTTTTTTTTTTTTTAATCAAGTAGCGGAGATGTGAGAATCTATTTGTTATTATTCATAAAAGAAAGAGAAACTATTTGTTATATGCCGTTTGGCTTTTTGGGTTGTTCTTCTTGGTTCTTTGGAGAGCTGTTAACATGTTTTAGTGGCTATTTATGACAAATGGCAATGGTGACCTTTATTTTCATACTAATCCTGGGAGATTATGATGATTTGAATGCTTAAAAGCTTATATAGTCAAGGCCCTGTTGTTCTGATTTTTTTTTTTTTTTTATAAAAAAAAAATCAAGCTCCTGTTTTCTTGCCTTTTTAGAGTCGGGCCTATTTGTGTAAGACCTGATAGGAAAGTCTGCTTAATCTGTTACTTGAATCTTCAAAACCAAAAAGTTTGGAGTGAACAAATAGTGTTTTCTCCATTCTTTTGTAGTATCTGCCACTGCTGTGTTGCCTATATCATGATAGAATCCGTGAACTTTGATTTGTGGGGCTGATTATTTCTAACTGTGCAAGGTACTTCCTATGCTCCCTATTATGATTTTCTTATTCCTTTTCATAAAATGTTATACTATGGTTTAGGGCATTGAAGCAATGTCAAAAGCTAGAAGATGGTCTCTCACTTCGCGTGCTCCTTTCCTCCGAACCACAGTTGTATTTGCTGTGCTTAAATCTTTGTTTTGTATCTTTTTTTTTTTAATTCTTTTCTTGTACAAATTTAGCATTAAGAAAATTATGCTGCATAAAAATAGCAATCCTTTCATATCATGAAAGTGGAAAAATAGTTATCTTTACTTTTGAGAAAAAAAGTCAAAAGCTATAGATGAATCTCAAAGTACTTTGTATTCTTTTTATATACTTCATGTAAATGGAAGATCTGAAGGAATTATATCTTGATCATTTGTTTGGTCAATTCTTAAAATTAATTTGTCTTTCAGGGAAAACAAGAACCTTACAGGCACCGCTCGCTATGCTAGTGTAAACACTCACCTTGGTGTTGGTCAGTGAAGTGCACTCGCTAATGTTTATTTCTGATACATGTAGATGTTCTAGAATCATTATAAATTGCTTTCATTTTTCTTTTGTTTATATTATGATCAGAGCAAAGCAGAAGAGATGATCTGGAGTCTCTTGGTTATGTGCTCATGTATTTCCTTAGGGGAAGGTTAGTTCCATCCCTTGTGAGATTTTTGGTAAGCTTAATGTGTTTTTTCATTTTTTTGCAATGCGGTTTCTTATTTTCTATAAAAATGCCCATCTCAGCCTTCCCTGGCAAGGTTTAAAAGCTGGTACTAAAAAGCAGAAGTATGACAAGATCAGTGAGAAAAAAATGCTAACTCCTGTTGAGGTATTGTGATTTGATGCTTATTATTTTATTTTAAAGCACTGTATAACTCAAGTTGATATGATTATTTCATATCACATGTTTTAAACCAACAAATATCATGGGTTGTATGATATTTAATACTGTTTTGCTTTGTTCTTTATTGCTTCTAAGGTTCTTCACCCATAGAAGTTTTGTACATTCTTTTATATATCTAATATATTCTTCTTCTTACACACACACACACACACACATATATTAAATAATATTATTGGTAGTATGGCCCTATTACTTAACAGTGATTGAACAAATATTCATGGAATAGGCTAAATGTTTTTCAGGTGCTTTGCAAATCGTATCCATCAGAGTTTACATCATACTTCCACTATTGCCGATCTTTGCGGTTTGAGGACAAGCCAGATTATTCATATTTAAAGAGGCTTTTTCGAGATTTGTTTATTCGAGAAGGTGTTACCTTTATAAGAGCTGTGAATTTTGGACTTGTACTTTATCTCTTATGTCAGGGGACATAATTATCTTTTCATTTTAGTTTCTGATTTTTCTTTATTTTGTTACAATGACAAGGTTTTGCGAAGTTGTCTTTCCTGACTGTTTAAAAAGACAAATTGTGCCTTGTCTGTGAAGTCTGTCCATTTTGTCCATCCTGAGGCAAATATTTAGTCTATTGATTTTATGTAGATATTCACCTCTTTTGGCAATTTGGATAACCCATCTTTGCTAGCTGGTTCCTTAACGCATTTCTAAACACTTTCTGTGGATATGGCAAAAGAGTAATTTGGTTTTACATATTATGAGTGTTTGCATTGTTTAAGCATATGAAAAATTTTCTTATTCTTGTTTTATATGGTTAAGATGTGTATGGAGGCCTAAAACTTAGGTTCATTAATTTGGGATTCAAATTTATTTGTAGGGGCAAGATGATGTTATCTGCATGCTGTTCAATGGCTAGACTTTTAAATGAGTGTTTCTTGTGGACACCAATAGCAAGTTGTGATTGCAAACTTTTATCCTTTTTTCTTTTATGGAAAAAGAAAAAATAACTTTGAAGAAAAAAAAATGAATTTTATAGGAGAGGGAGGAACTAATCTATGCTTGAATATTTGTTATTTCTCTTCATTCAATGGCACCATACAATTGGCATTGCTGCACCTTTTTACTTAAAAAAAATCTTGGCCTGTGTTGTTCCAAAAATCACCATACATAGTCAAAAGGTCTTTGAAACTTTGGCAAATCCATTTACCTTTAAAAGATATTGAAAAGTCTATTCTAGATACTCCATCCAAGTCAAATAGAGAATCTTAGTCTCACTACTGGTGTAGCATCTGTGCTCAGATCTCTGTTTGCCTACCTATCTCCAACACATGATTGGTTGTTAACCCAATTTAGTTTGAGTCCTTATTTTGTTCTCTTTTGCGATTTTTCTCAATCTTTTGAGAATATCCTGTTCCAGTTCACGTATTTCTTCTTGCTTCTTTGATTCCTAATAGATCTCTTGTTTTCTATCTAAAGAAATAATTTAGCCATTCCCCTGCATGATGTCTTTCAATTTTTGGTTATTATCTCAATCCCACACTTCTGTTTTCTTAATGAAGGATCTAATCCTTTGTTTTCCTATTGATTGTCTGTCACATGCAGTTTTCAACATCTTTTGGAGATTTACGGGAATTGTGCTGCGTTTTTTATTTTTAAATGTGGTTTGTCGATGCAGGCTATCAGTTTGACTATGTTTTTGATTGGACTGTTTTGAAGTATCCGCAATCAGGAAGCAGTTCCAGACTGCGGGTCAGTGCTTGAGAATTATCTTTAAACAAATTTTATCTTCTCTGTTGACATTTTGTATACTTTTCTTTTCTTTTTCCCCAATCTTTTCAGCCAGGTGGTGGAAGAAGTGCTTTAAATGCTGGGCCATCTATTGAGAGAACTGAGAGGGCATCAGGTTCGTATGTTTATTCTTCTCAAATTAAAATTGCATAGGAAGGATTGCCAGGTTTGAGTACTACCTATTTATATTACCTTAAAAGTATCTAAAATATCTGATTACAGTATTTGTCAATCTTTTCCATAGCTCTAAAATTTTAAGTTCTAGACCTGGTTTCTTGTTTATAATCTATAAGGAGGTTTCTGAACTCAGCCTAATTCTGTTGTATTTTATTGGGTCAATTAGGGATTTGGACCTTCTTTTCAGTTTCTGCAGAGACAATATGTTTTTCTTCTAGCTTTTGTGCCTTGCACTGATATTCATTTTTCTGCTAGGACAAGAGATTCGTGATAGATTCTCGGGAGCTGTGGAAGCATTTACTAGAAAAAGCACTTCTGGAGCTGGCCGGCATGGTGATCACTCAAAGCCCAGAGCTTCTGAAGATGCACCCTCTTCTAAGGATGTGGTAAGTAGGGAACTAATGTGCTTATTTCATAGCACTGTGTCAACTATTAATACATTGTCTATATTGACTGTTTAGTAGATAAGATATGTGCTTCATGAGACTGCTGGTTTGCCACCTTATTCTGTGTCATTAGCTTTCCCTATCGAAATGCTCTGGACCTGTTTAGTGATGTGCAATATATATTAGGAGGCCATTATTGTTTTTGATCATCAACAATTTTTTAATATTATTTTTATTTCTGTCCTATTTGCTGGTGGAAATAGTGTGATGCTGGATAGTTGCCTGGGGAAGGAGAAGAGAAGAGAGGAGTTTGACTTGTGAAAGAATGGGGAGGAGGGGAGGGGTGCAAAGAGATTAAAAATTCTAATCTTAAATAGGAATATCTCCATTCTTTTTCATTCTCATGGCTGAAAGAAATTCTACATCATGGAGCAAGAAACAGTAGTAATCCTGTTAGGGTGCCTCTGTATCTTATTATGTGATGTTGAATAACATAAAGCTGTGATGCAATTCCTGTATATAGTCCTCCTCTCATATTTGGTAGAGGGCTGAATTCATGAGGTCAGGGTATTGAATTGGGAGAATATTAGTTTGTGATTTAAAGATAGATTTATTTATTTATTTTTAGAACTTTTTAAGAAAGAAGACTTCAATCAAGAGCACCAAGGGGAATCAACCTATAAACATATATTTTGAAGTGAGTGAATTCAATTGCAATAGCTTATACAAGAAAACATTTAGATTTCTTTTCTTTTAATACCATAATATTCTTTTCCAGTATCATAGGAAATTCAAAGTTGGAAGTAGGACGACGCAATTTCTTAAAACCAACTCCAATGTTGCAAGAGGCTGGTGCAGATTCTGTACCCCACAAAAAAAAAAAAAAAAAAAAAAAAAGAGGCTTGTGAAGATGGAGAGAGTGAAGCATAAGGAACAGGGAGGGGAGAGAACTTGTGGTTGGGGAGCCCACTTAATCTTCTGTTAATTAATAATTAGATGGCATGTCTTCTCAGGCCCTCAAGCAATTATATCTTTACCGAACTATATGTAAACCGCAATAAACAATTACGGAAATGTGAATTGGATTAGAAGTGGAATATAGCCGCAAAGCCCATGCTTCAGAAATTCCTATTATATCAACAAAAAACTTACTTAAATCTGTCGTCAATACTTGAGTGTACAGTGAATGGGAAAACATAGTCTTGGTTGCTCGTTGAACCCAACTAGCCAGCCCAGAAATTGTTGGGCCCAGGACAAGGAAAAAGGCCTGATGGGATGCCTCAGCGTTGGACCCAAAAAACACATGCTACACCCAAGCAGAGTACAGTGATCATTAATTACGGGGCAAAGATATAGATAAACAAGTGTTGTTAGAGGATGGATGTGGCTCGGAATGCATTATGAGCAGTGGGATGTCGGAAAGATGGAGTGGGAAAACGTTATCCATTAGGTTGGCATGTTTGAGCCTGACCCTGTTTTTAAACCATGTACAACCTTGCTGTGTTTCACATGCTAGTTTTATAAAATAGCAAGCTGTGTCCTATGACAAAGGACTAGAGCATCCTCAAATTAAGATAATACCGGATGAAGTGTTTAGGGTCTGGAATAATTTCAATCCCAGAAGTTCACATGATATATTAAGTAGTCAATCTAAAATAAGTTGCGGAAGTTAGAATGACTTTAAGAATTGCTATTTAGTCTGGAATCTTTTGATTGAGTTTGATGGTCTTTGATGTTTGGGTGTTTGAAGAAGGTATAATATGTAAAATTATGATTCTGAAAGATCTTTATAGTTGGAATTATGGTTGGGTCGCAACAGATTCGATTCACAATATTGCATGCTAATGACACTACAGGAAAGTTGTTGGCAATGGTGGCTGCTTAAATGGTGCGGCTGATCTTGGAGGCTTCTTATTGATGACAGTTTCTGGCAATGACAAGTTTTGGCGGAAATCTAACCCTGTGTATGTCACTTGAGATGAATTATTGAAGATGAATTGGAAGCTTTTGCTTGACATGTAGCTGAAGTTGCTCGCAGACGAGATTTGAGGTAATCTTGAAGGAGGGTCTTTGAGAGTCCGATGTGATGTGTGATGATTTCCTTATGAAGGAACAATCTGAAAAGATAATCTGATTTGACTTCTTGGCCATCAACCTACATTAACCCCATGGATTTTGAATGCTTCTGGAGATCTGGAACTCATTATTAGATTTATGCTTACCAAAAACTTTGGTTCTTTCTGTTTAAGGGGCTGTCTTAAAGTTAGGAGGTCTTGTGGGCTGTCTTAAAGTTAGGAGGTCTTGTGGCAGCTGTATGAATCAGCATGTTGAGGGCAGTAAATGGAGAGACTCACAATCTTAGGACTTAAATACAAATTAGTCATATAAATCAATCACACTAGCTTCTGGATTATAATTTAGAAGTCTGCCCCGGGCGCTTGTACTATGAACACCATAATTATGGCTCATTTTCCTGTCCAGTGGCATATCTTATTAAACAGAAGTTGCGCAGAATTGCAGCAATCATGTCATTGTATAAGAGATTGTCTGGTAAGTGCATGCAAAAGTATCCCTGCATTCCAGTTGATCCGGCTTTATAAATCAGTAAAATTTGTTGCTAAAGGGGTATTTGGATTTCGTGTCAACTGGCAAATAAAAGAGCTGCAACTTCTGAGAATAAAAAGTGTGACAAATAGTCTACAAAATCACAAGGATAGTACATTGGTTGACCATACCCTATTATTTGATATTCTTCTTGGAAAGAAATATGATGATTGTCTTGATATATCAGTTGGATTTTTGGTCCCAAGTTCCAGTTGTTTTTTTTTGTTTACAGAAGTAATATTTTCTGTTGATTCCTATATGGAGCTGAAATTAACCGTTACATCTAATCCTTACTAACAATTTCCTTATTTTTAAAGGTCTCCTCTTTTTTACCTTTCTTTATTGCCATCTTACACGTCTGTATTTCTTATTAGTATTTTTTTTGTTTAAATAGCTGTAGTTGATTACGTTTTGTGTTTGAATCAAGTAGTTTGCTTTTAATTTGAGCTCTGTAGTGAGTATTCAGAGTTTTTCTAAAAGAAAGAAACTAAAATTTCTTTCTTTTTAGTTGAATGTCAATGGAAAACTTAAATTATTTTTCCTCTTTCAGCCTGGTTCTCCAAGAGGGCGTTCTTCCTCCCGTTATGGGAGCACATCAAAGAGGGCGGTAGCTTCAAGTAGTCGGCCTAGTTCTCTTGGTGAGCCTAGTGAATGTCGAACAAGCCGCCTGGCCTCAGCGAGTAGTAGCCGACTATCCACCAGTACTAACCAAAAACTCCAATCTGGGGTTGATCGCAAGCCAACTTTGATATACCGTACGCCAATGACAAAAGCAGGCCGTGATGATTCACTTCGTAGCTTTGATTACCTGTCCATGGGGACAGAGAAAAAGAAATAAGAAACTCCCTTCTCCTGTTTCTGAGGATATCCACAGGAAATTTTTTTCTTCAGATATTCCATAATGCAGACAACCATTACTGATTCATTGATCTCTCCATGACTTGATCTGGGGAATTATATTGTTAAATAGTGAGCTTCAGTTTTGGCATATCGTGGTGTCTATTACCTAACCTGTAGTGTAATCGGAATAGCATTAAATGTATCTACTGAGGCGCATTTCTTGTAATTTATGCTGTCAAAATCCTCTCACCGTTGTTGAGATAGGCCTTTTGAGCTGTTGTGTCTCAGTAAACATCTTGCACGGTAGGTGTGGACTAGGCCTAATTTCAAGGACAGGCTTACCGTGTGCCAAAACTTGTGTACCTTTTCCATTTTCCTGATGTGAAAAACCATAAATCTTTTTTTTTCCCCAGATATACCTCCTTTGTTTAGTTTACTACAGATGCCAAGTCAATGTTTTGAACTATTGACTTTCAGGTTGTGGTTTGTTGAAATGGGGGGTTCAAGGAAGAGGCAATTAAGATTATCTGAATTCTTCCAACATCAAACATTAATGGACCTGCTTTCTTGTCATGGTTGCTTGCTGTCACGGTACTTTCCCCATAAAAGTATTCTACTTTATTTTCTAGGGTTTGGTAGCTAAGAAAAGCACAAAATCAAGGGAATTTTATTAGGGTATTCAGTTTTAAATTCCTGGTTGATTGTTTTGAAGTCTGAGAAGGTTGTCACTGTGAAAGGTTGCAAATGCATGGTTGGGTCACTGTCAGTTTGGGAGGTCTACCTTCGTGGGCCACACTCCATGCCTGCATTTTAATGGAGTCATAGATACGTTGGGCCAAGCCTAGGTATTATACAGAGAAACTATTAAAGGAGATGGATTTTCTTGTTCATTGGTTTGCTTTTATAGCCATCATTTAGTTCCTATCTACTATTTTCATCTGCACTTGCCTTCTTTCTATAGTTACTTTTTAGCAATACCCATTTTTAACTATTCAAGTCTGAGGTGGTGCCTTAAGATTTTTTCAGTTTATAGATAAATATATCATGTTTTACCTCCTGCACTTCATCCCCTTCATCAAGTTGCACAAATTGCTCAACATGACATTTTTCAATTATTTCATTCTTTTTTCTTTAAATCGGGCTCATGAGTTATTTGAAAAAAATTGAAACATTCAAATTGATCCTATAACTTCCTAGTAAATGAAGTTTTGTGGATATGTTTTAAGGATTTGGTGACCAAACATGTGGAAAAGAGGTTAAGTTGTTATATGCTTGTAGGTTGGAAACATGTAAATGGGTTTTCTATTTTTTTTGGCATCCAATAGATTATATACAATTTTAGGTTGTGTGTTGGGAAGACAAAACAACCTTTGGATAGTCAATGCACCAAAGTGAAGGTTGCTTTTCATGGCCAATGCCTAACATGGGTATTACACCCTTTTCTCTTATTGCTTTAGATATAAATAATACAATATTGAAAAAGGTACTCTCAAATTTATTAAAGAAAACCAGAAAATTTAAATTTGAAGAGAGTCAAACTCAACTTCTTCTTTTGGTCCTCTTAACATTTTAGAAAAAAGGAAAGCTATTTATAAGTGAGGACAAAGCATGCCATCTGAAAATTATTTTGTGGTTTTTTTTTTTTTTTCCAAACATATCATTTTTTCTAGATGGGGTAAAAAATTCAAATTCAAAGATGCACCTAATAAGATTGAGTGATTGATTAGAAATCAAGTCATTTCTAGATTTGATACTAAACAAATTATGAAGAAAAAGAAAGTGGGCTATACTATTTTTGCCCTTTGAAGCTAAAAATCAAGGCCAAATGCCCAACCTTGATCATACAAAATAAAAAACTAAAAGGAAAAAAAAAAAATTTTTCAGGGTTACTAGATATTCTATTAAAGCAAGATCTAATTTTCAACCCATGTTAGACATAACCCAACATTAAATTCATATTCTAAGGTGGATTACATTTAGAATAAGAATCATAGTATCAACAGAAACTAAAACTTTGATTAAGTTTGTACATGTATGCCCACTTGGGGTTGACAAGTCAGATCTATTTATTTATTAATCTGGTAGTAAACTTATCAACACATTTCTCCATATAAAGAGATAAAATACTCTAATTAAAATTTATTTTTAAAAATATAATCATAAATCAGTTCATTTTAATTTTAGTCTATTCGGACTAAAATCATTTATTTGATCTACCGAGTAATTTGAGTTTATCTTAGGTAAAGAAATGATGGTGGAATAACCAATATTGTTATTATTATTTTTATATGTTTGAGTTTTTATTTTTATTTTATTTTTATAAAATATTCAATTAGAGTTATATTTATTTACTCTCAATTTTATGGTGTAAGTTTATAATCATGAGGTGGTCGTCATATGAATCAATCATTTATTCAGGAAGTGATTTGGGTTCGATAAAAAGAGTTAAGAGTACTAACAAGTTAGAGTTATAATATTGCACGTAACTACTTGTTTGATAAGAATAAATAAAGATAAAGTTGTAAAGGTTTATATTCAAAATATATTATGGTTTTAGACCTAAGGGCAATCAGTCAAATTGAGTTGAACTGAAACTATTTCTAATAAGTTCAAATAATTTATTCAGCTCATAACTCAATATATTTGTTAATGAGTCAATTCTTTTATTTAAACTCGATTCACACTAAATTCACCAATTTGATTCAGTTAAAGAGTTCACTTATATTTATCTAATTAATATTGCTAAACTTGATATCAAAAAAAAAATAAGTAGTTATCTATAAATATAAATTCATAAAATAAATTAAAAACAATATAAAATATAAGTATAAGCAATCAATTTATACTAGGATGTTGTTCAATACCATAAAAAGGAAATTCCAAAATAAAAATAAAAAGAATAAATGATTTAAAACAAAAACCAATTGATACGTATAGAGATATATTAATTCCAATTTTTTTTTTGTGAAATTTGAAATTTTTATCTTTTATTTATCTTTTTTACATAAAGAAAAACTTCAAACTTCAAGTCAATGCCTTCAACTTTACTTTTGAATTTTGTTTTGTATCTTTCATCCAGTGATACCTTGTTTGTGGTCTTTTTTTATATTCTGTATTTTTTCACATATATTAATAATCGTAGATTTCAAAATAAACTAAATCAATTTTAATATATACATATATTAAATATTAGCAAGTCGAATATTTCAGTTCATGTTTTATATGAGTTAAAAAATCTATCTTATATATTACTTATTTAATTTATGAGTTCGCCTGTTAAGTCGGTTAATAATTCAATTTAATTCCACTCACACGATGAAACAAATTTGGGTAGTCGATTTGATCAAAACTCAAGCCATCCTATGCAAGTAATATCATACAAATAATGTCGTCGTCGTCGTCGATAATGCTACTACTACCATTGCTATTATTATCATTATCATTATCATTCTTTTTCTTCTGATTATAGACCTCATGCTCAGATTAGGTGACTTAAAACGTATTAGACATATCTCTAACCAACTTCAATTTAGTTTTAGTTATACACATATTATAATTAATGTATGAAAATTTTTTAATAATAATATTTCTCATTTTTAAAATATTTTTTATTTTTAAAATAGCTTAATATATTAAATTAATTAACATTTATATATAATACTTACACTTGTTTATATTTATATATTTTTCTCATATTTAATTATTTACTTATTTAATTATAAGTTTTATTCTTAATTTTATTTTTCTTATAATTAATGATTAAATATTTAATTATTTTTTATTTTTATTATAAAAATAACTATTCTAATATTTTTATAAAATAATTAATATTTATGTTAAATTCTTTTTATTTTTCATATTTATACATTAACCTGTATTTTCATTTCATACATATATATTTAAAAAAAAAAAAACCATTTCTCCATATAATTTGTAACGATTTCCGCTTCTCCGTCACCGTTTCCTTCCATCCTATCACAGCACTGTCGCTCTCTCCATTTGAGGGGTTCCCTTTCTCTCTCCTCTCCTCTCTCTCTCTCTCCCTCTTATCGCAAGGGTCTTGATACCTCGAATTCCCTAAAAATCCCTCTCCGATCTCTCTTTCTCTCTCTCTCTGCGTAACACGTTTTTTTTTTCTCTCTCCTCGATTCATCTCTATTTCCTTCTCCAGAACTGAACGCTCCCGTCAGAAAGATCTGAAATTTGTCGTTGATTGATTGAAGTGTTATCGTGATCTGTTTGTTTGTGGATGTAAAAGATTGAATTTGATTATTACAAATGAGCGATATGGAGGTGGTGGGAGATATGGGGTGTTTGGATGCCGAATTATTGCAGCTTCAAGAGGTTTCTGGTTTCGCTCTCAAATCCAATCCCTATCTTGCTCAACAGCTGTTCGAACAGTGGCTGTCTCTTCCAAACACTAATGCGCTCGTATGTTCTCCCTCAATTTTTGAATCTTGTTTCTTTAGTATAATTGTTATTTGATTTTGTGTTCTTTATTGTTAAAGATTTTAATTCTGCCTATTATGTTAATGTGTTATGGTGATATGATGTTCCATTAGTTGCCAAAAGAAGGGTAAATTGTGTTGAGGAAATGGGAAATGAATTGTGTGACGATGATGGTATCGGCTGCAAAAAGCTTGTAAGGAAATGCTTTGACAATAAGTAAACTATAGTGTAAATGGGTTTAAGTTAAATATGTTTTTGATGTATTGTAAATGTGCATATTATGATGAGTTGTGAAACGAGGGAAAATTGTGGAAATGGGGAATGAATTGTGTGAAGAATGATAATTTAAGTCCCAGGATTTTGAAACGAAATGTTTTGTGAGTAAATTTGAAATGTTATGTATTGGCTTAGTGTTGTTTATGACTTTCATCTGTTACATAAGTTTATGAAGATAGTGTCTACTTATATTTTATGAATGAACCTACGGCTCCAAAAGCTCAAGTTTATAGAAGGGTGTGTTTATATTGTTTCTATAATTTGGTATGTCCACATGTGGGGCCTTGTGTTAACTTAAGGATCCCGACACATGAAATGTTAAAGCAAGTAAATTGGGTTTGTTAGAATTTGAACTCATGACCAATGACATGTGGGTCTAGTGGTAGGGCACTGAACTCTTTTCACCAAGATCTCGAGTTTGAGTTTTGAGAATAGAAAAACAGGTGCCGAGAGAGCCGGCCCCTAACTTGGACTCTACAACTACTTGAATTGAATTAGTTGGGTTTTTGAATATCGGTGGTCAAATACCAAAAAAAAAAAAAGAATTTGAACTCATGACATTCTCTACTAACCTAAATTCTTGTGACACAACCAACCACCCTAAAAGCCTAAACATGTGCCGGGGGTCTTTATATTGTTTCTATTACTTGGCATGTTTAGAATTTGGTGCGCATAATTGTTCCAAGTAATACCTCATGAATCGAAAAAGACAATGACCAAAATGATAAAATCTGAAGTTGCGTGGTTGGATTGTCGCAGTAGTGCGAAGGTCTTACCATGTATTTTTGTGTTCTTTAATGTGAAATATTTCAATCGTGTAGTGGATATATGTGGTATTGTTTACTTGATGGTGAGTTACTTGTGAAAAAGGGTAAATCGTGGAAAGGGTAAATGAATTATGTGGAGAATGATGGTAGAAGCTGTAAAAAGATTGAAATGCTTTTTTTTTTTTTTTTTATTTTTTATTGTGTCATTAATGTATTAATTATAAACATGGTTAAATATATAAAGGCCGTGGGCGTGTAAAAATTGATTGGGTGTAATTATTTTGACTAATGCTATGCTCGTGGACCAGAAAAGTTTGAAATAATGAAATCCAGCATGGTGCAATTTCATTGGTTATTGAAAGGTATAAAGTAATATCTTTTTATGTAAACTCCACTCATGAAACTGCGTTAAGTTACGTTTTTCATCTTGCTTCTGGACTTTTACCTTTCAAATGGCACCATTCTTTGTTTATTGTTAGGAATGACAGGTTTATTTTGTTACTATTAGTATACAATCCGTGCTCCTTTTATTATTACATTCTGAGCATAGCTTACTCTGTTTTTGATTCATGTTCATGTTTGTGTGGCATCATTTTATACCTACTGCCCACCTAACATGGCCCTCCTTGGTCTCGGGATAATGCACTAGGTATAACACCTGTAAGGTTGAGTTGTTTGGCTTGTAATATTACAAGAAAGGACAAGCAGACATTCTGTCTTTTTCATAATTAGTATTGTTTGATAGTGATAGTTTTTATTTTTTAATAAAAAAATATTGCATCAGAGACGTATGGTAGTGATTAGGGCAATGGGGATTTCAAAATTTGAATAATAAATTCTATTTACAAATCCCGGTTGTGTTGCTCTAACCAGAAAGGATCTTTTTCCTCCCAAAGTATATCCTATGTTGGAGAGGAAGCATGGCTGTGAATGCGTTACACCATACTGTTGTTTCTGACCTTGTTCATGACATCCATTTTTTTTTTTTTTTTGGGTACTTGGTTCGTTGGGGAATGCAGGTGAAAACATTGCTCATTGATGCAAAGGCTGGTGCTCCATTGAATGCACTAGGGAATTCTTCCAGTTCAAATCCCACAACAAGCAATTCCTTACCTTCAATGTTTCCTGCGGGAAGTGCACCTCCACTGTCACCAAGAAGTATATCTGGCTCTCCCCGTGTTATGAAACAAAGGGCAGGACCTTCTTCCTTAGGTTCTCCCCTGAAATTAGTGAACGAACCAGTAAAGGAGTTGATACCTCAGGTTATACAAGTTATTTCTTTTTGGCATTTAATTGGTTTGCCCTCCTAGCATACTTCTTGGAATTCAATCCATCTGATGAATTGATGAAAATATATGCAATCCTTGCAGTTCTACTTTCAAAATGGTCGTCCTCCACCAAATGATTTGAAAGAAAAATATTTACTCCAAGTCAATCAGTATTTTGCTGGTTACCCCAATGGACTACCAATGCAGGGTGAGCTTGACATGAAGAATTCATGCTGGTAATACTTTACACTAACCTTTTTTATTTTTTTTTAATGCCAGAATTCAGATTGGTCACAAAGGAAATCTGCAAATTGCCATCATTCTTCTCCACAGTTCTCTTCAGAAAGATCGATATTGGTTGTGCTGGTACTGTGACCAGGTAACTGCTCGCTGGTGTAGACTATGGATGCTGTCTTTTCTGTATGACAGATTAGTGTCATAAATGCGGTTTACTTTGGGATTCATTATTTCATTTTAAATGTCCTAGAACATTATTACATTGGATACGAGGAGGTTGGACCATCTAAAGAATTAACTATCTCTTCAGTTCTTTTCTTTTGTTGGCAAGGCATCCTTGTTGGGTATTTAAAATAAAATTGGAAGAAAAAATAATAGCAGCAGAGCGGCGCTGCTTTCATGTGTAATTTCAATTGAGGACAACCCTTTAGTCTTACAAGCAAAGCACCATAAGGAAGCAAGACAAGATGAATTCCAATAACAATTGAGGACAACCCTTTAGTCTTACAAGCAAATCACCATAACAATTGAGGACAACCCTTTAGTCTTACAAGACACGACTATGGTGAAATCCTGGAGACAGGGCAACATGAATTCAATAATATTGATGTCATAACCTAAAGGAGAAAAATTTTTAGTTATAAACCATCCTTGAGTGAGGGTGCAATCGCTCATCCCTACCAACTATTTAAGTTCGATAGAACTCCAGCATCCAACCTCATGTGGACGTTCATTTGGACGAGACTCTAAATTTGAATTCCAAGGCCGACATCTCCCACTTGTTACAGCAAAAATTGCTCGTATGTTTCTCTTAATCTCTCACATGTCTTTCCCCTCAGCTAAGCAATGAAATGGGCAACAGCAAAAGAAAACTTTTTTTATTTTTTTATTTTTTAAGTCAATTTGTCAACTAACATACCTTATAACTAAGAGCAATCATCAATATTCTACACAATTTAATAGATTGGGTCAAGTAATTTACCTCCCTTTGTATGCCTTGCGCCAGGCATTATGTCATCCCCAATTTAGCAAATGAGCTCGGGGTTATTGCTTGTGATGTAAAAAGCAGGATGATAATCTAAGCTGGGAGTTGCAATAGAAGGGTGTGTTATAAGACCCCGTCTTTATCACTTACATCAATCGGTCTCCGCAACTCCATCATTTTGCTAGACATGCTTTGTTAGACCATATTGATATAGTCTTGTGAGAGACACGCAAAAGTAGTAGCCATGAGTCTTAATAACTTTCTGTAGTTCCAAGTCTATCATTATAGTTGTGTGGGGATCACACAGTGATAGCTTCGTGGTTGATCTTGTCACTTGCTAGAATGGTTGAAAATGGCATTTATAGTATGACATATATGCTAATATGGTGCTCTTGCACAATAGGACATATGATGCTAAGCTGGACTTTTTGGACCAATGCCTGCTTTAGACCGAAGGAAATATCTTATTTTGCAACCTAGTAAAATAGTAGCACTTCCTATTAGAATCCTAAACAAGGACTGAAAGTGGAATACTTGAATTGCCAGCTTGAATCAGGGTAACATACTGTCGAGTAGTTAAATTGGAAGTCTGCATCAGTATACAGATGACACCATGTTGGACGTCTCACACTTGCAGACGTGTGTTGAATTTTTCGGCTTGTGTTTCCAATATTTCATTATTCTTGTGAATGTTGGACACTTCTAAGACACTTATTGGGCATTTTTCTAGGATTTTCTAGGGACTCTTTGAAGTCGTGTTATTGCTAACATAATTAGGATGCTTATATTGTTTAAGAAACTTGTGAGCTATGAAGTATGGACACTCCAAAATGGAAGCTAAGTCTATGTTTTAGCTCTTTGTTGAACGCTGGCTGGATGCTTGACGTATATATCTTGTGACTTGGCCAATTTTCACTTAGTCCCTTAGACATTAGATGCTATCAAACTCTTCCCTGACAGTTTTCAGACATTTCAAAGATACATAACTTTCCTCTGACACTAGCTCTCCGCAGTGATGTATCTGATTTTCTCTTGGTCCTTTAGACACTAGTTACAATCAAACTTTTCCAAGACACTTCATAGATGATATTTTACATTTAAGTTTTATTGACACTATTGGAAACCTTGTGCATTTGACATTTTCTTAAGATAACAGTCTACTTAAAGAGCAAATTATAGTAAAAATATGAATTGCTTATTAGATTTCTTTTACTATAGAAAGAACTGCTTATTGTCTATTGTGTTAATTATAAGGAAAACATATTAAGATTGTTTGTTGGGGGGTGTGCATGTGCACGTGTATCCATTGACAATAATAATTACCATCGTGTCTTAGCTGTGTCATTCGGAACATTGTTGTGTTGCCACGGCTGTGTAGTGCAGTTTTGTGTTCATTGCCTGATGTTGATATCTGTTCTTCATCACTTAAAAGAGCCTCTGTTGAAAGCCAAATCATAATGGTAGTGATGTATGAACTATATCAAATGCTTTTGTGCTAACTTTAAATGTGTGGAGGGAAATAACTAAGACAATGCTTGTTATGTAAATTTGTTATTCTTTAGACTAAATCCTTGCTTTGGCAATAAGTGCATTTTAGTTTGCTTATTGCAATTGAGAAATCCATCTATATGCAAGTTCTATTAGTTGTGTCAGGCCGAGTCTTCTTTCACACAAGCTAATAGGTACTTTTAAGTCTGGTTTCCTGCAGAAAAGCTCATTCCAAAATGTGGCTATTAAATTTTCAACTTTTTTAGTTAAATTTGTTTACTCATGGTGCTATTTGAAGGTGTTTAGATTGGACTCATAGGCTTGTTTCTCATACACTCTAATGTTTTGTCTGTAGGGATCAATTTACTGATTATTGGATTAAAGGTAACATGTTGATGATGGATACAGCAACCCAGATATATTCAATTTTAAAGCAGCCTAACCTCAAGTACCTTACTCAGGTCATTTTACCATTTCTTTAATGGATTTCTCCTTCACTTATTATTGTGTTGACATTTTTCTTTGTGTGGTTTACATACATGGCATATTGACTATAGATACACACTGATCGGGGATCTAATCTAATTGTGGGTTCAAATGAATTTTTGTATGTACATTTATAATTTATAGTTTGTGTTTTCTAACGTTGTTTCTTTTCTCCCTCTTTCAAATGTGGCTGCAGGATGACTTCAAGCCTGTTCTTCAAGAACTATTAGCGACTCATCCAGGGTTGGAGTTTTTACAGAGCACACCTGAGTTTCAGGAAAGATATGGTATTTATCTGCTTTTGTATTTCCCTGTGCTTCCAATAAATGCTGTTGAACTGTTTATTGATGACAATCTGGATTCCAGATATATTTCTTTTTCTCTTTTGTTTGTTGCTTTATTGATTTGATATGAATGATGTATTTCATTGTTATTACTCATAGTGATGTATAACTTCCTCCTTTTGTTTCTTGCTCATCAAAAGAAAGATGGAAGATCCTGGTTAGTAACTTGTTGAGAAGGTAATTGTGGATAGTTTGTTCTTGTAGAATTCATAAGTCGAGGTTTTCAATCATAGTAGGATAATCAGTATGGCTGTATATAGTTTGACTTTGATTGTCTTATGGCTGGACTACATGGAGGTAGATGTAGCCTTTCTTTTAGATTCTTTGCCCATCGTTCATATTTTCAACGGTGCTATCTGTTGGTGCTTTTTAATTAATGCCCTCTTTCTTATACAAGAGGGTACACCATACCAATATTAATGCATTTAAACTTGTTGCACTGCTCAGCTGAAACGGTCATATACCGGATCTTTTACTACATCAATAGATCTGGCAATGGTCATCTGACTCTAAGGGAGTTGAAACGTGGAAACCTAATTGCTGCAATGCAACATGCTGATGAAGAAGAAGATATCAACAAGGTTTTAAGGTAGATATGGCAACTATATACTTTTTTGAACAGTTTGTTGGACTTGCTATTCTGGTACTTCAGATACACTAAGTTTTACCTTGTATCATGGTTAGTTTTATCACTAAACTGTATGCATGGAAATAAACTGGTTTGTGTTGTTTAGGTGAATTGATGTCAATGTGATATACATTCGGCCTGGAAGAGTAGTTCCTTTTTTTGGGGTTAAATTTGTAGATCTAATCTATCTTATTGAGTTATGCTCCCTGTCCAAAATTTCTTTTCTACTAGGATAGTGTTTGTTAGTTCTAAAGAAGCTCTTATATTCAATGAGCAAAGGCAAAGCTTTATGTGTTTTATCGTATCATCTGAGACTAACTAAAGTTTTTATTTAATATGGGTGTACGAATTTCCCTTCTGAAGGTCTCTATGAGGACCATGTCTATACGACATGCTTAGTGTGTCATGTTCGATTTGGTTGGTCTTTATCTCATCTGATTTTCTGTATTTTTTACTGTAGGTACTTCTCATACGAGCATTTCTATGTGATATATTGCAAATTCTGGGAGCTGGACACGGATCATGATTTTCTGATTGACAAGGAGAACCTTATTCGATATGGAAACCATGCTCTTACCTACAGAATTGTGGACAGAATATTTTCGCAGGTTTGTGATTGTCCAGCTACCCTTTTTATTCTTCAAATAAACCACACCTTTGCACAGGAAGAGAGTATGTACTTTGCCTTTTCTTGATCAGAAGGAAGAGAGAATGGACTTTCATACTTCTAATTTTCTTTCCCTCACATTTCTTCCTTCTGTCTTTCTTCATTTCTTCTCAAATTCCAGGTTCCTAGAAGGTTTACCAGTAAGGTTGAAGGCAAGATGGGGTATGAAGATTTTGTTTACTTCATACTTTCAGAGGAGGATAAGTCATCCGAACCTAGTCTTGAGTATTGGTATGCCTTCTATTCATTGAACTCATAACGGCATACTTAAAAGAGTTTTAGTTTTGTACTCCTTTGGAATCCCCAAATTTGTCTTCATAGTAGAGGAGATGATCCTTTACTTTTAATCCACATTTTAACTGAACTCAGCTCAAAAGAGTCCTAGATATCAACTACGTCCTTCTCTCATGCCAACTCAGTTGTTGCATTCTAATTCTTGTGCATCCTTTTGCAAGTTTTTTTTTAATTAATTTTCTCTTAGTTTTTCTTTGTTGGTTATGAGAACCTCAAGTGCGAGTATTTAATGGAATTTTATATATCTTTTGTAGATTTCCAAATTTTACCTAATCTAAATTTTATTTTCATGTAATTATCTTAATTATGTCCAATTTTTTGTTCTATCACCTTTGTTTGGAGTGTGCAATATCCTATGTTTATATAGCATGTTGAAATTTTGACGGAGGGCAGTCTTGAATTCTTACTTAGAGGTGGAGTGTTTTCAGGGGATGATTAAAAATAATACTTGTTAAGATAGGTTTCACCCAAGTGTGCCATGTCGTTCGTTGGGTGGATGACTACTCATGTAGCAGGATCTTTGGGATGGCAGTTTGGAAGGAGATTAGGAGAGGCTGGGAAGTGTTCTTTGGCAAGGTGAGATCTCATTTAGGCATGATGGTGGGCTTCTTGTCCTTTAAAATGATGGTTTCCCGTGTGCTTTGATTTGGCCATGGATAAAGATGCTCTTATGGGTGATCTTCACACAAGGAGTCCATCATTGGAATGTTTTTGGGAGTTGGGGGGTCTTTTGAGGGGGTGCAGGTTGTCTTGAGAAGTAAGATTTAGTGGTTCCGATGAATCCTCGTTCAAGCCATTTTGATGTTAGGATTTTTCATAAAAGGGTTAGGCTGGGCATTTTGGTTGAGGGAAGAGATCTTTTCCATGGAATGCCGTTTGGAAATCTGCTACTCCCACGGTTAGTTTCTTTGCATGGGAGGCTGCTTGGGGGAGGATTTTAACTCAAGATAAACCTCCAAATGCGGGGTGTTCTTCTAGTTGTCAGGTGTGTTCATGCAAGGAAGAGCTTGAAACCGTTCACCATTTGCTACTCCTTTGTGATTGGACTCAGGTTTATGGAAAAAGATTTTCTCTTTTATGCGCATGTTTTGGATGACTTAAGAGTTCTCAACTGATTTTTGAGCTTGGAGTGGATTGAGGGTTTGTACAACAAAATAGAGTTTTTATAATGCTATTTCTAGCTGTGTTTTGGGTGGTTTGGAGGGAATGAAATAGAAGAAGTTTTATGGGCAGAGACTCCTTCACTTTTGTGGACAGTTTTCTTTAATGTCTGGGATTTTCGTCCTGAGCAAATTCCTTGCAAAGCTTTGTAGAGGTGTCTAATTTTGTAGTCGCTGGGGTTGTACTTTCCAACGGTTGCACCATATTGGTGCTTAGTCCCTCTTCTACGTCTTGTTTTTAATTTTTTTTTTCTTGTTCTACACTGACTAGGGGTAGACTAAATTTCATTAGATACCAAGGGGATTAGGACTTCAAAGAGGATATGAGGGGAGGAAACCCGTGTTGCTCAACTATTAAGTTAAACTTATATCAAAGGAGAAAATTTCTTGGTGTAGAAGTTGAGGTCTTTAAAGCCTGAAGAGGTCTTCAAGGTGGAAATGGATGAATAAGCATTTCAAACGGGATACAGAAATAGGGGTTTCTATTTGTATTTTTCCAAGAAGCTATATAAAAGAGTAAGAAGGTTTGGTGGAAAGCTTTTTTCAAGAAGCTGTATAAAGAGTAAGAAGGTTTGGTGGAAAGCTTCCTTCAATTGCATGTGCTTTGACAATATGGGAGGACAGAACTAGGTGGCTGGAGAGACCCCAAGCAGTTGTGGGTTACCAAGGCAACCCAAGGCGCCAGGTCCAGGATTTAAGGTCTCCCTATGGCTTTTCAGAAAGCAAGTAAACTGCAGTAAAAAGGTGGTGTCAGAGGGTTTCCAAATGGTTCCATGAGAGAGGCAAACTCCTCAAAGCTTCTAATATAAGGAAATGTGGGAGGGTAAACGTTGACTTGCCCATTAGTAAGTTGCTAGCTATGGAAACTTAGTTGGGTTGTCTTGAGGTCTTTAGGTTGGAGACGAACCAGTTGATTTTGAAGATTTTGCTGCTTGTATGTGTGGATCTTGTCTTTTTCTTGTGTTGGAGTTGGTGATCTCCTAATATCTTTAGCATTTTGATGCATTCTATGTTTATAAGCTTATTCTTCACAAGTGCAAGTTGATCTCCTGAGAAGACATCATGGCACTGTGGAAGTGTGGCAGTGGAGTTTGTTAGAGTACAAACCCTAAAACTACGCAAGTTTGATGAGCTCAATAATGCTTCGCAATGAAAATCCTCCCACCAAGAAAGAAAAGATATTTCTATATTATAATATTCTGAAAGATGATTAATACAAAGCCACTGAGAGATTATATAGCCTAAGACTCTAAACAAAATAAGAAAATAATGATACAACCCCAGTATAACCCTTCTACGACCAAGAAAGAAGTAATGTAACTCCTAAGTTACTTGTTTTAAGATGAAGGAAAGTAAATAACAATTTGAAAAGAAACATTCACAGGTTGGTGCGTGTGCAGCCATCAGGTGCAGGTGCACTCGGCACAGGCATGCCCTCTTGGCCCAGGTGCGCCCAAGCTGTGGCTGTTGGGTGCAGATACAACTGCTGCTTCTGCAATCCTTTTTGTATGTAGTTACCTCCTTTTGGATGGTAAACTCAACCTCTGATTCGCCTCCTTAGCTTGACAATGAAAACTTCAATTTTGAAGGTTTCTTGTCATGTCACATCATGATGTTTTTGGCTTCAATTGACAGGTATAATTGTTATAATCTTTTGAATGTCTATTGGTTTTTCCATCTACATCCCTGCTTGCTTTTATTTTTGGGTTGGAGGGTTTCATTTTCTTTCAGACTTCGGAATGAAGAGACATTGGCCAGGGTTCTCCTTGTGGAGATAGATTACTCTTGAGATTAACCATATTTCCCTTTTTATTTGAAATATGCTACCTTATGAAGCAAAGGGACATGGATATGAGACGTGAGAACAATGCACAACGGGCATAGTGATGTGCCAAGTTTTAGGAAGAGATATAGTTGTAACACGACATCAAAATAATATATATGTTATATATATTTGAGTAGTAAGAATTTTGCACTCTATTGACTTTTATCTACAAATACTCAAACTTAGAAATATGCGTAAAATATTTCTCAAATGCAAACACTAGTATTGTTTGTTTTGAGGCAAGAAACTCTTGTAAGTTTTTAGAATAATTTACATAACCTAACCATGTTAAAGGTACCATGTAAGAAGTACGATTGGCACATATTGGGCAAGTTTGAGACATTGGGGAGTGAAGTGTCTAACATGGTGTCAAGATTGAGACGATTTCCATTTGGAAGTGTCCATCTTGGTACATGTTGCCTTTGGTGTAGATGAGGCCCTTTCAATGACTGGTGTTGGCGCTCAATTTTCTTGCCATGCTCATAGCTTCATAACCTCCTGTTTGAATAAGTGAGATTTGAATTAGTTTTCTCAAATCCTGTTTTAGAAATCCTTTATTCTGCCTCCCACCAGTGAATGGGGCATAAAATATTAAAAAAGATTTGATAGTTCGCTTTGATGAAGAGTAGTCTCTGATATTGGGCCATGACTTCCATGTGACTTGAGAATGAACTAAGAAATATGGTGTCTCCTGCACTTATATTATAGCACAGGCAGATGCAATTTGTTATCCTGTTGGAGGTCAGTTGGTCCATCCCCAACTTAAATAAAAGGATATTGTGTCCTCAGAGCTGTCAAGCGAACATTAGTCAATGTTTTTGTCATATTAATTGATCATTGCCCAACATGGTTGGATGCCTGTTCCACCTTCAGTTACACATCTAATCTGGCTGCAATCCACCATCTCACCTTGCAGTGGTGGGGACATCATGTGTATTATTTGCACCTATGTGAAGGCACATGTTTGAGTACCAGTGAACCTTTTTAGAACATTGCAGGGATATGATTTCCACTTATTATAAGTTTTGGAGCGTGTTACTTCTTCGTTGGTCCTGCTTATTCATTCTGGATCCATTATTTAAAGTCCTAAAGGTTATACTAAGACATCGATATATTAGAAATGAAATATGTCATCCAGGCCACCATATTGCCATGTGGCAACAGCTATAAATACTCTCATTTCTCCAAATCCAACACATATATTGTATTTAAATATATATTTTTTACATAACGGATGAAATTTGTCTTCTTCTACAATATTTTTTTGGTAAAGATTCCCCCCCCCACCAAATATCAATGATATATAGTTGATTCCTACTAATTTGAAATTTGAGGCATAGTTGAGTTGAAGTGTAACATTAATTAAACGTATTCCTTCATATGATATTGTTACTCATTCAATAATGTGGAAAAGGAATATAGAAATTTCGTCATGTAAATCTTTTAAAAGTGTCCTGATATGAAGAATATCAAGAGAAAATTTTGTATCCATAAACCAATTGCATATTTTTACATTCACAAATGTCTTACTCTATTCTAATGGAGTATGAGATATATCTTTTTAAAATGATATTTCTGGTGTTGTGCATGGAACTAAAGGTTGTGAATTGTTAATACACTTATTTATCGCCTGCTTAGTGGTTGACCTTGGATGGGCCTCCTAATTATGGGGATGTTGCTGGATGTATGGCAGCATCTCAGGATATAATAAATATATATTTGTATATGATAAAGTAACATCATTGTGTAATGAATTAGAACAAATGAGAAGTTAAGTTTAGTGTTCAGTGATGATTATTGTGAAAAGGAAGGACAGTGTGCTGGTAAATAGATGTGCCTTATAACATGGAGTAGGGGTTGGTCGATCACTTGCTTCTACTTGCATCTGGACCTTGTTTAATCCTGTCGAATATCCTCTCTCTCTTGCATCCTTGTTGGGTGACTTCTAGCTCTGTTCTAAGTGAGATGTGGCCTTGGAGTGGGTTGAGCGTTTGCAAAGAAGAGAATGTATATGTCAGGTTGCTCCCCATGGTTGTCTTTTGGTTGGTTTAAAGGGAATGGAATAGGGGAATTTTTGAGGGGATGGAGATACCTTTGTTTAGTGTTTTTGGGATATGTCCTAAAGTAAATGTACTTTTGGTTATTTTTCCATGTTGTTTGCTTCCTTTGCAGAGGCTGTTGATATTATAGAGTCTCTGACCTAGTAGTCTTGGGGTAGAGTGTCACTATCTTAGTGCTTTTTCCTTTTGTTTTGCTGCTTTCTTTAGAATAAATTTCTCTCTCTGATAAAAAATATGTTGTAAGATAATTTGTGAAACTTGTTATTGTCAGGTTCAAGTGCATAGATCTGGATGAAAATGGAGTTTTGACCAGGAATGAAATGCAGTTCTTCTATGAGGAGCAGTTGCATAGGATGGAATGTATGGCCCAAGAGCCTGTGCTCTTCGAAGATATTTTGTGTCAGATAGTTGACATGGTTAAACCGGAGGTGCTTTTTTTTTTTGGAAACTTATATTGCTTTCATGATTTACATTGAGATGTTCTTTTATTTTTCCTTTTGACTTATTGGTTTTTGGTGATGCAAGTTGAGAAAGGATAACTTATATTTTAATCTCTGATGATATTTTTCATCACTTGGTGTTTACTTGTCATTGAGAGTCCTTGAAAGCTAAAAACACATTCAAGAATTTAAGTTTCCATAGGAACAAAGGTGCAACATGTGGAGTATACACACTATGTAGTCTAAAGTTTTGTTTCAAAATATTGTAGGAATAACTTAGATAATATATCCTGTTCAGTAGAATATTCTTTTCTGAAGATTGATAGTTTATGATGCTGGGGATAGTGATCACTCCATATATTTGTTGACACCATGCTAGGTAGACTCCATTGTGGCTTGTGTGTGAGACATGCAATAACTTCATTGGAAAGTTGTTTCTTTTTGTGTCATTATAAACTTCATTTTTACATATAATAAATAACAGTATTTAGGAAGTATACAAAGCCAAAAAAGAGAAGAGATGAGAACTGTTGTCCTACTTGCTGCTAAACTTATCTACGATAGGAGATAAGGAGGCGAAACAAATGAATCTGTCAAAAATTCACTCTAAGCAATCTACATTGATATTTCATTTTTTTTTCTTTTTTAAATGAATTCTTAGGAAGTTCGAGGAAAAACAATTGGGACAGCCTTAATAGGTGGATGTTGGTGTTTCTTTATTTAATACCCCCCAACCAAAAAAAAAAAGAGTACACTTGTTAAAGTGATCTTATATTTGAAAGTTCAACCTAATGAACCCCCTAAAAAGGGAGAGGTCCACTGACCAAATCTTACAATACTGACAGCAGTGGATGAAATGATGGTCCGCAACTCCACTTTACTTGGGGAAAAAATCATCTAAATGTTGTTTCTGTTGGCTTAAAATTTACTGGAGTGAAATCTGTCATGGGGTGCTGCTCTACAAGGCCACCTTTAAAGGAACCCAACTATGACGGACCCTTCTCCAAGGAAATTGTTCCATCCCTTTGGACCAACCCGTCACTTAAATTCTTGCAATGGCTTATTCTCATGTGCCAACTTTCTCCACTTCTCCGATTCCTAGATACGAAAAGGACAGTAGAAATTCAAATTTCAAAATCTAATGGCTATGATACCTGAGATTAGCTTGTCTTTCTGTATTGCTAAATAAAACAACTCTGTGACTCCAGGTGAAGTCATCTATTTAAATGTTTTTGCAAATGCTTCATTTGTTGAAGGATATTGATTTAAGAGTTGCTGTTAATCTGTAACTGATTACACAATTTTGCTTGCTTGCAGAATGAGAGTTATTTTACACTCCGTGACATTAAAGGGAGTAAACTATCTGGAAGTGTTTTCAATGTCCTTTTCAACCTTAATAAGTTCATGGCTTTTGAAACACGTGACCCTTTCATGATTCGTCAGGTGAAATTTTTTTATATTATTTTTTGTGCACTGCACTGATGGAAAATTTTGTGTTTTGTCTTGATTTTACTGGAGTTGAAACCAATGCTGGTGTTTCAATGTGAACAGGAGCGTGAGAATCCTAGCCTGACAGAATGGGATCGCTTTGCACATAGGGAATATATTAGGCTGTCTATGGAAGAGGATGTTGAAGATGCATCAAATGGAAGTGCAGAAGTTTGGGATGAATCGTTGGAGGCTCCCTTTTGAGTTCAAAAAGGTAATGGACTTTTTAAGTTTTGGTTCTTAGAGAGGTGTATGTTCTGAAATTTTTATGGTTGCTATTGACCCTTCACTAGATCCATGCATCAAGGCTTATCTATTCATCTCAGATGGCCAGAACTTGTAATTTTGGCATATGTTGTATATATGGGAATCAACTGGAGGATAAGGTCTAACGAATAGCTGAGCCACATCTGCTTCCACTTAAATTGAACTGCATATTCTTCCACACTAAACAACAAACGCAAAAAGCAGAGTGGGAGAACCAAAAGTAAAACCAAATAATTTTGTGTGCATTGAAAAATTTACTTGGGAGTAGATGCATTGCATATCTTAATTGATCTGATGTTTGATGGAAGAATCTTGAAGGCATGTTCATAACTCTCTCTTCTTTTACTGATTGTATTATTGTTGAATCTACCGATCAATCTGTTTTTTTCAAATGTTAATTCATGAAAATCTAGTGTATGCAAGGCTTAGATGGGAGCATGGGGGAAGCCCGACAAATTGACTTGCCTCTTTTTGCAGGCTTGGCAACATTTTTATGGCCCCAAATCTAATTGGGTCATGCCTTGAAATGCTAGGGTAATGGAGCCAGCCCAATCCTGCCTGTCCCTAACAAGAAGAAGGTTTAGGCAAAATATGGAAGCCCAATGTGCGGCTTCCTGGCTTGGGCACCACATTTTTCTTTGGCCTGAACCTGATATGGGCTGCCCAATGCTTGGGTCTAGCTGAGGCCCTGTTATGATATTCTCTGCTGCAGCTCATAAGCTTTTTGTGCCATCCCTGTTTGATGTAATGTTCCTCAACCACAGGTAAAATGTTGTATTGAATTCCTCCCTCAACGTGGCCGTTAGATGATGATACCTTTCTTGCACCTGATGGGATCTTGATCGTTAGAGCACCCGCTACATCCTCATCAACAATCAATTTTGAGCTTGGTCCTGTGAAATTAAACTTTTGATGTCCACTAGAAGGATCATGCTGGCCTTTGTGAATATGACTTGACAAGCATTGAGAAAGGGTGCAAGCCTCTAGTTAGAATCTCAGAAGACTTCTAGTAGGTGGAGGCAGGTGATTTATTTAGTGGAGGTAATGGTAGCTCCCAGCAATTTAGGACTTGTTTCTTCTGATTGTAAGATATGAAGTTTCTGCAAGGTTATTCTTTCCATGGTTAATGGGAGCCCCAATAACTTGGATCTGAACGGTGTTCCTATTGGGCGCCAACGAGGTCTATCATTTTTTGCGGGCTGTTGTGTGGATGATTGTTATTTTGTTATTAGCTCCCTTGTTCGGGCAGTATGGTCTTTTGACTATTATATTAAATTCTTGTTGTGAGGGTTCCTAAATTTCTTCTTCCCTATGTAGTAGACATTAGTTTCTTTTTAATGGACAGTGATAAATTTGAGCTTTTACTGCCAAGAATTGCGCGGGATGGGCATGCACAATCATTCGGACATGACTTTATAGCTGCATTCTTCCTACATTTATTGGTTCCTGTCATCGTTCCGATTTGGCTGGATACACAAAAGCCATCAACAGCATGGGCAGATTGAAGCTTTTCCTAGCCGTCTCCTGTCAATGATGCACGTGGAGTGCAGCTTTTGTTTGATGAATTTTTACCTCTATTATGAATTGTTCCTAGCCCATCTCCAAGAATTGCGCAGATTAGGCTGTCTGGTCTTTTTCCATTCTGCACAATTAAAATTTTTCAAGGTTTTGCCAACTTGAAATTATTAAGAAACAAAGGACCTTAATTGGAGGGTGGTAGCAATGGGGGTTGGTATATTGGAGACGATACGTAAGCGAGAAGGAAAACCATTGAATAAGAGGAAAACAGCAATGCGCGAGGTAAGAGGTATTAAAACCGTGCATTTAAAACCAAACCGGCCTAATCGGTTCGATCAATTCGATCACGAACCGTTTTATAGTTTGGTTTGATTTTCACTATCAAATTGAATGAAATCAAAACCGTTTAAAACCGGTCAAAATCAATAAAATCGGTGAACCGTTAAAACCAATTAAATCATAAATTAATGTAATTCAACTACAAATCATTACATTTTATTGGAAACTTTTTTTCCTATTTATTTATACACCTCTTTCCTTATTCTCTCTATTTCCATCCGATGTGGGATAAAAATATAACATCTTTCTCTTTGTTCTCTCTATATTTTATATCCCTTCAATTGAAGATAAAAATATTTTGATATTTTATTCAACAATTGGGTTGGAAAACATTAGAATTCAAAAATTTTTTAAAAATTATATCATTCAACTTATATTATACTAAAAACATAAAACGTGCTTATTTCATGAAAAAATTTTCCTTCGATTTTGTAAATCATAATTTTAAATTTTTTATTTTTAATTTATCACTTATTAAATAAATTAATACAAGTATACTTAGTCTATACATAATTTCTCTATGTTTCAAAAATATTATACTATTTTTTCAATTACAGATATAATTTAATTATTTTGTTTTTACTTTTTTAATATGAATTTTATGAATGGTTATTGCAATTAATAAAGGTAACATTATTTTTCTTATTTAAATATATTTTTTTCATACAAATATATAAATTTTATTTTATTTTAAAATACATAATATACAAATTATATATATAATATTGATGTTATTCGATTTATAAAACGATCTGATTGGTTCGATTCGATCAATAAACTAATGAAGCAATAGGTTCATCGAGTCACTTAACGGTTCGGTTTTAAAAATATTAATTACAATTTTAGTTTGTTAAGTCTTAGCCGGTTTATCTCTTTCTATTTAAGAGAGAGAGAGAGAGAGAGAGAGATTTTAGTTCACTCAATATCTTGGCTCATTTCGGATTTTCAAATGACATCATTTAACCTTTTGTTCTGTTATCGGGCAAAATCTTTAGTTTTAACAAAAAAATTTATGCAAAATTGCATTTCCTACTCAAAGACCTAGGCCCTGATTTTATCTTTATCCATTCTTATTTGTTTTAAATTTTTAACACAATTGCCCCTTTTACCTGAGCTCAAAGTAAGATCTAAAAAATTAATTTGATTGAATTTTGACTATTAACATGAAATCACCGAAAGCATTCAAAATTAAATACCATGATATATATTTTTTACCGATAAAATAATATTTGATCAATAAATCTAGAGAGGGTATTAATGGTAAATTAGAATTATAAAGGAACACATTACAATATAGATGATTTATATTGAGTCAATAAAAAATTGAGTATATGAGATGTACGTTTGGTAATAATTATTAAGATAATAGATAAATTATTAAATTAAGAGAACAAGATATATTAAAAAGTGAACATTTTAGATACATTAGATCTATTATTTAAAGTGATGACAATATAGATGTATATATGGACCATAGGATTCAATCCAGTTGGATGAAATGGACAAATGCATTCGAAATATTTAGCGATCACATGATACTATTGCAATTGAATGGATGGTTTTATAAAATTGTAATAAGATCTGCATTATTATATGATTCTGAATATTGAACATTAAATAATAACAATAGTATAAAATAACTGTAACTGAAATATAAATGTTCAGATGGATGTACGATAAATTTAGAAAAGATAGAAATAGAAAAGAAGAAATACGTACCAAATTGGAAGTTAGTTTAATTATGAATAAGATAAAAAAAATCTTTTAAGTTTGCTTGGACATATGCAACGAAAATCTAAAATCACACCAGTTAGGAGGAAAGAGACCTTAGATATAGAAAATTAAGTGAAATGACGGGTAGACCGTTGAAAATGTGAATATAATTTATTTGTAAAGATATGAGATTAAAAATTTAGCTGAGAATATGATTTTAAATAGAGATAAATGACGTAGGAGAATATGAGGTAATTGAATTAATGTATTATTACTATTAAGTTTCTATGAATAGGGTTTTTTTTTTTTTTTTTTTTTTATATTGGCCTCAAACGGTCGATCTAAAATTTGGAATTAATGTTAGTTTGTTGTTGTAGTTTTGACCATTAAAAGATATTTTAAATTTTGAGACCTATTTTTAAATATTTAATATTGTGTGTATTACATAATTCAAATGAATTAGAATTCATATTTACTTCTAATTCCCTGAAGCAAAATACAGACATATTTTAATCCCAAAATATAGCATAACAATAATACCGAAATGAAATTAACACCACTCGCAAAATTGTTGAAGAGTGCAGAATCTTGCTTCAAGCCGCAGTTCCCTCTTTGGTAGGAAGAAAAATATAAGTTTACTACTTTCTTTATTTTTTCTTTTAATATTCAAATCTTCTCCAAAATGATGGTTTTTTTTTCCCTCTTTGGTAGGAAGAAAAATATAAGTTTTGCTTAATTTATTTTCTCAAAATAGGTAAAATAAATTTATAGAAAATTCATTTACTTAATTACTTTTAGATTTTATGGGTTCATGAGTTGTAAGTCGGTTAAATATGATTACTGAGGTTTAAGATGTTTTTTGTATAATTAAGGTTTAGAATGTTGTTTCATAGTGATTGTTTGTGTGTTGATCTTTTCTAATTAGTGAGTCATATTATTTTCCAACTGCGTGACCTCATTTTTAAACTATTAATCGAAATAAACATATCAGTAATCTCGTACAGTAAATAAATACGTTAAAATTTATAATTTTGAGATTTTAAATTTAAATTTATTTAAAAATCACAAACAGTTACATTCGAATTATTAATTAAGATTCAAAACAATTTACATGACTGGAGAGTAGCAATGCTGATTTGATCACTCATATCAACGTTTACGATTAGTAATTTAATTAGAGAAAAATCAATAAATTTATTTAAAAATTATAAACAGTTACATTCTTACCTCACCACTCGTTTATCAAAGAAAAATCAAAATAACATGTTTTGATGTTATTTAAATATAAATTTATGTGTTTTATACATGAAAGGAATAAAATTTGAGTTTAATTATATCAAATTAGTAATTTAATTTCATCGAATTACGCTTTTGGTGATGCAACAAAATAAGAAAATAAATATTTAAAAATTGAAAACTAGTAAAGAAAATTAAAATGAAATTTGAGAGAAAATTGATCAGTAATATTTTTGATAAATTTTAAAAAGATTTGTCGACAAAAGTACTTTTTTGACAAAAAAAAAAAAAAATTGGGCACAAAAAATATTTTTGTGCTGAGGGTCGGGTCGGGTCCTTCGATTTGGTCTGAACTGAAGTAGACAACAAAGGAGACTACCCTCTCTCACTACCCACTTTCTCTCATCCCAGAACAAACACAAAACCCTAAACCAAACCCTAATTTTTTTGCATCCTCCGGTTTACGATTTGTAGGTGGTGAAAGATGAAGGTCGTTGCTTTGGTCAGTGGTGGAAAAGACAGTTGTTTTGCTATGATGAAGTGTATTCATTATGGTCACCAAGTATCTCTCTCTCTCTCTCTCTCTCTCTCTCTACAATTGCTTGATGCTTGTGCACAATTTGAAAGCTTTGTGTTTTTGTGACAGATTGTTGGTTTAGCTAATTTGTTACCGGTTGATGACTCAACAGACGAGCTCGATAGCTACATGTATCAAACTGTATTCTCTCTCTCTCTCTCTCTCGTTCAGTTTAATGTGATTGATAAAATTAATAAGATTAGTATCATTGCGGGTATATAGTTTCTTATCCCAACTTTGCGAAATGGAATGGTAATTAAGGTTTGAATATTGGGAATTGACATGAAAGCCAATATGTGATATTTAATGGTTCAAAAAATGTAATGTGTGCCAGCGAATTATGCCCATGGATTTGAAATTGGAATGCTTTTGATAATAAATTTAGCCTTATTGTGCTAAAATTCTTTTTTCTTGCATTGTATCGAGTTACCACTCAACATGTTTCATAGGAACAATCGACTTAGTTTTTCTTGGAATGCTTGAAGCACTTGGTTATATAATGGAAAATATTGACAATCTTGTAAATGGCTGTACGGAAAGTAAGCATTTATATGTCTTAAGAGTTTGTGGCGCTTCATCTTTTTAAAGGGGGTTACACACTTGAAATTTTGCATGGTGTGTTTGGGTTGGGTGTGTTGTATATATTACAGTTCAGTTGCTATAAAAGTTACCAATTTAATTTAATTAATTAATTAATTTATTTTTTTGTTCAGGTTGGGCACCAAATGGTTGTCAGCTATGCAAAATGCATGGGAGTGCCATTATTCCGGAGGAGAATACAGGGATCCACAAGGCAAGCTCCTCGTGAAGAAACTCTTGGTAGTCCTATCATCTTTGTTTAGAATGCTACAGCTTTCCCTGACTCACCATATAATGGGAGTTTCCTCAATTTGATATTTTAAGTATTTGTAATATGGTTAATGAAAGACCTTGCAAGCCTTTTTAAACCATGATGTCTTTGAGAAATGGGAGTATTATGTACTTGGGACTGGGAAAGAGGCTGATTGGCTGGTTGGTTCATTGCTTGTTTGCAATAATGATGTTAAATGTGGCCGCGGAATAACCATTATTCATGCCTGTTAGAGTTATACTTTTCAGCAAGATCCTTTGCATAGTCAATGGAGAATAAACATGAGATCCATTTTCTTAAGGCAAAGGAAGAAAAATTGTGGTTCTGTAGCTTCTTAGCTAGATGATGCCCTATTCTAGGGCATGAATGATCATGTAAAATTCCATGATTATTTTTTTTACCGGCCCCTCAACAGGCTTCATGCTGGTGGACTTATTAGGTGCATAAGCATTATCTGCCCCCAATGAATTCTGACTTATCGAGTGCTTGAGTGTGGAAAAACTTAGTCAATTGACCTATATTTGTTAAATCAAACTAGAATTAAGACAAAATCTTCTGGCAAGGTCGTACTCTGAAACGTTAAACAATAGGGATTATGTTCTTATTTCCTATTTGTCTTGTAAATAATGTAGGCATCAAAGCCTTAGCTACAAAATGACTGCGGGTGATGAAGTTGAAGATATGTTCATCTTATTAGATGAGGTAAAGCGACAATTACCATGCATTGAAGCGGTTTCTTCTGGTGCAATTGCATCTGACTATCAGAGACTACGGGTTGAGAGTGTTTGCTCAAGGTTAGGGCTGGTTTCTCTAGCTTATTTATGGAAGCAAGATCAGTCCTTGCTTCTGGATGACATGGTAAATACAAAATCTTTTGAACATTAGTTATTTTTATTATTATTATTTTTAACATATGTGTTTATGTTATAGCTACTGATGGATCTATTCTGTCACTTCTAGATTGCAAGTCGTATTGTGGCTATCCTAGTAAAGGTATTGTTCCTGTTTATAACTATTTGAAATACGTATTTTGTGTAAAATGTTTTTCTTCACAGTTTATATGTAAAATGTTTTTCTTCACAATTTATTTGCAGTATTACATTTGATATTTCTAGAACACAATGCAGCAATTATTTATTTATTTTTCTTTTCCATAACATGGCTTCTTTGGGAAAAGTGATTGCCTTACATTCCTTCTCTTTCCTGAGTATTTGGGGGTATCTTCTACAATTCCCTCCTAGAATTATCTGCACATGTTTTTAGATGTTGGGTAGCTAGCTTCAGTGCATGATTAAGTTTTTAGTCATGATGCTGATTAAGTAGCTTCATGCTGTGAATTCTTGAAACTCATTTCATGATCTTATGATTTTTCAGAAGCTTCTTAGAGAGGCTTCTGTATAATTGGTTGCAGAGTGACATGTGAATTCTTGAAACTCATTTCATGAGCTTATGATTTTGCAGAAGCTTGATAGAGAGGCTTCTGTGTAATTGGTTGCAGAGTGACGTTATTGTTTCTTAAATTGGATGTAGTTGGATGAGTTCCCTTCTAGATATATCAGTTCAAATTCCTTCAATTTTTTATTTCCATGAAATACAAGGAGTTTTATCTGTAGAGATGACACCTGCGGATGTGTACAACACTATTTTTGCATGGGTACAACAAAGTAGGCAAGAAAGTAGAGTTGATGACAGTTTATGGCATTGGAAACATGTTTGACTATACACTTGGGGTTTATTATATTTGATAATTAGGTACACAAGTATTGCATATGGAGGTATATATTAGTAAAAAGCTGCTGTAACATGATTATTTCAGAAATTCAGATTGTTCAGTACCTTATTCACATGCTGGTTTCATTCATATCTTGTTTGGTGATACTAATAGACAAGGTTCAAAAAAATAAAAAAAATACATGTACAAGAGTTTTGAACTGCTCAATGAAGGGTATTGCAGACATTTACTTTGGTACTCCTCATGCCACTCACCAAATTTGGATGGTTGAAGAATTTCCCCACATGGAATATCCAAAGTTTAATTGAGCAAGACAAATAGATGAACCTTGTTATGCAATTGGTTTACTACTTATGCTGTCACAGGTTTGGTCTTAAAGTATGAGAGAGAGAAAAAGAATTTACTTTAATCTTAGCCTTGTGAACTTCAAATCTGTATGTGGTATCACACTGATAAGCTTTGAGTTCTAATATTTGATGTGAATTTATTTCTTGTAACACCATCTAGGTTGCAGCAATGGGGTTGAACCCAGCGAAGCACTTGGGAAAAGATTTAGCCCATCTGAAGGACTATTTGCATAAATTGAAGGAGTATGTAAGGGTCTATTAAATTGTGCTTCCATTATTTTCTACCCTATGTTTCCTGATGTGGACCTTTAATGTACTTTAGAGCACATGAAATGCCTGTTTTGTTTTCCTTTTGCAGGTTGTATGGTATAAATGTATGTGGTGAAGGAGGTGAATATGAGACATTAACACTTGACTGTCCACTTTTCATTGTAAGTTCACTAATTCTGCCATTAGTCTTCTTTTTGATTAATTCATAAATGAGATGAGATTTCTGTTGTTTTTTTCATACAATTTAAAGACTAAGCTTTCTTTAGCTATGAAAGTTTTCCCCCAATTTTTGTTTTTCGATTGTGATTGGAGCTCTCTTTTTTGTCTTTCATAAGTTTCTATATACTGATCCTTAATTGTTAATTTAAGGGTTTAACTGACATGATCTATCACAAAATCTTGCAGCATTTATTTACTTGGTCTTCCTGTCACCTATTTGATGTGTAAATTTCAGAATGCGCGAATTGTGCTTGATGAGTTTCAAATTGCATTGCACTCATCAGATTCCATCGCTCCAGTTGGAGTGCTTCATCCCTTGACTTTTCATTTGGAAGAAAAGGAGAAAGCTGCATCCTTAAGTGGCAGTGACATGGCCACTGATTTTCCCTTTGAGAAATTGAGTGCTGTATATGAGGTTCAAGGGAGCTTAGTACAAAAGTCAGAACATAACTGCCAGCCTAGTGATACAGTTTCTAATATAGTTATAGTTGGACATAATATTTCAACTTCAAAAACAACGAACAGTACATTTTCCTTATGTTGCTGGTTCCAGTATTCCTGTGAAGAATCTGCAGGTGAATGATAAATCTTTAGTGATATATTTCTATACAGTTACTTAATTCTGTCAAGGGAATGAAAATGTGCTGTGTTTTTTTTGGGGGGGGGGGAGGGTTGTTTCTATTGAACCCTTACAAGGAGATTACTGCATTGGACTTGAAATTCTTGAATTTTTATGTTTTCTAAGTCAATACATGAATTTGAACCAAAAAAAAAAAGGAAATAAAAAGCTTTTTGAGTTACTGGATTTTCAGGTTTGAAAGCTGATCTGGTGATTGTTCTGCAAGAAATTGAAAGACAACTTGCAGAACATGGCTTCAACTGGGAGCATGTCATTTATATTCATCTGTATATTGATGATATGAATGAGTTTGCTAATGCAAATGAAACATATGTGAGCTTTATTACACAAGAAAAGTGTCCGCTAGGTGTGCCATCTCGTAGCACAATTGAGCTGCCTTTGTCACAAGTTGGTTTGGGAAAATGTTATACCGAAGTTTTGGTGTCGAAGGAACAGAGTAAAAGAGTTTTGCATGTACAAAGTATTTCCTGTTGGGCACCCAGCTGCATTGGACCTTATAGCCAGGTAAATGTCACTTCTGACTGTATTGTCTTATTGTTAATCTCTCTCTCTCTCTCTCTCTCGTGCTTGGCTAGCCATGCATGATATATTATACCATCTGCCTGTCCTCTGTTTACAATACGTGTGAAGGCTCTTTGCATACTTTGTTTTGCTCTTTATGCTGGAATTCTTTACACGAACTACTAAAAATAGAATAAATTGAAATATTGATGAACTACACGGTCATTGGATAAATTTATGTTGAACTGGACTGTGCATGTCATGCACCAATAATTATCAAATGTTTGGTGCCTTACTAGGAATGATCATCTGGTTCCCAACTGGGCACGTCATGTGGCTGCATGACTAGTGAATGTTCCCATTTTTGTAGTAAAACATTCTTGATACTTAAACTTGTCAGACAGTTAAAGGATGCTGTCCTGGGCAGCTCTGATCCCAAGAGTCATTTCTCTCTGCTCTCATGTCTGCTATGTCTCTTTCATATCTCACTTCTCCCTCTGGTTTTTCTATCTTTCTTCTTCTCCTTTCTTTCCATGCTCTGTTTCCTCCTGCAAATCAGGAAGCATGGAACCTCTTTCTTTTTTCCATCATGCTCCTCTCTTTTCCTAGGATTGCTACATTAGATGCTTAATAAAGTGATCTTTACGGTGATGGATCAAGTTTCTTATGGGGTTCCAGGATGGACCATAGAGGAAGAATGCTATGGAGATAACTCACATGTTATTTGCACAAGACATTAATGTGATACAGCTGTGGAGTAATTGGCTTATGTAAGAGCAGCTTTATTTAATTTTTTTAATCCTGGGCAGCAACCTTTTCTGGTTGAGACAGTAACAACTCGAAAGCAAATTTAGTAGTATTTTGGTGCCAATTCATGGTGGAGCTGCTTGTCCATTGCCTCACTTTGATTTGCTGTTCAGAGTCCTTTATTACTCTGATGCCATATGGTCTTCTTTCAGATATAGGTTGAAAGAGGGCTTGCTGTTTGGGAGAGAACTTTATTTTTCTAAGGTGTATGTAGTGTTGATCAAAGTTCATTATTTGTGTATGCATTATGCCTATTTTCTCCTATGGAGGAAGGTGATTAATAGGGTAAAAAAATTGCAAATGAAATTTGTACCCCACAGTGAATAGAGGACTTTCTGTTTAATCTTTTGATCCAGGCTATTGCTTGTATCATGTATGAGGGGACCAAGTGAGAACAAGTTGTTTGCTTAGGCTAGTTATACACGAGGAGATTTGGCTGAAAACCCCTATTGCATAAGTATGCAAGAGGCGGTTGGATAATAGTCTGAGTTGAAGTGGTAAGGTTTGAAATAGGATTGGAAAGGGTTGTTATAAGTTCCATTGTTGCAAAAAATGGAGGTAGGGGATGGGGCTAGAGCTTGGTTTTAGAATTGATGAAATTTATGTGGTCTAATAGCATGGCCTTAGGAAAAAGGTGTTTTGATATTTGTAACAAGGAGGTGTGGCTGAACTCTTGTTAAGGCAGGATTGAGAATTTAAAATGAATTGGAAGGACATCATTTTTGTTGCTGGGAGGAGTGGAGAAATTTAGGTGAAAATACAAAGGTAATCAGACTTTTATTATGATTTGATCTTTGTTAAGATACAAAAGAGATAATTTATCTTTCTTCATCAACTTAAACTTTTGGAGAAGTTGGTTGTTTTACATGGTAATAGAGAAGGAGGTCCTAATTTCAAGTCTTGCTTGGCCCTCTAATACAGTTCAGTATTCCATGCGTGGAACCCTCATGTAAGTCATCACAGCCCAGTGTTAAAGTTACAAAATGATAAATAAGTGTACCTTTACCTTCGGCTTAAGGTTTTGGAGAAGATTGTTGTTTCACAGATATCTACACATGATCAGGAAAATATTCTCCTTAAATAGTGGTGTGACGCCTCAAAAATTACTGATGTGTGGACAGTGGCAGGGGGAAAAGTTGTGTTGTTGATATTCTTGTGAGGAATTTTTGATTCTCTGATATTTGTATTTTGTGTCTGCAGAAGTTCGGAAAGTGTTAATTTAGCTTCTCTTCTTTTACCATATTGGCTGTGCATGAGTTGGTCTGTGTTACTCTGTGAGGTGACTGGTGACGAGCTCAGTCATGTACACAGTTGAGATGGGGGGCACATTTTTAAAAAGTTACAATATGAGAAAAAGAGCCCAAGCTAAATACAAGTTTCCTCTTTTTGTGGTGTGGGACGTATACAAAGAACATATAACCTCTTTCTTTTCATTATTTTTATTTTTTAGTTTTATTTTCTCTATTTTTGTTTTCAAACTCTAATTTTTTGTTATGTTACTTTATTTTATTTTCTCTCTCCTATCTCCTAAATTAGTCTCTCAAACAGTTTACCCCCAAATTTGGGATTAAGGCTCAGCTTATTGTTGTCGTTGTTGTTGTGGCATCAGAACTATGTGCAGAGTCAAAGTAGTTATTCTATGACTGCCATGAGTAGTTTTCTCTGTTTAAGGGCTGACAAATTTTTGTGTTTTCATCTTTGTCTTGGCTGCTACAGAACCTGTGTACACCTTGTGTATATTTTGATCTCTTTGAATGTCGGCCATCAGAAATATGGGGCGATATTTGATAGATCTGTGCTGCATAGACATGATGCTTATGCAATGATATATCATATATTTTGCTGTTGCTTTCTAAACCACATTTTTTTCTTAGATTTTTTCTACTTTCTTTCAGGCAACGCTGCACAAGGAGATCCTATACATGGCTGGGCAGTTGGGACTTGACCCTCCAACAATGGTACTCTGCAATGGTGGTACTACTTCTGAACTGGAGCAGGCTTTACAAAACAGTGAAGCTGTAGCAGAATGTTTTTGTTGTTCAATTTCTACCTCAGCAATTCTTTTTGTTATATACTGTTCTGTAAATATTCCATCGGTTGATTTTATTGGAATGCAACACAAGATGGAAAGTGTTCTGAAGGATATGCAGTCGCTTCAGTTAGACACCAGAAAGAAAGTCCTGAACCCCATTTTCCTATATGTGCTTGTTCCAAATTTACCTAAAAGGTAATTTTCTTCTTGTTTATTAATATGTTTTCCTTATATTGATACAAATTTGTCCTTATTTGATGTCTTTCTCATCGTGTCCAAATGTATTTTTGTTTTAAATTCCTTAATTTATCTGTATTATAAATATTTTTTTCTTCTTCCTTGGAGTGTTATTTTTTGGGGGGTTAAGTTACTAAGCGCCATATTCATTGCCAGGCTATAGTCAGATTATTGAACAAAAGACATGTAGTTCATTTTTACCTCAGCTGGTTTAGAAATTTGATAATTCCTTATATTTCAAGAAAATGTTAACCTTTGGTATGCTTTATCCCTCTTTAGTGAATGGAGCTTCTGGTTTCATGTCATATTATTGGCATGGTGGAATTTAATGACATGCATACACTTCCTTTGATCTCCTTTGGGAGGGTGGTCTCACTATGTTTCGCTCTGGATATTCTGTCAATGTGTTTGCCATCTCAAGTCCTCTTTTATGTCTTATTAGAATCTTTCATCTACTGAAATTCTGTAAATCCATCCCATTCCATCCTTGCATTTTTGTCATCACCGAGACCATATCGGTCTTCGGGTCAGCCTTTATTTATGTAAGTAGAAATTTTGGTTTGGTGGGTTTGATGCCGACATCCATTTCTGTGTACAGTGTAGGCTGAGGGTATGCATGTGCATATCCATTTATGCTAGTCAGGGATATAACATTTTTAATGAGAATACATTCCTGTCTTTCTATTTGTGATTTGTTTCGGTTGTTGCAGGGCACTAGTAGAAATAAAGCCAGTTCTATATGTGCCTGAGGATGTTGATACTAGCGAAGAAACTACTGTTCAAAACCTATCTTGCGGAGTATACAATAGCTATTGGGGATTTAGGCCTGCAGACTGGCATCATTCCTGCTTTGAGAAATATGTTGTTGATAATAAGATTTGTGCTATCATCATATCAATAAGAAATGAACATACTGCAAAGATCTGTTCTGATTTTGAAGGCACAGTTCAAGAACTTGGGGACTGTCAAATTGCATTCTCACTTGGAGAAGTAGAAAGAGTAGCCAGGTTTTGCATTTATCTTCTGGACAACATTCTTGCCAAAAATGGTTTCTCTTGGGAAGACATAATGGTTAGTTTCTTGACAACCTTTTGATTTAAGGTTGATTCCTCTGAGATTTTATCACAAGCGATATTAGAATTACTAAGCTGAATTATTTTATTTGTTTGTGAACCACTTTGCACTGCATTTTCACTGTGTATCTAAACTCCTTTTGCAATTGAGATGTTAAATTAATTGCATAATGTATTGTATGTGGTGGTAAGGCCAAAATAATGGGTGAATTAGGCTTTCTAGAGTTTATCTTGCTTGTACACACCCACATGGTCATGAAAGGTTCTCCTGGCCTATCTCTAATGCTACCTTGAGGGCAGTTGCAACTCTGCATGGCACTCACATTGCGGTTATCAGTTCCTCCTAGCCATGCAGCCATCCAAGATATCCTTTGTCATGGTCTAGTCTGCCTTAAATATCTAATCCAAATTTAAGATTCCCTCTCCCATGTTATTTGTTCCTGAGACAATTCACATGTTTCTTATGGGCAAGTGAGTTCTTTTCATTTCTTTGTGCCTTGAGAATATCAATTAGTTCTCTGTATAGATAGGGGTGTAATCGAGCCGAATATTCCAAATCTCAAGCTTGACTCGGTATAAAACTCGAAGCTAGAGCTCGGATCGTGCTTGCTTTCCAAGCTCGACTTGTGTAAGCTTGATATCAAGCTCGAGCTTGAAATTAAAATTGCTATTTATGGATTTGTCAATTTTTTAATACAAAATAGCACTCACCCGATACACAAAGTGTTCTCAGACTTAGTGTGGGGGTAGGGGAAGATGGACGGATATGTGTTTTATATATTTAATATCAAATAATATATATATTTAAATATATATTTTATAAATATTATATATTTAAATTAATATAAATATATTTATTTGTTATATCTTAACGAGCCAACTTGCGAGCTTTCGAGTAGGGTAAAATTTTCAACTTGACTCGTTTAATAAATGAGTGAACTGACCACTTGTTGAGAGAGCTCGTCTCAGTTACACTCCCAACTATAGAGAAGACGAAAGATGGTGATGTTTGGCATTTCTAAAAAATTCTTTGTTTTTAGACTTCTACACTTGCACTAAATTGCATTTGACTTGTTGATATGAGATGAGACTTTTATTATACTTCGTCTATATCAATTATGCTTTCTTTACAAATTCCCTTTGTGAATTAATTCCTTTTTTTTTTTCTTGCAGACTCTGAGATTCTATTTTCCAACTACCCACTTGTCATTTGAAGAATTATCAGCAATATTTACCACTGCATTTAAAGAATTCTCTGAAATGAGCAAGTTGGCTATGATCGGGGAAGTACCCATCTTCAACCTTGTTCCTGTTTTAGGATCTGGTGTGTCTGCCAACCTCATGGATGATATAATCTCCTGTGAGCTATTGGCTCAGAAGGCCTAAATTTCTGGCAACTGATGAAAGTAAGAGTTTATTATAATCATCTACATTCACGCTAAATATCCTATTATTATGATTTGATAGATGATTATTGTGGGATTCTTCCTCATCCCATCTTTCCCATAAATTTGGATCCATTCTTATTTTAAAAGTTTGGTTGCACTTCTAACATAATTGAATTGAATCATCATTTTTGGAATCGAGTGTGTCAAACACTTTGTGTCCCCGTTGTGGTTGATTGAATTGTGTTATGCAGGGTATTTCGGAAGCCTTGTGTTATTGCTCTTGTGCGAGATGTTTTATAAATATATATGCATATGTCTAAAATAGACAGTCTCACTTCTCATTCTTGGAGGAAAAAGCTTTCATAAGAAACAATAATTATATTATTGGGAATTCCGGAATGTGGAACAGGAACCTATCGAAGCTGCTCAAACTTGAGGCTTATCTTCGAACTTCGAGTCTCCGTTAATCAGTGAGATTCATTTTTTTTTTAAAATACCCGGATTTGAATCCGGGATCACCAGATTGGAGAAGAGGGTTGTGATCACTAGGTTGGTTAATTTGTGAGATTCATTAAAATTAGCTGAGGTTTTTTATGTAGCTGACTAGCTCTACTTGAGAACATGGCAGAGAATCCACCCTTCTGACTGGTTATAAGATACACTATAAGAGGCCAGAACCATGAGCAGCTGTCTTCAGGTTTGAGTTAGGGTATACGATGTGTGTGCAATATATCAGTGGTGAATCGGCTTTGAGAATAGGCTGTACTGGTCGCAACCATAATTTGGTCTCTTTGGCAATGTAATTGTAACCTTACTTGTTGGCCTTGGTTCACCCCCACAGAAAACAACAATAAGAACCTTAGTAACAACAATTAGGGTTGGTTTTGGAGTAGACATATATGTACACAGTCTTTCCCTTGTATTTTTACAAAGAGCCTATTTTCACGTCTCGAACCCGTAGTAACTTAACCGTTGTACTAAAATTTATCTAAAAAAAATTTTTTATTGAGCTAATGAATGCTCTAAGTCACAGTATTTTTAATTTCAACAAATCTTGAAAATCTTGAATCATTATTTTCAATTTCCAACTTCTCCTTCAATTGTTATTTTTTTGAGTAATTCTTGCCAAATAATTATAGAAAGTAAGCTAAACAATAATTATAGAAAATCTATGGTGGAATTTTTTTTCCCCTCCCACCAATCACTTTGATTTAGACTCTCCATTGAGTGTTTGGTTTCATAATGTTTGAGTTAGGGTATAACAAACCTCAATTTAACCCAAAAATGTGCCCCAATGTATATCATTTGCCCTTACTTTTTATGGGTTGAGCTTTTCGGTGTAAAGGATCCCATGTCAAATCTAATTAGGTTGAGAGGTTTTAGACAAGGTAAAAGACGTTGGATTGAACCACTGGAGTTATGTGGAAGAATATATAGTTAAATTCATGTAAAAGTTTATATATACCATATTTAATAATTTAATATAAAATTTATGAAAAATATGTATAAGATTTATAAAATTAGTGAAGAAAACGTAATTAATATAGTTAGTATTTATATATCTCAAATAGGGGTAAATACAAATAGTAAACAAGAGTGTCAGGAAAATTTAAATGAATTTACATAATTCACATATAGTGGGGAAAAATTCTTTATCGGAAGAGATCTACATGGACATATAGGTGAGAATAATGAGAAATTTGAAATTATATATGAAAACTTTGACTTTGATAGTAGAAATAGAGTGAGAAGTATTATTTTAGAATTTGTCATAGCATTTGATTTGATATTTATAAATATTTTATTCAAAAAAAGAGACACACATGGTAACATATAGAAGTAGATCAAATGCTAAACAAATAGATTTCTTTTTCATTAGGAGGGGTGATAGAATAATATATAAGGATTGCAAGGTTATATTAGGTGAGAGTGTAATAACTCAATATAAACTTTTAGTTTAAATATGCGTGTGCCTAAAAGACAAAAAAAAGAAGAATTATCAATTTATGAAGTAAATGATTAAGTGGTAGAATATGAAAGAAAAAAATATGGCAAACTTTAGAAACAAGTGGTGGTACTAATGATGACTCGAAAAGTATGAGAATAGAAATGTCTAATAATATTAAGAAATTAAGGAAGGAGATTCTTGGCATATCTAGGGGTCGAGCTAATAGGCAAGAAGTCATGATGGTAGAATAAAAAAATTTAAATTGTTATTTGAATAAAAAAAGAGTGTTATAAAAATATTAAAAATAAAAGAAGTTGCGATGTGTTTGAAAAGTACAAACTTAAAAAAGGTGAAGAAGATTATTCATGAATCAAAGTAAAGTATATAATGAATTATATAAAGAATTAAGAATTAAGGATGGATAAAAAGATCTTTACAAAATTGTCAAACTAAGAGATAGGAAGAAAAAAGATTTAAATGATATTAGATGTATAGTGAAACCAATACTATGTTTGTAAGCAATGATGACATATGAAAGCATTTGGAATGACTATTTCATAACCTCTTTAACATTGAGGGCATAAAAAATATTGATAATATCATGATATTTGTAGAAGAGATCAATAAAGATTTTAACACAAAATTCAACAACAATAATAACAACAATCAGAATTTTAATCCCAACAATTGGGGTCGATTTTGGAGTAAGCGTATATATACGCAGTCTTCCCCTTGCAGTTTTGTAAATAGACTGTTTTCACGCTTCGAATACGTGATCTTGAGGTGACCAAAGGAGCAATTCAATCGTTACACTAAGGTTCGTCCAAAAAAAGAATTTTTTGTTGAGATAATAAATGCTGTAACAAATGTGAAGTAGGTAATCCAATGACTATTTCTTCATCATCAACTCTGAAATCAAACGATGATGTTAGACTTGAAAATTGGCTTCACTTCATCATCCTTGGAGCGGACATTGAGGAACGCGAGGAAGAAAACCATGTTGTTGAAGAAGTTGATGACAATTAAGCCTTCTTGTTGGTGATCTTGGAAAATAAGTTGAATCTTGAGTGCTTTTTGATGGGGTTTTGGGAGTAGATTCTTGTTGATGAGGTCTCATAGAGTGGTGGATTCTTGGGAGTGCCTGGCCAGTTTGGCTTGGCTTAAAAGAGAGGATCTTCAACAGTGTAGCATAGGAAACGATATCTACGCCACAGCTCTAAGGTTTGGACATTTTATCGAACACCTCAAGAGCTGCATCAATGTCCCCACAATGAACGCAAGCCTTAAGAACCTCATTCATCACAATGGTGTTAAGCTTCTCGAATCGTCTCTTTGCAATCTCAATTTCCTCAAAAATCTGGTGAAGTTGGCGTCTACGAGTGAGTTGGACAATGCGAGAAGTGAGATGTTTGAGATTAGGTTTGGAGGAGGAAAGGCTTCTAGGTTTTTGGGCACATGAAAAAATTCAGGTTTTTGGGCACATGAAAAAATTCGTGGATTTTTTTAGCGCACATGAATTTTAACGCAAAATTCCTCCTTATGAAATAAGGGAGACGTTAAAGAAAATGAAAAATAATAAGACCATAGAATTCGATGACATCCCTATTGAGACGTAGAAGGGTTTGAGTGAAATGGGATAAGAATGTTAATGGATTTTTTTTTAACAAAATTTGATAAATTAAGAAAATACACCAAATTTGAAGAGAGAGTATAGTTTTTTTTTTTTATGTATATTACCATCTGGTTTCCGAAATTTTTTTCTGACTAATCTGGATCGGCCTATCGTCGGGCTGGCTAGGGGGGAGGTCTCTCAAGTGTGTTTTTTCCGTTCCCATGGAGGCTCGAACCCAAATACATGGTTGAGGGATGAGACGCTCTTTCCACCACATCAACACCACTTTGGTAGAGAGAGTATAGTTATGCCACTATATAAGAATAAATATAATATACAAAATTATTCGAATTATAGGGGAATTAAATTTATTAGTCATATTACAAAGTTGTATGGATAGAATATTAATTGAGATTAGAGGTAAGTGTGTCTCAAAATCAATTTGGGTTTGTATTAGGATGATTTACTGTCAAAATCATTCACTTGTTTAGACATTTGATGGAAACGTTTATGGCAAAACAAAGAGATTTATATATGATAATTATTGATTTAGAAAAAATAAATGATAGCATTTTCAGAGATATACTATAGTGGATATTAATGAAGAAGAGATCTCCTTGAGATATATTGATGTCATTAAAAATATGTATGAGCGACTTGTTACCAATGTAAGAATCTTTAGTGTTTAATGATAACTTTTCAATTAACATTGAGTTTTATTAAGGTTTGACAATAAACCTTTCTTTTCGTATTAGTGATAAATGAAATAATGAAAAATATTTAAAATGAAATATTATAGTGTATATTTTTTATCGATGATATAGTACTCATCGATAAAATTAGAGTGAGTATTAACACTAAATTAGAGTTATAGAAGGACACTTTAGAATTCGAGGAATTTAAATTGAGTTGGTCAAAATTTGAGTATATGAAATGTACATCTGGTGGTAGTGATCAAAATGATGGATAAACGATTAAGTTAAGTGAAGAGAATATATTGAAAAGTAAATGTTTTAAATACTTTAAATCCATCATTTAAAGCGATGGAGATATAGATGTAAATTATACGATTTAAGTGGATTAGATAAAGCGGAGAATGTATTTGGATTTTTTACAATCGTATGATACTATTATAGTTGAAGGGGAGATTTTATAGAATAACAGTACGACTTACATTATTGTATGATATCGAGTGTTAAGTCATTAAATAATAACAAGAGTATAAAATTACTATAACTAAAATTAAGATATTCAGATTAATGTGTAGTAAAATTAGAAAAGATAAAATTAGAAATAAAGATATACGTATTAAGTTGGGAGTAATTTCAATTGTAGATAAAACGAGAGAATATCGCTTCGCATTATTTAGGAGTAGTGAGAGTTTAAATGTAGAAGATGTGAAATGTCAGGATAAATTGCTAAAAATATGGATACAAATTATCTATAAAGATTTGAATGTCAAGAATTTAATTAATGAGAATTTTAGATAAAAATGAGTTATGTAGGAAATTTCGAATCAGTTGAATTATTATTATTATTATTATTATTATTATTATTATTATTATTATTATTATTATTAAGTTTCTATGGATATTTTTTTCTTCTTTTAGTTTCAAATTATTGATTTCAAAATTTAAATTTAAGTCTCAATTTGTTGTTATTATTATTATTCATAAAATTACTTTTTTGACAATATTTTCACTATTAAACTTTATAAAATCTAAATAAGAAATTTTATAAATTTAACTCTATAAATAGTCCAAATTTGCTGACCTTGAATAATTTTAATCTCATTAAATATATATATATTTTTTGGCATGACCAAGTTTGTCGATCTTGAACAACCCATCTATAAGGATGTTGCAAATTACTGTGTCACGAACTAATCCCTCTTCATACATATGTTGGGATAAATGACAGCTAACAACAAAGTCAATGTTGTAAAGAAAAGTAAGAGAAGAGAGAACACCAAGAATTTATGTGAAAAACTCTCCGATGCAGAGAGAAAAACCATGAGACAAGCCCGATTGTAGAAAATTTAACATCTCAAACTTATGCCTAAAGTCTGAGATTCACAACAAATGGAAAGATTACAAATGTATTATATCTCTTTGAAAACCTACAAATTAATCCAAAGAGAATCTAGTTGTTGTAGTACCTTATCTCTTATCCCTTGCTTTTTCTGTGAAGCAAGAAAGAAGAAGATTCTTCGTCACTCTTTTTTTTCTTTTTTTTTTTCTATGTGTAAAACATCTCTCTCACCCTTTTTTTTTTGTTTCAAGCCCACACACACTTTAGTTCACGTCATGTTCTTTGGAAATATGCATTGGGTAGCTTCCTCAAGAAACTACAACCCATTTGACATATTACACATGCTAGTATTAAATGCTCTGCATACTAACATTTAATGCTAGCCATGCTTGGCCTTGGTCTTTTCCAAGAATGAGAAACCGATCAATTAAATTGATAGCCGAAGAGAGAAGCAAAGAGCGATCAACATCCATTCTGAGACACCAAAGGGATATGTTATCGGGAGACTAAGTACCGAACATTTATACTGAGGGAAACACTGAAAGATATCCATCAGGAAGCATGCACTAAACAGAACCGATAGACTCATTGGCTACCGAATGCTATCGAATGGCTACCAAATATTGCCGAATGGCTACTGAATGGGACTAGACCGAAAGCTCCAACTGAGAGCATGACAACAACAATCTCCCCCACCAGTCCCATTAAAAGATAATTTTTTTTTTCAGTTCTATCATTTGAACATTACCTTGGCCATAGTACTCAATCCGGCCTAGTTACTGCAAAGCTCAATCTTTTCTCTGGGAATCACCTTTGTCAACATATTTGCGGTGTTCTTATCGGTGTGGATTTTCTTCAACCCCAACATGCGATCTTTAATCACCGACTGAAACTAATAATACCAAACATCAATATGTTTGGTCCTTGCATGATACATGGTATTTTTACTCAAGTTCAGAGCACTTTAAATGTCACAAAACATCACATATTCTTTTTGGTTCACCCCTAGTTCATGAAGAAATATTCTTAACCAAAGTATCTCCTTACCGGTTTCGATTGCTACAATATATTCGGTCTCTATAGTCGATAAAGCAACACACTTTTGCAACTTAGACTACCATGATACGGCTCTCCCAGTAAAAGTGAACACATACCCTGATGTAGATCTTCTACCATCAAAATCACCGGCCATGTCGGTATCAGCAAACCCTTTTAGAACTGGTTGTTTGCCATCAAAACTCAAAGATAACTTAGAAGTACCTCTCAGGTACCTAAATATCAACTTCACTGCATCCCAATGATCTTTTCCCGGATTAGAGAGAAACCTGCTCAGTACACCAACTGCGTGAGCTATGTCAGGCCTAGTACAAACCATGAGATACATCAATGAACCGACTGTCAATAAGTAAGGAATGGTTAACATGACATGCCTTTCTTCTTTAGTTGATGGACAAGATCTCTTACTCAAGTGATTAGCAAGAGGTATGCTTACTGGTTTAGCATGTTACATATTGAACCGATAGAGCACACGTTCAACATACTTTTCCTTAGATAACCACAACTTTCCAGCTCTCATGTCCCGGATAATATCCATACCCAAAATTTGTTTAGCTAGATCCAAGTCCTTCATCTCAAAGGATTTAGACAAGTCATCTTTCAATTTGCGTATCATCTCAGCATCTTGTCCGACGATCAATATGTCATCAACATACAATAAGAGAATAATGAGGTTGTCATTAGAAAAAGATCTTACATACACGCAGTGATCTGCATTCGTTCTTTTATAGGATTGTTTCACCATAAAAGAATCAAACTTCTTGTACCACTGTCTGGGAGCTTGTTTTAACCCATACAGACTCTTCTTCAATTTGCAGACTATGTGTTCCTTCCCTTTCACTTCAAAACCCTCCAGCTGGTTCATGTAGATCTCTTCTTGCAAATCCCAATGCAAGAATGCAGTCTTAACATCTAGTTGTTCAAACTCCAGATTCAGACTAACTGTCAATCCTAGTACAACTCGAATGGAACTCATTTTCACAACCGATGAAAAAATCTCATCAAAGTCTATATCATTTTTTTTAAGCAAATCCTTTTACAACTAACCGAGTTTTGTACCTCACTACTTTCTCCCCATCTTTCTTTTGCTTAAACACTTACTTGTTCCTTAATGACCTTTTACCTTTTGGAAGCTCAACCAGTTCGTAAGTCGCATTCTTCTGCAGAGAATTTATTTCTTCCTGCATGGCTTCCAACCATCGCTCCTTATCGGGACTGGACTGCACTTCTTGAAAACTTTATGGCTTTCCCTCATTAGTAAGTAAAACATTTTCAGAACTGGAATACCTCGTGGATGGTCGTCGGTCTCTTGTGGATCTCCTAAGCTAAGATTCTTCACCCTCTTGTAGAGGAGGTTGCTCCCCCTACTTGATACCAATTGTATCAGGCTGTGTAATGTCATCGGTGGCATCCAACCGATCACTAATTATGTTCGACTCATCTGTATCTCCAAGTTCTGCTCCCTCTATATTTCCTCCAGGTGTGGCACTACCAGGTAGAGGTGTTGTTGGTGACTCATTCTCATACTCACCAACTCTTTGTGTAGTTTTCTCCTTATTTTCAAAATCGGCTATAGTCTCTTGCTCATGAAAAACCACATCTCTGCTCTTAATAACCTTTCTCTGGATCCCATAACCGATAACCAAACTCTTCATTAGCATACCCAACAAATACACACGGAGTAGCTTTGTTATCCTGTTTTGACTTTTGCTTCTTCGGTACATGTACGAAATCTTTACAACCAAAGACCTTCAAGTGAAAATATGAAGCATCTTTGCTTGTCCATGCCCTCTCTGGAATGTCAAGACCCAAAGGAACTGATGGTGATCGATTGATTAGATAGCAAGCAGTGTTAACTGCTTTACCCCAAAAGGATTTTTGACAATTTAGCCATTCTCAGCATGGATCTAACTCTTTCCATAATAATCTGATTCATCCTTTTAGCCACACCATTGTGCTGGAGCGTTTTAGGTTCTGTCTTCTTATATCTTATTCCATGCTTCGAGCAATAAGATTTAAATTCATTGGAGGTATACTCTCCTCCATTGTCAGTCCGAAGACACTTTAAAGGTAATCCTGTCACTCTTTCTACCATAGCATGAAAATTTTGAAATTGTTTCAGAACCTAACTTTTGTTTCTGAACAAATATACCCACATATTTGGTGAAGCATCATCAATAAATGTGACAAAATATTTGTTTCTACCAAGAGACTCAACCTCCATGGGACAATAAATATCAGATTAAATCAATTCAAGTTTATTTTCTTTCCTCTTAGAAGGAATACTGAAAGAAACTCTACGTTGTTTACCAAATAAACAATGATCACATGAGTTTGGAGAAATACTTTTGGCCGAAGGAATGACGGACTGTTTTGCCAAAAGCTGCAACCCTTTCTTACTCATGTGTCCCAGCCTTTTATGCCACAAGTTCGGTGAAGCATCATCCCCAACTATATTGACCCGTGTCAACAAATTGCGACACAGTATTATTTCCCATTTTGGCAACGCTAAAGTCACATTCTTTATAAGTTGTAAACAACTCTCTTTTGGGAACACAATGATATGCTACACCAGTATCAACAATCCATTCAGACAATGGATCCCTCACATGATTACAGTCACTTGGTGTACACACTAGGGATTCAATTCCTTCATCAGAACCAACCACTACAACATTGCTATCATCTGAGGCACTCTTGCCTTTTTCATCCTTCTTCTCTTTCAAGAGTCAACAATTTCTCTTGATGTGACCAATTTTCTTGCAATAATAACACTTTTCTGCCTCCTTAGATTTGGACCTCGTCTTGGACTTACTGCGCCATTTGGAATCTTGATCTCTATTCTTAGTTCTGCCATTGTTCTCTGCGATAAGAGTTTGACTACTCCCAGATTCCATGTCTCTCCGTCTTGCTTTTTCATTGAACATGTTATCTTTTACCATTCTTAATGTTAGTTTGCCATTAGAAGTTGAGTTACTGAAAGTCACAACTAGTGTTTCCTAATTGTTTGGCAAAGAACTCAAGAGAAGCAAGGCCTGTACTTCATTATCAAAATTGATTTCCAAGGTTGTCAACTGATTCAACACATCTTAAAAGTCACTCATGTGTTCAGTAATAAGGCGTCCCTCCTTATATATCAAATTAGCAAGCTTTTTAATAAAAAAAGATTTATTCAGGGCAGTCTTCATTTCATACAATATAGCTAACTTATCCCAAGCAGCCTTTACACTAGTCTCTGTTGCTGCATGATGAAATGCACTAATGTCTACCCACTTTCTGATGGTACCCAAAGTTTTTCTATCTATCTTTGTCCAGTCTTCATCAATCATGATAGACGGTTTTGTAGATTCAGCTAATATTGGATCATGCAAATTCTTGCAATAGAGATGGTCCTCTATCATTGGCTTTCAAATAGAATAGTTTGAAGCTGTCAACTTCATCATGGAACCTATATCTTGGTTATTCTCCATGATTCAAGGCACAATAACCTCAACTCTGATACCAGTTGTTGGGATAAATGACAGCTAACAATAAAGCCAATGTTGCAAAGAAAATTAAGATAAGAGAGAATACTAAGAATTTATGTGGAAAACTCTCTGGTGTAGAGAGAAAAACCACGGGACAAGCCAGATAAAAATTTACTATGAGAAATAAGTTGTTACAGGAGACTTAACATTTCAAACTTATGCCCAATGTATGAGATTCACAACAAATGAAAAGATTACAAATGTATTATACCTCTTTGAAAACCTACAAATTAATCCAAAGAGAACCTAGTTGTTGTAGTAGTTTATCTCTCACCCCTTGCTTTCTCTGTGAAGCAAGAAAGAAGAAAATTCTGTCACTCTTTTTTTTTGTGTAAAACGTCTCACTCTCATCCTTTTTTTTGTTTCAAGCCTACACACACTTTAGTTCACGTCATGTTCTTTGGAAATGTGCATTGGGTAGTTTCCTTAAGAAACTACAACTCATTTGACATTTTACACATGCTAACATTAAATGCTCTCCATACTAGCATTTAATACTAGCCATGCTTGGTCTTGTTCTTTTCCAAGAGTGAGAAACCGATCAACCAAATTGATAGCTGAAGAGAGAAGTAAAGACCGATCAGTATCCATTCTGAGACACCGAAAGGATATACTATCGGGAGATTAAGCACCAAACACTTATATTGAGAAGCAAATTCCGAAAGGTATCCATCGGGTATCATGCATCGAACAGAACCGATAGACTCATTGGCTATCGAATGCTACTGAATGGGTACCGAATACTGCCGAACGGTTACCGAATACTACCAAATGAGACTAGACCGAAGGCTCCAAAAAAAAAAAAAAAAAAATTTTTTTTTTTTTTTTTTTTTTTTTTTTTTTTTTTTTTTTTTTTTTTTTTTTTTTTTTTTTTTTTTTAAAAAAAAAAAAAAAAAAAAAAAAAAAAAAAAAAAAAAAAAAAAAAAAAAAAAAAAAAAAAAAAAAAAAAAAAAAAAAAAAAAAAAAAAAAAAAATTTTTTTTTTTTTTAAAAAATTTTTTTTTTATTTTTTTTTTTTTTTTTTTTTTTTTTTTTTTTTTTTTTTTTTTTTTTTTTTTATAAAAAAAAAAAAAAAAAAAAAAAAAAAAAAAAAAAAAAAAAAAAAAAAAAAAAAAAAAAAAAAAAAAAAAAAAAAAAAAAAAAAAAAAAAAAAAAAAAAAAAAAAAAAAAAAAAAAAAAAAAAAAAAAAAAAAAAAAAAAAAAAAAATAAAAAAAAAAAAAAAAAAAAAAAAAAAAAAAAAAAAAAAAAAAAAAAAAAAAAAAAAAAAATAAAAAAAAAAAAAAAGAAAAAACTAGTTAAAATAACCAATCCAATTCATCCTTTGTCTCTGCAAAAAATTCAATTCAGAACAAAAATAATATAACAATCTAAAATTAATGTCAACCGAACGGGGCTGCGCTTGTCATTTTGTATGGACACGCCCATATGTTTTGCATAGTAATAATAGTAGACTGAGTTTTACCTCAATTGATACCGACTCCTATCTCTTTTTTTAAGATTTTGAATTCAAATCTTTTCAATATACTTAAAAAAATAATAATAATAGTAATAATAATAATAATAATTAAACTATAGTTTATGTATAACAAAGGTGGTATTTACTATAGGCCTAAGAATACTTTTTCTGTCCAAATTGCAAAGAATCTTTGTTTAGAAGATCCGATCCATATAAAACGTAGTAAATATAACATGAAAAGTCATTATATAGTTTCAAGGACCAAACATAGAAAATAATAATGTAAAATCTCCCATGTCAGCTTCAATGTGTGGATGAGTAGTCATTTTCCCCACATCACCCACCGGGAGGTGATTATTTAATTATTTCAATACTTTGATTGATTCTAACTCATCCACCTCTATAATTTCCTTTTCTCGTTTCAGTCCAAAAGTTTGGGACATTTGTTGTCATAAATTTTCCTTAATAGTGGGGAAAGAATGCCCATTCTGTAATTCTCTTAAGGGGCTTCTTTTTTTTTTTTTTTTTGGTCAGCAACCATATTTGGGTTACTCGGTTAATCTGGTTTGAACACTGTAAGACTCAATTTAGATGCCAACTCTCCCATCGCATGTTTTTTTAATTCCCAAAACTCGAATTCAAAATTTTAATCCAGAAAGTTTAGTATCTATAGTTCTCTTAATGTATCTTCCCACATTTGCTTGCTGCCTGTTCCAATCAAAACCTGGGACAAATGCTCATACTTAAATTTCCCAAATTTGGGTCTTCATAGACACTTTAGATGATATTAGGTCAAGAATTCAAAGTCCCACAAAAATTATTGGTCTGAATTGACTTTTTCTAGGAAAAATAATATCCATACATCTCAAAGAGAATCAAGTGGCATTGCCATTGCTACAACTTACTCAAATCATATATATATATATTTTTTTGGGTGCCTGGACTAGGTTCATCACTTGGTTTTTAGAGTTTTACTCTAACTAATTCGGGTCAAGCAACGAAAGTTTATCTAGGGGGTAGAATTCTCCCAAATATAGTTTGTTTCATCTGAGATTCGAACTTGACTTCTCTATATGGGACCTAGTTACTTACCCATTAGTCCAATATATGTTGGGTCAAATCAAATCATATAAATTTCTCCACGCAAAAACTCAATTTTTAGACCCCGGTATGTAAATTTAGGAATCTTCCACCTTATTAACTAGTTTTTAAGGTAAAAATCAAAATATCTCCCAATATGATGCAAGAATTACCTTAAAGTCAGGTTTGTTCCATCGAGTTCACATTTCATCAGCATCGTCCCGTATATGCATTGAAGAGGGGATGTTCTTAATCATCCTCCACCTTAGTAATAGGAATCAAGTTCTCTAAATCAGAGAATTCTCTATGTTAATAATTACCTTTTAAAATAAAAATTGTATTCTCTTCTTAGTAGTGAGAATTTATTAGTCAAAAGTATTGAGTTATATATGTATATAAGAGTGGTTGAGGTAGTTTCATAAGCATAGTATGAGTGCTTTCACCCCAAAAAAAAAATAAAGCAAATTTAGTAAGCCAAAGTGGCACAGGGGGGTAGGAGGACCATGGATGGTTAAAAAAGGGCAATGCATGTGTGCCAAGCAAAAGAGGGCACCCCACACAAATGGTGCAGTAGTTGAGAAGCAAAATGGGTCTACATATTAAGCAAAACTTGCTAGCAATGAAATCATATGGGCCTTCTTATTTGGTCCACAAGGTCTTATAAGATTACAAAACAAAAAGTAAAATGATGAGAAGGGTGGCTTTATATAGATAAGGAGGCAAATGAGTGAGCTTGCAAGTATAAAGAAAAGAGGGGCAAAAAGAGGCAAGTTGTTTTGCTCTTATAAATGAACAATAATATTGAGTAGTCTCATTGCAAAAGGTGTGAAGGAGATAAATGTAGTGTCTTTATTTTGGTTGGTATTGATAGGAGAGATCGACGTTCTATGGGTCTAATAATAGATTATTAAACTTTTTTAATCAAAATCTTGAATTCAAGTTTTCAGAATAAAAAAATAAATGTTAGAAGAGCTAATCTCTAAATTAAACTCTACAATATTTGAATCAAATTAATTAGATAATATGATACCAGTTAGTCAAACTTAAAAAAAAAATGTTTTGTATTAAGATATAATTCTAATATTCAAAAGTAAACTGACATGATATAATTCGCACTTAGAGTATTTATTTTAAGTTTTCTTAAACTTTATTTTATAAGAGATATTTACATAAGGAATTAGTCTTGTAAAACCCAGTTGGTGCAGTGGAAACATCAAGATGGAAAGAAATGAAAAGAAAAAGAAAAAGAAAAAGAAATTCTAAGGGTATGAAATCAAAAGATAGGATTTCTATTTTAAGCTTCCATTTGCGACCAGTATTATGTGTTCTTTTTCCCTTTGGGGAAGACAATTTATGCCCAAGATTAATCTATTCCTAGGAATTGGGATTAAGTTTCCCCGACCATATACCAATCCATGCTCCTCAAATTGGTAGAATTTTAATAGTTTTTATTTTGAGTCATCTCTAAATTATTTTTAATTAAAAAGAGTTCGACAATAGTTCGATTGATCAAATCTGATAGGACAAATGTGGTGAGTCAAACCACAGCAAAAATAATTTTAGGTATCGATTAGTTTTATCTAATATTTTGATCCTATTGAGACCGAACCTAAACTTGTGCTCGAGAGATATGTGACTAGTCAAACCTGGAAATGAGCTAAAATAAGAATTATTTTCCATTAAAAAGTTCTATTCAAATTAGCAACAAATTGTAGGGCTCAAACTTTTAATCATAGCAAGTCTCTCTCTCTCTCTCATAAAGATATTGATTAAAGGAGTTTTAGTAAGTTAGTTTCTAACTTAATTTGGAAATTTAAGGATGTGTTTAGTTGTAAAAAATAAGAGTATTTTTTAAAAAACGTTTTATGAAAAAATTAGAAATTAAAATTAAAAAATATTTTCTACAATGCATCCTAATATTCTTGTTGTTAACCCCATGCAAAGATTTAAGGTTTCTTTTAACAATATTCCTTTTCTTTTTCCATTAAAAAAAATAGATTAATGAGCTTGAAAACTTTAATCATGTTTGTAACCCCAAAAAATCTCAAATTATAAACTCTCTCTCTCTCTCTCTCTCTCCTTTTTTTTTTGTTTCCAAGATTTTGAAAATTTGCAAATCAAGTTAATAAAGCCGCAAGGCTTGAAAATTGTGTCCTCTTATAGGCCAAAGTTTAATGCCCGCAAGATTATGATACTACTTCAATCAATTAATTGGCATAATTTGATTAATTGGAATAAAATTTGAAATGGGTATATTGAAAATTGAAAAATAAATAGTTTTTTTTTTCTTTTTTTTTACAATTTTGATTGATCATATAAGTTGACAAGATCATTACTTATAGAAATATATCGTGTGTAGTTTCATATATTTATGCAAAATATACACTCCAAGCCTCAAACCTAGGGAGTGTGTCTCATTACATATGAGTTGAAAAAATTTTTTATAAAATATCTCAAATTGTATCTATGTAAGCCTCCTCTTGCTTTCTTTGAGAAATATCACTATATACAAATTTTGAAAAATCATTGTTTGTAATCTTAAAAAAAAGGACTTGTTGGCTCAAAATCTATTAATAATATTTATTTTTGGTGCAAAATTCAGGAGTAATAATTTGTGAGTGTCACTTATGATTGGATTAGTAGTAAATCAAATCCAATCTCAAATTTTGAAATCGATCATTTAAGAGAAGTGAAATTTTTAATACTATTAAATTTAAAGACAAGTCGATTTTGTATTTTTAGAATATAAAATGATATAATAAATGGTAATTTGTCGATATGGTCACATTTTTTAATATTTTGGATTTTTTTTTGAAAAATAAAGTATGTTAAATATATATTTTGAAAAATATCGTTCTTTTACATTTTTTAATTTTTTAAAGACTAATTAATTTGTAATATCATAAAATTTTAATTTTTATAATATTTAGTTATTCTAATGTAAAATGATAAAGCCCCCACTTGAGAATAATTCACCAAACAATACCCTAAACTAATAAATTATTAAATATTGTAATTTTGTGTTGCCGAATATATTTATAGTTATAAACCTTCCAATTACAATACGATTCAAATCAATTTCAATGATTTTTGTTTTGTATTTTACAAAATTATAGTAATAAATTCAAATAAAAATAAAAATGGCAATAATTTACAGGCATACGAAGGTCGCGTGGGCGGATAGCGATTGATAGACAGAGAGAGGGAGAGAGAGGGAGACTGAAGGGAAAGAAACGGTACCAACAGGGTGGGGGAGAGAGAGAGAGATGGAGAGAGAGAGCGAGAGGGAGAGGTATGTCCGTAACAGTGAGACCATTAATGGCGTAAGTAGTTCGGTGCAGATAAGAGAAGATCCATTGTTTTTTCGTTAGAGATCCCTCCCTACTCAATTACCTCGTTTAGGGGAGAGAAATTATCTATCAAATCTCTCTCTTTATACAAAGACAGGAAGAACGACTATCGAATCTCCTTCACCTAACTTGAGATCAAGTCTCTCTCCAGGTACTCTCTCTCTATCTGTCATTTTCGTTTGATTTGCATTATAGGTTCTTACGGGGAAAGCTTAACCCAAATATGTTAGGGTTTCAGAGACAGAGAAACAGAGAGGAACAGTTGTTTTCATCTGCTGGATACTATGTTATTTTTATGCTTTTTTATCATGATATTCCTTTGTTCATTTGCCAGATTTGAAGTGTCCGTTCGAGATTAATCTTGTTTGAAGATAGGCCCTGAGATCGAGGATTGTTTGATTTTGCCACGAAAATGGTAGAAGATTTTGTCCATATGATGAGATTTCGGTAATTGCTATCTGGGATCAGTTCAAATTTTGAAATTTGTTTGATTTTTCTTTTAAAGAAAGTTTTTGGGGATTTGGTAGCTTAATCCCGATTCCATCGTTGAATCTTTAGGAAATTAGGGTAAAAACCCTAATTTTCTAATCTTGCCATTGAAGATTATTGTTGCACCACGACGGATTTGTTGATGGAATTTTTTTAGGGTTTCATTAGATTCATAGAATAGAAATGGGGAGCATTTAGGGCCTAGAGTTGAAGTAGAGAAATAGAGGAAAAATTCATGGAAGATTGGTCGAAGTATGCACACAGTCCCGCCCATTTGGCAGTTGCAAGGCGGGATTATGCTGCCCTGAAAAGAATAATATCTACCCTTCCTCGATTATCTAAGGCTGGCGAGATTAACACAGAAGCTGAATCTTTGGTGGCTGAGCAAAAGGCCGATGAGGTCTCGGCTGTCATAGATCGCCGTGACGTTCCAGGTCGTGAAACCCCACTTCATCTCGCTGTGCGATTAAAGGATCCGATCTCCGCGGAGATATTGATGGCAGCCGGTGCAGATTGGAGTCTTCAGAATGAAAATGGTTGGAGTGCCCTGCAGGAGGCGGTTTGTACTAGGGAGGAGGCAATTGCAATGATTATTGCTAGGCATTATCAGTCATTTGCTTGGGCAAAATGGTGCCGCCGGCTCCCGCGAATTGTCGCCTCAGCTGCTCGTATTCGAGATTTTTACATGGAGATCACTTTCCATTTTGAGAGCTCTGTGATTCCTTTTATTGGACGTATAGCTCCTTCAGATACATATCGGATATGGAAGCGTGGTTCTAATCTTCGTGCAGATATGACCCTTGCTGGATTCGATGGGTTTCGGATACAACGGTCTGATCAGACATTTCTCTTCCTTGGAGAGGGGTACATTTCGGAGGATGGCAACACATCTTTACCTGCTGGCTCACTTATTGTCCTTGCTCATAAGGAGAAAGAAATAACAAATGCTTTGGAGGGTGCTGGTGCACAACCAACAGAAGCCGAGGTTGCCCATGAAGTTGCCTTGATGTCTCAAACGAACATGTATAGGCCTGGAATTGATGTAACCCAGGCTGAGCTTGTTCCCCACCTAAATTGGAGGCGACAGGAGAAGGCTGAGATGGTTGGACATTGGAAAGCCAAGGTCTATGATATGCTTCATGTTATGGTGAGTGTGAAATCTAGGAGGGTTCCTGGTGCAATGACTGATGAAGAGCTTTTTGCTGTGGATGATGATGAAAGGTTTGCAAATGGTGTTGATCATGATGAGTATGATGATGTGTTGACGGCTGAGGAAAGGATGCAACTAGATTCTGCACTTCGGATGGGGAACTCAGATGGCCCATATGATGATGAGGAAAATGGGGTTTCTGATATGCCCGGAAATGGTTCAGGAGCTTCCATTGAAAATTGTGATTCTAATGGTGTCAGCAAAGATAAGAAGAGTTGGTTTGGTTGGAACAAAAAGGGGCCAAAGAATGGAGTGGATGATCCTGATGACTCAAAAATTTTGAAGAAGTTCTCAAAGTTGGCACCAGAAGGCAGTAATCAAAGGCCAGGTGATAGTCAAAGATCTTCATCTGAGTGCGCTAAGGAGGATCATGGGGATGGTAAGAAGGGGAAGGACAAAGGGAACAAGAAGAAAAAGAAGAAAGCAACCGCTAATGAGATAAAAAATGAGAGTGAGTACAAGAAGGGTTTGAGACCTGTTTTATGGTTGACGCCAGATTTTCCTCTGAAGACAGATGAGCTATTGCCTCTGCTTGACATTTTAGCAAACAAGGTTAAGGCTGTAAGGAGACTTAGAGAGCTGTTGACCACTAAACTACCTCATGGCACATTTCCTGTGAAGGTAATCCTAAACATCTTCTTTTGCACTTCCTTATTTATTCTTTCAACCATGTTTGCATTTTTCTATGCTGTTCTCTGTTGATGAGTGGGTTTTATTGCATACCAATTATTGGTTGGGTGATGCAACGTGCTTGTCTTCTGGTTTTAGTTATAACTTTTAAATTTGTGATAGAAAGAACATCAATATATTAAATATGGGATCATGAGGGTTATGCTTCCTGTGTAACCCAAATATTAAATAGAGTGTCAGAAAATTGCTAACCCAAATCAGCACGTCGCCTGATTTTAGTTTGTTTCTTCATGTATGTAGTTTGATATCATGTGCACCTTATTTTTGTGGAGATTGCTGGTTTCTTTTGATTTGATCATTAGAAAAACAGTGGGAACACATAACAAGGCATACAAGTAAATGATAGGATATTTACCTAAAATATAATAACCAAACGAACAGAGGGAGTGATTTGGATCATTTGAGCGTAGTTGTAAGAGTCAAAGGGAATCATCCTATTATTTACATCTTCTTTTTAAGTGAATCAGAACCCTTAGTAGTTTGGCTCACATGACTTTGGAGAATCAGTGGGTTTTGTAAAGAATCTTGAATGTGCTATTGCTCAGAGAGTTCTGAATTGCCAAAAGGATGCTTAAGGATATTGGCCTCTTAAAGTGATTAATTGAACACAGAGCAATCTGAGGGTTTCCCAGAGTCTAGATTTTCTATGGCTCTGACCAGAGAGAGATGTTGAAAATTCTAGTTTTGGATCATAATGAATATTTACTTTATTAAGCACTCCTGTATATTTTGCTAGGTCTCATTGTTCTGGAGTGATCTTTTTTTTTTTTTTTTTTTTTTGTGAATGCTTGGGTGCTTTCCTTTGTATATTCTTTAGATTTATGGGGGCAAAAGCACGACACATGAACAGGAGGACAACAAGGACAACTATGCAAGGGGAGTGCTAGAAACTTAATAACAGAGTGTTGACATTCACAAAAGTACAATCTTTAAGTATGAGGAAACAAAATAGAAAATGGGCAACTTTCCCTCTAATTAAGTTTTTGGTGTCTGATTAGCAGCACTAACATGCAGAAACCAATAACTCCAACTTTGCTGTCTGTTGTTAAGCTTATACTATATATATATATATATATATATATATATATATATATATATATATATATATATATATATTTTGTCGGTGATATTGTGAATCCTTAAAACTGCCTACTATATCAGAAGGGTAATGGTCCATGACCATAACTGGTTTGATTGAGAGAATATCTGTTGCAATCTATTAAAACTCTGCCTTGTTAAGGATAAAATGAAAGAAGAGGACCACAGAGTTGCATAATTTGAGCACAGTAGATTTTGTAATCTAATGAAGCAGAGTGGTAGAATTTATATTTTATATAACCTGTCTACTGATGTTCCTTCAGTCCAGCAAAGCTGAAGTCCCAAAGCAGCTCTGGTTGTCTTAAGTCCTTTATATTTTATATAACGTGTCTACTGATGTTCTTTCAGTCCAGCAAAGCTGAAGTCCCAAAGCAGTTCTGGTTGTCTAAGTCCTCTAATGATCTTTAGTTAATCAGCCTAAGCCAAATATACACTATATGGTTTTCATTCGTATCACTTTATGAGTCTAAAGTGTCAGTAGTAGTGGTGAATCCAAATGATGAAACTTTTCGTGATAAACATGAAGAGGAATTTGTTGACAAAAGGTAAACATGGCAGAGCCGCAAGCATATATATATATATATATATCAAGTATTTTGGGCGGGGGGAGGGAGGAGGGGATAGAATGCAAGCATAGAACCCAAATACTCTATTGCAGATCTATGAAACAACTTGCAGAGATCTTTTTTCCGTTTGGAAGATGCCGGAGTGGAACAATCGATCTGTTAATATTGAAGTAGAGATAGGAGTCATCATCTCTTTATCTCATCATTTTTTTTTTCTTTTTTTAAAAAAAGAGAGCAGAGAAAAAAAAAGGAGATGTCTATATGAAAGGCTGAGAAAGTGCTTTTGTTGTTCTGGAATGAGGAGCCATTGCATCTTAATGCATGTATTTAGCCTATTTGGAACTATTTCTTTCCAGCCAACATTGTAGATTATTGCCATCATTTGGAAAGAAAATATTGGTATGGTGCTTGTAGAGATCAATCTTGAATTTTAAGATGATGATGTCATTGGAGCCACTATAAAATTAAAGAGATGACACATTGCACCTGTAATACATCATCTAACATCACCAACAAAAATTATATAATGAGCGCAATGGGGACTAACTAAATCTCTTGAAGAAGCAAGCCAAGTCTTTGGTTCATTGATAGCAAGATAAAACACAACAAAAGATGAACCCTTGATTTCTGTCCTTCCTTCAACTTTGTAGCCCTTTTATCCAAAATCTCATGGAAAAAATTCTTTTGCCTTACCAAACCTAATTAAGATAAGTATAACAACCTTTTCTTTAAGCATCATTAGCAACGTAAGTAGCCACCAAGGAACCTAAAATTTGAACTCTAGGTGCATCTGCTTTACTTTGGAGTACTGATTCCACCTGCCTCTAACTTATACAATTGTCTCGGATTTTAACCAAAAACCGTATTATATAGCTGGTAGGTCTTATTTAGATGTTGGTCTTAAGGCATCCTTTTCGAAATCATCTTCATAGGAAGGACGTGTTTTATATAGCTTGTTGGTTTGATTTTTAATGTTATGTTAATATCAAGTGAGATGATCAGCCTTAGCTAGCTAATTAGAACTTACATAAAGTTTTCTTATTATTTATTTATTTATTTAACTCAGTAGTTTAACACTTATTTGTTGAGGTGGCTTTGAGGCGGTTTCAATGATAGATGAATAAGATATTTTTTATGGGTTGAAGTAGTATTGTGGCATGATATAGCACTTCTGTGCATTTTATCATTGTGAATTGATGTCTTTGTCTTGAATGTTGTTCATGCAAGATGCATTTTCCTTGTCTCCGTATTTCTTCTCTGGTCGTGTTATGTGACTATGATGTGTGAAAGAGGATGATATGTGATCTCATTGTTTGCTAGAATTGTGCCAATTGTTGCCTGTCTGGGCTATGTAATTGTAGAGAATCATTACGTATTCCAGCTGATGATCAAGAATGAAAGCGAAGAGTCCATGGTTCTAGCATGATAGAACGGGTCTTAGTTGTACTATTTCTGTATAGTTCTGTTAGAATTCCTTTTGTCTTAAGATGCCACAGTTGATTTATAAAATCCAAAGAGACCTTATTCTTTTGCGGTACTTTACATCCTTGAAAAAAAAAAAAAAAAAAAAAAAAAAAAAAAAAAAAAAAAAATTCTGGCAGAGCCTTTCCATGAAATTTTCATATACTTATTGTTCTTTGATGCAATTATACACAAACTTTGAATTAGGGATGGCAATGGGGCAGGTAGTAACAGGGACAGAACCCTCCCCCCCCAAAAAAAAAAAATCCACCCCTGCCTAGAATGGGGATGAGGCAGGTGCTCCCTATTTTCCGTCGGAGTGAGAACTGAGAGTTTTTGGGCCTGTCTGACCCTCGGGGAACGGGAAGACTAGGGGATCTCCGCCCTTCCTTGTCATGCTCAACAACCAGAGTAACAGAGTGTTTCTGAAATGAAATTCAAAAATAAGTTTCTCCAGAGTAACATAGTAAGAGCAAACACCTTGCTCATGAAATTCAAAAATAAGTTTCTCCAGTCACCAAAAGAAATCAAAGCACTTGAACATAATGCAATTTAGAAGGAAGCGATCTTTCCCTCTAAGTGAGGGGAAACCAATCCTGTAAAACACTAGAATAAGAAATCAATATTAAAGTTCATCAACCTAAAATTAAAAAAATAAATAAACAAACAAATAAATAAAAGAAAGAAAGAAATTAACCCATAAAAATGAAAATAAAGAAGATTGCGGAGAAGTTTCATCTATTTCGCATTTAAAAATAAAAAATAAAAAATTCTTTGTTGAAAGAACCAAAACCAAAATAGATTAGCATTACATGTTTTGGTTAATTTGTTTTACTGCTAATATTGTTTTCCACAAAATGAAGCAGTTTTGTCTCAATGGATGTAAATGTACTGTAGGTTGTTAAGAGTAGATGAGGCCACCCCAATTTGGTAGCATCATGATCTTCTCGTGCTACTAATATTTCTGGGCCATATTTTCCAGTTCTTCAATGTGCCTGAAAAATTGCTGAACCTTAAAAAAATCAGTACAATGAGCAAGTGAAATTGGGCCGGGGACGTTAGTTTGGGATTGTTCTGTAAGTTTCCTGATGAGGACTGTTACAATGGTAATTGAGTTGATCAGGGCATTTTATACTGCTGCCTATATTTTTTCAATCAATTGGATATCAAGCAACAGAATGGCTTTTTCTCCCACCACTAAAATTTGACTATTCATTGTTTGCTTCTGCAGGTGGCAATCCCTATTGTTCCCACAATTCGGGTTCTTGTAACTTTTACCAAATTTGAGGAGCTTCAGCCAATAGACGAGTTCTCAACACCTCTTTCCAGCCCAGCACACTTTGTAGATGCCAAGTCTAAGGAATCAGAGGGTTCGTCATCATGGATTTCATGGATGAGAGGGAGTCTTGGTGGGCAATCAAGTGATAGTGAAGGTCGCTCCCCTATTCATGAGATTGACCCATTCCATATACCATCTGACTACACATGGGTTGATGCCAATGAGAAGAAGCGGCGACTGAAAGCCAAGAAAGCCAAGAACAAGAAACATAGGAAACCTTCAGTAAGTAGAAGTGTTGAAGCGGGACATCAGGCAAATGAAGAATTGGAAGAGTAGTGTAGCCTACGATCATTGACTGGTCTGGCACATCTTAGGGATAAGAGAAGAGGTGAGCATTGCTCCTCTTCACATTCTAACTTTTTATCATCCCTGAAGTTGTCCAAAAAAGAAAAAATGTTTGACTGGATAACTTTCATGAGATTGCTTCTTGTTGATCTACTAGAGCTTTACCTTCTTCCATTGTTGTGTTATCATATCATGTCACGTGAAATTTGTAAGGAACTAGATTTCCTCTTTCATTTACTAGTGGGGTTTTCAAATTTGTTGTGGACCTCCGTGTATCTACATTGATGATTATCAATTTTTATATCTTGTGGTTCCAAATGTTTCTTGTTCTTTTAGCTACTGTGTCTGATTCCCATTTTCTGTATTTTGTAAGGTTTGACAGACTAATCAAATATCCTTTGCTGTGATTATGATAGTGTGACCAAATGTCAAGTAATAGCAATGGCCGGATTACCATGATTGTTTGAAGACTTTTTTCTGCCACTAATTTGCTTCTGTAGAACAGTTTCTTGCATTAAACTTAAAATGCTGCCTTAGAACAATGAAATCTTATGTGTGGAACCGGGTGAATATCCTTTGTGTTTGGTTGTAATTTTAGAGAGAGAGAGAACCGAAGGAGACTTGGATAATCCAAGTCCTACTAGAAAGGTACTATTTACTAGAAAATCTCATGAGACGCTTGCTCGACAATCATACAAGAAAAAATTTACCTACGCTACAACGCTAGGTAATCACTGCACAAGAAAGAGTTACGAAAATCAAAATATCTGCATACAGTATCTCATAAAATCAATGATTAGACATCCTAAGGCTTACAGAGATTCAGAGTAGGTTTTCATAAGAACTACCATACTCAAAAACTACTGAATTCAAGTTTAGGTTCTCAAAATCAATGAAGAAGTTTCAAGTAGCCAAGAACTTTCAACACTTCATCACTTCCACAATAATTATTCTACAACTATAGCAGAAGACATTGCTTCAAAATTTTATGGAAAAAGTCTGCTCCAGTCCAATACATTATTGGCCAAAATCACATTTAACCCCAAACTTTTATTTGATCACCTTTTGTCCTCAAAACTCTTGTAGAAGTTCACTTGCGTTTTATTCTGACATGGCCAAAATGCAAATCTATCCCACCCCATGTACACCAAGGTGGGCCAAAATTGCACTTTCCAAGGAGTTTTGAGGACCAAACTAGGTCAGGCATTAAGCATGTGCCCTCCAAACTAGGTCAGGCATTTATCTTCCTTTACATGAACACGAGGCCAGAGACCTAACTCTGTTCCTGCTGAATCCTAAAAGCCAATTCAAGTTATTGCAAAGGAAAAGTAACATAAAAGCTCCTTAAGTGTCCAATTCAATAAACAGATTTCTGGTGAAAACAACTATGTTTGAAACTGCTCATGACTAAAATTTTGGGTTTCCAAACAAATGATATTACTAGATGAACCCTAAGTGCCGTCATCAACAGAGTTCTGCTTTTTGGTAAGGGAGGGATCTGTGCTTGGCTAGCACCACTAATTTCTATTTTGTTTCTTTTTGAAGATTGAAAGAGAATTATAAAATAATAATAATAATAGGATAATAAGAACTTATAGCATGTCAGTTTACTTATTAGCAAGTTACATACCTTTCCGTAGTTAGGAGAACAATTAGCTTATGAGCTTGAAGAGAACAAGCACTAATGGTTGCTTGGTCCAGTAGCATGGCAAAAGTAGATGCATCAAGTGAGAAGCCTCTGTCCAACATTACATCAATCGACTTTGAAGCCTGAGATGTCTTGTTGTTCCTAATAAGTGCTTGAACTAATGTATTATTAGTGACTCCTTCCACCAACGTTGGTTGGTTCAAAGGAAATGCCGTTGAGACCCCTTAACCATATGCTCGTTCGACTCGCCATGAGAACAGAGTAAATCATGTTGGGAGATCTCCCTCTGAAAAGGACCCGATAACAGATTAATCCAAATTAGTCGAAACGAATCTCCGGATGGTGGGTGGTCAGATATCCAGAAAAACAACAACAAAAAATTAGTGACTCCTTCCGGATAACAGTTATTCTTGTCCACTTCTTGTAGCAGATCAATTGCATCATTCAGGAATCCTTCTCTACAGAGCCCACCAATCATTATGGTATACATATGCACATTAGGTTATAATCCTCTCTGGAAAATACTAATAAAGACTTCTTTTTCGTTTGGCACGTTTCCAGCTCTTCAAATTCCATTTCGTAGCATGTTGTAGCTTACAATATTGAGCCTGAGAGGACCCTCATCAATTGCTTTAAATAATTCAATAGCCTCATCAAGTTGTTGATTTTTGCATATTCCATTTAACAAAGTTCCATAAGTAAAATGATGGGGAAGGTGACCAATAATTTGCATTTCATTGAATATTCTTTTTGCTTCTCCAAGTTTGCCGACCTTGCACAATCCGTCCATAGGTAAGTTACTGAGTTAGGACCCAAGCCCTCTTTAGACTTATATTCAAAGACACAGCTTCAACCATTTTTTTGACTTTTACAATAGCCATTTATCAAGGTGTTATATGTGATAACATCAGGCATACAACCCTCGGCAACCATCTCATTAAGTACTTTAATGGTTTCATACATATGGCCTATCAAACAGAATCCATCAATCAAACTATTGTGAGTGACCGTGTTAGACCATTGGCCACTGTGAATCATGGATTCAACATCATCTTGCGACTTTATAACCTTCCCTTCCTAAGAGCATCTACCACTATGTTGAACGCAAAGAAATTAGGCATTATTCCCATTTTGCACCATTTCCTTGAACAATTTTTTCACTACTTTCCAGTGGGAAAAATCACATGCTTCCTGGATCAAAGAGCTGTAAGTCACGACATTTGGACATATGCCTCTCCATCATCTTTGAGAGAAGTTTGAAAGCATCATCTAACTTAGATTCCTTACAAAGGCCATCAGCTATAGTGTTGTAAACAACTATGTCAGGTTTACAAGTTGCTTATTCCTTCTATTTATTGGTGCTCCATTAAGTAAAAACATCTGGGCTTCAACCCTCTGTCCACCATTTTTGTTGGGTGATACGCCTCTCAATCACATGCACCATTTATTAAGGAGGTGAAAGTGACAACAGTTGGTGAGATGCCTTTAGAAATCATTTGTGACGAGTTTCAAAGCATCACTTAGTGGTGAATGCTTAGAAGGGAAAATGTAAGGCTTAATATCTTCTAGTTGCATTTTCCTGAGCAATTCCGTAGATTGATTGATTTCACCCACAGGCAGAGCCCCTTTATAATGTGAAAAGATTAGGAACAACAATTCCAGACGAATCCAATGTCTTGGAGAATGAAATGATTATTGTTTAGTTAATAACTTAATATATATAACACCTTAAACATGTAAAAATGAAGCACCCAAAAATCTAAACAAAATCATATTAGAAAACATATCCAAGTCTATGATGATAATAATAATTGATTTATAAATATAGGTTCATATTGTCAATTATTTGGGTCACAGTACAACATCTCAAACCCCTCCAAAACCCATAACTAAGCATACAAATTCCTTTTTTCAGCATACAAATAAAAACTCCATCGTCTGCAACGTTTTTGGACCTCCCCCCAAGCAAATGAAATGGGACCAAAATTCTTAAAAATAATAGCCCTAGCCTTTTTTTTTTCTTTTTTTTTTGATAAATCTAAGGTATCGGATAATCATTTTGTGTCCAACTAAATTCGTTTCAAATCGGGTTAGGCAAAGCTCTCCTTTTCTTCATATATAAGAATTGAACCTGATATTTTATTTAAAAGGTATAATAATCGGTTACTGACCAACTTGACTATGGTATAGTTGGCCTTCTAAGATATAAGAACCAAGTATGAAATGATTAATTAATGCTAGAACAAACATGAACCCTTTGGTTCAATTTTCTTGTTATACGTATTTGGAGCCCAAAATATTATTTGGTTAAAGGGTCTGCTGTATGGTCAAATCTACTGAATGGGATGTTTTTTAATGGCAGGATTGGTCTACGTCTGGAAAGATTTACCATCACAATAAATTTTTGTAATAATATTACAATTACAATTTGACAAACCATAAGTATTGTTACCCTTCCCCCCTGGTACTACAGCCATATATATATAATTCCTTATTGAGTTTGCTTGAGAACAACTCCAAATCCGCAAATGAATCCATTTGGTATGCTCATGGCATTAAAGAACTAAGTGCCACAGACATGACCTAAACACAATTACAGGTGAGGTACTATTGTTGTTATTTGTAATATAAGCAATAACAATTCAATACCATCACTCTTATTCACATGCCACTCTAAAAGAATCTACCAAAATCGGTCCTTGTTCACGCTTAAATAGCCAGCCATTACTTTTCCTCCGGTATTTCTCATGCAATCTACAAGGAAGCTCCATGTAGAGCCCAATGCCCCAACAAAGAAGTCGGCTTCACTTGCCATTAGAAAGTTAACAAGAGGATAGTTTGTGCTTGTTTTTCTCCCTAGACTTGCTTCGTAGGCAGCCATCGACATGTTCCCAACTTGGCGGCTGACCTTCGTATAGTAGAAGTTCCATTTTGGGTATAAACTTGTCTTCTCTATGACCTCCTGCAATAAGAGTATATCCATTCATGTATATCAATACATGGTTATATAAAGGATCTTATGCAATTAGATTGACATGCCATTGTTTTTCTAGTAGAATTAGTAACGAGGGCTGGCAGTATTTATTATCCCTTCTGAGTGTTATCTGTTAGCGCTGATTTCAACATCACAAAGGCGACATGACAAAGGAAAAACTTAAAATTGGGAAAGAAGTTTTAGGACCTGCATTTCGGTGGAGAGCCAAATGCTTCTGACCTGTGGAAATTGCTGTCTAATGCGGTTGGCAAGATGCATATATTCTTCAAATTCAACTACCTTCATTTCTCCAGCCTTGTCTCCAATTCTCACGTGCATGCTTAGCAGAGGCCTAGGCATCCATGGTCTATGGTCTGACCATACTATATCCTCAATTTCTGATCTTGGCTCGTTTCTGACATCCTGAAGAAAAAGAATCTATTTATCTTTTTCATTGTACTTCAATTTCGCTTGGAAAATTAATGTAGGATGCTAATGTAGATTAACAAACCTCTGGCACAGCAAGCACCATTCTTGCAGCTTCCCATCCAAATGCAGCATGCCTTGCAGCATTCAGCAAGCTGCATGTGTAGTCAGTTTGAAACCTAATCAAGTATCTCACTGCCTAAACAAATTTAAAAATGTCAAAAGTTAGCAAATTGCCACCTCTTAAAGTAACAACTATGTGAATCCTCATCGTTCTTCTCTAAATAGAAAGTTTTACATTCAAATTATCTATGTCAGCATGTCCTGTGACTATGTCCATGCTTTATAGATATAGACTATAGATTAGTACCTGTGCACGCCACCATCTCCGGTCCATTTTGTGATGATAAAACAGCAAGCTTCCGTTTATCTCTGTTGTTGGCTGCATGTAGCTCCAAGGCTCACCCCATATTCTAGAGGCTTACATTACAATGACATGAGTAACATAACATTTAACCTGTGTATCTAACGTTTTTTAATGCAAAATGCCAAGGCTTACCTAGGAATTTTGGCAGCCCACATTTCTCTGGAAGTGTAATTTTCCTTCCCTATCACAGTTCCTTCTTCCCATGCCTCTCTTCTCTGCATAAGCTCAAATGCACGGTCACGGCATTCTGGGGATGTTTCTGGGAAAAAATAGCATGACCAGCGAGCATGATCTGGTCCTATATATATAGATAGAAACTTTAGCCTAAAAATTTAATTTTCCAAAGTAACTAATGCAAGAGCTGTGTGGTCTATTAGTACCCTGACAACCATCATGGTCAGCTCGGTTATAGTAATTTGTGACGAGGACTCTTTTCTCCTTTATGGCAATTGCAAGAAGGCCTGTCATTGCAACAAGTTGCGCACCAAAGCCATAATTTGGTTGTCTTTCCCAGTCAGCCACTAGAAATTTTACATTAGGGTCGCTGCAGTTTGAGGGATGTTGGTTTATCCATATATCATGTTGAACTTTCCTTGTAAATGGATAGTTCTCTTCATCTGATCCTCTGATCTGCAACAGACAGAACATAAAAGAGCCAGTGATGATTTAATACACGCACATGTATATGTATGTATGCGTCCATCTAGACACACAAAGCCATTGTAGTGTTGTAGTTCATTCATGAATGAGAAACATGATAACCCACCCATAAGAGCCATATTCTGACTTTTTTGGGGGGATAACCCCGCAATAGCTTCCATTGAATAAATAATGGATCCAGATTCTAAAAATAGGAATGTTTTCAAATAAGCAGGAGCAATCAAATGAAATAAAGCAGCTTGATATAAGACCCCGTAGCTAGAGCTGACATTGTATGAGCCAATTGAGACACAGGTAAAGTAGCTCCCAAGAGCATGTTTATTATATCTGTCAGAGATTAGATTCATTATGTAAGGTAAGGTATGAAAAAGAGGGAATAGGTGAGCTACTTCATTAATAAAGTTTTGGCTTCGTTGTTTGTCTAACAATTTCTAAATATATTTTCTCTTCCCAATTTTTCCGAACACTACCCTATGGCAAGTAGGATTTTTTTTTGGTTAACATACTCAATCAACCATAACATATGAACAAGTATATGCATGCCAAGGATTTCTGCATTATCATTTATCATCATTCAATTAATCATATAGTGGCAAACATACCCAAGGAGGATAAACACCTTCTAATATGGTTCCATCTCTAGAAGATGGATACCTGTCTGGTGAATGCTTCCGCATCATCCATGGAGGAAAGCTACCATTCTCTGATCGGCTATCAAGGCACACTTTTGTTAATACATTCAACTTGCAGTTCTCCAAATGTGGGCCCTTTGGCATGCCAGATCTGTTCAATTGTTTCCGCACGTACTCATTGTCCCAATTTGCCGATCCATTTAATAATGCACTCCAAGCTGAATACAATAGCATTGTTCTTTCATTATCTTTCCCATTATCAATTTTCTCTGAATTTGTCATTCGCTCTGGTGAACTCCATTCCCTTCCATTTTCCACTATATGAAAACCAAAGATCGTAATTCTGTTCCAAAGCCAAAATGTAACCAATAAAGCAAGAGAATCTTCAACTTACTTGAACGTGTGGAAGGTGAAAGCGTGATCCTACTGAACTTAGAAAATGATGTGAAGGAAGCTATAAAAGATGTAAGGCAGATCCCACAAAGAAAAGCCAACATGAAAATCCGGCATGAGAATGAGGTAGCCATTGTTTGGTGCCAGATCTTTCTTGAGAAAAATCAAGTTCATAGAAGAAGAAAACAGGGAATCTCGCAAGCCTAAATTAAGAAAAGAACATGTTACAGAGGTTACTAATTTAGTAGGGATAACATGAAGCTGCAAACTCTATCAGTACTTCACATTTTCTTATTCCATTTCTTGTTGTTCCAACTTCTATGAAGTCATTTTTAAGTTACTTGGCCATTACATGAGAATCTAGCACAGAAAGTTTCAAAATTTTAATATCCTTGGACTGAGAGTGTCACATGTTCTTTTTTGAAATTTTAAGTCAATTAATTCCGAGTCTTATGTGAGTACAATTTTATTCTCCCAAACAATGTCTCTCTCTCTCTCTCTCTCTCTCTCACATTGGGAGGGAAAGGGTGGAACAGGAGGGGGTCAAGACGTCAAGTACTTTTCTAATGACTATGTTTTAGACATGTAAGTAGTGAATCTCTCAAATCACTAGGGAGTCTTTTTGATCTTTTATGTAAATTTTTGCTTCAATTTTAACCATTTTCATCAAGAAATTCTTCATAGTGTGCTCAAAACATCCCATCTATTGCATAGCATACTCTTTTAACTATTAATAAAAATCATGGTTTTTCTACTATTTTTTAACTAATCCTATAGCCCCAGAGAGAGAGAGAGAGAGAGAGAGAGAGAGAGAGACCATGTGAAAGAAGAGTTGTAAATTTAAAGAAACAAGAAACAAGTTGTGCATTAAAGACTAATCCTCCTCCCATTTCGAACTTTTTTCAAAAATTTCTTTGTTTGGTGTGATGTCTCCAAATTGCTGCGAAAGGTCATTAGTGTTAGTTGCCCACAATTAAAAATAACTTGTACTTACAGAACACAGAGCACTAGACAAATTGCTTTGAATCCACTGCATTTTAATTAGGCCCATAATTATTTTTTTTTCTTTTTCTTTTTTTTTTTTAAAATCTATTTCACATTTTTTATTTGTGCTATCATTTTGTTGTCTAAGAGTGCTCTCATTTTGTTGTTTTCTTGGTTATCCATCAACAAAGCATTCAATCTCCCTGCAACATACAGCATTTTGGTAAATTACTAAACATTTGCGGACTTGAGATTTGGCTGAAGGTTGATTTTAGGAACCCTAACATAAGACAAGACCTTTACTATCAATGTTTAGTTGATCTGATAACCAGATACTCATATCTTTTAAGAAGCATATCAGATTTGAGTCTAGTGTTTGGTAAAAATAAGCATAGAAAGAGTTTTACCCTTAAAGTCCAACTCGTTTAGAACCGGATTTAGTCGGATCCAACATAATTACCAAATATCAGTGATTTTATTAAAAAAAAAAAAAAAAAGACTGGACTTTTACTATTGACCCGGTTGATTTCCAATGGAGAAGTCTAATCCCAAAGCCGGCCTTAAAAAATTTAGGCCGGGCGGTCGGGTGGGGTTTAGATCTACTTTTTTTTTTTTTAAAGCTATACACAAATATAGTAGTAGTTGAGGAAGATTTCCATGAACAAGAAATAGCATTTTGTGCATCCTTTCCACCAGTCTATTGGAAAAAACACTGGGATTTTACATTATTGATTAGAGATGGCTGAAAGAATGGAAGAGAAATAAGGATATTCAACTAGGATTTTTAAAAGTGGTTTTCACTTACCGATATACATCATCTACACAGGATGCAGAAAGTCCAACAAATGATCAGCTCGAGTGTTTTGTTTCCTCTTATCTGTAAGAGAGCTTTAAAAGTCATGCCTCCCTTCATGCGTCTAATGAAGCAGTAATTACATAATGCGATTGAGTGGAAAAAGAATTTTCCATTAATTATTTGTTTTTTAGGTGGCCTGGACTTAGTCCACCGTTCAGTATCCAGAGTTTTACTCCGACTAATCCGAGCCGAACCATTATCGGGTCCCAATCGGGAGGGGCTCTCAACGGGGTTTTCCACAGCGCCATTCCCACAAAACAAACGTTGGTATTAATTATTTGTCTTGTACTAATATTGATTTCTTTTCTTAATTATATATTCTGATACGAAATTTATAAAATTGAGCAATTTTATTATGTTGAACATGACCCGAGTTGGGATCTGAAAGAGAGATTTCTTCTTTTTATGTGTTTGTAGTTCTGTAACTGAGATTGTAGCTATTAGTTAAGTATTTTCTGACCAGAAAAAGGTTACCATGACATTGCTTTGAGTTGAGCTTAGCCTGTTGCCTAGAGTTAAATTCCACATCACCTTGTGTAGAAGAATGTCCATTGTGACTGGTTAGAGGACAGACTTGAATCTACAATGAACCTTTCACCCCTAGCATCCTCAGTCACGCCTCTCACGGAAGTCTTTCTCTTCTTAATCTCTTCTTCCATTTGATAAGCAACTTGACACCATCACTCATTGCGTAAAGTCTGCTTGTTGCCAATTCAGAAGAAATTTGTGCGTTAAGCTTTTGCGGGTTCATGGAGATCATATGATCTTCGTTCCATGGAAATTGTGATCTTGTGGCTAAGCTGTAGAACCTATTCATAAGTTCTCCTTCACTCATGCTTCCTTGAACCAACTGTTGGAATTGCAAGTGAAGCTGCTGTTTGTAGTCGAGGTTCTACCTGCCGAGTGGAACATTAGTTTATGAAGCTGATACGAGGCTGCGGCTGGGGCAGTGGAGGAAAGTTAGGACCTTGAAAACTCGCTGCTGGAATAGTGGGTATAAAGGCCTCTGGATGGGAAGGAATTGACAGGTTAGGTGTCTGTACCCCTTGACTAGCATCTGTCTCCATACGTCTCTTGCCAAGAGCAGTATTGATCATCTCCCTTAGCTTTCCAGACATCTTAGTATCAATCTTATCATTCAGTTGACACAAAAGTTTCTGTGTCTCCTCATGATCTTCATACAAAGCTTCAAACTTTGTGCTCAACTCGGTGTTTGTCACCATGGTTAAGTGGTAATAGTGACAATGCTGATGAAACTTCGATGAAACTATGCCTCTGATACCAATTGAGGAAGGACAGTCTAGGAGAAAGCTGTCTACAAATCTTTGTTGGGGGGATTAGAGTTAAAATATTAGGGACCCTTGTGCTTTAGGCGCATGGAGAAGGGAATTGGGGTTCAATGTGTGATGATAAGTATTAGTTGTGTTTCCAAGAGACAGCGTAGTGATCGTAAACCCCTCCCTATCCCAATACAAATCCAAGTGTAACAAAAATAAATAAATAAATAAGAATTGGTTGTGAACAAAATTAAGAATAGAAGAATATTACGTTGATGTGTCGTGTGAACAGTAACTCGAAGTACTGTAGCGCGGCAGAAAAGAAAGAGAGAAAAAATGCACAGCCATAGGCTTCCATGCCCAAAATAAACTCTTGCTCACTAACAATATTTCTGGAAATACAAGCTTGTTTATAAACTTCCTAGAAAACTATCTTAATAGAACTTGGACACCCTAGTCCAACAAGGATTGAAATTACCACGAAGAAAGACTCTAAGAAATGTAAATAAACCTTAATTAAAATCTAAAAGACTCACCGGACAAAAAACATAAGCCAGTCCAATAAAAAAAAAAATTATTATTAAAATACGCCAGACTAAAATAACTCCATTAAACAACTAATAACTACCTAAGGGCACTTGCTGTTGGACCAAAAAGGCTAGTGTAGTGTCTCTTTAGCCCTTGGCTTCCAAAGAGGGCAATTCTTGTCCATGCAGGCTACGGTAGGTACATCTTGGTGCAAAACATTTGAGACTCAAAGCTCTTAAGGCATGAGTGGGGAGAGTCTAAGCTTACTCGGAGCTTTACAATCTTGAGAAAGAAGAAATTTTATTTCACAAAATCCCAGAGAGAGAGAGAGAGAACACCAGAGCGGAGCACCAAGAAAGTGCTTGACAACCCATGCAACAACATCTAGGATTCTGCAATGTTGGCGGTTGATAAGGTTTCTGGAAACCCTCAAACCTACTCAGTTCCCTTTAATCCAACCAAAATATGGCTTGAGGGGGCATCATAAAGACTCTCCTACCAGAACAAATTCTCACACCGCTTTTATGCCCAGAACTTGCTGTGCACAGATCTATCTAGTAATCACCCGCTTGATATGCATAGAAGAGATTATCTTCTCAAATAAGGCTAAAGTCCAGGTGCAATGAAGCAACATATGAGCTCATGAAGCTTCTTTATCGATCAACGACTCAAAAAGATTAAGGAAATGACCCTCTGAGGACATGCCACACCATACATCATGCCTGAAAGAAACTCTGCCATAGCCCACCTTAAATGACACAACTTGTAAAACCTTCCCTCCCCTCCTCGCCACACCAACACACTCACCAACTTCATTTGAGATCCATCCATTATAAATAGTTCCATATTGGGTACAATCACTTCCTTCCAAAAGAGAATTTTTCTGAACTAAGATTCTCCACAACCACTTCCAAAGAACTGCTTTCTTAAATTCTCTCATGGACCACACACCAACTCTCCCTCTTGCAAAAGTGGCTTTATCACCTCCCATTTTTCTAAACTAGACTTATCTCTCCCATTCTTGCTGTTACACTATAAAAACCTTCTTTGGATACTCTCAATTCTTTTAACTACCAACCCATGGATAAGGAAAAGAGACATGAAGTATACCAGAAGATTTGATGTGGAGAATTGGCCCTTAGAAAGATACCCTTCTTCCGTCCAACCTTTTCTCAAATTTTTCCACTAAAACCATGTTCACAACTTGACCAATTAAGATAATCTCACTTTGTAACAAATTCACCTTCAGGCTAGAAACCCAAAGCATGCATTACTCAAATTCACATATCTTGTACAAAGAAAATCGTGCTAAAATTTTCAACTTCTATATTTTGCACTTCACAATTTTGTTAACCTTTTTTTCAACAAATCCTTGTTACCAAACACTATCCACTTCTCTATAAGATTAAGAGGTAAATTCTATACCAAATAAGGATAAGACTTCAAGAAAAATTTATTATTTGGGCTTAATTATGCTTTAAGAACACATAACTAATACATTGTTTATTAAGTCTTTGAATGGTGTATAAGTTGAATTATATTTTTCAATAGCTCTCTTAATTATACTCTTATCAACCTAACAATTATTTATTTTGGTCTAGTTTTAATTTTTTAAGGCATTTCTTACCTGTGTTAATACTTCATATGTGAGAATAAGAAAAGTTCGTATATGAACATAGAAAAAGTTAGTAGATACCAACATGATCATATTGTTTATGATACTAAAGACATTACCTGTGATGTCCCCAAAGAGACCGCGTAGTGGTTACAACCTCCCCCTAACCTGTGATCCGAATTCAAATCTCATATAACAAAAAAAAAGGACATTACCTGTGACCTCTACATAGGTATGAATAGTCGTCTCTGTTAAAAATCTATTTTTAACTATTAATTTCAAAATATCCGAAACCTTTCCGTCACTTTTTTCCTTTTTAAGATTGGCATTGTTGTCTATAACTCTTAAACTAAGAGTGTAGTAGTTGTCATAACCTAGCAAACATCTAAAACCAAAATATATGAAAATGATATTATGATCTCTTTAAGTTTCAAACTTCATTGATTTCTTACAAGTCACGAAAAAGTGTTTTCAATAAATCAAAGATCAAGGGACAATAGACAATGGAATAGAATTTTGTTATTGATAAACTTAAATAAAAATGTAGCAATAAATCGTGGTCAATCACCCGAGCAAGTGAGTGTCGGTTAAATGTAAAGAATTTAAACGTGAGGGTGTTGTACGAGAGTCCCAACCATTTAAATGCATAGAATTTATGCAGAAAGCTTATTTAGCAATTTATTAGGACCTTCTAGTCAATTATTTTAACTTCCGCAAACTGAAATAAAACCCTACTGTTAGCATCTGTAGATTTGTGGGTCGTGCTTCCGCCATTGTTGTCTCCACCATATATTTGTATGCGCTATGTTACAGGCATTGAATCATGCAAGACTAGATTCATCGAACCCAAAGAAGCCTCTGAACCTTCTTTTAAACGACTCGTAAGTCATTAGTAGTAGTTATTATAATTATCCATGATGATTTTTGGGCTAATACACTGAAACCGGAATACAGTGTCTTAAGGAAGCAAGAAGCAGATCAAGATGCTGTAATCGGAATTTTGATGATACAGTACCTTCTCATTCAACTGGAGATGACAGATGATTTGTACCGCTGGAACCTACAAAACAACCATTTTTGAACTTTAGTCTCATATGCGATTTGCTGCTGGGGGTTGTATTCTATTCTTTACTAAAGATTACAGTAGTTTTTTATGTTTAGGGTTGTGTTGATTGCCCTATTTGTGTTGGAGGTCATTAGTCTGTATCATTTGCTTTAGTTTGAATATTTCCATAAAGACAATAAAACCACCAAAAAAAAATGTCCAGCTTCTTATCATCACATAATTTGCCTATTTGAATCATTATTTTTGGCTGAAGGTCCTGTTTGTGGAGTAGGTGGCAGAAATCATAGCACCTGAATAACATTGTGAACTAATCGCGGTCCAAGTAACCGAATAAGCAGTGCTTTGGTGTTTCCAACTGGACTATATAGGAAAATCAGATCACGCAACAAACAGTACGATTTTTAATTAGTCTTGAAAAATAATTCAATTAATGGCCCAAAAGCTTCTAGTGCAGCAACAAAAATTAAAGACTAGACCATCCAGAAAGACGTAACGGGAGAAAACCAGCAAAATGGCATTTCTACTGAAGCATCTTCACAAGTGCTCCAGAAATTGCAGCAATCATAAGAACTGAAGGGGGCTTCAGCTTATCTAATCAAAATTTATGCAGTGTAGATTGGCAGATTTGCAATGTCAAAATGTAATCTTCAGTTGTTTTAGATGCGCACAAGCAAGGAAAGCCTTCTAGAAGAAGAACTGCATCATAAGAAATTCCAACAGGTGCTAGATGCTTTGGAGTTTTTTTCGAGAATAGCATCACAAAACACATGAAGAGCAAGATGATACAAAACAAATCATATTGCTAATGCCAATTCACCCACATGCGCAAAATATCTAATAAGACAGATGCAATCCCTTTCTGTTATGTGGATACGCAAGCAATTTTGACATATGCGGGTTTAAATTAGTATGAAACCTATTCAGATGGGGAAGGGGGGAGGGCCAATAAAATTACCAGTTTCTGACCCAGAAATAAAATCAAGAACCACATAACATTTGCTTGAACCCATTTTATACTAGTTATTAGCATCAAAGCAATTGCTTTCCCATCCAAACTACCAGGGAACTGATCTAATCTCAGAAAATTTTCTCCTTTTGTGTTTTCGACTCCCCCCCCCCAAACACAGCTCCGTGAATTCATGAAACTCAAAGGAAAGCAACTGTTGCATTTTTCTAAGGCTTCATTTTTCCTGCTATATGAAATAGCCATAAAGGTGACAATCAGTTCTTCATGGACTCACATATTGCTAATAGCACCAAAAGTGGCCTTAGGAGCAAGCTCCTGTCACTTATTTGTTTGGAAAATCACAATCATCAATTGAAAAGGATCCCTTTCCTGGTATCCCTTTTCCTGGTATCATTTGATTCCAGTCTTCCCTCTTATCACCTCTAATACTACGCATCATCCTTAAATTGCAGTCGAACATTATGGTAAGAAGGGATATTGAACTCAAAGATGAGGTGGAGATAATGTAAAATATAGAAGAAATGATAAGAGTTTTTACCAATGCAAGGAAAGTCAATGAGAAGAACCTGGGAATCAACACCAAAGTCATTCACGATAATATCTTCCAAAGTCTACCGAAATAACCTTGACACTGATCTTTTGGGCACTTTCCCTTCAAGTTTCAGCCTTCTATATGCCTCTCTGATGTGGCAGGGCCTAATTGGCCCTGCGTCATTTCTCTCTGTCATGACTACTCTAGCTGCAGATGCACCAAAAAAGGTAGAGGGTGATCAAATATAGTTTAGAAGACAATTTAATTCCACAAGAGCAAGCGGACATGGCCTTTTTCCTCTAGACTACAATGAAGGAGAAAAGGAAACATTGTGGTGCCACAATCACATTTGATGCCTTGAATAGCCTTTACTCATCTTAAAATCGACAAATTACGAAAATTCGAAATTTCCCAATAAAAAGAATTTTGTAATACAGAATATTGGGTCTGAAACTGTACATGATGGTTTTAGAATCACAAGGTTGTGCTCCTTACCTGTCTCAACAAGCTCACCAACAAACATCTTGGCTATTCCCGACATTACAATTGTTATTGGTACAGAAATTTTCTGGGAACCAGTAATGCTCACTAATAACTGCATCATTTTTCAAAAAAGATACAATAAGAATAGTTTCATGTCTAAACGAAGCCAGCTTCTATACTTGATGCCTAACAATGCAATTCAAAGATGCATAAATGCAAGGCAATTCAAGAGATGCCCTAAAGCATATTCTACTAGCTTAACATGATCTTCTTGGGCAAAGTTCGACCTCAATAAGCCAAATAGTGGATAAATTTCTGAGTTTCCATGTCATCTCCAATCTTCATTCAGTTTCATCATGGTATGAAACAGAACTTTTTTTTTTCTTTTTGGGGTGCAGAAGAAAGAATATCATTAAAGAAATAAAGAAGCACTGAGAAGATGTGGCAAAAAAAAAGGTCAGTGAACAAGGAATCTGTTATATCTACAACCAATAGACAGGAAGAAAAAGTCTTTGATGAAAACCAAACTAAAGGGCCAAAACAGGTACAATGACCAAATGCTGACACGGGTTAAACAATATTGAAGAACTGTTTTCTCCTGGGTCTCCATTGCAAGAAGAATACGTGATCAGAAAATGCATGAAACTAAAATGAAAGAAACATCTCACGAACCAAATTCATGACAGAAAAAAGAGAATCACAACCATAATAAAGCATACCCTTTTCATGTTAGATTTCTGAAAACCAGATCTCCTAAAGGACTCATATCTGCTCATCTGTTCCTCGGTAAATTGTGATAAGATGGCCCTAGAGAGAAATAAAGATTTTGAGGAATAACTATAACATTTCTACGAAGACTGCTCAAAGTCCCCAGCCATGCACATGAACAACCTGTAATAATTTCATTTCAAAATAGGGGTTGCATCAAATAAACCTATCAGTGTACTGCACTACAAGTCAAACAAGGACAAAATTGAAGTTTGTGAGCATATGTGAGCAATACAAACAATAAATAGGAATATAATCTTTGTGAACTTTTGCAACCTTACAGTGCCTAACACAAGTCAAATTGGGAAAGCCAGGGCAAGTAGCAGATAAAATGCAGAAAATGAAAACAGAGTGGTGAGTCAAATAGCCCAATCTTTTCCTATGAACACAACTCCTTTACATGGAAACAGTTTAATCTAGTGTCATTCCAAAGTTTAATTTACTGTCATTTTCTAGGGCAGTAGCATATTTTCTGACGGATATAAGCTTCTTTAGAGATAAGTAACCTTTAATCACTTCAAAACTTTAAGTCACCCAGAATTTTAGGAGAACTAGATAGATTTTGTTTAGTATGTAAGACTACCATCCAATGCTAACATTGCATCTCATAATCTTACAGCTTTAATGTGAAAGGATAACAGTAACTTTATGCAGATTAATGGTAAGTCACAGTATTAAGTGTGATCTAATGCATATCTAAAAGTAAGCTCCTGCCACAGTTAGTCTATTAACCTCCTCTGAGGAGTGAGTAGCAAGTGGCTAAAGCTCAAGATCTTCATTACAAAAATTGAACTCAAGCTCAGCTCATCATGCAAGTCTCAGCTTGCCGTATGAGTTGAGCTCAAAGGAGCTTTTTACATTCAAGCTATGCTCAAGTTGGTTGCTTAGTTTATACATAATAAAGGAGGACAATCTGAGAGGCACAAAGCACAGACTTTGCTCTTTTACGTACTGTTAGGGAGTTTTGAGGAGGGGAGGGAAGAGGAGGGTTCAGAGGGGAAGAGGCTTGTTTTGACTGACGAAGGGAGAGAAGATAAATTTGAGATATCTTTAGTTTTTCATTAAAATAGAAATCTTTCCCCTTTGAAACCCCCAAATTGGAGGGGGCGAGTTTTTGCAGAGTTGGAGGGGATTGGAGGTTATCTGAATCTCTCCAATTCCCTCCCAATCAAACACAAATAGGAAGTTATGTTCCCTCCCCATCCCTCCAAGCCTCGCCTTACAAACACTATATTAATTAATAAGTTCAAGGTTGGATCATTTAAGATTACAACTTGAGCTCAAATGAGCTTTTAACTGGTCAAACTCCAGTTGGATTCAAGATATTTTGTTTTTCAACCAACCTCAAGTATACATAGGGTTACTTAGGAGCCAATGGCTGCGTTTGGTTGCATCATCACTGTGTAAATTAAGAATTGCCAAAAGCCTGAGGTCTCTAAAATAATTATGTAATTGTAACAAGATTTTCTTTTTATTTAACTAGCGAAACATGAGAAAATTTGAGATGGGAGAAATGATTAGAATTGGTGCCTTGTATCTGGCACTTTCTCCTGTGATTTCACTATTGAAGGAGGAAGACGACTTACTAAAGCATAAGGTATGGATGTAATAAAAATGGATATTTTCTTCCTGTCATTGTTGAACAGTCTGGGTTTGCATGCTGTTCGAGTGGAAGGAGTTTCAGTCAGATAATGGAAAATTTATGTTGATGACGGACAGTTAAGGACCCCTATTTCTTTTGAATTCGCTTTTTTTAATGATGATGTAGAGCTGCATGCTGATTTTAGGATAGACTATATTCCCTAAGAACAAAGTGATGCGGAAGATCTACCATGATTTACAAGATTGATGCCATCAATCTCTGGTAGTGAAGCCAAGCAGAGGAAAACATGAGATTATGGTCAAAGTAGGAAGTAGAAGGTGCTGGAAAGAGGATAGGTTTCTGCTGATTCCCATTGTTGGAACCGGAGAATGCAGTGAACAGTCTGATAAGTGGGCCTTTTCTAGACAAGATGATCCAATGCTTCAAAACTAGTAGATAAGAGACGGGTATGAATGTGGATTTTGAGTCTAGATTTAGGAAAATCAGGTAAGGAACATTATTTTTCTGGTTTTTCTTTTTCATCTTTATATTATCATATCTATTGGCTTAGTCAGCTTAATGATGATCCTATCTTTGCTAACCATGAAGTGAATGGACAAAAGAAAAAGAAAAAGAAAGCCATTGGTTGAGGAAATCTGGTTTTGAGGGCTAAGCCCCCCCTAAAACATCAAAATTGAGGAAATACTACACAAAAAGTTACTTACTGCATCTTGGCCATTTTGTCGGGGTCCCCACTAGAAGGGAATTTTGAAAGCTCAACATCCATGTTTTCTTCCTCCTCTTCCTCTTCTTCCTCTTTAGTCTTACCAGCAGCTGCAGTAACTCCAGTTGAGATTAAAGGAGCAGTAGACGTTGATGGGTTTTCAGGAAGAAAATTTGGGTCCACATCATCATCTTCTTGACCATCAGAAGTAATGGCATCAGCAGGAGCTTGAGCTTCATTCTCATCGGGGGGAATTGGTGAATCAGGAGGCGACTCAAAAGCCACTTCAAATGGATCTTTGGATTGCTTAATTGTCATCTGTTTTCACAAATGAGTGACATTATTGATCAATGAAGATGTAGCAAAAGAACATGGTAAACAAAAAAGATAACTTCTCCTAGGAAGATATCCACACGTTCAGTGATCCCTTCGGTAAAGTTGAAGTTCTATATGGGCATCCCACCATAGAACGTGAGAAATCCAGCAATATGCCAATAACTTGTATTAGTTTTGGACCCATTTAGAATCTTAATATGGAAATGCACCAGATTTAGTTCTTAGTCCCTTGTAGGTTCTCTGCTGCCAAATGATGACAACATTTTTTAGTTTCCAAATTCTAATGGCTTATAGAAGCCTTTGTCCAAATGAGTTCAAATTCAGAAGAGGGAAGATGTCAAACATAAGAATTTCTGAACTAAAAACCCCACCAAGCATCCTAAATTGAGTGATTCAAATCTATTTGAATCCCACATTATCCTAAGATTAAAAAGAAAACCAATTTACACACAATGGCCAGCTCATAACTCATAATTTATAATCAAATACGAAAGCATGAGACGTATCAAAAGCAACTGTAGAAAGGCATCTCAAATTTCAGCACTGTTTTGCAAGTACCAACTAAACCTTCAATTAAAAAAAAAAATAAATAAAGGTAATATTACTAAACCAAAACCTTGAAGGATACCAAAAATGCGGATCAATTAAAAAAAAAATGATAATGTGTTTTTCAACACAAAATAGTTTTTTAATTAGTTCATCGATCAAATCAATCATAATCTGCAATACCCATCATTTTCCCTGAAAAAATCAGTTGCAATAACTTCCTTACTGCAGCTAAGAGCCCTAAATTGGTATGAGAAAATAATGGAAAGGTAAACCTAAAAACTAATCATGCAAGAGTAACACAAACCAAAAGGCAGAACATGAGGGGGTTTTAATCTCAACCCAAGTTTCAGTTGGCATTTATTCAATTCAATTTTGACGAGAGGGGAAACATTGCGAACCTTGAAAAACCCCTCAAGGAAGAGTAAAATTTGGGTCCGAACCAACCAATGAAAACTGAGCCCTTTTGCCTCCTCTCCTTTACAAACCCTAGTGAGATTGGAATTCGATTCCTTGCTATTTTACTCAATCACACAGAGAGAGAGAAAGAGAGCCCGGGGGGGGCGGGGGGCTTTTTTAGGGTTGACACCGGAATTACCAATACCCCATATCCTATAATAACCCTCAAATCTCAATATTTTTTAAATGATCATGGAATTAAATGAATTAAATTTTATATATTAATTTATTTCAATGTGTTTTAGACATTTAACGAATTTGAATTATATTTTAATAAATTCAAAATTATTTAATTGAAAAGATTTTATTTTTTTCTAATATTGATTTGTAAATTATTATGATTTAACATATACCATATAAGTATATATTATCCTAATTAATTTTTGTGATTGAAATGATAGTTTCTTACAAAAATACTCAATTATCACCAAAAGGTGATTAAAAGGATTAGACCACCTTTTTTAAGGAAATAATTGAGATCATTTGCCTAATATAAGAAGAAATAAATGCATTTGTCATGTAAATTTTATTACTAAAAAAAAAGAAGAAAAAAATAAATCTCACTCGAAATGGACAAAGCAAAAGGAAGATGATTAAGTCAATTTTTTTTCTTTTTTTTTTATACAGAACTTTCTTCTTTGTTATATAGAGATTATTAAAATAATGAAAATACATGCACCCGTGAAGATTTAAATATTAGATCAATATCAAAAAAGACATTTGAATAAGAGCTTTTTATCACTCGACTGTCCTCAAACTTGAGAACTCAAAAAATAAAAAATGGTGAAAGTTGAATTAATTCAAAACTTAACAGAGCATATCACATATACCATTCTAAAATTTTTTATAATTCTTATATTCAAAATTTTCTTTGTCATATAAATTATCACTTAATCACTTTTTGAATGCAAAAAGAACCAAAGTATGAGTTCGTAGTTACACATATTTATAAAACTCAAGGTATATCAGTTTATTTAAATTAATCAAAAAAGATAATTAGTGAGTTAAAATCTTGATATTTAAATATTAAAATATTTGTTATTGTTGTGAGTAGTCTATTTAGTACAACCAACATCTGATTGATCTGATAGCGGGACATCGATATCTTTTAAATAGATTTTTAAATTTAAATCTTAAGTATATACAAAACAAGTATCGAAAGAGTTTTATTTAAAAAAAATTTATATGACTTAAATCAAATTTAATATAATTATTGAATTTCGATAATTTATATAAAAAAATCTTAATAAATAATACCAACCTTTAATCTAATTTTTTTAGGCACCAAAAGAGGAAACATGGTTTACATACCCTCACATCAAACACAAAAACAAAGGATGCCCGAAAAGCCTTTTGTTCAGACTCAGTTCAATAAAGGGCAAAACTTTGTCAAACCAGTAGAATTTTTTATTGTTTAAAAGAAATAAACCAAAAGAGTTTTCTATTGTTCCATTATAAAATTCTATAAATTTTAAGTAAAAGTTATTCAAATTCTTCTCATATAAAATCTCTCATTTAAATACATAAGTTATTTAAATACTTTTAATTTCGAGTGAGAATGCTTGTGTACCAAGGCATGATTTGACAATTGATGCCTAATTTTGTCATTCATTTTGCTGAAATCAAAATCCATTCACATAGAATTTCACATAACATATATGTATACATGTCCCTGTCTTCTGTTGCATGTCAAAAATCCAACCTCCAAAGGCCCCCGGTTATTAGTTGAGTAAGAGCAGTCCTCTTCTCTTGCGCATAGATAATTTTCTTTAAAAATACTAATTATTTTATTGTTAAAAATTATATTTTTATTTTTATTTGAATTTAGATGTACAAATTTCTTAACAGAGAATATTTTATATATATTAGAATTCAATATTTTTTATATATATGAGGATTCGATACTTTCAATAAAAATCGAACCTCGATTATGTTTAAAAGTAACAATCCGAGCTCATCCTCTCTCCCTTCTCTCTCCCTTCTCTCTCTCTCTCCTCTGCTCAGGCCGCAATGGCCAAAGCTGCCGCAGTTTCATTTCAACCTTAGCATCGGTGAACCTCCGTCATCTCGCATCACTCTCTCTATTTCTCTCTCTCTCATATATATATCAATAATTGGTCATTTTTAATTTAAAATCTGATAAAAAATCACTTTTGATATTCTATTAAGAAATAAATAAAAAATTTATATTTTATTCTATTAAGAAATGTTTCTTGGTTAAGCATTGGGCAAATTGCTTTGAATCCGCTGCAGTTTAATTAGCCCATAATTATTTTTTTTATTTTTTTAATCTCTTTCACATTTTTTATTTGTGCTAACAATTATAAATAAATAATTATTTGTTGCCAAGAGTGCTCTGCATCAACCAAGCATTCAATCTCCCTGCAACGTACAACATTTTGGTACATTTCTAAACATCTGGGGACTTGATATTAGGCTAAAGGTTGAGTTTAGGAACCCTAACATAAGAAAATATATTGTGTTTGTTGAGTGGATAAGAATATTAAATTTTTTAATCAAATTTTAGGATTGAAACTTACAAATTAAAAAAAAAAATTTAATCAAATCTTATATTTGAAATTTGAAAATAAAAAAAAATAACATTAGAATTGATTTCGATAACACTCTATCTCAATTAATTGGAATATCACTTTTTATACCGATCAGTTATAAAAAATAACATAAAATAAAATAAACATAAGACAAGACCTTTATTATTGGGCCGGTTGACTTTCGATGGAGAAGTCAAGCCCAAAGTCATTCTTAAAAATATTTGGGCCAGCCCAAATACTGGACCGAGCTAATTAGGTCGGGTTGGGCCTAGGTCTAAGCAATACACAATTTTTATTTTTTATTTCTTTTTTTTTGGGGCAATATACAAAATATAGTAGTTAAGATTTCCATTTGCAGTTTTCCCACGTCCGAAACAAGAAATAGCATTTTGTGCATGCTTTCCACCAGTATATTGAAAACCTTGGGATTTTACATTATTGATTAGAGATGGCTGAAAGAATGGGAGAGATTTAAGTACATTTAGACTAGGTTTTTTAAAAGAGGTTTTCACTTTCATCTATACAGGATACAAAAAACACTATGTACAACTATATATACCAATACCATGAAGTTGCCATCAGAAGGTCAAATATACCACAAACAACTTCAGAGCACCAGCCTTGCAAGACTTCGGATTGGTCCTAACTCGATGCATCATCGGACATCTGCTTCTTGTTGATCGTAGCAACCCCGTCGTGTCAGAATTTGTAACTAAACAGGGAACAACCAGAGTGTCAATTGTAATAAGCTTCTCTACCAAAATCGGTCCTTGTTGACACTCAAATAACCTGCCATTACTTTGCCTCCGGTGTTCCTCATGCCATCTATAAGAAAGCACCATGTGGAACCCAATGCCCCCACAAAGAAGTCTGATTCGGTTGCCATCAAGAAATTGACGAGGGGGTAATTCGTGCTGGTTTCCCTGCCAAGACTGGCCTCGTAGGTGGCCATTGTCATGTTTCCAACTTGGCGTCTCACTTTTGTGTAGTAAAAGTTCCAGTTAGGGTATGATTTTGTCTGGTCAATGACTGCCTGTACAAGGGGCAGGAAATTCACTTCCATCATAATTTTCATTTCTTTTTCAAAGGAGAGAGGGAGATCTATGTGTTCTACTAGAAAAAGAAAATAAATAAAGGCAAATCCATACTACCTGCATTTCAGTTGAAAGCCAAATATTATTGAGGTGAGGAAAGTGTTTTCTAATGCGGTTTGCAAGATGCATGTATCCCTCAAATTCAACAACCTTCATTTCACACGCCTTGTCTCCCATCCTCACGTGCACGCTCAGAAGTGGCCTTGGGATCCATGGCTGGTGATTTGACCACACAAAATTCTCTATATCAGATTGCTGCTTGTCCAAGGCAACCTGTAGTCAAGAGACTTGGCATAAGTATCTAGAGATTGTACCAGAAAAACCAGAAACCTCTTTTCTCTTAGCAACTAAAGGCAAGTGTTTCATGCTTATGACAATCTGAGATAAAATCATAACCATATCCAAAGCAAATGAGAAATTGCATAAATTATGATTTTTGTTTTTTTATTTCTTTGAGTTAATGTTTTGGGAGCAATTTTGGAAAGACCAATATGTGTAAGCCCTAGTGACAGGATCAAAACAGAAGTACAAGATGCCACTGTTGATAAAAGCATTATTGCTTGATACAAAACAATAATTGGTTCAAATCTAATTACATTTAGAGCTATAAGCCACTGGGTAAATGATACTTAAATATGAGAGAAATTAGAAATGTTGAACAACAAATTAGCAGCATAGGAGAATGTGATGTTGTTTCATACATGTTACTAAAGAGATGGGTCATTTAGATTAAGAATAGCTTGTGCACACTGATTCAGTCCATATCTCTTTCATAGAGATGATTGAACAGAGGATCATTTTAACATATATTAATTGCTCAGAGAAAATTACAAGACAAGCAAAGTATTCAATGAACTTTGGCTACTCTGCAACCTAGCAGTATAGATGTAAAGAAAAAAGTACCTGAGGCCACTGAACAAGACTTGCGAGAACCATTTTAGCAGCTTCGAATCCAAATGCAGCATGCCTTGCAGAATTTAGTAAGCCACATGTGTACTCGGTTTGAAACCTCATTAGGTAACGTATGGCCTGGCAATGAAAGGAATTTAGAATCTTGCAACAATATACACCTAGCAAAGCTGAGTTTCCACTTGGATGATTAGTGAAATAAATTCATGAGAGAAAGACACGATGTTAAAATCTCCAATCAGCTAGATACACTTGTTTACCTGAGCTCGCCACCACCTACGATCCATTTTGCGATGATAAGAAACTAAACTCCCATTTATCTCTGTTGTCGGCTGCATATAACTCCAAGGTTCGCCCCAAATCCTGTAAGACAGTAATGTTGTCAGTGAAAAGGGACTACAGCTCATGATCTTTCAGCAATCAGATGGTTACAAGTCATAAATGCTTGCCTAGGAGTCCGTCCAGCCCATATTTCCTTCGACTTATAGTTATCTTTTCCAGTTATAATTCCTGTTTCCCATGCTTCTTTACTCCCCATAAGCTCAAAGGCACGTTCCCGGCATTCTTGGGATGTTTCTGGGAAAAAGTAACAAGACCAACTAGCACGTCCTGGACCTAGACACAGACATCAAGTTAACCTTTTTTTCAGTTACCCCTATACAGCTTTAAGGCAGTATTCATGCCATGAGATACAGTGCCAGTGAAGTTTGCCACTGCAACATGTAGTATAGATCATCAAGTTAAGAAGTTTTATGAAGCATTGGAATTATATAGTCCACTGTCTTAAAGACTGAGGAACTCTTACTCCATAATCAACTTCCAGAGCACAAAAAGAAGTCCAGAGAACAAACTCAATGTCTAGAGATCATTCTACGTAGGAATGGTGCTCAAAAGAGGTAGCAAGTTTAGAAGGATATCTAGAAGTGACGTCAGTTTATACCTTCACAACCATCATGATCAGCCCGATTGTAGTAGTTTGTAACAAGGACTCTCTTTTCATTAATGGCAATTCTAAGAAGGCCACACATTCCAGCTAGTTGGGCACCAATGCCAAATCCTGGCAGTCTTTCCCAGTCTGCCACAAGAAATCTTACATTATCATCCCTGCAGTTGGGGGGATGCTGGTGAAGCCATATATCATGTTGCACTTTCCTAGTTAAAGGAAAATTTTCTTCATCCGGTCCCATAATCTGCACAAGCCAGGAATTTTAAGTTTTTACTTACTAACCACTTAACATGGTAAGTAAAAAAACTATGTAAACAAGAGAAATTACCAAAAATAGTAAAAAGTACAAGCACTCTGGTTCATTCATTTACATAAACAATTGAAGATTAATTAAGAGTTTTTATTTATCACGCAAAATCTGAGAGAAGGCTATCCGAAGACTCTCCTAACTATTTGACCCCATTCATTTATTACCAGCTATCAGCTTCAAACATATAGACCAAGACATCTCAACCACTCTCCTATGGAAAGGCATTAAATTAATTAGGAGCAAAGTGGCCTTTTTTGAAGAGTGTGGTCCAAACCTTTTATACGAGACCCCATGCAAATAGAGTTCAATTTTGATTAATACTTTTATACAGGATGCACAAAATATAAAGTTCATAACATCAGAACAACATGATTCCAATGGTAAGGTACCAAGCAGTATCATGTATTATGTATAGACAGCAAAAATTTTCTGCATTATGATTTTAAAATTTACATGAAGACAAAACCTAGACTTCATTGAAGCAGCAAGTCAGATAACATACCCAGGGAGGATAAGCACCATCAGATGTAGCTTGCTGCCTAATATCCCGCAACTGTTCTTCATTTTCAGGTGAAGGGTAAGTATCCAATAACCCCTTCCTGAGGGTCCAAGGAGGAAATTGATCACTTCCAATTCGGTTATCAAGACGGTGATTTATTTGTGCTCTCAACTTGCAATTCTCCAAATGTGGGGCTTTCGGTACATTGTTTCTGCTCACTCTGAGCTGTTTCAAGAATTCATCTTCCCCATCCACTGATCCATTCAATATGGCACTCCAAGCTTTATACAATAAGGACACTCTCTCATCATCGCTAGATTCAAATTCAGTGGTTTTATTTGCAATCATCCCACTATCTTGTTCTTGCGATTTTGGATTCCAATCTCCGCTTGTAACCATATCTGCAGCAAAATACAAGCAGGTTGAATAATGCACATAGTCCCAAGAGCAATAAAAATAAAATAAAAAAAGTAAAATGGTAGCACAGATAAACAACCTAACTACCAAATGGCTTTAAATAATTTTACCTCCTAACAATACATAAATGCATTCAATACATGAATAGATACAATACGTTCATGCAAGCATACTAGTTCTCATCGGAAAAGTTGAGAATAAGTTTGACTATGATTGGGTGAGATTTTCAATGTAAAAAATTGATCGATACAACGATAATTTAAAATTCTTTTATGAATAGATATATTCTATTTGCAAAATCTTATTTTCCTACCAAAAAAAAATCACTTTATTTGAAAATTGTTACACATAAAATGAAACAAAACAGTGGCAAGTTGGGGCAAATTGAGCCAGGCCAAGTTTTTTAAACAAAGCCATAAATAAGCATAGGTGCTAATAACTAGCATGCATGTGCTTACTTGCATAATTGTGCACATAAATTTACATTCATGAGACCATTGTATCTCCTCCAGACGTATTTTTGAGATATCCTAGAATCATCGCTCGGACCATATTCTTCCCCTTTGAAAATAGTTTAAGGAGTAAATGGTTGTCATTTTTTAAACAAACAAAGCACGTCATAGCAACTTCTGCAACTACAATATTCTGGTTGTAAGCTGCCCCAGAAACACACTAAGCTTATCATTTACCATATTCTATGAACTTTCCAACTCAACATGAATCAAACTCCAATAAAAAATAGTTCTACACATCATCGTCATCATCAATGCAAAGGTCATGCAAGCATTCTTATTGAATCTTAAGATTTACTCAATTTTAACTTTTATGACTGTTGGCCACATTAAAGACAAATACATTGCTTAAAAAGTTGAAAGCCTAACCAATAACATATAACAAATTCATGATCACCGCAATTAAAGGCAAAATGAAATATGGAAGAGAAAAACCCAAATCTCTACAATTAATTCCAAACATACCAATGGCTTCTGAGCTTGAACGCAACTGCGAAATTCCGGTTGAAATCGAGGAAAAAGAAATGCCACCAAACTCAAAGGTGCCAAAGGATGTGAGAGCAGCAAGGAACAAAGAAGTAAGGCAAACCCCACAGAGAAATCCCACGACACAAATTTGGCATGGAAATGAACTTCCCATTTGCAAAGCTTTATGTGAGACAACTCTCTCAAGTGCCTTCTGATTTAATGGTTCCATATCTTTTTGCAACCAACAAACTCAAATATATCAAGAAGACAAACCCCCAAATTGTCAATTCAATGCCTTCCCATACTTCGTAGTCTCATGAAACCCCCTCCACCCAACTACTTTTTCACTGCAATCACATGAACCTCATCAGAAAATCACACTTTTTTGGCCTTTTTTTGATTATCAAAGTAAACCCACTTGAGAAAAACGAAAAATAAGTAAAACTCACAATTTAGATAAATATTAAACATACCTGAAATTATTATAGTGGCAGGCCACAAACTTCATTAACTCTGCAAACAAAAAGATCAAAAGAAGCATTTAATACATTATATTCTAAATCCTGGGGAAATTCAAGACCAGACAAAATAGACAAAAAAGAAAATGACAAAAATAATTGAGTATTGACAGGAAAAACATAGCGAGCCACGAAAACAACCCAATTTTGTGATAAATTGGAGAAAAAATGAATAATTAGAGAAAACCCATTTAAATTCACCATAAAACTGTTGGAACTGAAGAGGAAAAAAAATTGAAATAAATTAGAGAGAAAATGAAAAATTAAAGAAAACCCACCGAAATTCACCATAAAACTACTGAAACTATAGAGAAAATTTTAGAAATAATGAAAGGAAAAACTGAGAAAAAATGTGTGTTTGAGGCAGTTTCCAGAGAAAACAGAGGAAAAGAGAGGAGTGACGAAATGGGTTACAGACTAAAAGAAGACATCATGCACCACTACACGTGGATTATCAAAAAAGACACCAAAACAAAGACAGAAGAAAGGAATTATTCAAAAAGAAAGTCCAAAAATCAGAAAGCTGAGAATTTTCTCTTCCGCTGCCAAATTTGCAGAGAAGATAAGAGAGAGACAGACGAAGGAGTCGGCCTTTTGTCTCAGAACAAAGAAGAAAACCACAGAGGGGAGAGAGAGAGAGAGAGCATCGGGAAACTGACCCAATTGCAGAGATTCTCAAGGAAACAAACAGACATAACCTCTCCAGATATTCACTGCTCAAGGAGGGGAAAAAACAATTGTTTTTTGTTGGGTTGGAATATGTGCGTACAATTTCATTTCAGTATTATTTGCAGTCCCTTGCTCTTCCTTTTAGTGAAGTCTCCGAAAAGAAAACAATGTGCGTATGTGTTTGTGTATGTGTATTGTGTACGAGTGATGCAACAAACAGTCTGATTATGGTGCAGGTGGCATATATTCTCCCCCTCTCTCTCTCTCTCTCTTGTGGGTAAGGACCATCACCCCATCAAAACCAGCTGTTTGTTCCAGATTTTATATTGATCATCACCATCACAATCATGTGACCTGACATTTTATTAATATGATTATTAAATTTTTGATTGGATGATTTGTTTGGGCCAATACCAATAGTGGGACCTTATCTTATCTTTCAAGTTTTTCACAAATTGTTTGAAAATTCATACTCATGATCCTCCGGTGCCTTCCCCGGTAAAAACGTTGTGTGGAGTTAAAGTTACTCAATTTTGATTGCAATTGAATTCTAAAATGAACTAAGATAAGATCATGAGCTTGTGACTATTTTTTTTCCTTGTAATTTGTATATCTATTTAATTAATTTTCCTTCACGATACTTTGATTATAAAAGGTCTAATCAAAAAATGAGTAAAATAAGAACAATCATCAAATTAAATGAACCCCAAATTAGAATTTAGACAAAACGGTGACTGGTCTAGCATTTGGGTTGATATCTATCCAATTATTGGAGATGAGTTATAACTTTACAGATATCGATTTCTCGCTGACCCGACCGGTTATCGTCAAAAGGATGTGATACCTGTAAAAACCGTCGAAAAGTGTTCCGACAAGAGGACTCCGACGTTTAAATTAGAAAAGAGCGATTTTCATATGAAAAAAAACAACAGATTGAGAATTCGAGAGAGTAATTCCCTGTGATTAAAGTACTTAATGTGTAAGGCCCCGAGAGCAAACCCGTCTTTGAGGATTTTTTAGATGTTTTATATCTATAAGAGCCATACGTTGCTGCAGTGTTTCAACCCTACCTTCCTTATCGAGTCGATTCGAAAATCTCAGGGATTCTATATTTTGAATCAACTGTAATCCTCATCTTTTGGAAACTTTCGTATTCTGGAGAGAACCTTTCTTTAACTGAAAGATTCTCAGGATATGTTCGCCGTGAGGGACGAAAGTCAATGAGATATTTTGGTCTTCCTTTAGAATCGTTAGAATCGTTAGCTATCGATTGGTCGTTCGACTGATGAAGCATCTTCAGATTTCTTTCGGTTGAGGAGCCGTCCATTGGATGCCCGATCTGAGCGATTGTCTTCGCTTGGTGAATCCTATCCGGTTGGCAGGGCGACTAAGACCCTTTGTTCGTGAGACCTGGACGACTAAGGCCCTTCAGTGGGCAATTATGAGGAGTATTCGAATGTTGGTCGGTAGTTATTCTTTGTGGACTTTCGGTAGATAATCGTATATGAACTTAGATCGGTAGCTGCTCTTAGTGAGCTTTTCATGTGGGCCTTTTTCAAGTTGACTCATCGGCTCAAATCATGGGACCCGTTCCCATTAGGATCAAATCCTGGGATCCGGTCCCATCATTTGCCCCCAACTCATGGCTCTCTTGACGAAGAGACGTCATGAGTACTGATCGTTGGAAAAGGCGTGGAGCCTTTTAATGTGACTCTTGTCGCTTCAATTTCCGCGAATTGTCTTTTGTACGCTTCATAAGGGTTCATATTCATCAGAGGGTATTCTGTTCCAGCTTTTCTTCACTGTTTCTTTGGTCCCCTTTGAGGCTTGCCAAAAAAAAAAACATCCTAAAAAAGATGGCAAAAACACCCACTTCTCAGGCTTTTCTGGGTATTAGTGACATTATGAGTATTATGTCCCTAGATAAACTCCAAGAGATACAAACCGAGATGCTGATGGGGGATGATTACGTCTTAGTATCCGCCACGGAAGCCAATAGAGCCAATACAACATCAAAGGGTTGTGTGCCGATATATTTACAATCAATTAGGTATGGCTTGAAAATTCCATACACGGGCCCCTTTGCGGAGATATTATGTCGTTGGAATATTTTTTCGACCCTTCTGATCCCGAGTACCTGGCGTTTGGTAGTCGTTGTGGTTTCCCTATTAGGGTTCTGTCGTCTTCGCTTCGATTTCGACATCTTGTCGTCCTTCTTTATTTTGATGAGGTGTAGAAATAATGGTTCAACCAAAGGTTGGTACAAACTTCAAACTTGTCTTGAGTCTGGTTGGAAGTTTTACTATAAAGAATCCATTGATAAGAGTTGGATGTAAAAATTCTTTTAAGTTGAGTTCTTGAATAAGGATTGCCTGCCCCTGTTATCTGAAATCGATGGGGTGCCTTCTGTGGGATTGAAGCCTCCAACCGCTTCGGAGCATGGTCGTTTCATTCGGTCGGTCAGTAGCTATTGTAAGTCCACCGGTCAAAGCGTATGGGTCAAGTCTCTACTGGATGACCAAATGCTATCATTGGCTGGTTTGCTGATTGGGGAAAAGAAGAAAATCGACAAGCCCCTTCTATTGGAGAGGGAGAGAATCGGGCTGGTTGATTCTCTAGATTCTCTTGATGACGTCGTGTTAAAGAATGTTACCATATACAAGTTGGTTCGACCAGGTGTGAAGATGTCTATTCAGGAGGACATCGTGGTGGCTAAGGCCCTTCAAGGATCTTTTACCGGGGCATCTGAGGCCCTTCTAGAGTCGCCTCCTCCTTCGGTGAAGAGGAGGATGATTTCTTCTCCTTCGTCTGCGTTGACGATTCTGCCTAATCATTCGGTTTTGGCAATAGGCACACCAAGAGAAATTGTTGTTTTAGATGAAGGTATTCTACCGAGTGAAGCGAATGTCAGGATCGGGAGATGATCTTTCGTCTAGTGACATGCCAGGGGAGAATATTCCCAGACCTGTGAGGGGCAAAATGGCGGGGCCCTCTTCTGCTATCCCAGTTTGGCTTTTGCATAAAGGAAAACACAAAGTCTTTGAAGGAATGACGCCTCCACCTATTATTCCCGTTCAGTCTTTTGATGGCAAGAAGGGATCAAAGGAACGTAGGACTATTGTCATTCACACTGGAGACATGCAGTACAACTATATAGACCTGGTAGAAGCGGAGCGTGTTGCCAACCAATTTGACTTTTATCGATGTGAGCTCGACTTCCATAGGATGTCTTACGAGTAAATCGGCGGGGCCCTTGAGTCCTTGGGCTTAATGGTAGCGCTTCCTTCGTACTTGTTGGGTTTCTTTTTATCTCTTGTCTTTGTTAACCCAGTTTTCTTTGCAGACGATTGCTCTCGCCCAATTTCATGGACAACTGGGAAGACATGTGATAAATCACTTAGAGAGGCGCCTTTCTGAATTAATTTGTTCAGCTCAAGCATATGAATAAATTCCTATTCAGGAGGAAGAGACCGTTGAGATTAAGAGCACGCCTGGTGCATTGCTCAACCAGAAGAAGGAAGAGCTAAGACAACTTCGATTAGAGTTGGCTTAGTGCCAAGGGGAATGTGAACGGTCAAAATTGGTGGTCACAGCGTGTGAGGTGCGTTTGCGCTCAATTGAGAAGTTAGCTTAGTTTCGGGAGGAATTTTTTAAACTGCGGAGCATATAATAGTTGAGCTAGAGGAGTCTTGTGCGAAGGATGAAATCGTCTTCAGAGATTCTCAGTGCAAACTGACCGAGAGATTGAAGTGTACTGAAGAGATAATTTGTTGTATGGGTCTAGGCAATGCTTTGCCCCCGGTCGAAGGAGAGGCAAATGCTCGGAGCTCGACTGTATAACTCTTTCAGAAATTCTGTACCCAGCGGCTTTTGTTTGTATAATGAGAAACTCTTGTTTTTTGTCATTTTTAGCTATAATCCTTGTTGTGTTGTCTCGGCAGAATTAAGGAGACTCAAATTCTCTGGCATGAAGCTTTTTGGTGGAATGGTCGCGTTTGCCTGTTTGGGTAGTCCCATCCGTTCGGGGAGTTGCATCCTCCATTGACGACGCGTACGAACAATTGGAGTTGGGCGGCCGATACTCTCCGAACAATAGGAAATTTATAAGTATTGGGCCGCGTCCACCCGTCCGGGGAGTTATATCTCCTATTAACGACGCGTACGAACGGTTGGAGCCAGACAACTGAGACCCTCCAAACGATAGAAAATTTATAAGTAATGGGCCGCGTCCACCCATCCGATGAGTTACATCCTCTATTGACGGCGTATATGAACGATTGGAGTTGGACGGTTAAAACCCTTCGAAATTTATAAGTAGTGGATCGCGTCTACCCGTCCGGAGAGTTACATCCCCTATTGACGACGCATACGAATGGTTGGAGTCGGGCGACTGAAACCCTCCGAATAATAGGAAATTTATAATTAGTAGGCCGCATCCACCCGTTCAGGGAGTGACATCTCCTATTGACGACACGTACGTTCGGAAGATCTGGACGACTGAAACCTGATGATCATTTAGAAAACTTCGAAATTAGGGCCGTGTCTGCCCATTTGGGAAGTTCCATCCTAACTTAACGACACATTCGTTTGGAAGATCTGGGCGACTGAAACCCGATTGTCATTTAGAAAACTTCAAAATTAGGGTCGTGTCTGCCTGTTCGGGGAGTTTCATCCCAACTTAACGACACATTCGTTTGGAAGATCTGGGTGACTGAGACCCGACGGTCGTTTAGAAAACTTAGAAGTTAGGACCGGTCCGCCCGTTCAGAGATTTTCATCCCAACTTAACGATATATTTGTTCGAAAGATCTAGGATACTGAGACCCGACGGTCATTTAGAAAACTTAGGAGTTAGGAATGTGTCCGCCCGTTCGGGGAGTTCATCCCAACTTAACGACACATTCGTTCGGAAGATCTGGGCGACTGAAACCCGACGATAGTTTAAAAAACTTAGGAGTTAGGGCCATGTCTGCCCGTTCGGAGAGTTTCATTCCAACTTAACGACACATTCATTTGGAAGATCTGGGTGACTGAGACCCGACGATCGTTTAAAAAACTTCAGAATTTGGAGGGGTGCTTTCTCCACAAATCATTAAGAATCCCATGCCGCATGTTATCAATGAGTAATAGGAGAAAATCGAAGCCTTCATCAAGGGAAATGTGAGGGGAACTCTGGGTTGTAGGCTGAGCAAATGCTAGTGGGCATATAACGCTTGTGCCAACTGTCTTCACCGTGGACTTGGAGGATCACCATTCCTAGTTCATTGTGCATTGACCTAGGATCCGATCGATCGGGTGGCTCATTCTCCCGTGTGCATTATGCCTGTCGAGGGAGGGTAGGTTCCTCCACTCCGCGCTGATGAACTTCTACAGTTTACTACTGCGAATCAGGAATTCTAACTCGTCCTTAAACTTTTTACACTCATCGGTCGTGTGGTCGTAGTTTTGGACTTGTTCTTCTTGGGATCTTCTTTCGCGGGACGATGGGGTCATCTAACGTAAGACTTGTTTTTTATCTGTTATAAAACCCGACTTGGGGTTTCGTTCAGCAGAGTGTAGATGCTAAACCTCCGTGAGGGTAGAACTCCCGGTTTACTTCTCTTCGGAGAAGGCTAACGGAGTGATCGACTGCATTCCTTTCTGCTAGGGTAGTTCCCTTATCGGTCGAACGCCTCTGCTTCCTCTGCCGCAATATATTTCTCTTCTCGGGAGTAAAATTCTTGAATGGTTGCTGGGAGCTTTTTCGTGATAGAAACTTGCATGTCAGAAGAACGCAAGCCTATTAGGAGAGCAACTAGTGCGATGTTGTGATCCAAAGCGGGGACTTTCAACATTTTTGTTTTAAATCTTTCCATGAAGTCCCTCAAAGACTCTTCTCCCCGTTGCCGCAATGATAGCAGAGAAGTGGATTTTCACTTGGATCACCGACTGATTACAAAATGAGATTCAAATTGTTGTCGGAGCTGTGCGAAACTCTTGATACTGAGCGATGGAAGAGAGTTAAACCACTCCAGGGCATTACCCTTGAGTGTGGTGGGGAAGTGTTTGCACATTGTTGCATCTGAAAGGTCCCTGGAGACCATAACCGTTATGAAGTGGGCAGCATGGTCACGTGGGTCATTCGTTCCATCATACCACTTCATGGGAGGTAGAAGGACATCCCTTGGCATTGGTTTCCAAGAGATCTTCAAGTCGAATGATGATCCGCCTAGAAGATGTAGGGGATTTTCCCTACCCTTTGCACCTGCTCTTTCAAGTTCAGCAACCACGAGTTGTTCAATCTGTTTTTTCATATCTTCGGGGTCATATTGGGTGATAGCGGATGGTTCAGGAAACTCTCTTCTTGGTGGCCGTTCATATTCTGACTCTGCTGCGGATGAGTGACCGTCTGGCCCGAGAGCTCGGCTGAGTCCTTATAATTGTTTACTCATTCTTTGGAGTCTCGACTCCAACCTCTCTATTTGGGGCTGGTTCGCTTGCTCTGGCACCGGCACCGAGGCCACGACCGATTGTTCCTAGGTTTTGGGTTGTAGGATTTGTTCCGGACGGGACGACCAAAGAGAAAATACGTGATCGTGAACATGATAATCAGGCGTCGGAGGGGCGATATGTTCGGCGGACATAGGGACGTGCCCTTGTACAATGGGAGCAGCCCTCGAGGACGCTCTAATTCTTAGAGGCATAGCTATCAGAATAACAGAAGTCGCTCTAGTCTGTTTCCCACAGACGATTTCAATCTGTTAGAGGTGGGTTATGGCTCCACAGATACCGGCTCCTCGCTGACTCGAGTGGTTATCGTCAAAGGGATGTGATACCTGTAAAAACTGCCGGAGGGTGTTTCGGTGGGAGGATTCCGACGCTTAAGTAAAAAAAAACGGTTTTCGTATGAAAAGAAAATAGACTGAGAGTTCGAGGGAGTAATTCCCTGTGATTAGAGTGCCTAATGTGTAAGGCCCCGAGAGCGTACCCATCTTGGAGGGTTTTTGATATGTTTTATACTTGTGAGAGTCATACGCTACTGCAGTACTTCAATACTACCTTTCTTATCGAGCCGATCTAGAAATTTCAGGAATTCAATATTTTGAATCAACTGTGATCCCCATCTTTTGGAAACTTTCGTATTCTGGAGGGAATCTTTCTTTAACTAAAAGATTCTCAAGATGTTGTTCGCCATGAGAGACGGAAGTCAATGTGATATTTTGATTTTCCTTTAGAATCGTTGGAATCGTTAGCTATCGATCGGTCGTTCGACCGATGAAGGGTCTTCAGATCTCTTTCTGCTGAGGAGCCGTCCATTGGATGCTCAATCGGGGCGATTGTTTTTGCTCTGTGAATCCTATCCGGTTGGCGGGATGACTAAGATCCTTTGTTCGTGAGATCTGAACAACTAAGACCCTTTAATATGCATTTATAAAGAGTATTCAAACACTGATCGATAGTTATTCTTTATAAACTTTTAATAAATAATCGTTTATGAATTTAGATAAGTAATTATCCTTTATAAACTTTTCATATAGATTTTTCTCAAGTTGATTCGTCGGTTCAACTCCTTAAATCCGAACCCATCATGATCAAATCCTGAGATAAGGTCCCATTGCCGATCAAATTCAGTTCACTTATTGGGCTTTATCCATTTGAAATGATACATCTATTGAATTAAATTATTTTTTTTAACTTATTCCAAGATTTGATTTGATTGATTTGTCTTCATCTGACAAGGTCCCCTTTGTCACTAAATTACTTTTATCATATGCTGTAGGCAACGGGGTGGAAAGGAAAGGAAGTTAAGGACAGACATTTCATTTTCAGATGAAATTTCATCCGGGGAAAAAAAGGGGGAATAGCCCATGAAGGGTCCCAAAGCTTAAAAAGTCCGATAAAATGGGCAGTTGGTTGGGTAGGACAACAAATAATTAAATCAATAAATGGAAGGGGGGGGGGGGGAAGAACCCCACGCCATGCCCACTCCCCCATCCCAGTCTTGCTTCTTGTGATGTGAGAAGAGTCTCCAAAGTTTCCAAATCTGTCAAGAGACATTTTTTTTTTGGGTGCATCTCTTCAAATGGTTTGTAAATTCCATTCATTTACATAATTTCACATTTTGATGAGCCAAAAACTTCACAAATGAGCAGAGTAACAATGGTCAGGATCCATACTAAGAGTTTGTTTGCAGCTAATCAGATATTTGAGTTCATAGATATTTATTTAGTAATTTTTTAGTGAAAGAACTTATAATTTTTAAAAAATAAGTTATTTAAAATTTATAAGTAATTTAAAAAAATAGTCCGACCTCAACCTTATAAACCGCTTATTTTGATGTATAAAATAACTAAATTACTCTTATTGATATTTCATTTTGTCACCTTTACCATTTCAATATTTATAAATACCTATTTATATAATATTAATGATATTATCATTTTTGGTCATATTAACACTAAAAAGGATTTATAAGATTACAGAATGTCTTATAACTTATTTGATTTTATTCTATCAACAATGTGTTTTAAAAGAGCTTATAATTTGTTTTAAATAAGGTGTGCTTCATAGCCATAAGAAGGTAATTTATGCTTGATGGATTATAAAATGAAGTGAAAAAAGAGGATTTGACTTGAAAATTAAATTTAAAATTTAAAATTTAAAAATTAAAAAAAAACTATTTTCACAGAGTTTTTTTTTATTAAATTGGGTCTGATAATACTCGAACTGAATTAATCAAAATATAGATTCGGATACCAATTGGTTGTATAAACAAAATCACTGTAATTTGAATCAACGGACAATCGACCTAATAGATAAGGGTATTAAGTTTTTTAATCAAGTTTCGGGTTTCAAATTTTGGAGTGAAAATGATTACATTGGAAAAACTCCTCTTAAATTGAACTCGACAACACTCAAATCGGATTAATTATATTATGATTCAAGATACCGATCAATTATTAAAAAAAAAAAAAAACCCCTGTTACCTGAACCAAGATAAGTTTTTGGGCCTAAGGTTTCTACAAGATATGTCTTAGTGAGATGTGGCGCCATGCCTCAACCTCTCTCATTATTAAAAAAAAAAAAGAAAAAAAAAAAACCACTATGCCTCAATCACACTCCTTAAATATTGAAAAGCTCGGAAAAACATAATGGTATTTTGTAATTATTATTCTCCTTTAAATTCACACAACATGAAATTTTGGTATTTTAATCCTTCATATTTTCTAATCATTCTACCATTATTCATTGTAATTAATTAGTTACACTTTAACCTTCTCCTATGAGGAAGCAAATGATCAGAAACCCCAATTCAATTTGATAAAGCTTTTTAAATTTTTTTTTTAAAAAAATCTATAACATTAAATCACAGCCATTGGTTCCTCGCAGAGAGTTAGTCATTCTAACCAAACTCCTTTGGGTCAGGTGTTTGGACATTTTATCCCTTAATTAGAGTTTTTAAATTCAAATTCTGAGAATAGAAAAAATAATTTAGAAGTGTCAATTTGTTAATAGATCCCACAGTACAATCAAGAAAAATCCAGATATCTATCGATAAAAAACCCAAAAAAAAAGTAGTTATTCTATACTCTGACGTTCTTAGGACCATTCGATGGTGGGATTTTTCATAAGCAAAATCCACCAAGTGTTCCGAGGTGGTAGGCTTTGTCTGTCTGGTGATTTGGTTATTCGGATTATTTTGAATTAATCAATTTTTCATATTTTGAATTTATTCAAATTTTAAAACGTAATATATTCAGAAATCAAATCCAATTAATCTCGTGATAAATAGTAGTGTTTAGGTTTACGATTTTATTATTAAGAAAAATAATAAAAAACTCATGTAAATTATTTTTTATTTTTACTTTTAATTTTTAGAGCCATCGGACCCATTTCTCTTTTACACGATCTTTAGATGCATGCCTTGAATTGTATAGTTTAACCCATATCTCTCTCTCTCTCTCTCCCTCCCTCCTTTTCACCATCCAATGCTAATTGAAGAAGCCAAGACTCTTGCAAAACCTTTAAAAACTAGAAAATGCAAAAAGAAAATGTAGAGACAAGGTATCTTCCAGAAATCCCCAGATCCAAATCTCTCTCTCTCTCTTTTTAATTATAAATTATATCGATCGGTATTTAAAATCATATTTTGACTAATTCGATTGGAATTATTCTTATATTTTTTTAGAGAAAACGTTCACAATATAATTATTTCTATTTATAAAATTTAAAATTGAGTTTTAATTAAAAAATTTAACACCTTTTTTGCTTAATCAATTGTGTGTTAGTCAATCTCTCTCTCTCTCACATACATATATACATTGAAAACCATATTTGGACCGTTTCTTAGATAAGTTTAATCTAGACATATTAAATATAGACATCTTATGAGAAAATAAAATTTGAGAGAGTTAATTTTTTAAAGGGTTCTACAGCATTCAAATTACATTAATCAGATAAATACTAAATATCGATCGGTGAAAATAAAAAAATGGGACATGCTTAATGGCCGATATTAGTGGAAAAAAATTTTGTAAATATTTATATATTCCCTTTTAGTTTTAATGTCTTTCTTCTTAGATTTATTTGCTTCAAAACTTGAGGCTCAAAATTTATCTTGAATTGTATATATTCTAAGTGGAACAACAGTAGCCAAAAGCCATCCAACCTTAACGCTCCTACGTGAGGCTTCCATTAATCCTTGATAGGCCGCCGTGCCTGAAGCAACGAGTTTGAAAAAACTTACGAATAAAATGGGAAGGTTAATGTAATGATGTTAAAAAAAAAAAAAAAAAAAAAACTATGTTTTCAAATTTACATGTTTAACTGGTTGCAGTTCCATCGTATTGTAATAAATCTGTCTCCCAGTAAGTAATTTTGATTCAAAATGAATATTTTGTAAGAGATAAAATCTGTTACAATAATTTTTTAATATAAATTATTTGTATATGATAATTGTATATCCAGTTTGAATTATATTAGATTTTTAATTTTTTTAAATAAATTATTGATACCCGTTAATCATATTGGATTCAATTAAATCTGATTTGATTCAGATTGGATCCTTAAGAGATAAATCTTTCCTGATATTTGTTTTTTTCATACACAAAATTCAAATATGAAACTTTACCTACTCGACATTGGTAAACTGGTATAATAATATCTAAATATAATAAATATATTTCTTTATTCTTTTGCTCTCTTGTATATTAAAAATAAAATAAGGGATAAAAATTAAAAAATATATATTTGGATCGTGCCGAACCCATTTGTGTTGCATTATACCAACTCTATGAAAAACCTTTTTACTTAACCCACACAAGGCCAATCTTTTACTGAGTCTAAGGGTATAACTTAATGATTATTCTCTTATTTCATAATTCAAAATTTAAATCACGTTATAATAAAAATAATAATAAAAAAAAACAAAGTCAATCTTTTACATATACTGTTGGTTATGAGTAATGCCCTAGTGACATTTTAAAATTTAAAATTTGAATTAATGGATCAGTGGGATAACCACCACTAACCCCAATAAGCACCCCAATAACTACTCTCTCATGAGAGTAGATGAGACTTCGATTGAGAATAAAAGTCATCTTCTTCACCAGATGCGAATGGATTGTCTATAGCCGACAGCATCTTTATGATGTATGAGAGAGAAAATAATATTCTTTAGAGAGGAAATATAAAAGACTTGAGAAAAATTCTATGTAGAAAATTTTTTCTGTCGCAACAATCGCCAGACTGAGGATTTCGACATTGTGATATTATGGTGGTGATTCGATTAACATCGTGATCACTATCCCAATCGCGAGATCCGATCGAGGGACGTACGATTGATTTTGGAGACACTACACGTTGAAATATTTATCATATACCCGATCTATTATTATTTTCTAAAAATTATTGTATATACTTCCGCTGTGATTGAGTCACTAAAATATCCATCATGCACCATATAATGTATGCCATGAGATCCTTTGCCAAAAGGACAAAATCAAGGACCCTTAACTGCAAAAATAAAAAAAATAAAATCAAGAGGACTCACAACATGAGAGACCATACTACGTAAATTTCTGAAGGAAGTTCATCTGTCATTGGAAGAGTCAAGATAGCGACTGTTACTCTTTCATTGCCCTTTACACTATGTTAAAATATGAACAAGTTAGTGTGGTGTGGACATTGGATCCCCAAGAGAACTCGGCAACCAGCAATGCACAAGACATATGCATGAGGGATCTATCATAGGATGAAGAAAATCACCTCCAGTGCAGCACAAAAAAAAGTTAAAGTAGATGAAAGCAAGGTTGAGACAGCCCCAAGGATCTCCTTCAAAGACATGCTACTGGGTCCAACAAGTGAAAAAGGGAGAATTTAGAAAGAATATATGGAGGAAGTTTGACGACGAAGATGAACTGCAAGAGGAGGAAGATGTAATGCAAGCAGATGACTGAGAAACAACTCGACGACTAAAGTTAGAGTTTCAAATATGAAGACCAAAAACCTGCAGAAGCCATGGTGGAAGTCTGTCATTGTTAAGTTGCTTGGCAAAAATTTTGGCTACCACCTAATGATCTCCAAAATCAACATCTATGGAAGCTAGATGGATCACCAGAGCTCCTTGACACCCGGGCGAAGGATACTTCCTCTCAAGATTCTCACTGCAGCAAAATTACTACAAGGCACTGATAGGCGAACCATGGATGATCCATGACCACCACTTAGTTGTTAGAAAATGGCAACAATAGTTCTCTCCCAAGGATATAGAGATTGAAAGTTTTGCAGTATGGATTCACCTCCCCCAACTGCCAATGAAGAAATTCTTTTTGAATTAGGAAAAGACATTGGCAATCCCATTAATGTTGATGCTAATATAGCCAACACATTAAGAGGAAAATATGCTAGAATTTGCATGAAAATCAACATAAAAAGTCCCCTTATGCCCAGAGTAAAAATTAGAAAGAAACTACAGAAGATTGAGTATAAGGGGTTGTATCTTATCTACTTCAGTTGTGAAAAGGTAGGCCATAGCCGGGAAAACTGCAAGGATAAAGAAGATTTCAAGGCTTCTTCGGCATCAGAAAGCACAACACAAACTTCATCCATCCCCAAAAAACAAATGTTGATAGATCATAAAGAGGTGCTAGGTTCATGGATGCATGTCCTAAGAAGTCAGAAACAAGCTAAAAATGACAACTTGAAAGGGAAAGAGCAAAAAACACCTAGAAAAAGAACCAGTTCCTCAGACTAGTCATTGACCCTAATGCCTCGAGAGAAGATAAAGCGGAGCAGAACACCACGGCTAACCTTATAAAGGTTTCAAACAACAAAGCAGATAAGAGGAACTCCAGGGCCTAACCTTTGCACCAAAAAGAGTCTAATGAGAATGTCGTATAGAGCTGAGAAGGATAGAAACCTTAAAAGAATCAGAAGGCAACAAGTCTTAGTTGGTGGAGAAGTCAGAGGAAAAGGAAAACAATTAGAGAAGCACTCAAGAGGTGGCTTTGATAATATGGGCTGAGAAGGAAGCAAGTGGCCCTTATCTAAACAAACCCATCCATGCCTTTAATTTAAACATAATCAAGTTTGGCCCCCACAGAACCAACCAAATTGAACACTATCACGTACGGAGATCCAGGCCCAAGTAAAATGGTCCACCCCACCCCATGGAAGAAGAGGAAATATGGACTCATGAAAGTGGAGACGATGACCAATCAAAACATTCTATCACCCCCTCCATCAATGATAATGAAATGGAAAGCTCCAAAGATGAACCATATTTTGACAAATTTGCTCTAAACTATTCTCGTACTTTTTTTATGGGAAGATCTCCCAAATAATTATTTCTATTTTCAAAATTTAAAATCGAGTTTTGATTAAGTGATTTAACATCTTTTTCACTTAATCAATTATCCGTTAGTCCAACTCTCTCTCTCTCACGTAGATATATACAAGGAATAATTTTTAATTAGTTCTTGTGTTTGGGCTTAACGGCACAGTATTAATGAGCAAACAGGTAAAAGTTGCTTGACCTTTGGAGTGAAAAGGAGTGCACAAGCTTTCTAACATTTTCTAATTGAGTAATATAATAAGAGTAGGGCATCATCTGAGTTGGCTAAAACTAATTCATTTTTTTTTTTAACTTAAAAATTTCCAAATCTTCATATCTAATAATGCCCACTAATCAAGAACAAGCACATTGAGAACCACATTTGGACTGTTTTTTAGATAAGTTTAATCTAGAGATATTAAACATAGACATCTTACGGAAAAATAGAATCTGAGAGAGTCAAATCTCTTAAAAGGTCTTACAATGTTCAGATCGAATTAATCGAATAAACCCTAAATACTGATTAGTGAAAATAAACAAAAAAAATACATACATAATAGCCGATGGTAGTGGAAAAAATTTTGTAGATATAGTCTTTCTTCTTAGGTTTATTTGTTCCTAAACTTGAGGCTCAAAATTTATCTTGAATTGTATGTATTCTATCATTTCTCCAGTGGAACAACAGTAGCCTAAGCCATCTTTCATAAACTCCAACATGGTACCAGAACCTTAACCTCCAACTTGTGGCTTCCATTAATCCTTGATAGGCCGCCGTGCTTGAAGCACCGAGTCTGAAAAAACACGCGAACAGAATGGGAAGGTTAATGTAATGAAGTTAAAAAAAAAATAATAATTATGTTATCAAATTTACGTGTTTAACTGTTTACAGTTCTATTATATTGTAATAAATCTGTTTCATAGTAAGTAATTATGATTTAAAATGAACATTTTGTAATAGATAAAATCTGTTACAATAATATTTTAGTATAAATTATTGATATCCGATAATTGCATATTCAGTTCGAGTCAGATTAGATTTTTAATTTTTTCTGGTAAACTACTGATATCCGGTAATTACATTAGATCTGACTAAATCTAATTCGATTCATATTGGATCTTTAAGAAATAAATCTCTCCTGATTTTTGTTTTTTCCATATACAAAATTCAAATCTAAAACTTTACCTACTAGGCATTGGTAAGCTGATACAATAATATCTGTATATGATAGATATATTTGTCTTTTTTTTTGTTCTCTTGTATATTAAAAATAAAATAAAGGATAAAAATTAAAAAAAAAAATTTGGATTGTATCATACCCTTTTGCATTGCATTACACCAACACTATGAAACGCCCTTTTACTTGACCCACATAAAGCCACTTTTTTACTGTCCAATCTAGTGGTCATATACCTTCTCCCTCGATCCCATAATCTGGAATTCAATTCAAGTTGTAATAAAAAAAAAAAAAACCAGTCTTTTACATGCACCATATAATGTATGCCTTGAGATTCTTTGCTAAAGGGCCAAAATCAAGGACTCTCAACTGCAAAAATAAAAAAATAAAATTAAGAGGACTCACAACATAAGAGACCATACTAAGTAAATTTCAAAAGGTAGTTCATCTGTCATTGGAAGAGTCAAGATAGCGAATGTTACTATTTCATTGCCCTTTACACTATGTCAAAATATGAACAAAGTTAGTGTGGTGTGGACATTGGATCCCCAAGAGAACTCCGCAACTAGCAATGCACAAGACATGCACGAGGGATCTATCATAGGATGAAGAAGATCACCTCCAGTACAGCACAAAAAAATGTTGAAGTAGATGAAAGCAAGTTTAAGATAGCCCCAAGGATCTCCTTCAAAGACATGCTACTAGGTCCGACAAGTGAAGAAGGGAGAATTGAGAAAGAATATATGAAGTATGACGATGAAGATGAACTATAGGAAGAGGAAGATGTAATGCATGCAGATGACTCAGGAAACAACTCGACAACTAAAGTGAGAGTTTCAAATGAGAAGATAAAAAACCTGTGAAAGCCATGGAGGAAGTCTGTCATTGTTAAGCTGCTTGGCAAAAATATTGGTTACCACATAATGATCTCCAAAATCAACCTTCTATGGAAGCCAGAGGGATCATCGGAGCTCCTTGACATGGGCAAAGGATACTTTCTCTCAAGATTCTCGCTGTGGCAAGATTACTACAAGGCACTGACAGGTGGGTTTGCCTCCCCAAGGATGATCCATGACCACTAATTGGTTGTCAAAAAATGACAACCATAGTTCTTTTCCAAAGATGCAGAGATTGAAAGTGCTGCAGTTTGAATTTGCCTCCCCCAACTGCTAATAGAATTCTTCAATGAAGAAAATTCTTTTTGAAATAGGGAAAAACATTAGCAATCTCATTAAGGTTGATGCTAATACAGCCAACATATTAAGAGAAAAAAATGTTAGAATTTGTGTGAATATCAACCTCAAAAAACCCCTTATGCCTAGAGTAAAAATTAGAATGAAACTGTAGAATATTGAGTACAAGGGGTTGCATCTCATTTGCTTCATTTCTGGAAAAGTAGGCCATAGTCAGGAAAACTGCAAGGACAAACAAGATACCAAGCGTTCTTCGACACCAGAAAGCACAACCCAAACTTCAACCATCCCAAAAAACAAATGTTGATAGATCATAAAGAGGTGCTAAGGCCATAGATGCATGTCCCAAAAAGACACAGACAAGCTAAAAATGGCAACTTGAGAGAGAAGGAGCAAAAAATCACCCAGCAAAAGAATTGGCTCCTCAGACTAGCCGTTAACCCTAATGCCTTGGGAGAAGATGAAGCTGAGCACAATACCACAATTAACCCTAGAAAAGTTTCAGAAAACAAAGCAAATAAGAGGAGTTCCATGTACAAGGTCTTAAAAAAGAACAACCTTTGCACCAAAAAGAGTCTGATAAGAATGTCGCAGAGGGCTAAGAAGGATAGAAACCTTAAATAATTAGAAGACAACAAATCTCTGTCGGTGGAGAAGTCAGAGAAAAAGGAAAACAATAAGAGAAGCACTCAAGAGATGACCTTGATAATATGGGCTGAGAAAGAAGTGAGTGCCATTGTCTAAGCAAACCCATCCATGCCTTCCATTCCATCACAATCAAGTTTGGCCCTGCAGAACCAACTAGGTTGAACACTATCTCGTATGGAGATCCAGGCCCAAGTAAAATGGTCCACCCCACCCCATCGAAGATGAGGAAATATGGACTCATGAAAGTGGAGATGGTGACCAACCAAAACATTCTGTCAACCCCTCCGTCAATGACAACCAATGGAGAGCTCTAAAGATGGGAAAGAAGCTAATAAGACTAAAAATGCAATAGCGGAGGAGGTCGTGGCATAAACCTCTCAAGTGATCTTCCTCAAATTTGGTCCAATATAAAACAACAACAACAACAATAATTAGAGTTTTAGTCTCAACATTTAGGGTCGGTTTTGGAATGGGCGTATATGTATACAGTCTTTCCCTTATATTTTTGCAAAGAAACTGTTTTCACGTCTCAAACTCATAATCTCGAGATCACTAAATGAGCAACTCAACCATTGCGCCAAGATTCACAAAAAAAAAAAAAAATTCTTATTAAAATAATGAATGTTTTAACACAAAGGCACCAATCTTGTGCCATAACCTGTCCCATATTTTAAAAACCATATAACATAAATTCATATTTTACGATACTCAATATACCATTGACGGAAGTTGCATACCAAGGAAGAATTCCCATCATATGTAGCAATTTTCCAAGAATCTGAGCTACCATAGTTTTACCTATACCAGGGTTGCCCATGAACGCCATATGAGGAGGGCTTCGATCGCCGATTTTCAGACCCAGGGGCCCTGTGCCTCTCATTGGTGTGTTGTCAAACAATCAAAAATAAAATATTTATTTCACAAAATACTAGTATAGAGTGAAAATGGTTATTTTTACAGAGAACGGTGAATTTATTTTTTTTAAGAAAAATAAAATAAAATAAAAAATATGGGGTTGGAGAATTAACTAAACTAATTAATCAAAAATAAAAGAATAAAAAATAAGGTGAAATCAATTTTTCTAATCAAAGGAATTATATCCACCTTGATTTCATGTGATTGATCATAATACCTTTCAACTAGAAAATAAAATTAAAATAAAAACATAAAAAAGAAAAACTCACAAATATACTTTATTCAATGTCGCCGGTGCTGAGCAATGAAGAACAAAATATGGTAGTCTAGGAACATGAGCAACAACTATTGGGATAGAAACTTGAAGCAACAAAATGAAAAAATAAAAAAAACAAAAGAAAAGAAGAAAAAAAATACTACTGCTGCTGGAAAAGGGTGGAGGGGCGGCTGCCCCCTCTCTAGGGCCAGCTCTCTCCTCTACTAATATTCTATATATATAGGAATAAGTTGTCTATTTTTCTAAAAAAATGTTTTTCTAAATTTTTTACAACTACAAAAAAAAAAATTTTAATGACAAATAACTTAGTTGACTTATCAAATAGATAACCTAATTAAAATAGAAGATTATAAAAATTGGAATTCTCCAAAATTTATATTCCTAAATAATAAGAATATCTTCAAAGTTTTCAATATTTCCAAATTAGACTTTTTCCTTCCTTTTTCTTCAAAAGTCTCCTCTATCATTCCTATTTTATCAATAATCACAAAATACAATAATTAGTATAATATTCATTCAAAAATAGAATAAAATAAACCATAATTGTTACACCAATTTATACCTATTGAATTCCCCCACACCTAGATGATACTTGTCCTCAAGCATTCCTAACTCAAATAAAATTAAAACTACTCTAACCAACCTATTTTTTTGTTTCCGAACTACTAGACCAACATACGCTATGAGAGTCAAACTAGAAAAATAATCAAAATAATAAGTAATTCTAATGTTTTGTACGAGAATAACTATTGCAAATCCCAAGAATTCCCGATGAAATCAAAACAATAAGATTCAATATTTCTCTTTAAGGGTTCATTCAAATTCACTCAAAATGGGATAAAGAATATATCAATAACACTCAGATCAACACATTGGAATTGGCATTACCATATGCTTGTAAATATATCAAATGTTCACCACTTATAAATTTGAATTTCTTCCATCAATTTAAAGGTTTTTCATTTGGTTGTAACGTGGTTAGGGTTAGGGATAGGATAAAAGGATATATCAAATATTTAAAATGTACTAAGAAAAATATGCAACTAATCACATTAATTTTTTGCAATAATACGTTGCCCCACACAAATAGCATACCAAAAATACATGATCTTGATACCCACATATGCTCAACATAACCAACAGTCAAGAACATATAAAAATATCAGACTTTTTCTCTGCGGTCCATAATTGAAATGAAATTCTCAGAAATGCAACATTTTTTTCTTTTTTTTTTCTTTTTTTCGTTGCTAATTTTTTTTCTTTTTTTTGAATAACTTTTCAACACAAAAAATGAATAAAATCAAACTTTTTCCTTCATTTTTCATATGTAGCAAATATCATCATCAAATCTCTAATCGATATAGATCTCATGAGACAATCATATAACTAATATCATGTAATTAACTACATATATCTTTGGTACATAGAGTTGTGGTGTTGTATTGACGGGTTTTGAAAAAAAAAGAGGGTCTCAGTCTCAAATTGGTTGACCAAGAGGATTATAAAACAAGGGTCAGGATTTTTACGAAAGCCAAAATAAAGTAAAACCTAGGTGTCTTTATCATTTTAATACATGAAACTCTATATGTGATCTTGAAATGCATAATATTGTAAGTTCTAAAATGTTTAATTCAAGTGTGATAATCACTCATGAAAAAAAAATCCGAATATAAAGAATGAATTTGCTCGCTTAAGACTCAAAACCTTACTTTTAAATGGGGTTTGTGTCGAATCTCTCATGTTTATCATTCAAAGAAAACTATTAAAGACATGAATAATCATTATAAGCAAAAAAACCATTAATACGAGCTATTTTTCATAAAATTTTAGCCAACCAAATAATACACATCAATTTAAAAAGTTCAAAAATTTTTAATTTTTCTCTTTTTTTATCTTTTTTTTTAATAAATAAAATGAAACAAAACTAAATCTATTGTAGGAAAACAAACAAACAAAAACATGAAATATGCCTCCACACCTAAATCATATATTGTCCCCAATGTATGCTAAGTGAGAGAGAAAATAAAAATAAATAACTATCGTATCAAATAAAAGTAAAAATAAAAAGATAAAGCTAGAACAATATTTTCCTAGAGTGGAGTGATGAATGGAGGGGCAAATCCAACAGGTTTTAAAGAAAAAATTATGATCGCAGCAATGGACCCCTTCTTAGGGCATGGGCATTCCGTAACTCATGTGCAATTCTGATTATTTGAAAATATTAGTAAAATTGGACAGCATTGAAGGTTTGTTAAGGCGTGGGCACGCCTTAATGGCGGAGAACTTTTGGTCACCAAATTTTTTCAGCTTTTATTCACCTAAAAAAAATCAAAATCAAAACTAAATCAAATCAAATGAATATGAAATAAAAAACATAAAAGAAAATATTGGATTGCTTTCCAACAAGCGCCTTTGTTTAATGTCTTTGGCTCGACATTGTTTTCTCGGCTTGACCTCATTCAAAGACCGGTCCAGTTCATTTTGACTTCAACTTACCTGGTATGAACTTTACTTTTGAATTGAAGTGAAAGATTTTATGGCCTACCAATGATTGTTTCCAATGTGGGAGTTTGTCGTCAAGAAATTTGTCCTATTGTGTAACCTCATTTGTCAAATTTTCCTTAAATACAAAATCCAATTCATCTTGCACAAAATAATCATGAACAATGAACTCCACCATGTTATCATGAAAAATAGATTTAAAAATCATTTGGATATTTCATGATATCAAAAATATTAAAAGTTTCAACTTTACCATCAAACTCAAGAGTTAGAGTATCCAAATCTGCATCAATTTTTGTTTTGACTCTTTTCATGAATGGTTTTGGCACTTTATTTATTATTTCTAGGAGAGGAATGTTGGTTCCTTCTTTTGGAGAAGTTTCGAAAATCTCTTTCTCTTCCTCCTCTTTCGGTTGTGCTAATCTGCTAGGAAAATGTGGTAAAATAAAAATTTTTGTTTTGAAAATGTTGGGCTCGTTACTTATCTTATCTGTGGATTCATTCACTGTTGATGATTTCTTTATTTGCTTGATTTTCCTATCTTCTTTAGTTTTTGATGAATTGTCTTCCACTTCTTTTGATGATTTTTCTAATCGACTTATGGTTGTCATCAATTGTGACACTTGATTCTCCAAGTTTTGAATACTGATCCTTGTCTCTTGTTGAAATCGTTAGCTTTCTTATTGAAATCGTTGATTTTCCTGTTGAATTAACAATATGTTGTTAGCCAATCTCTTCTAGAGACATACCTTGATTCAAAGAAATTTGTTGAGACTGAAATTGAGATTAGACTTGTAGTTGTTATTGGAATCCTTAGTTGTTAATTTCCATAATTGAAGTATGATTGATTACACCACCCTTGGTTATAGATGTTCGAATATGGGTCACCATAAAGAATAGGACACTTATCGGTTGGATGATCCATCTCTGAGTAAATTTTACAAGTTTGTACCGGTAGTGTTTCTCCTATAATAAAATTACGCATAAAAAAAATTAGTTCTTTCAATTCTTGACAAAGGGAAAAATCACTTACCTCATTGTCTCTCTTTGGAACATCTTGCCATATTCCAAATTGTTAGGAAGTTCCAATATTAGAAAAATCACTACAAAAATGTATATTCATTAAAATCAGGAAATAACAACTCTCATAAAGTCTTTTGTGTAGCCATATTTTCGTCAAATCCTTATCTTCTATGTTACCGTCAAATGTCAATAACTTCACTGCAAAGTTTAATCCCCAAAAATAAAAAGAAAACAAAACTTAAAAGAAATAAATCAATTAACACCTTTCCCCAATAACGGCTTCAAAATTTGGTGTGTCGTCAAATAATCAAAAATAAAATACCTATTTCACAAAATACTAGTATAGAATGAATATGGTCTTCTCCACAGAGAACGGTGAATTTACTTCTTTTAAGGAAAATAAATAAAATAAAAAGTATGAGTAGTTGGAGAATTAACTAAACTAATTAATCAAAAATTAAAAAATAAAAACTAAGGTGAAATTAATTTTTCTAATCAAATGAATTATATCCACCTTAATTTTATGTGATTGATCATTGATCTATTTAAAGATTTTAATACCTTTTAACTAGAAAATAAAATTAAAATAAAAACATAAAAAAAAACTCATAAATATACTTTATTCAATGTCGCCTGTGCTGAGCAATGAAGAACAACATATGGTAGTCTAAGAATATGAACAACAGCTGTTGGGATAGAAACTTGAAGCAACAAAAAAAAAAAAACAAAAAAAACAAAAGAAAAGAAGAAAAAAAATACTACTGCTGCTGGGAAAGGGTGGAGGGGCGGCTGCCCTCTCTCTAGTGATTTGGTATTTCTTAAATGAGTTGCCTATTTTTTTTAAAAAAGATTTTTCTAAATTTTTGGTAACTACAAAAAAAAAATATATTTCTAATGACAAACAACCCAGTTGACTTATCAAATAGATAACCTAACTAAAATAGAAAATTACAAAAATTGGAATTATCCAAAATTTATATTTCTAAATATTAGGAATATCTTCAAAGTTTTTAATATTTCCAAATTAGGTTTTTTCCTTCATTTTTCTTCAAAAGTCTCCTCCATTATTCCTATTTTATCAATGATCACAAAACACAATAATTAGTGTAATATTCATTCAAAAATAGAACAAAATAAACCATAATTATTACACCAATTTATACCCTATAACTCATCTAAAAGCATACCCTTTGCCCATTTCCTTAATTGCATTTTAAGCTCATGCAATCCCACGACATTTGATATTGACCGTTCAAGTTCATCCATTTTACTTTGTGTTTCACTGCATGCTTTGAGGGCTTTCTGTGTCCTTTGTTGTTCAAGATGCTTATTTAGAAGGTTCTGCAACTTCTCATTTCCAGGGCCTAGTGAAAGATGATTTAGTGGAGTCATGACCTCATTATCTTTAGCACTGCAATCAGGATTTTATTCTAGCAATGTCTTCACAGTTGAACAATCTTCAGGTCGGAGTGAGAACCAAATAGAAAGGTGCAATGGTGTAATTCCATTTTTTGCTTTGGCTTTAATAAATGCGCCACGTGCAAGAAGTAACCGTGCTGCTTCACTGCAACCGTTCTTTGCAGCCATGTGCAAAGGAGTTTCTCCATACATATTTTTGGCTTCCAATTCAACTTTTTTGGTCCTTGTCAATCAAGCAAATACTTAACAATCTCAACCTTGTTGTAACCTAAAAATATGAAGGGGTGTTTGCAGGGTTACGATCGTGGAGGAGAGATAGGTTGTCACGAAGCAACTTCTAGAAAGAGATAAGATCATCGGACTGCGTGAAGTCATATATGGTTGTCGGCTTCGTTGATCTTGTTAATCTTTGATTTTCTTGATTTCGCTGCATTCTTTCCCTTTATCCTTTTCTGATTTTTTTTTTTTTTTTTGGATGTTATTTGCTCAAATGATATTTCTTTTCCTACCAGCAATGGTCTAATTTATGGGAATTCTTGCATTCTGTTCTTGCCATATGCACCAAGGAACAACCAAGAATGCCCATTTCAAAAGGCATTGAGCATCCTTCGTCCCTCCAAAACCTCTAAATTGTGTGAAATATAACTCAGGGTAGCTGCTAAGATTAGGACCAGAACTGACCCATTCATTTCCACCTGTAAAAAACAAGAGGTTCCAAATCTAATTGTATGAATAAAAAAAAAATCATTGTATGGAACTATACTGGAGGAGGGAACAACAAGTTTAGGAGAGCTTGCAAAGAATTATTGAAGCAGAACCAGACAAAAATCATTTACTTGCTGGAAACTAGGGCTAAGAAAAACAAACTCCCAAATTTTTTTAAGGCTTTGGGTATGGACAGAGAGCATATTGTTCCAACCTTTGCTCTCAGAGGAGGCATTTGGCTTAGCTGGAATTGTTACAATTGAGAATTCTCAAAGAATACTTCGAAAAATATTTTGTTATTTTAGTTAGTAAAGTATTAGTTAAAAAGGAGTGAAAATCCTTATTTTGTGATACTTGTATTGGAAGACATGGAATGTGTTAGTTGGATAGATAAACCTGCCCATAGAAAGAACATATTGTAATATATATGTGACGTGAATGAAAAAAACTGAGAGCTATTGCTTTCTCAATTTATCTGCATCTCCTCCTCCTCTTCTTCTTCCTTGATTTAGAACTGATCTTTTGACAAGAACTCTAGCAAAATAAGCCTCTCTATCATTACAAGCTCAGACCAAGTGGTTCACAATGAGGTAGAAGAAGATAATAGGAGATGGCTCCTATCCTTGGCCTACGTGCAACCATGTAGTAGAATGAAAGACTTTTTTTGATCATGAATGGCCAATTTTGTAGAAAATGTCCGACTGTTATGGCTTGTCACGGGAGACGTTAGTGACATCACCAACTATGAAGAAACCAGCAATAGTAGAGTCAAGATGATAAATAGATTCAAAAACGTCCAAAACAGGTAGGACAATTGTAATCTCTCAGACCTGGGGGCTATTGAGCCAAAGTACACCTAGATAAGAAGAAAAAAAGGTAAAATAATACTGCAATAGAGATTGAATAAGGCCCTAGTAAAAGCAAACTATGAAGCGAGATTAACTTTTCATGAGCTAAAAGTCATCAGCTTGCCTTGACTGCATGGTGATCATAATCTTATTATGTTGCAGATTAAAGTAGTCCGCCCTCTCAAGAAGGAAAGAAGACCACTTGGATTTGAGGCAGCTTGGCTTTATCACCCTTAATCCAAGAATGCCTTAAACAAGGTATGGCTTTTGTTCTCCAACCCCTTCTTCAAGCCATGATTTCTACTATAGAAGAAATGAATCTTTGGAACAAAGAAGTCTTTGACAACATTTTTTGGAGAAAAATGAAAATTAAAGTTAAACTAAATGGGATCCAAAGTGCTTGTAATTTTGGACACTCAAACTTTTTGTAGAACCTGGAACAAGATTTGGTGGTGGAATATCACAGAACTCTAGCTTAGGAAAAAGTGTTGTGGCATTAACAATCTCGCCTAAAATGGTTGTACACAGGGGACAAAAATACAAGGTTTTATCATGTAACTACTAAGTTAAGAAGGAATGCTAACAAAATAGTAACTCTAAAGGTAGATGGAGTTTGGACTCAGGAGCAGGACAAGTTGCAGAGCCATGTATTAAACTACTTCTTCACTCTCTTTGCTAGCTAACAAATTGTCAACCCTAGTCCATAACACCTAAGATATAAAGGAAAGCTCTCCGGAGAGGACCAAATGCTACTTACAAAGGAGGTGTCTAATGAGGAAATCAAGATTGTGCTCTTTACTGTAAAACGGCTAAAAGCTTTAGGTCCTAATAGTATTCAACCCCTCTTCTATCAACATTGCTGGGATACAATCAAACAAGCCACCTACTCTTTTGCGAAAAATGTTATCAGAGATGGTTTTTTCCACCCTGAGCATACAAGAGCCCATATTATCTTGATTCCAAAATTTCTGAAGACAAAAAGTGTTGCTGACTTTAAGCCAATAAACCATCTCAACACCTTCTACAAGATCCTTTCAAAGGTCATTGTAAAGAGACTAAAATCCATTTTGCAAAAGGTTATAGCCCCCAGCAAAGCAGGTTTCTCCCTCGGTGAGGAACCATAGACAATGGAATCATCACCCAAGAGATCATCCAATCAATTTGAACCTCCAAAAGTAAAAGACACTATATGATGATGAAAATAGATCCTAAGAAGGCTTTTGACATAGTCGGTCAGAGCTTCTTAGGCCAAGTTCTTTTTGACTTTAACCATCCTCTGGACCTGATCAAGCTTATCATATATGTTGTCACTAGTTGTGATTTTTCAATTATGTGGAATAGAGAGACCATTTCCTATATAAAACCTTGTCAATGCCTAAGATAAGAAGACCCTCTACCTCCTTTCCTCTTTATCCTTGTCATGGAGAGACTATCTTACATGATTGAAGATAGAGTTTGGAAGGGTAGATGGAACCCCATTAGACCAACAACAAATGGTCCTCAGATCTTTCACATCTTCTTTGCCGATGACATTATGATTTTTGTAGAAGCTGATCACCTAATTTTAAGTTGCATTATGGATTGTTTGAGAGAATTTATTACAAAAAATGGCCTTAAAATCAATCCCAAAAAATCTTAAGCTTTGGCTCTTCCTTCAAGCTCCATGGTCTCTCAAGAGCTCCTTAGCTATAGTTAGCAAATTTTGTCTCACTCATGATTTTGGGACCTAGAGTCCCAATCATCCGTAATACAATTGGAAGAAACACTTACAAGCATTTGGGAGAAAGAGTCAAATCAAAACTTTTAAATTGAAAGATGAAGCTGCTCAACATTGTAGGAAGATGCACTCTAGTCCACTCAGTCACCACAACTATCCCCTTTTACATCATGCAAACTACATGGATTCCTAATAGTACCTATAGATAGACAAGCTCAACAGCATTAACAAAATCCACCTAGTTAACTAGGACAAATTTTCTAAGAAGAAAATGGACAGGGTTTTAGGCTTGAGGAAAGCTAGAAGAAACAACTTGACTCTGACAAAACTTACTTGAAGACTATTCAATGAATATGAAGCTCTTTGGAGCTAAATTATTCGTAGCAAACACCTCAAAGGGGTGAGCCTCTTAGATCATACTAAGAAGCCAGGCTATTTTGTTGTTTAAAGGAGCATCCTCAAAAGCAGAGATTATCTTCATAGAGGTATGTATTAGAAGATTGGTGATGGCCAGAAAGTAAATTTTTGGCAAGATCACTAGGTTGGCAAATAGGAGCTTAACAACCACTCCTTGTTTCAGCCTAAAGATATCCATGCTGAGGTAATGTAAGTCATTACCTAAAAGAAGATAGATAGTAGCACCTAGTGGAACTAAAGAAGGTTTCTCCCTGACCACAAAGTGAAAAAGATAAGAGCCACTATGACCCCTAAAAGGGGAAAACCCATGACTCCTTCTGCTAGGAGATGACTGTAGATGATTTTCACCTTAGCTTACAACCTCCCAGTAACCCACCTTAATGAAGGCATAATTCAGCAAAATAACTGGAAATGGATCTGGAAGCTTGCCTACCCAAAGAGAGTTAAAGTCTTCATATGGATTACTAGTCAAGGAAAGCTCCTCACAAATAAATAAAGAGGAAGAAGAGGTGTATAAGCGGACCAAAATTGCCCCATCTATGGAATCTCTATAGAGTCCATGCTCCACAGCTTAAGGGATTGCAAGTGGGCTAGGGAAGTGTGGAAGATTATTTATCGAGGAGCGGAAAACTCTACCTTTCTTAGTATTAGAAAACTCTACCTTCCTTAGTATAAACTCTTTGAAGGCGTGGCTCAAAACGAACTGCACTAACACAGACAAGCTTATAATTGTCCTTGGAGCATCCTCTTCATTGTAGCTATTTGGCATATTTGGAACACTAAATGTAAGTACATTTTCAACAATATGCCTATTAAGCCAAACGCACTGCAATTTTACCTTGAAGATTTGCAATAAATAACTCCTCCGTAGCTACAGGAACTCTCTTTAAACACCTCCATTCAAACAGATAGATTATGGGAATGCCTCCCAAACAAGGTACTCGCAAGCTCAATTCCAATGGATCCGCTAAATACAACCCAGGCCTCGCTATCGTAGGAGGGCTCTTCAGAGATAGCACGCATAGATGGGTGGTATGCTAAACCATTAACATAGGCATTGCAAACAGTCTAAGAGCCAAACTCAGGGGTATTAGAGAGGGTCTGAAATTAGCCATGGAAAACAACTTCACAAAGGTTGTTTTGAAGACTGACTCCCAAATTCTCAGTCTCCATTTGAACAGAGGAGTCACAACCTCTCACCTATTACACTCCATCATTAAGGAGTGCAAAGACCTTATGCAGTAAGTTGGGATCCATGCAAGCTCATACATCTGTAGAGAAGGAAACAAATGCGTCAATCACCTAGCAAACCTGATGCACATACAGAATCCATGCATGCACATCTTCCGATCTCCTGCACATAGCATCAAAGATACAGGAAGACGAGTTAGGCACAACCACCCTTAGAGTTAAGAGAGTTGGTTTAATGGTCCATGTTTTGTCTTAGTGTCTTTTATATCCCCTTAAAACCAAATTTATATATATATATTTTGATTTTCTATACGGTATCCGGAATTTCGCTCTGATTAATTCGGATCGACCTACTGTCGGACCCTTTTTGAGGGAGGTTGATTTTTTCCGTATCTACAAAAAGTCGAACTCACTAACATAATTAAAAGAGTCCAGCTCTCTTCCAGTTGAGCTAATCAATATTGGTATATATATATAATTGGCTTGATAACTCATGGGCAGGTCAGCCCAAATCAACTTGAGCCACGGTTTAGGGTTTCCTGGCTGAGCCCGCGTCCAAGAAGGGCCATCCGGCCGAAATTGGCATTGAGAGACACGTCAGACTGACCTTGACTATTAATTTGTTTGTTTTTGGGGACTTTAAAACTTACAAGAAACATTGAATGGCATTTGTATTGGATTAACCTTCCCAACGGTCACATTTTTCAAACCGCCTCAAAACCAGGTACAATCTCTCTGTCTCTCCTCATGTCCGTTTAATTTTCTCTGAGCTTCAGACGCTCTCTCTCTCTCTCTCAAGAAGGGAAGAGAGTCAAAGAAGATGGGCTATTTTCTGAACTGCTTTGGTGATTCTAACCAAAAAAGATGCAGGAAATCAAAGAAGACAACCATCTCCTCCCATCCAGTAAGTTCTTCACACTTTCCACTCTTTTCTTTGCTTAAAAATTTGTTCTTTTTTGGGGGTTCTATAACAACTCTATAGTTGATGAACGGAGCATCTGAAAATTTTTTGCAGAAACAAGAAGATTGTAAAGTTCTTCAAATTTCTGCCTCTAAAGATCAACAAATTGTTGAAGAGCCCATTAACCCCATTGCGGAATCCAAGTAAGCCCTATCTAATTCAAGAACTTAAATGTTATTTTCTGGTCAATATTTCTTTTAATTCTTAATTCTGGTTAGTGGGTCTTTTGGATTCTTGCAATATCTAGGTCATATATTCTATTTTTATTGGGTTATATATAGAGATGCGCATGAGAAGAAGTCAGATTTCAATATAAAAAAGAAAGTGACATTTGATTTGAATGTGAAGACGTATGATGTGTACTCCTCCCAAGAAGATGCAAAAATTTTGATAGAAAACAATGAGGAGAAAGAGAGAGAAATCACAGAACAAGAAGAACAAAAGGAAAGCAAAACCCCGTCTGATGCAATCACTATATTATACCCAGAAAACCACCGATACCATGATTGTTTAAAAGGTGATGTTGACGACGAATTTTTTGATTCAGATGAGAATGATTTGGATGATAAAAAAGGAGAAACGGAGGAGTTGAAAACAGGGGAAACCCGAGAAACGAAATTGGTTATAGAAGAGTTATCTGAGTCTCTATTTTCATTGTCAATTGAGTCCAGCACAAAAGTTGGTGCAGGTAAATTGGACGATAGAGAAGTCAATAGTCCGATTCCAGAGCAGAATTTGGTCAATCTGGAATCAAAATCAAATGCAATCCAAATTTCAGAAGATGGGAATCGGAATCAATTTATTCATGAAGAGTCCTTATTCTCATCGTCAGTTGAGTCTAGAACAAATGATGATGGAGATGAATCGGAGGATAGAGAAGTCAATAGTCCAACTCTGAAGCAGAATCTAATTAAAATGGACTCAAAATCTAATGGGTCAATTCAAATTTCAAGATATGGGAATCAGAGTCAAACTGTGGATGATTTGTTGAATCCAGTTGAAAATTTGAGTCCGTGGAAATCAGTAAAGGAAACAGCAAAGCCGCCTCCAAAATCGCAAAATGTGATGTCTTTTGAGAAAGAGAACATTAATACAGACAAAGAATTTGCCATTCCCTTCAGTGTAGTTGAGCCTAGTTTCAAAACAAATTGTAATCAGCAGAAGTTTAACAAAGAGATTGGTGTTGATACTAGTCTCTCTAGTTGGCTTCTTGAATCCGAAAATGACACACCCATGTCCGAATTGAGTACTAATTCTGTTGGGAATTCACCAAATGAGATGGAGAATTCATTGAAATCCACACCCGTGTCCAAGAATTCGCTGAGAAGCTATGAAGATAGGCCCATTTTGGGGCATTGACTGTTGCAGAACTTAAGCAAATTTCCAAGTCTGCATCCCCAAGAAGGTCCCTTAGCAAAAGTCCAGATGGCATAACTATTATTGGTACTGTTGGGAGCTACTGGAGTCACACAGGGCAAAACATGGATTCAAGTTCAGGGTCTTCTTCTAAAGGAATGTACAAAAGAAACCTCAAAAGGGAGGTATGCTCTCTCTCTCTCTCATGAGACATCCTACAGACATGTTTAATATTTAAGACACTTGAGCTCGTGATATTGAACATAATTTTCCTTATATGATCTGGATGTAAAATCTTTGTTGCTTCACTTGTAAATTGTGGGTTTTATAATGTCCTGTTAGGTATGCAGGGTAGGAGAGGGAAACGGCAATCTACTCCTTTCCAAACAAGGCTGGAAAGAGCTGTGAATGGTGGCACTGCTTAGGCTTCTTTGTAGCTCTTATGCATCAAAAGTTTTGTGAGTAATGTTATGCTTATCTACAGATGATTTTGCTTTATCCACTTTTTTCTATTGCCTAAGATCCTTTGTTGGTCCTAAAATGTGGTTGTTGAGAAGGTAAAATGGATGGAGAAAACAAGAGTGAATGGAGAAAACTAGGGCATCTAGTACTTCCTCAGCGTTTGGATGCCCTTCTCTCTCCTCTTTCTCTCTTTTCATTTTTCAATTTTAGTATAATGCAATGATTATTTGTTTTATTCATCTAATTGAAAAAAAAAAAAGCCTCACTTTAAATTAAAAATAAAACATTTCAAACATTTCTTGAATAATCATGATGCCCATAAGAGAAAAATAACCAATTTGAAATAGTAATTGCAAGTTAGAAAAAGAAAGAATGAGTGTAACATGTGCTACACTCTTACATATGTTTTTATCCTTTTAAGCCTTTACGATACTTATTTTTCCATCGAATATGGAAAGCAAAGCATTTCTCAAAGTACAAAGTTAATTTAGTATAATAATCTTTTTAATTTAAAAATTTTATTTTTTCTTAAAAAGTTAGTTTCAATATAATTTTATTTTTTTAATTTAGTTGCGAAATACTATTAGTGAAATAAGACAAAAGATTATTTTGTATAAAAATTAAAAGTGGATCTCTCTCGTAGGAGGGAGTGTGCCAAAATGCTAATTTTTTTTTGGTTTCTCATCCGGTATCTAGAGTTTATCTTTACTAATCCAGATCGATCTACTGTCGGGTCCTTTTCGGGGGAGGTCTCCTAATGTGATTTTTTTCGTATCCATAAGGAGTCAAACTCACGATCATGATTAAGAAAACTCAGCTCCCTTCCAGTTGAGCCAACCAATACATCCATAATTAAATTGTTGAATTCCGGTTTGATTCTGAGATTTGTTTGAATATTATAGTTACATTACAAGTTTTATTTTTTTGATTATACAAAAATTTTAATTTAAAATTTTTAGATTAAAAAAATTTTACAAATAAAATTTTTTTCTTTTTTTTTTCCCAAAAAAACTTTCAAGGAAAGGGTGATCCTTTCCATGGTCTGTGAGGATTCCGAAGTTATTTGTGAATCCGATGCCAATATAGCAATTGAGTTTACTGATGGAGCAAATCTTAATCTTCATCCATTTGGGAGTCTAATGGGGGATATTCGAGAGCTCAGAAGAAGGGAATGAGATATCTTTTTTCTTTGTATCCTTCGAGATGATAACTTCTATGCAAATACTTTGGTAAAATCTAAATGTAACTTGGACCCACGCATCCATATAGTTGGTCTTTTCTAGAATATATAGAATAATTTGTATAAAAAGTGGCGGTCTACTATATTTAAGGAAAAAAAAAAATTGATCACAGGAATCAAAATGGTAGATATTATAATATGCTGATAAGTTTTTTCCTAGTATTTGATCATCTATATTTAAATTATTCGATTAATTTGGTTTAAATATTATGAAAGTTAATTTAAGAACGGATTCTAGTAATACTTAAAAAAAAAAAAAATCTCAAATTCGATCCCTGATATCGAGTTTTCAGATTAATTTAATTCGAATATTATGAGATCTAATTTAAGGATAAATTTTCTTACACCTATTTTTTATTTTCAAAATTCAAATTAAAGTTGAACGATATTGATATTATAATATTTTTTGGTACTATACTAATTAATATCTGGAATCATATTCTGATTAATCTGGTCTGATACTTGTAATGATCTATTTAAGGGATTACTCTCTTAATGTAATTTGTTTTATATTCAAATCATGAATCAAATTTAAAATTTTAATTAAATGTTGACGTCACGTTCCCTAGTTAAATTCGTCTCGGTGTTGGTATTATAATATGTTGATTATACTAATAGAACAACGCATAAAAAAACAAGGCTTACATCTAACATAAGTATAAGTATGATATCTTTATCGAATTGTTTTGCCTAATTCGTATTGAACTGTCAGTGAAACCGAACATTAAACTCTCAGCAGCGGCAGCAGCAATGGTAGGGGAAGGAAAATCCACCCCTCTTCTCTCATCGTACGCTCAGAGTCCAATCCATCTCGCGATCATAACCCGCGACCACGATGCACTCAGCCGCATCGTTTCCTCTCTCCCTTTCCCTCCCAATTCCGCAACCACCATAACCGAATCCCTAACCGCCGAGCTTCGCGCCAAATCTCTCTCCTCCGCCGTCGATTTCCGCGACGTTCCTCGCGGCGAAACTCCTCTCCACCTCGCCGTCCGCCTCCGCGACGAGCTCTCCGTCGATATCCTCATCGACGCCGGTGCTAGGTTAGGGTTTGTGAATGACGATGGCTGGACAGCTCTACAAGAAGCAATTTGCTCGAAACAAGAGAATATCGTGAAATTGATCGTCAAAAATTTCCAAATTCTGGTTTATAACCGGTGGAATCGGAGGATTCCCAGGTTGATTGAATCGGCGAATTCGGTTTCTGATTTTCACGGTGAAATAGTTTACAAATTTGAGAGTTCTTTGATTCCGTTTATCGATCGGATTCTTCCGTCTGACACTTTTAGGGTTTGGAAGCGCGGATCATGTTTCAGGATTGATTCAACCTTTGCAGGTTTTGTAGGGTTTAGGATTCGGCGGCTGGATCAATCTTTTTACTTTTTCGGCGAGGGTTGCGAGATTGGGGGTAGGGTTTTGAGTCCCGGTTCGATGGTTTTAGTTGTGGGTAAGGAGAAAGTAATGTTGAATTTGTCTGAGGAGATGAGGAATGGGATGAAGGATAGCGAAGTTGAGCGCAAAGTGAAGTCAATGTTGCAGAGTAATGTATATAGTGCATGGATTACTATGAGTGATGCGGAGGTTGTGCGAAGGTTGGATTGGAGAAGACAGGAAAAGTTTGAAATGGTTGGAAATTGGAGTGCCAAGGCTTATGATATGCGCAATGTCAGTGCGAGCTTCAAGTCTAGGCGTGTTCCTGGTTCCAAAACTGATATTGATGAGCCCCTGTCGTTTATAAATGATTGTCGGAGGTTTTTCAATGGTGGTGATGATGCTGATCATGGAGAAGCTAGTAGCTCATTGACAGCTGAGGAAAAGGAGCAGTTGGAAAATGCTCTTGGAGAGGGAAATTGTGATGGGTTTTGTGAGGTGGAAAGTGTGGTTGTGGGCAACCATAAGAATGGTGAAGGAAGTAAGAAGAGTTGGATTGAGTGGAAGAAGAGGGAGTCAAATAATGCAAGGGGTGATGATGAAGAGAATTCACAGATGATAAAGAAGTTATTAAAGGCGGCTATAGAAGGTGGTAGCCGAAGATCTAGTATTCCAAGATCTTCTTCATCTGAAGAGATGGGGAATGATAAGAAAGGGCACAAAAAGGAGAAAAAGAGTAAAGGGAAAGGCAGTGGGTTGAAGAATGTAAAAGAGTTCAAAATCAGCTTAAAACCTGTTTTGTGGTTGACATCAGATTTCCCACTGAAGACTGATGAATTGTTGCCTTTGCTCGAGGTTTTAGGTGATGGGCTTAGGACTGCGAGGAGATTAAAGGAGTTCTTGGCCTCTAAAGTACCTCATGGCACATTTCCTGTCAAGGTAAATCCTCTGCAGAAGCGGCTTTTAGTTTTCTGTTTCTTAAGATAAAGAATAGAGTTTCATGCTGCTGGGCTAAATTCAGTGTGCTTACCTGTTTTATTTTGCATGAGTAAGCATAAAAAGAACAGAAATGATGTGCTATTCTTCATTGGCTGGTGCATAAAGAAAAATATATTTGGACAATTTTGTATTGTTTTATATAGGGGCCCTAAATGTGAGAAGAAAATTAAGGGATTTCAGTGTCCTTAGGTACTATTTAAGGGCACATTTTGATCAATATGCACTGTTGAACTATGATTTTCATCAGTATGGAAGTGGTAAGATATATAGCTTGATTTAATTGTCTGAACTGCCCAGCAATCTTTCCGTGTGACTTTTCTTCTTTTTTGAGGGGAGCATATGCCATCACACATTGGAGTGTATATTCTTCTTCCTTAGGAAGGTAATATACTCTATGAATGCCATTTATTGACACTTTCTTTTTTACCTTTTTATTCTTCTCCTGCAGGATTCCATCTTTCACTAGTGTTGACCGGGATAGTGGTACCGAGGTTAAATTAGGCTCAGTTGATCCCTATACATCTCATTAAAAGAGAAAATACTATTTCTCCTAAATGAGTTTTAGGCCTAGTGTTCTTATAAGCTGAGGGTTGTTGTGTTATGTTTGGTCTTTAGACCATATAAGGGGAAAGGTCAATCCATCATCCCTAAGTTTGAAATTTGGGCTTTACTCCCTCATGTTTCATCTCTCTCTCTCTCTCTCTCTCTCTCTCTCTCTCAGTGAAAGGTATAGAGAAGGAGAAGAAAGAATAGTTTATTTATGTAATTCACGGTAAAGGAGGTTAAAGGAACAAGAGGAGGGAAACTTTTAAGTTTTTTACGGTATGATTCTTAACTTTTGTTCAACTAGTGTATGCTTCTTTTTTCTAAATCTCATATGTTTTTGGAGCATATCAATGGTTGTTGTTGAAGAGTACTTTTCTAACCTAGTAATGCATTAGCAAATAATGGTATTTACCGCAAGCAAATTTAAAATCATAATGAAAAATTAAGAAGTTTCACTTCATTATTATGAGTATCCAGATTGCGAGCGAATTCTCAATGATTTTCCCTTTTCCCATTCAAATTTGAATATATCCCTTTTATTGTGTAATCATCTTGATTGCACCATACATTTTTATTCAAGGATGTATATTCTCTCATTAACTTCATTGAGCATCTTTGCTTGAAAATTTAAGCCCTTTTTTCAGATTAAATTAGACTTATCTGACATATGAAATTGTGCATGCATAAAAGAAAAAACTTTTTTTTTTTTTTGAAAATTTCAATTGTGTTCCCATGCTTTACGACTAGTCAAAGATAAATTTAATTTGTGGACTTGCAGGAAACTTCATGGATAGCCTGGTGAAACAGTAAATGGCCTTGAACCAGCATTGGAAATCGAATTTAAATAATGTTTGTGTAAAGGCACTTATGTTAGAGGAGTTATTTACTGCTTCATGTTATTGTAGTTATCTAAGTGCAAACTTAAAAGTGACAAATGAATTGGATTGTAGTTTGGCTTGAGAATTTTATGTTGTACGATCCGATGGGTATAAGATTTTGTAATATTTATGCCACAGTATGTTATACTTTTGAGATGATTTCTGGCCTTTGGTTGGCATAGTATCCATTTCTTTGGCCATACCACTCAATTTATCAAGAACATCACCCTGTGGATAGCAAGCTAGTTTTACCTTTTATATTTAACTGGCATTTCCATTAAATGATTGTGAATGAAGTATTTTTTCTGTGCAGATTGCCATCCCAATTATCCCTACAATAACGATCTTGATGAATTTTACAAAGTTTGAGGTGCTTCAGCCAAGTGAGAAGTTCCCAATCCCTCCATCCGGCCCAGCACATTTCCATGACTCTATCTGCTTCAAGGAAGAATTTGACCCTTTCAGCATACCATCTAACTATACATGGATTGATTATGAGGACTTTAGGTGCCTACTCCTTGGGAAGAAAGCCAAAATCAGGAAAGAAAGAGAAAAGCCTGAAGCCACAGAACATGGAAGTGAAGAAGGATATGCTCAAATGAGAAATTAGGAACATAGCACGTGATATTATTCCCCATCTCGAGCCTCTTAAAAAATCCTCCGCAAGAGGAAAGTTGGTAAGGCAAAATTCAGGTACATATAACCTCTAAAGATATTTTGGGGGGGGGGGTTTCAAGAACAAATTCTAGGGATTGATTCTTATTTACTAGTTACAGCTTTATCTTCTTTTGTAACTAATGGTCAGCAATATATATGTTACCGGTTCACTTGACCACTAATCATCAATAGGTGGATGCAAGTTTTGAAAAAAAAAAAAAAAAAATCTTGTGCCAAAAATTTGGCAATTACAAAAGAGGTTTTGTTTAAGGAAAAAATAGGTTGAACTAGAATTTTAGTTACAATATTAGATTTTATGGTGTTGTCCTAGACAGGAGGATTTCGCTGCACTAGTAAAATATGACCATGTACATTAGTTTTTGAATAGCCATAAACCTCTTTGTTGGCATTGTTGTCCCTTACCGTATTATATCCTGCATCTCCATGGCATTAAGCAGGCTATACAAATTTTGGTTTTTTTCATTTAATATAAAATTGTGGCTTTTAACCTTCTCTGCTAATGTTTTAGTGAAATGGCCCAAGGGCGGCTATAGCCTTTAACCTCACTATGAAAACTATATTTCTTTTATTGTTTTCAACTTAAACTAATTCTTGATCCATTGTATATCTTGTGAAGAGCATTGAATATAAAATGTCATTGAACAGATTTTATTGAGAGTAAATGGTTCTGCGACTAATATAGTTCACTCCAGATTGCGGATGGAAATAGAATTGAATTATGACCATTTGATCTGTGTATGATTATTTGTTTCCCATGGAAATGCAACATCATAATGAAGTAGAGAAAGGAAGCCGTGTGATTTATCAGTTAGAATTCATTATTTCTGTATTGTACTCTCAAGTGTTCCCCCAATGATGATTTTGTGAGTTCAAATATTGTACCTATTGTTGGGACTCCCAACAAAGTGTCGATATTTCTGTATTGTACCATATATTCTTACAAAATATCGTTTCACCGTATCATTTTGTATTCATTTTGGTTTTTCGTTTTCATTTCCATACAATCTAGGTCAGGGCATTCATTTCTGTGTTTTGTACATTCAGTGACATATTGGATTGTATAGAATTTTGTAGAAATATGTGGTGGATTTGTGGTGCAAAATGCACAGTATTTTTGGCTTCTTGAATTTGTTTTTTGTTTATAATTGAAATCTAGGAAGTACAAAGTTGTATAGTGGGTTGCCGACTGGGTTGGTTTGGCTAAGGGTAGCTATAAAGGGTGGCTACCGCAGGTGCATATTTGTGTAGGGTTGTTATTTTTCCTATTTTGTAAATTTTGGAATCATGAATATTATGTGTATTTTTTTTTGGTCGCAAAAGAGTGATATGGCAACCAAATGGGAGGGCTCTTTATAAAGAACTTCATTGATAGGGCCTATTTGAGAAACCTGATGTTTGATTCAATTGAAATTAGGTGAATTTTTAATTCAAAAAATTACTTTTTTAATATAATTTAAAGTGAAAGAACGTTGTTATTTATTTTAGAAATAAAAAAATTTCGTCGTACTTTATACATCTAAATTTATCATCCAATAGAATTTATGCAAATCTTGATCTTGTCAAAGAAAGGAAAAAGTAGAAAGTGATGATGAAGAAAAATTAGGAAAAATACTGAAAGACTGTAACATCTCATTTAATTTTCTGTTATACCCATAAAAGGAAAACAACAAGTATTGGAAACAATATTTGAATTTCAATTCTCTTTTTCAGAAAAAAAAAATAAAAAAAAAATTCTAAGACAGACTAAGCGATTTTCAACGCCATGAATAGAGACCTTTTTGGAGAAGACGGGGAAGGAAATGTTAAAACTCAATCACTCTGGTTTGAAGCAAAGAATGGAAGATGAAGAAGAATCCAGGCATATTGGAGCAACTTGTTCTAAAGGGGTAGAGGCCAATTTTCCAAAATTTTCTTATTCCTTTACATTGGGGGTGGAAATACTAAACAGTCCCAATTTTTCCAAAAAATATCATTATTATTTTTTGTGGTACTGCTATGCTTATTTTGTTTTTTTTTATTATATAGTGATTTAAAAAATCATAAAAATATATATATTCATAAAAATTTAAACACCGATAGTTTGTTTGAATGAAAAGATTTGAGAGAAAAAGAAGGGTTAGATGAAAAAATTATGACTTTTCTTGCCTTTAAAAATTTAGATACGAGAAAAAATGAGAGATTTAGATAAATTTAAAATCTTTTTAAATTTAAAATTTTTTCTTTTTTAAAAGTGAAAAAAGGGACAAGAGAATATTAGAGTTAAATATTTTTTATATTTCAAAAATATCTTTTAAAAATTAAAAATGAAATTTTTTATTCCGATTGAATCCTATTTTTTTTTTCTTTTTCTTTCGTACAGCTAGATGAAGAGAAAATTATATTTTTTTTCTTTTCTTTACCGATTAATCTTTTTTTTGTTAAAAAAAAAAAAACTTCTAAATATACCGTGAATTTCAGAAAAAATATTCGAATAAAAGGTTTTTATCATTTGTGAGGTATGATTGTACATTATAATTTTTAATTAATATTAAAATTTTATATAAATTAATGAAAAAATGACGTTATTGTGCAATATTCAAGCATTAGGTCGAGAAAGGGGAGCGTCAAACTAAAACCCCCCGTCCACAGCGCTGCATCAATTTGAGAGAGAGAGAGAGAGAGAGGAGATGAGACTCCTAACCCACAACATGCTGTCCTGCAACATCAAGGGCGTCACAAATGGCTTCCCTCTGAGGATCGAAGCGGAGAAAGTGATGGAGAAGCAAGTGGACTTCAACGCCGACTTCCTTCGGAACATGTTCCCCAAGATTGAATGGAAAGCCCTCGTCGAAGCTTCTCGAAGCATGGGCTACACCGAATTGCCCGACGAAGCGGACTCCTCCTTGCTCGACTCCCATGACTTCTTGCAGAAATTTCATCACGCCCTTCTTGAACTCCATCTTGAGGAAGGCGCTCTCGTCTGTCCCGAAACCGGTCGCAAGTTTCCCGTTAATAAGGGGATTCCCAACATGCTTCTTCACGAAGATGAGGTCTGATAATTTCAATTGATGTTTTGGTATTAGGGTTTTTTTGGGAATTCTTAGGGTTTGGTATTTTTAGGACGAAGGTTTTCGTGGAGATGTTATTAAGGTTTTGTATTTACAACGCATATGAATGAAATTGAGCACAACTTTGTTGGGTTTATGGATTTTGTGCGACTTCTGATAAACCCCTTTGTTTTTCCTTGAGTTTATGTCGGAGAAATTCACTTGTTTTGTGTTCATCTATACATGAACCATCAGTCACATTCCCAATTTCGGCCGGTGTAGACCTTTAAATTCCCACATTCTCAGCCTGTAAAGATGCATTTTATCAAATTTGACTTGTATGTTTATTGAGATTAAACAAAAGAAAGCTCTAAATCCCATTATATCTTTTTTTTTGTTATTTTTTTATTATTTTTACAAATTCGTTAAAATAATTAAGATCCAGTGAACTAGGATTCGACGATTGGATCAATCCTTTTACTTTAGAGATTGCACAGAAATGTAGTAGTTTAACCCAGTGAATCTTAACCTTTGCAGGGTTGGGGGGGTTTAGGATTTGGCAATTGGATCAATCTTTTTAGTTTTTGGGCGAGAGTTGTGGGTTTGGCATAAAACTCTCAGGTCCTGGTTTGATGGTTTTTGTTGTGGATAAGGAGAAAGTAATGTTAAATTTGTACCAGGAGATGAGGAATGGGCCGAAGGAGAGTGAAGTTAGTGCAAAGTGAAGTTGATGTTGCACAGTAATGTATGTAGCGCAGGGATTACCGAGAGTGATGCGGAGGTTGAATTGGGGAAGACAGGAGAAGTTTGAAATGATTGGGAATTAGAGTGCCAAGGCTTATGATATGTGCAATGTCAGTGTGAACTTCCATCGAAGTGTGCTCCTGGTGCCAAAACTGATATTGATGAGCTCTTTTCATTTATAAACGATTGTCGGAGATTTGTCAGTGGTGGTGATGATGCTGTTCATGGAGAAGCTAGAAATCTGTTGACAGATGAGGGAACAGAGCTATTGGAAAATGCACTTAGAGAGGGAAATTGTGATGGGTTTTCCAAGGAGGAGAAAAATGAGGTTGTGGGCAACCATGAAAATGGTAAATGAAGTAAGAAGAGTTGGATTGAGTGGAAGAAAAGGGTTCAAAGAATGCAGGAGATGAGGATGATGATGATGAGAATTCAAAGATGTTACTGAAGGCGGCTATAGAAGGTGTTAGTTGAAGATCAAGTAGTATTCCAAGATCTTCATTTGAAGAGATCGGGAATTATATGAAGTAGCATGAAAAAGACAAAAAGAAGACAAACATTTAAGGGAAAGATAGTGGGTTGAAGATCAAGTAGTATTCTAAGATCTTCATTTGAAGAGATCGGGAATGACATGAAGTAGCATGAAAAAGACAAAAAGAAGAAAAACATTTAAGGGAAAGATAGTGGGTTGAAGAATGTGAGGGAGCACAAAATCAGTTTAAAACCTGTTTTCTGGTTGATGGCTGATTTCCCTCTGAAGACTGATGAACTGACTGATGAACTGTTGCCTTTACTTGAGGTTTTAGGTGATGGGCTTAGGACTGCTATGGGAGTAGAGAAGTTCTTGACCTTTAAAGTATCTCATGACACATATCCTGTCAAGGTAAATCCTCTGCAGAAGTGGATTCTAGTTTGCTATTTCGTTAGATAAAGAAGAGAGTTTCATGCTGTTGTGCTAATTTTGTGCGCTTGTTTTATTTTGTACGAGGGAGCATAAATAGGACAGGAAGGATGTTCCATTCTTCATTGGGTAGGTATGAAGGAAAAAAGATTTGGACAATTTTGTGTCAGTTTATTTATGGGCCCTAGTTGTTCAAGAAGAAAATTAAGGGATTTCGATGTTAGGTACAAGTTAAGGGCACATTTTGATTAATATGCACTGTTGAACTATGTCTACTTTCTAATTGTCACTACCTTGAATGATTTTCATCAGTATGAATGAATATGAAAGAAGGAACTGGTATGAACTTAGCTAGATTATATGTCTGGATTGCCCTAGCAATCTTTCTGTGTGATTTCACTTTGTGTTTCTTCTTATTTTAGGAATCTTCATTATAAAAATAATATATCCTATGAATACCATTTTATTTATTTATTTATTTTTTAAATAAACCATTGCTTGCCTTCTTGTTCTCCTCCTGCTAAGATTCCGTCTGTAACTGGTGTTGATCGGATACTGGTAACAAGGATTAATTATGGCTCAGTTGATCCATATACATATCATTAATAGAGAAAATAATTTTTTTTTTCTTTTCTAGATGAGTTCTTTGGTCTGGTGTTCTTATAGGCCAAGGGTTGTTCAGTTGTGTAATGCTATGTCTTTAAAACATATAAGGGGAAAGGTCAATCCATCATCTCTGAGTTTCAAATTTACGCTTTACTCCCTCATCTCTCTCTCTCTCTCTCTCTGAGTGAAAGGTTACGGAAAGGAAAAGAAATAATAGGTTATTTATGGTAAAGGAGGTGAAAAGAATGAGAGGAGGTGGCAACCACATGAGTTTTTATGGTGTTATTCTAAACTTTTGTTCATCTGCATCTTCATTCTAAGTCTCATATTTTTCGTGAGCATATAAGACAAGGGTTGTTATTGAAGAGCTCTTTTCTAACCTAGCAGTGCCTTAGCAAAGAATAGTATTTATTCAAAGCAAATTTGAGGTCATAATGAAAAATTTAGTGGTTTCCCTTCATTAGTGTACATGTAATGAAATTCTAAATGAATATCTAGATTGCCAGACAGGGTATCCTATTTCAATGATTCCTCCTCTTCCCATTCAAATTTGAATAAATCCCTTTTTATCATGTGATCATCTTGATTGCTCCATACATTTTATTCAAGGATGTCTGTTCTATCATCAACTTCATTGAGAATCTTTGCTTGAAAGTTTAAGCTCTTTTTAGGATTAAATTAGACCTTATCTGACATGTAAAACTGTGCATACGTTAAGGAAAACAATTTTTTGGGGGGAAAATTTAGACAGTGTTGCCATGCTCTATGTCTAGTTAAAGATAAATTTAATCTGTGGGCTTGCACAAATTACATAGATAACGTGGTGAAACAAGAAATGGCACTGAACCAGGTCTGTAATAATACTTACTGGAAATCAAAATTAAAAAAAATGAATGTGTAAAGGGATTTATGTTAAAGGATTCATCTCACTACTTGTTTTCTTTGTAGCTAACGAAGTGCAAACTTAAAGATACAGATGAATAGGATTGTAATCTGGCTTGAGAATTTTATGTTGTGGAATCTGTGGATATAAGATTTCGAAATATTTATGCCACAGTATAAAGTACTTTTTGAGATGTTTTCAACTGAACTCATGGTATGTGGCTTATTGGAAACATATCCATTTCTTTGGCCATACTACTCAATTTATCAAGAACATCACCATATGGATGGCAAGCTAGTTTTACCGTTTATATTTAACTGGCATTTCCATTGCTTGATTGTGGGTGAAGTACTTTTTTCTGTGCAGATTGCCATCCCAAAATTTGAGGTGCTTCAGCCTAGTGAGAAGTTCTCGGCCTTTCCATCCAACCTAGTATGTAGGCAAGAGGAGAAGTAGGCAAGGCGGAATCCCAAGTACATATAACCCATTAAAATATTTTTCAATAATAAACTTTAGAGATTGCATGTTGTTTGATATGTAGATAGGTGGTTGCAAGTTCAAAATAAATACATAAAAACTCCAAAGATATCTTATGCTGAAATTTAAATACTTACAGAAAAGGTTTAGTTAATAGAAAAATAGGTTGTGCTAGAATTTTGGTTACAGCTATTAGATCATGGTGTTGTCCGAGGGAGGAGGAGTTCAGTGCACTAGTTAAATATGGTCCTTGTTTCTGGGTACTTTTCCTTTGTATGTAGATTCCCATGTGCATTAGTTTTTGAATGTGAATGGTCATAAACCTTGTCAGTATTAATGTCCCTGTAGCTTGCTTTCTAGGACTGTATTTTATCCTGCACCTCCATTTGGCAATAAGCATGAAATTGTGGCTTTAAACCTTGTTAGCCTTCTTTTAGCGTCTTCAACTGCTATTGTATATCTTGCGAAGGGCATTGAATATTAAGTCATAGAACAGAATTCAGTGAGAGTAAATAGTTCTACAATTAGAGTACAGACTGCAGATGGAAGAAGAATTGAATTTTGACCACCAGATCTGTGTAGGATCATCTGTTTCCCATGTAAATGAGGCACCATAATGGATTAGAGAAAGGAAGCTGTGTGATTTATCAATTAGAATGCATTACATTCTCTCTCTCTCTCTAATGATTGAAAGCTGGGAAGTTTATTGTTTGAGAGTTGATTGTTAAATGGGTTGGTTTGGTTACGAGCAGCCTTTTTTTTTTTTTGTTCTTGTATTAATTGGTATCTAAAATCATGTTTTGATTAATCTGACTCGAGTTACTGTCGGACCCTCTTTAAGGGTGGAGGTCTCCTTACGTAGTTTTCTTATTCCCAAGATTTTGAACCCAAGTTTTGGTTAAGAAATTTAGTACCCCACTAGACCAATTGTACGATGGTTTGGGCAGCTACGATGGGCAATTACTTTAGGTGCGTATTTGTGTAGGGTTGTTATTTTTCCCATTTTGTAAATTTTAAAATATCATGAATAATATGTTTAGGTTTGTTTTTGTTCCAAAAGAGTGGTGCAAGGGTTCTCTTTGTAGAGAACTTCATTGACAGGCAAGATTGTTTTAGGACACCGTTTGAGAAAATTAAGGTTTGGTTCAAGTGGAATAAGGGTGACTTTTAAATTCAATAAAATTATTAATATAATAATGATTAAAATTTTATTTTGAGGAAAAATTGATTTATACTTTCAAATCCCAATACTTTTTACAAATTATTTTCTACTTTGGTCGAAAAATATTGCAAGTAAATAGAAGCAAGTTGTGGGAAGTTGAGGTTTCCCAAATCCCACTTGCATCTCCTACGATCTGGTTAATGATATGACATATTCTATGCTATTTTGATACGGGGAGAAAAGACTTTCATAAGCCATGAGGATATTGGAAGGATAACAGAAGCCACTCTTTGTTGGTATTAGGGCATTGTTCACGTGCTTGCCTGCTGGGAAGGGGATATTAACTAGAACTAAAGCTTAGTACAGCGGTAAACAGTAATGCCAGATTTCAGGGCTTATGTTAAAGATATGGATGGATGGCTCTGGCACTGCCCCTCCATACTCAAAAGTTCATGTAACTTCATCTGCTTCTCTCTCTGCTCGCTGCATGCTGCTGCTCTGAGACACTGGTGTGAATTCATTACAATGGTGTAATAGTGGTCAATTTTTGCGTCTGATGGTTAGTCATCAAGGATGGCGAAGGTGCTTGTTTCTCTTTTTGCAAGATAATGGCTCTTTTATTGATCTAGACTCGAGCTTTTAGAGAGCCATTAATTTTTATTCAACTGAGACAGGTCATTATTGTCTTCAGCAGAGTTATAAAAAGTTTATGTTTTCCTTCTGAAAGTCTCGTTTACTTGAGGCGTGTAACTTTGCACCAAGCCTGAGTTGGCTTTTTCTCTGTATTGCCTGCTTTTTACGTGGCCAGAGTTTAGCGATATTAAGCTTTTTTTTTTTTCTTTTTATGAAAATCTTAAATTCGAATAAAAACAGAATCAGAGATGGTTGATTTCTAAATTAGATTTCATAATATTTGAATCAAATTAGTCAAGACAAAAAAAAATGGTTTATGTAATAAGTTTATATATATATATATATATATATATATATCAAATAAACAGTTGGTATAGTGAATAAGAGTGTTATATTTTTTAATTGAGTCTTGAATTCAAAATTCAGAAATAAAATCGATAAGTCCGAATCAATAAGTCCGAATCAAATTAGTCGAAGTATGATTCTAAATATTGATTTGTGATACAAACATAGATATTTCCGGAATGATCTGCATTCTGGGTGCTGATGGGGGTACCCCGTGGTAATCTTTTGTAGAGTCTGCCCTTGTTTGTAGGGCTTTCTGACTTTGTGCTTCAATTTTTCTCTTGTAAATAAAACTTCTCATGCTTATTGAAAAAATTATTATGATAGATCATTCATGGTTAAATTTTTTGTGAATGCATATTGTGTGTGATTATATATGCAGGATTATCATAAACTTAGAACACCAACTGGGGCTGTTCTACTGGGTATTGCTTGGAAATAAATTATGGGAATTGTGAAATATTTTTTATCAAATGAATTGTAATTTTAACTATAGGGTGATTATGTGCAAACAAGAGTAATTAGAAGTATATTTTTGCAGTTTATTCAAAATTAATCATAATGATATATTAAATTTTGAATTTATTTAAAGACTTATTATTTGAACCTATTAAAGTATTAGGGCAAAAAATATGATTTCTAGGGACATTGTTTACTAATGTGCAAAGCATGGACAAAATAAAGACAATTGGTCGAGTGGATAGATCATTCGGTCTCTCAATCAACATCACGACTTCAACTAGTGGCTTGGGTATGGAGCAACTACATTAGAAAAATCCGTATCCTTCGAAGGGAGAACTTCAAGTCGATTCGAATTAGTAAAAACGAAATCTCAGACAACCGACGGTCGGAAAGTATCCTATTGACCACAAAAAAAGCATGTACTTGATAAGCAAAAGCAATGGAAAATTTTTATATATTAAAAGAAATAATTTTTTTTAAAATAATATGCAAGAAAATACAAAAAAAAGAGTTTTCTAATAAAAAAGTATAATGAAATTTTTACTATATAAGGTTAATTTTATATTTTAAATTATTTTTATAATATTTAAAATATTAACTTTATTTCTGTTTAACAAATTTATAATAAATTTTAAACACTAAATACTTGATCTGTCTTATTAATGATACCTATTTATATATAACAATAAATTAAAAATACTACGCACTTAACATATATTCAAACCCTTCAAAATAAAAGATTATTTATTATAAATTATATATTTTCACTTTTTTATAAATAATTATTCCTCTTTTTTTTTTTTAAATAAAAATTCTTTCAAAATTACTCGAGTGTGGTAAGAATGATTAAAAAAAGAATAATTAATATATCTCGATGAGAAATAATTAATATTTCAGAGTATCCTTTAATTTAATTTAATTTAATTTATATATTTATTTTTCTTTTGAAATTGTCTGACCCAAATCTCAATTGACCAACAAACTTCAACCCTAGCAGGTTCAACGACACCATCTCTCTACACTTATTTTGTCTCTCCGCCGCTTTCTTCCCCCGCAGAACCTCATCTCCTACCAACTCCGATCTACTGCTCTGGTATACTCTCTCTCTATCTCTCTCTCTCACCAAGATTGGATCGTGGTTTTCATTTCCGGGTTTTGTGAACATTTCTTGGGTGCCCGAACATAAGATGTGAGAGAATTGGTCATTGTGTTTGAACCGTAACTGGATTTTATCAGTGAGTGCATTGCATTCTGCTTTGATTTGCGTCGTATGTCTACAAATTATGCTGAATTACAATGAATTTGGCTCATGGCTTTGATTGATGAGTGATCCGACGTGACATCACTCTTGATATAACATATGTGTGTGTCTGTGTTTTTTGGCTCAGAGTACTTGTTAGTTTTCACTGAATTAGATAATTTTAGTGTGTGAGTAGCAGAAACATTGTTGAACAACTTTACTCTGTATTTCTTCTGAGTTTCTTCAGATTTTTCAATTTTTCCTTAGTCCTGTGTATGGTAAAAGCTTGAAGTGCGGCTATGCACAACACTGTAATATTATGTTTAATGTGGATAACAGGTAAGTAGATAATTTAGCAGAGATGGGTAAGAAGGAGATGAAGAAGGAGACAGGCCTAGGGCTATCTTATAAGAAGGATGAAAATTTTGGGGAGTGGTATTCTGAGGTATTTTTCCAAGTTTCTGGCTTAGCTCTGACGGCTATATGTTTTTGACATTATAGGCTTATCTGTTTACCCAATTTTCGTTCTTCATGGTGCAGGTTGTTGTCAACAGTGAAATGATTGAATACTATGATATATCTGGCTGTTATATTCTTAGGCCATGGACTATGACAATTTGGGAGATAATGCATGTAAGGATTGTTTATTAGTAGTATTTTTTCCCCCTTTGGCTCTACTGAACAGAGCAGGAAAAGAAATGAATCTATGAAGCATAGACACCGGCACAGCACATGACATGGCATGGCAAAATTTTAAATCTTCTACGCTATTGCAAGTTGCACCTTCTAACATTAGAAACTTAAAAGAAAATTCTTTCAGTAGAATGTAAAGTGTTTCATGTAACTAATGCCTTTAAATTTACAGGATTTCTTTGATGCAGAAATTAAAAAGATGAAAGTCAAGACCTGTTACTTCCCCCTTTTTGTATCCCCAGGAGTTTTACAAAAAGAGAAGGATCACATTGAAGGGTTTGCGCCAGAGGTGAGGCCTTTGAAAAGTTGTTGTTGGTTTTTTTTTTTTTTTTTTGATTAAACTGGATGGATCTATTGGTATGGTGGAAGCATTTCATCATTGTTATTGCTCTAAGTAGCTTTTCTAATCTTAGATGGTTGAATTCCATAATTTTTATTGGCAGTTGCTTTCCTGATGAGGAAATGATATGAATGGAGTTGCCCAAAGTTTTTCTGCATAATGGAAGTGCCTTGAATGTTCTGATATAATCTTTTTGGATTCATAAATTCTGGATTTATGCAGGTTGCTTGGGTCACAAAATCTGGAGAATCTGAGTTGGACATTCCCATTGCAATTCGTCCCACAAGTGAGACAGTCATGTACCCATACTACTCCAAGTGGATTAGAGGGCACCGTGATTTGCCTTTAAAGCTTAACCAGTGGTGCAATGTCGTCAGATGGGAGTTCAGTCATCCCACCCCATTCATCAGGTACCAAATATTACCACGTTGCGTCAAATATTTTGTATTCTGGGCACGTAACAATTAAGCTGCTTATTCATACCCAAGAATCTGCTTCAACTCAAGCCACAAAAACTTGATAGAAGCATGATCTAAATTGGACTTGCTGGGATAGTCAATTGCAGTTGGCATAATAGCTTGGACTGAGAATCTGGAACTCACAATTTCACTGGTCAGGAATCTGTGTACATATAATTGATATGTATAAAAGACACAGAAGAAGAAGGATAAACAATTTTAAGATAGCTGTTTGTTTAGAATGACAATGACGGATGATCTTAAAGATATTGAGAACAATAATCAAATGCTGTATTATTATTATTATTTAAACTCATGATTTTGCAACACCTTGGGCTGTGGGAGACCAGAATATCGGAAAGTTTACATTTTTAGTCAGTTCTGTCATAGAATTTTCAGTTAGATTATTTAAAAATCCCTTGCATTATCTATAAAATTTCTGCAGTTAGAATTTTCAGTACTTTGTTCATGCTTATCTGTCACTGCCAATGTGAAAAAACAGGGGCAATCACTTCCAACCATAGAAATTGGGTTCCATTATAAGTGCACAAAATTAGTAATATAAAGCTGTTATACCTGCAATCTAGTCTGCCAATATCATTAATTTTTACAAAGATCTATTGTTGAATTTATTACGTAATAGAGATGGATCAACTGACAGTTGACAGCTTTGGAAGCATCGGATCCTATTCTGGTAATAATAAATTTTTGTCAGTTATGATGTTAGAAATATTGGGAAGCCTCAGGTAGAGGTATTGGGCTTTCAGCTTTGAACATTGATTCTGTCCGCTATAGCCTGTAATGAAAATGTAGTTAAAAAAAATGCTGTTTTCAACTTGGTTACGTGCATTTGTTCTTACTTTACCCACTTCACTTCTCTCGGCTAAGAGGGGTTATAGAAAGCTATGTGATGTAATGACAATTGAGTAAAGGTTATAATTGATGTTTCAACCTGGTTAAATGCATTTTTTCTTACTCTACCCACTGATATTATGTGCTTTATCTTTTAGGAGTCGTGAGTTTCTTTGGCAAGAGGGTCATACAGCTTTTGCAACAAAAACAGAGGCAGATGCTGAGGTAGATTTAAACAAGAGACATATAGATAGTTGCATATTATTGCCGTTACAAGGTTGGCAGTGTTGGATGTGAAATTTAGGCATGTTTTGTCATGGGGTTATAAATGTGGGATTTAAATTTCCAATGAGGGGTGCATTGCTGGTTTTTTCAGTACTAATAATTTTCATGGTTATATTAGACTTATCTCATTCAATGGAAAAATTTTCTGTGGCAAAGAGCTTACCACATCTTATTAGTTGATTTGAATTTCATCTTTGTATTATCTCTTTGGTATTAATTAGGGTCTACTTCCTTGTTATATGCCCTTGAGCATTGAACTCATACTTGTTGATGCTGCTAACAGGTTCTTGATATACTAGAACTTTATAGGCAAATATACGAGGACTATCTAGCTGTTCCTGTTATAAAGGGTAAGAAGAGTGAATTAGAGAAGTTTGCTGGTGGGCTTTATACCACAAGTGTGGAGGTATGGCATGTATCTTTTTGCTGCTTGTTTTAGGTTTAATATCTAAGATGTTCTAGTTCTGTTGCATGAACTATATAAAGTCGATAATAACTAATGAATCTTGTAAAAGTTTGAACTATCCTTGCAGCTTCATGTGCCAACTGATCATTGTATTTTCTCAGGCATTTATTCCAAACACTGGCCGTGGTATACAAGGGGCAACCTCACATTGTTTGGGTCAGAACTTTGCAGAGATGTTTGAGATAACATTTGAAAACGAGAAGGGGGAGAAAGCCATGGCCTGGCAGAATTCATGGGCTTATAGTACGCGAACGGTCTGCTGATTTTCTTTAATTTGGGTTTTTCCTTTTCATTGTGATATTGACATTACCAACACTCTATGTTTTTCAATTAACAAAGGGCCCCCTGATTTATAAATATGTGCATGCAAAGGCTGATATCCTATTTTTTCTTGTGGAAACAGCTATTACTTAATTATTAAACTTGGTTATTGTTCTCGGAAAACCGTTTTTATTATATGTACTCTGGAGTGTTCAGATTGATGGATTGGTTGTCATTGCTGTTGATTGTTTCCTTGACTGTGGAATCAGGCAATTTTGTGGAAGCAAATCCTGAATTACCATTGTTTGTTACTTACAGATTGGTGTGATGGTTATGGTTCATGGTGATGACAAAGGTCTCATGTTGCCACCCAAAGTAGCGACTGTGCAAGTGATTGTGGTTCCTGTGCCCTTTAAAGATGCCGATACCCAATCAATACTTGATGCTTGCTCAGATACTGTTAAAAAATTGACTGAAGCTGGATTCCGTGTTGAGGCTGATCTCAGGGACAATTATTCCCCTGGTTGGAAGTATTCGCACTGGGAAATGAAGGGAGTTCCTCTGAGGATTGAAATTGGCCCAAAAGACTTAGCTAAAAATCAGGTAACATATATAATTTTTACTTTGTTTCTACTGTTGCATAATTATCAGACTTATAATTGTAAATAACCATTTCTGTCTCTCTTCTTCTTATTTGTCTTTATTCTTGATTGTTTGTTCATTAAATTTATAATGATTTCATTCTGCCTTTAATTTCTTTGGTTGACTTATGTACCCCCTAGAGAATGATAATTGTTCTCATCATTCATAGGTGCGTGCTGTTCGCCGTGACAATTCAACGAAAGTTGATTTGCCTATGGCTAATTTGGCAGAGAAAGTAAGGGATATGTTAAATGACATCCAGAAGTCCCTGTTTAATGCTGCCAAGGAAAAACGTGATGCTTGTATTAAAGTTGCAAAAACATGGGATGAGTTCGTGGAAGCACTTGGGCAAAAGAAGATGATACTTGCCCCTTGGTGTGATGAGGAGGTAATTTAATTTCAATGAATCTGGTGATTTTTATTTATTTATTTATTATTAATTATTATTATTATTATTATTTTATTATTTTTTGTTTTGTTTGATATTTGTCTCTCATGTGGCCGACCCCAAATTTTGGGATAGAAGATCTAGATCGTGGTGGTTGTTGTTGAATCTGGTGATTTGTTGAATTGGTTTCATTGATGATGCCTATTTAACTTCTTGAGCTGCTTCTCTGTAAATGTTAACATTCTTCCTTTTGCATCTCCAATAGAACATCTTGAGATAACATTTTATTTAGTTTTCTTGGAAACTGGATTAGCCCTTGGATGGCCCTGTTTTTTTACCAGCTTGGGGCTGAGGACCTGTTACTGGAAACAGTTTTCGTTTGAAGTTATCTGTATTAGACATATTGTATGCCTACTCTGTCCAGTTGAGCTTGCTTTTCTTTTGCTACAACGTAGATTCGAACTTTTTTCTTTTAATTACCCTTCACAGACTTTCATCACTTATCTCCCACTTGTGTGTGGGCTGGGAGAGTATTTCTTTTGTGTGTGTGGATCTAGCATCTTGAATGGCAATTGTTAGGATATGAATCTCACATGCACATAGGCCTGGCATCACTTGAAAGAGTAAGAGCTGATAGGGCATGGCATGGCACATACACAAAGTACAAAATGTAATTTTCAAAAATACAAATTCCTATTACATATATAAAGCCTTTACTCTGTGAACAAAATGAGTGACACAATGTGGTATGCCACTTCAATAACCCTTATTGCTAACTATTTAAGCCTGCATTTTATTTTTCTTTAGATACCAAGTGCCATTAGGGTAGTATTTGTGCCATAATAAAATATATAACACTTCTAATTTTTTTTTGTATTGGAGGATACTTAATAAATCTATGTATCATCGTTTGCATCATGTATCTTGTTTTTGTAAAGTTGTGTTCTAAAGTGTCTGGCTGGAAAACATATACAAAAGCATGGACACAGTTTAGATGTGTCGCTTATGTATTCAAAGTGTTCAAAAAGTATTGTGTTCAATCATGTGTTTGACACTCACAAGTCTCTTTCCTATATTGAAATGGTTTTGAAAGCATCTAAAGTTGTCGTACCATGCATGAAGTATATTCTGCTTTATCTGGATATACAGCAGCAAAAAAAAAAAAAAAGTTGTGTGCCATATTCTCTTCATATCATTGGGTTATGTTTATAAATCGTCTTCAGGAAGTGGAGAAAGATGTAAAAACGCGAACGAAGGGCGAGATGGGTGCAGCGAAGACGCTTTGTTCCCCATTTGATCAGCTAGAGCTCCCAGAAGGTGCTGTTTATTTCTTACTGGGATTCATAGTCTGAATTTTTACTTGTGCTGCAATACACAACTGTGTCCTTAAGGCATTGTGCTGATAAATTTTGTTTAAAGAAGATAGAATGTGCCTACTTAGAAGTAGAATAATATTGGAAAGTGGCTGCCTACAAATGGCTAGTCGATTTAAGGGTCATTTAGGCAATAGGCTGTAAACAAGCTACTCTTTTTTCCAGTAGAATAAAAATTAAAGTGGAATTAGTAGATGAATTGTTCAAGGATGAGGATTCCTTGCCCATTTCTTGATCTCCTTTGTGCACCAGCTCTTCTTTTGTTCCCGTAGAATCATGTAAAGTATATATATCTTTCCAATTTGTCTAAATCTTTTTGTTTCTTTCTGGCAGGTACTCTTTGCTTTGCTTCCGGAAAGCTTGCAAAGAAGTGGAGCTACTGGGGCCGGAGTTACTAGAGATTTTCTTGATCACCGAATGACAGTTCACTTGGCAATTCCCTTGATTGAGATTCTTGGTTTCAGGGAACATTTATTGGATTTTCCTCCTTTTTTTTTTGTAATTTTTAAATATTAGAAGTCTCAATTATTTAGTCAGGGTGCTTGTAATAGCACTAAAACTCCAGATTTTTTCAAGTTTGATGGAAATACAGATACAGATAGAAGTAAAACCATGTTTGCTCTGATAGAAGTTTGTCATTCCACTTGCAAAGCCATTCTCTTCTCAGTTTCTTATGCTCTTTAGACTAAATTGTTTTTGAGTTTTCCAAGTGACATTTCAACTACAGGTTGGTTTGTCGTGTGGGAAGTGGTGGTTGATCTTAATTCCAAGGCATTGCGGAGAATTTGTCCCAAATGATGTCTACACCAAAATCCCATATTTTTCCGCCTTCATTTTTGGCCTGGTAAAGCGGTGAGCGGGACTGACCAGTTTCCCTACTCTCTTGGGGCGTGCACTCCCTTGGACCTTAACGTCTCTTCAAATCATACTTACTGCTGGAATCCCAGGACATCTTGGAAAGTTGTTCACTCAAGCTTTTATACGAGGGTGGTTTTCTTGTAGGAGTTTGTAATGTACATTAAATTGTATCACGACAGGATGATCCCAGTGTCTTCATTTTCTTAATGCGCCCACCCTTCCCACCTTGTAAATACTTGGTGCCTTTTTATATTCCTCAATGCACGTTTATGTCTAGGCTGCATTTTGTATGCGCCAAAAGTTAAAAAGGAGAAAGACTAAAGGGTAATCTTTCATTTTTTTTTCACTTCCCTTTAATGTGTTTGATATAAACATTAAGAGTATGTTTAGACGGGTTACTTACTTTAAATTTCTGAAAATAAATAATTTAAATATTTAAATAGTTTTAGGTGTTGTTTGAATGTGTCAAAAAGTAACTAATTTGTTGAAATAACCAAAATGATTGATTTTTCCTTTATTCTTTTACCCTTTTTTCTATTTGTAAAATTTTACCGTATGGTGGTAGCCAAGGTAATGGGTAGTGGTTTTGCTATGGCATGTGAAGGTAAGAGAATGCATAAGAATAATTAACAATTTGCTAGGGTCTATCTAATGTAAATCGAAACGGGGTTAATTTTGATATTTAGAGATAGTTGGGATGATACACTCATTTACATTTGTTAAGGAGTAGCTACAACAATGAATGTCTCTCAAGAACAAGTCAAGAACAAGTTAAACAGTAAAATCTCTTCACTTTCATCTTTTCTTTCTCAATTTGATCCAATTTGATTGTATCTTGTTATACTAAAAAAAAGCTATAATAATGAGTTAATAATTAGAAATAGTGCAGATCTATTTTAGTTTTTTAACTTATTTTAATAGTTTTGAGATCTAGATGGTTTTTGTAAGTAGTTTGTTTTGACCAATTTATGTCGAACATGCTTTTGAGTCATGAATCAAATTTAACTCCCTCTATAATATGGAAAACTTTAATTTTGGTATTCAAAAGCAAAAAAGAATCATAATTTTGAGGTCCTTTGGAAAATAGTTTCGATTTGGGTTTGATTAGCTTGTGGCAATTGTCTCCCACCGGACTAATGGATCAAATCCTCTAGGGTTCATCCGTAGGAGTGTTCCAACAAGAGATTGTAAAACAAATTGCCACTGTCAGAAGGGGTGAATTCTTCATCCAAAGCGAGGATATTGGGGCCTTGAAGATTGAAGAGGATTTCTTTCTCCTTCTAAAGGGTTGCGGAATTAGATATTTCAGTAGATTTTACGGCCATAACAGGTGGGTATGGGTAGAATCCATTCTTCTTTAGAGATTTTGAATAACCCATATACACATCCAAAACTACCTAATCTCCGAGATTCATCCCCTGTTCTCTGGACTCCATCGTCCCCCAAACCCCAGAATTCAATTGGATTTTTGTTTTAAGAAAATGGATGATTCCTCTAAGGATGATTTTTGGAACGAAGACACAAAATGAAAAAAACAGATGGTGCACGGAAGTGTTTTTTTTTTTTTTTTTTAATAACCAATCAATATTCGGAACCTACTCCGACTAATCCGATTTGAAGAATAAATTCTCAAAACTTTATAGTGAGTCAAATCAGTCTAATGTAAATAAGCCTTCTTAGACCAAACTGGAGATGGAGTCCAAGAAGGCTTCGGTGATAATGAAGTTATTTTATCTTGTGGCTTATCAATAACCTTTCAAGTTCTTGCAGTCATAGGAAAGTAAAGCTATAGGCATAGCCACTTGCACTAATGTTCCACTTCCAATGACTTTGCTCCTTTATTTGTCGACTAGAAAACCAATAACTCCTTTATTTGAAGTTAACCAAGTTGTGTAACTACATTGTACAGGGAAACACTGCGTGCAAATCTTGCTAGAGTTCAAATAAAATCTTAGCCATCACTAGGCCTCTTGGCTCAGTACTACGGGGGCCTATTCGTTACCGATAGTGAGAGTTCAAGCCCTTATAAGGCCCCTCACCTCTTGTGAAGCTAGACTTCAAATAACACTACAGCCACCACCAAGCCTCATGCCTCGGTAGCACAAGGGGGCTCAGAGGGTTTGAGCCCGAAGCCCCCTCTCTTCTTATAAAGCGTGCCCTCATGGTAGACACACACAAACATAGCCTAGGCAGATAAATAAATGTACAAGCTTAATACAATATATATGCTTTGACCTTAATTCTATTTCAAATTGAGCATGCTAGTTGCTTTGCTCCGCATCAAAAGTGATTGCTGCAAACTTCATCAAGCAAAATTGACCTTATTATGTCATTCTAACTCTTATCAACATTTAGATGTCATGGAATAGCCTTCGGATATGATCAACATTTGCAGGCATCAAAGTGATAGGGCAACGCTTGTACTGAAACCATGTGATCCCAAAAGGCAAGGAAGAGAAATCAGTAGACAAACAAAGAGCAGAATAAAATCCTACTGAAGTAGGCGGTGATATTCTCATAAAGTATTAGTTCAAAGGTCTTACCTGAGAAACATACTTAAATATGCAGGCATAACAGAAGACAAACCCTGAGGCTGTAAGCACTGAAGGATTTGCACGTTTCTGTGAGCAAAGAGGACAAATTTTTCTATCCAGAGGCAGCGGAATCCCGTCTTTTGCAACCTGTTTTATGGACTACATATAGTTAGATTAGAGGTGAAATATATCTGATCTTCACAACGTAACACAGTAATCATTTTTCTTGTTCTTCCATGAGAGAGGAATGTCAATTCTTGCCTTTGGGGGTGGAGGAGGTGGTGGTGGGGGATAGACAGTGGGAGCTGACATTCTCTCCTCCGCAGATTGGTACCACCATTCCATCATCTATACATGATAAAATATACAACTCAATTCAACTAAGACTTTATCCCAACTAGTTGGGGTTGGATAAATAATAAAATATAATGGAGCAAAAGGAAAAAGAAAAACAAGAAGCAAAAAACCTATGTTCCCGACTTAGTATTACCCAATCAACATAAGCACAAATACCGGAAGATTCACATATTTCATAAAAGACTACTTTTCATGCCAGATTACTAGCACATGGAAAATAAGTACAAGCACATGAATACATCAATACAGAAGAATGAGGCCGTGAGCATAATACTACAAAGCCACTTTGAGATACGAAACCAAATAAATGATTCAACAACTGGTGAGTCATAAAAATGTGCATAGGAAGTAGGCTCATGCCAGATTAGCTTTCATGTCCAAGGATCAACAATGTGATACATTAGAATATTGAGGTCATTTTGTGTAAACAAGTTTTCCTTATAGGGGCTTTAAATGCAAATTTGTGAGGCCAGCTTGCAAAAATTGGAAGTTATAGAAGGTTGATCCTCTATAATCAAAGTGCATAATGGGTATAGAAAGTTATTCCAAACCAGATGTCAAACACCAGCAGAAATTGGCGTACATTCGAGATATTACCCACTGGCATATGCTGCCTTTAACCTAGAATAAATTTGAAAGGAGATTAGGATCGACTTTCTATACCCATTTATGAAGCATCTAGTGTCTTAATCAGAAAGGAGATTAGGATCATCTGAAACATTTATGAAGCAGCAAATGTCTAAGACACTAGAAACAGATAAAGCAATCAAGTATCTGTGTAGGCGAGCGAATGAAATTTTGTTCACATATGTTAACCAACCTGCTGCGCCATATATATTTGATAACAGGGAACATGAGTTACATTCTCCACTATCTTCCCTCCCAACCCCCCCCCCCCCCCCCAAAAAAAAAAATAAAAAAAAAAACAACAAACAAACAAAAACAAAAACAAAAAAAGGGTTAAACTAGAACAAAAGAAAACAACAAACAAAAACAAAAAGGGGTTAAACTAGAACAAAAGAAAACAATCATACTTCTCTTGATCTATAGAATTATTAGCACTAGGTAAATGACACTCACTTTGAAAAAGAACACCGCAGCAATTAGACCAGTTTGTGCATAGTCAAGCACTGTGTATGTGCAACTAAGCAATGCCCCCTGTAATGCCTGAAAGTATAGCCAACAAGATAAATTGAACCATAGCACTCATTCATAAAATGCCTAGCAAAAAATTTTATTTTTTCTGAAAAACTGACAGACCACAGTAATGGGTTATCACAAATGAAGCATATGAATGTGATATATAACACAACCAACCATATACAAGCAGAACCGCGTGAAGATATCACAAATTATTCCATTTTTATTAGCAAATACACCAGAAGGATAAGTAACATCCTCCCATGTGGGCATGAGGGATGCAGGTTGGTGTCACAACCATAGTGCAAGTACCAGGCCATCTAGGCTACAGAGCTTCTTTATCACATCTAGCTGGTCCTAAACTCAATCACTCTGCTTTTCTAATTTAAAGTTCATAGGCAAAATTAGAAGCTCAATACCAGATTTTAAAATATAGAAATGGCGATACATAATCAACCAAGGAAAAATTCTTGAACATTCCTTACATGTAATTCTTCAACATGACATAGTAAAAAACTATTTCTTTACAAAAGTCTAACAGACAGAAGTCAAATGTCAATAGCTAATTAATCTAAACAAGAAGCAAAAAGTTACCTTCAACCAAGGAGGACCACGGAGTCTCTCACGTTCATGGCTTCTTATCCTTGAAATTCTAGAAGAAGTATCCATCTACTTTGATAGCAAAGAGTAGAAAACAATTGAATGAAATGGCAAATCCTTGGCATGATTACCTTTGATCATTTTATAGCTCCATAATGGGACAAACAGGACAAGGTGCGAAGCCTCTAGAAAATATTACGGAACTTAAAACCAAAAGATCCACTACAAGGTAGCATTTAAATGTTTTCAGGAAAAAAAAAAATAGAGATTGTTATAGCCACCTGTCCAAAATGCAATGCTAAATGAAAGTACAGAAATCAGGAAATGACCAGATGATAAAAGTGAGATATATGAAGCAACCTCCTGCTGGCACCTATTTGCAGCTAACAAAGAAAGAAATGATTCTGGAAATTACTTGATCACAAGAGGACTTGATAATATTCTTTCAACATAACAAAAAGTAGATCACCTTCAACTTTTGAGAAATGAAATATCAACTAAATAATCCTAGATTTGAACACGAACAATCAGCCATCTTATGCATGCCTCACTGTGCAGACATTCTCATAATTCCATGCTTTTTATTTACCAAAGGTAATTTTGGATCTTATGCATTTTGAGACCTTCAAATTGTATCCAATATGGCTTATCAACTCATTCACCAGACCCTGATTGACATGGTTCAACCATCTCCAGAGACTTTTTATCTTAATCCCCATCTTGGTCATATTGTTTCTAGCGAAGGAATTTTTCCTTGATCTTTCTCCATATGATAAATATTTCACAGGCATATCTACTTTTAGATATGTTCACCACTCTACTTTTTCTTGACTGATTTGTATTTTGAACATGGTGAAAAGTTAGCTAGTTATTCCTGAAATTCAACTCAAGTAAGCCTCGACTACAATCTTAAATTTTATGAATAGCCATTCACTCCAAGAGTTCTAACTTGTGGTAGAGGCATTTATATTGCTTTTATAACTTGACACATCCCTACACATGCAGGCTTGTGACAATTTATAAGAGGGTGGAATAACAGCATAAATGAATATAGTAGAATTTGAACTCACAACCTCAGGCTCTCATATCATCTTAATTTTTATGAAAACAACTATTCATTCCAAAGGCTCAAACTTGTGGGAGAGGTGATTACATTGTTTCTTACAGGGGAGATGTTTATCTTGTTGTTGTTGTAGTTTAGCTAGTTATTTCTGTAATTCAACTCAAGTAAGCCTTGACTGCAATCTTAAATTTTATGAATAGCCATTCACTCCAAGATTTCAAACTTGTGGTAGAGGCATTAATATTGCTTTTATAACTTGACACATCCCTGCGCATGCAGGCTTGTGACAATTTATAAGAGGGTGGAATAATAAACGAGCAAAAATGAGTATGGTAGAATTTGAACTCAACCTCCGGCTCTCATATCATCATAATTTTTATGAAAACAACCATTCACTCCAAAGGCTCAAAACTTGTGGAAGAGGTGATTATATTGTTTCTTACAGGGGAGACGTTTATCTTGTTTTTATAACTTAACATAGGACACATAATATAAGCACGGATTTTCTATTTAGGTGGTGGTGGTGGTTGTTGTTGTTGTTGTTTTTTAACCCCATGCTAGTTTAATCACATGGTTTCGCTGTGCACTAGAGATGGACACATCAAGTGCTTCAAGGCTCATTTTACTGGGATCTCAGGATCAATCATGGATACTTCTCATATCATAATATGATCAAAAAAATTTTGCCAACAGACATGTAACTATTACAGCTGAGAATATAAATATTGTCTCAGAAGATCCAGCGATGAAAATTTACCAGCTCCTGTGCTGTGGCTCTACAAACATGAATCTGAAGGGCATGTAAGGCTAGCGAATAGAATCCAGTTGCATCCAGCAGATATAGTAACTGATAAGCAAATGATACTCCTGCAAAGAAAAGGTAGCTTAGAAGAATTTTGCAGTATAATGTAGAATGGTAACTAACATCTATATTGTAGAATGGTAGCTTAGAGGAATATCAGGTTGTATCTAGCCCATCATAGAGTCAGAGAGTACAAACATCTTGATGGCAAAATTGTCATTTTTGTGAAGCTAACCCAAAAAAAAAAAAAAAAAAATGTAACTGCCAAAAGACCACCAACATAGTGAATTAAGAAACAGCTCTAAAAGATATGGTCCCTATTTTATTCACCATGCAACGAGTCTGGTTTGCTTGATAAGAGAAATGACAAAGAGTAACAATATAAGGTTGTATAAAAAGTAAAGAATTCTTAATTAGCTAAGAATAGCAAACAGAGATATGTAGCTAGTTCCAAGAAGCGAACGGCTTGTTCACTGAAATGTTGAAAGAACCAATGACATAATGGGCCACAAGCCATGTCATATATTAACATAGATTTTGAGCTTTAAGAATGTGTCAGAGTATAGAAGAAAATAGTGATCAACATTCTTATGAAGTTTAACCATCAGACGGAACACTTGATACACTTTGCCATTGGCCGTAGAAATCATTTTACAACAAAATAGTAGAAGCTTATTTCATTTGCAGTTAAGTATGAATTTTGGCCATGCAAAATAGCCATCTTTTGTCTTATAAGCTTAAATTTCAAGTAATCACTAACAGAGATCCATATAATCTTCAGCATCAAGAAGATCCTCTATTTTTTATATCCTTTTCTTTTTCCCCCATGATATCACCTACAATGCCAGCTTACTATTGGGACTACATGTGAAGATAAATTCAAAATAGTGATTACTTATGGAAAATAATCTAATCTAAAAATGGCAAGCAAATAAACAAATAGAATCAGAAATACCTTATCTGCTAAGTGAAATTTTAAATTCCATGAAAATCAATACCAAGCAGGACGAATTAAAGAGATGACTTATGAAGCCATCCAATCTAAATACCTTCACTGCCAGCATGTAACCATGGGTAGCATGCACCTACAATTTTCTGTATCCTCTTCATTAAATGTTCCCTGATTGGGGCATTTCTGTCTAAACTTCTCCCTGAAACAAGAGAACTCCCTTCTCCATCATAATTTTCCCCATATTCATATCTGTCATCACCATGGCCCCATAGACTTGCTTGAAGTGTGGCTTCTCTTTCTTTGTTGTATATTGCATGCAGCTTAGACTTTAAATAAGGCAAAACAACCTACCACAATGGATGGGTAAAGTTCAATCAACAAATATCACATTAAAGAAAATAATTAATCAAGTTGGTTGGTGGATCAGGGATCAGCAATTAAATCCTTGATTGAATTTCATAGGCCAATGATGATGAAATAATTATTGATTATAGAGTTTAACGGTGGAGACAGATAAGCTAATAGAGAAGCTTTAAATGTCACTGAATGTGAACAATGCCATAATATTTAGAACCCAGGAGGTTTGAGGCCTATGAGACGAGTTTGGAGATGCATTAGAAAAGCTTCGGATGATTTATTCTTGTGTGTGACATTAAATATTGGAATGGCAGGGGGCTTTGGCATGCCAGTTGGCATCTCTGACAAGTAATATTGGAAACAGCAGGGGAATCAGCTTTTTGGCAGGCTAGTTGGTATCTGTGACGTGTAATACTGGAAGTAGCAGGGGAGTCGGCTTTTTGGTATCTTGTTGATATGTAAAGAGCAATTGCTTGATATTATTTTGGCAAGTTACAACTGTGATGCTTTAGTAGGAGACGATATGTCGATCATTACAACAGATAGCAGTACACGAAACCCCTTCATTTTATTCAGAATGTATATGAATGGGAGTTGGGCAGCTCCCTTCTTTTTGGCATTGCAGAATGTAGTTCTTAGCCACACTGTACATCAGAAAGTACAAACTCACTCTGCGGCAAGTATTATTATTAGCTGGAGGAGACATTATAGATCATGTGGGAAGAACATTGTGAACTTTTCTACTTTAGAATGGAATGCCATTCTATGGTTGTCTTCTTCTGGGATAAAACAAAAGTCATTAGTATTATTATTACTGCTGTTTTAGGTCTTGTTCTTTTGCATATATCCATTAATCCTACTTCCATATAGGCAGATGAACGGAAAGAAATCGCCATACCATGAATACTACTGAGAGAACTTTTTGTCGCTTTTCTAACCCAGAATGCTGAATCTGATCACTCATGTCTGCGGGAGAACTATCCTTCTTTACTCTAATCTTGACCGCCCTCCTTCGCAAGCCATAGAGCGACTCAGCAAATGACGCATCTGCAACATAGATAAAAAATAAAATACATCTTCTAGAAACACTACCTTAGCATATCTAATTAAAAAGATTAATACAGCAACCACAGAACAGAAAGAACTACCTGCCAATTTATAAAGATAACACTATCAAGAACTAAAAAGCCGGTAAAGGTTGACAACAATACACAATGACTGTTGAGTCCCCACTTGAAACATTCTGAACTAGATGTTGTTGCTGACTTCCAGGCTTAATTATTGAAATCCTTATTCTACCAATACGATTCGATGATTTTATAAATGATTGGGTCCAAATATTTACAGAACCTCTACAGGATTCTATGATTTTATTCTTGAAATTGGTCGAGTAAAATCCTGATTTCAACAACCATGCTACCAGGTATATAATATATGGGATAATGTCGCAGTCTGTGAAAAGGATCATCACAATTGATCATCAATTCATTGTGATTCAATTATGTTTTGCTTTGTAATCAATTTTTTTTTAATTTGTCATGGATATAAGTTTATATAGCTAAGACTGGTCAGTCAAGCAGTCACTACCGTCCACATGCGGATCTAGAGATAACAAGACCCAGTTTTCATTCAGAGAGAACAAAAACAAAAACAAAAACAATGGAAGTCATTATATCAAGTCAGTACTAGGCCATTTTTTGTATAAAATGAGGGGTTGTAGTTTAAGAAAGAGGACCTGTTGTGCGTAAGCTATGAGTTTCAAGAACCAACAAGAGCAATGCAAAGAACTCATCTTCATAGTCTAAGATTTTATGAAGGAAAGGTCTTCTTAAAGCCAATACCTGCAACACAGATAAAACCCAAAATCTCTGACACAGTGAAACTGAAGGGTACACTACATTAGAAAGGAAAATGAGATACATTATTGCGAGTAATCAACAAACTACTTGTAATTTCTAATGTTTTTAAAGAGAAATGCAATAATCGTCACTCACTAGTTTACCACAATCTAACAGTTGATAAATCCCTTAAAATTCAGAGACAGGTAAAAATTTCGAGCAAAAGCAAGGACCCATTTGAGGAATTAGTATAGTGAAGCAAAGGAAATTGTAATTTGAGATAATCTGTCACTATAAAGCAAGAGACAGTGCACACCCAGTGTATGATAAAATGTGAGAGAGAGAGAAGTTACGCCGAGGGAATAAGTAAGAGCGGCACGGAGACTGGAGGGGAGCTGTTGAGCAGCGGACATCTCGAAGAAGGTGGGACGTGCCCCTTGCCCTCCCACCTGAAACAACATCTCTCTCTCTGTCTCCCTCCTCCTCTCCCTCTCTCCCTCTCCCTCTCTCCTTTTGCTTTACCCTATTCCTAATTCGTCGTTCCGGTTCTCCTCTCTCGCTTTCCCCGTCCGGTTGAGTTTGACGGCCTAAAAATTTAATTTTTCTAGCTATTCTATTTTAGTTATTCTAGTATAAGAACGCACCGTTTTGATGGCCTTCAAAGTTAAAACGAGTCATTTCAGCTGACAACAGCGGTGCCTGTTTTGATCTGTGCGGAAACGAGGCATTCTAGTAAAGGGCATGAAACGCGTCGTTCCCGAATGATTATATTCTATCATCAAAACTGGAATTATTGCAAACAACGTCCCTTTAAACTTATGGAGGAAAAAAAAAAATGTGGACTTTTATTTCACTCTCCTGGAGAAATCGTAAATAGAGTCCTTTCTAAAATTTGATTTGTTGCAAAATCAAATTAGTCTCATAAATCAAATTGTTTGAAATTTTTAATTTTTTAAACGAATCAAAATCCAACTCTTAACTCACCTGAATTTTGAGCTTGATTCGTCCAATAAATTATCGGTCATGATTTTATTTATCATTTTTCCTTAGCATCATTGGAAATTGTAGTGTTGAGATATGTATTAAGTTAATCTATCTGATACATATAGTATTTCATTCAGTAGAATGCAAGTTTGTAAAATAACTTGCTGTAATAAAAATTTTGAATAAATTTTAGTTAATTCAACTGTTGGAATTGCACAAAAATCCTGTTTATGGTTTTTAGAATGGAAGAGGATCATCATACACCTATGGCCCGACCATAACATTTGACCAAGACCCAAAATCAATCTAATTAAATCTGTCCATCCTCTTCATGATTTTTTTTTCCTTTCTTTTTTTCCCCTCGTGCTCGAAAGATGGGAGTGGAGCAAAGATGATCATGTGTGGTTCCACCTACGATGATCAGATGAAGGTACCACTTGAGCGACAGAACCAATAAGAGAGAGTTGCAAATAAAGGAGAAATAATACTTTTTCAGTGAATTTTGAGAGGAACAATAGAATTGTTGAGGAAGGAAAGGCCCATCTTTTTTTTTTTTTTTTGGAACAAAGCAAAACAGGACCAGGAAAGACACGCTTAGACAGGCCACCAACCGACACCCTAACACCCTCAATACCCTTTCTATCCATATTGATCATGTCCTCCATTTCCCCAAGAGGGAAGTTTAACTCATGCACGCTCGGTGCCATCTCTTATCCCATTCTCGTAAGCTTATTAGCACATTGGCCTCCCTCTAAATGTGCTTGATAGAGATTGCATTCATATCCACCATGTATCGCCTGCACTCCTACTCAGCATTTTAGCAAGGATTTCAAAGTCGTATCTATCTCGATGCTTTTCATGTTTTTCTTCTTGGCTATACGCAACCCCTCTCTTAATTCTCACAGCTCCGCCATCTCACTAGCAATGCCAATGTTGATCTAGAATCCATGCGGCCATATTCCCTTGTTATCTCTAAAGAGACCTCTGACACTAGCTTTCTTGCTTCTAATGTTTATAGTTCTATCAGTGTGGAGTTTGATGACCCCTTCCTAAGGACAAGTCCAGTTCACATTCCTAGTCTCTTGGCTTGCATTCTCAACTCAATTTTTCTCTCACAGTCCTCAGCCATGCTTAATGCTAAGTTCGCTACAATTTGCAAATGCTTAGCCTCTCCCTGATGGATATGTGTGGATCTTGCCTTCTAAAACATCTAAATGGTTGCCATGAAGGTCAGGTCCCCCTTCCCATTGCCCAACTTACATCTTTTTACAGTTCCATCATTGAGCTAAGTCACCAACTCCTCACTCCAAAATTGTCGATTCCCTTCAATGTCCTTGTCCACCAACAGCCATATGTTCCTTACATGTTCGCAATCTCTCAAAGCATGTTCCACCATCTCTTCCCCCCTTTGTAGATTAAGCGAATCCCTTCTTCTACTATCCCTCTTCTCTTTTTCTCGGCATTAGTCAGGATCTTCACCAAAACTGCCAACCAAAAGTATATCCTGACTTTTTCTGGGCATTTAGCTTTCTAGATCCAACACCATTCATCTTTTGTTTTCCTACCCAATGTTGTATGATCTCTATATCCAATAGACTCAAACCACCAAAAAGTTTCCATCTGCAATCCCACTCCAACACATACTGTCATCCCTTTTTCTAGTACTTCTAATCTTCTCTACTTCGTCTCTTGGCAGAACTTCAACTAGCTCCTCAATCCTCCAACTTCCCTCATCATTAATGGACTGCCCCACCTTTGTGTCCCTATCACACATGTTCTGTGGAATAAGAACATGTTCCACAAGCTTTTTCTCCCCTACCCATCTATTATGCCAAAAGTCGATGCTTTTACCATCCCTTAACCTCTATTTCAGCCCCTTTCCTAAGTACACTCTACTATTTAAGATTCATCTTTACACTGCAGAACTTTCACCTCTCTTGTTCTGCTCTATTAGCCTCCTCCCTTTTAGGTATTTGTTTTGCAAAATCTCAAACCACAATACCTTCTCTCCCTTCTCAAGTTTTTATCCCAATTTTGCAAGCAAGGCCATGTTACATTTTTTCATTCTTCTCAGCCCCAAACCTCCCTCTTTTTTAGGAGTACAGGCCTCTCCCAATTAACCAAGTTCTCCTTTCTCTCCTCCTTCAAACTGCCCCAAAGGAAATTCTTATTTATCTGATCCATTTTTTGCATAACCACTAGAGATCCACACTGATTGCATGGTATATAGGGGAATTGTCATTGTGACATATTTGATTAAGGTTCTCTTACTTGCAATGCTCACCAATCTGGACTTTCAACTGCTCAGCTTACTTTGAATCTTTTTCACCACCAGCGAGTGAAAGTTCTTCCGAACCTTACCATGAATGACTAGGACTCTTAGGTACTTCCACAAATTATTAGTGAGGGAGAATTTGCTACAGGATGCCAGAAAATTCTTAAGGGACATCGGTGCCTTAGGAGCAATCCAAAGTTTTGATTTAGAGTTATTCACATTTAGGCCACTTTCTTTTGAGAATTCCTTTAAGCAACTCAAAATATTGCTGAGGTTTAAATACTCAGTTTCTACAAAAAAAAAAGAAGTTGTCTGTGAAGAATAAATAGGATACATTGGGTCCCTTCATAGAAATTTTTAAAGCCTTCCAAACTCCCTTTCACTCTTTCTCCTGGATCATATAGGCCAGCCTTTCTATGGCCAAAATAAAGAGGTAGGGGGAGAGTGGGTTCCCTTATCTCAAATCTCGCTCAATTTTTATCAGTGGAAAAGCTTCTCCATTCCATATGATGGAATTATCATCATTAGTGATTGCAAACATGATCAAGTTGACCAACTTGGTGGGCATGTTTAAATCTATTAATATCATTGCCAAGTACTCCCAAGTTACATTGTCGTAGGCTTTCCAGATATCAATTTTCAGAATCATGCTTAGATTCTTGCGTCTAGAGTGACTGCTAGTGTGGATTATTTCCTGAAGGGCTGCTATGTTATCTAAAGTTCCCCTACCTGGTAAGAAATTATTTTGGTGGTTTCCTATCAGGTGTTGCAAGAGGGGTCTGAGTCTCTATACAATTATCTTGCTAAGAATTTTATAAGAGGTGTTTAAAAAGCAAATTGGCTGGAAGTTTGCTATGCTCTCTGGCCTGTTTTGCTTAGGAATCAAAACCATGTGAGCCTCAGCAATATCCAAACAGAAGTACCCATCCTCAAGGGCTTCATTCACAAATCTGCAAAGCTTGCCTTTAACTATTTTCCAGAATTTCTGGAAGAAGATTGGTTGCACTCCATCAGGACTCGACGCTTTTATCCCCTACATAAAAAAGAATGCTCCTTTTTACCTCATCTTCCTTATCCTTTCTTCTAAAATAAGCAAATCATGCACACTTTGTATCTTATGTTTATTACATATTTGCTTATACACCTATATATTTAGTTTTATGATTATAATTTTCTTGTCTGGGAGATGAGATGCCATCGTTAGACCGATTTATTTTCCTAACTTGGGGGGGGGAGAGGATAAAATGGAGTAATTTAGTAATAATCTGCAGACAAATTCCATTTTCTCCTTTTTTTTGGTCGTTTGTTGCGCATTACATTCCAACCTTTATTTGTTTCATTAAAAGCTTTCATCTTTGTTTTGGCAATATCTAGAGCAACTCATGTGCATGTCATTGCATAGATCAATGCTCTATATTATGGTTATGCTTACTACACACATAGCAACACATTGCTTCATGATATTGAGTTACAAAACTGAGCTATTTAGCCTCGAATTGATGGTCAATCATTGTAGCATCTATACCTCTCCCAGTTTGGTGCTTTACTAAAATTACTTTGTTGTTTAAACCATCTCATTACACTATAAAAAAAAACGGGTATCAGCGACGAAAATATCTGTCGCTGATATTCAAATTTTCGTCGCTAAAAGTATTAGTGATAGAAAATTCCGTCGCTGAAAGTCACCTCACTAATTTAGCAACGAAAATTTTCTATCGCTAAGAAAATCCGTTGCTAATTAATGACAGAAATATTTTCGTCGTTAATAATTCGTCGGTAATTTAATTTTTAATTTTTTTAATTATTTCTAATTACCAACGGAAATATTTCGGCCGCTGAAGTGAGCAAGAGCCCAAGTGTACGTGCCCAAGAGACCGACCTGGCTGCCCGACCCGACCCGCCTACCCACCTGCCCGTTCACCCGCTTTTAATTTGTTGTAAAAATACTCACACCCAGATTCGAACCTGGGTATGAGAGAGAGATATTGAGAGTCTTAACCACCATGCCACCATCACCTTTGTATTAATAGTTTATTTTTTTCTATTTCTATACTTTATTTCTAACTCTCAATATTAAAAATACAATACCCTAATTTAAAAAAATATAAAATTTTATTTAATAAAAACATTAAATTATATTTAAAAAATATAAATTATATTTAATAAAAACACAAAATTATATTTAATAAAAATACAAAATTATATTTAATAAAAACAAAAAAATTATATTTAATAAAAACACAAAATAATATTTAATAAAAATACAAAATTATATTTAATAAAAACAAAAAATTATATTTAATAAAAATACAAAATTATATTTAATAAAAAAAATTATATTTAATAAAAACACAAAATAATATTTAATAAAAACACAAAATTATATTTAATAAAAACACAAAATTATATTTAATAAAAACAAAAAATTATATTTAATAAAAATACAAAATTATATTTAATAAAAATATAAATTTATATTTAATAAAAACAAAAAATAATTAAAAAATAAAATTAAAAAGAAAAAGAAAAAAAAGAATAAGGGCGGTTCCACCGTGACACATGCATGGTGGAACCGCCCTCCTATTTTTAATTTTTTTTTATTTTATATTTTGTATTTTTCTATTTTCTTATTTTTTTATGATAATGGTAAGTTTGGTTTATGGTAATTAATAGTAATATAATGGTAGTGATAAAAATAAAAAAATATAAAAAATATAAAAAACAAAAAAAATATAAAATACAAAATAATTAAAAATAAAAAAAAAAACAAAAAAGGGGTAGTTCCACCGCGCACATGCGCGGTGGAACTGCCCCTATTTTTAACTTTTTTTTATTCTTTTATTTTTTATAATAATAATAAGTTTACTCGTAATTAAAATATAGTGGTTTAGGGTAATTAATAATAATATAATGATAGTTATAAAAACATAAAAAATAAAAAAAATAAAAAACAAAAGAATAAAAAATAAAAAAACACAAAAAAAAATAAAAAAGGGGCGGTTCCGCCACCCACATGCATGGTGGAACCCCCTTATTTTTAACTTTTTTTTGGTCTTTTATTTTCTTATTTTCTATTCTTTTTTATTTTGTTTTTTTTCTTTTTTTATTAGTTTGTTTTTTGAGGTTCTTTTTAATAAAACAATACCCAAAATTATATTCAATAAAAATACAAAATTATATTTAATAAAAAATACCATAATATATTAAAAATAGAAAATAAAAAAATATATTTAATAAAACACACAATTACATTTAATAAAATATAAAATTATATTTAATAAAAATATAATAACCTAATTTAAAAAAATAAAAAAATACCGATGGTAAGTTCCGTCGCTAATCCTTTGAAATTAGCGTTGGATTAGCGATTGAATTATTTTCGACAGATTTTTCGTCTTTAATTCCTTCGCTAATTCGCGAGCAGTAATTTCGCGTCATTTTTACTGACGGATTAGCGACAGAATTTTTTACGACGGATTTTTTCGTAGCTAATTCCGTCGCTAATCGGTCGCAACTCTATCGCTAATTACCAACGGATAATAATCTGTCGCTAATTTTCGTCGCTAAAACTCGATTTTCTAGTAGTGTTAGATGGATAACATGTAAATATAATCTTGTAAGAAGAAATGTTTTGAGGAACTGAACTCCAACAAGATAGTATCATAGTTTTCTGCTATTGTTGATTTTTTGTCCCCTTGTGGACACAGCTTCTAGGATCTAGGAATGCTTGGTTGTATAATATGAAGTGCTAAATGAAAATTCGGGCCATGTGGTATGAGTGCAACCACACCACCTAACAGGTAATAAAAATCGATCCCAACAAAAAATTGAATTTGGAAATGAGAACACAAGAGACTTACTAATCTTGAATGAAGGTAAACAAATGAGTGCATTACTGCTCTTGGTGAAAATGAAATTCATAGTACATGGCCAGAATGGCCCGAATCATGATGGGCTAGAGATTAGCCCTGGACTTGTCGGACAGTTTTTGATAGCTCTATTGTCAACCTGATCGGTATCTATCCAATCAATCAACTGACCACCATAATATATAAAATGTTAGATTTATTGTTGATAATATGGTTTTATTTTGGATTCGTTAGTGTTCTAATGATTGATTTTTATGATTTTTTATTTTTAAATAATTGGAATCGGAAGATTTAGTTAAAGTGGGTTTAAGGAGGTATTTTGGAGTTTAATTATTCAATACATTAATTTAGGTCTATGAAGAAAAGAAGAAACTTGACAAGAGTGGACTTTTTAATTTTAGTAGAATTTTATTTTAAGAAAAATTGTTTTTAGAAGTTAAACTTTTATTTTCCTATTTTGAAGGAACCATTCCTAATATAATCTTTTTAGATCTAGGGCAAACAAGAAAAAAAAAAAATAAGGCGACCAGTCAGCAAAGGACATCTCTTATATATATTCTCAAGAGGCATGACACTATTCATTCAACAAACAAGGGCGGCTGCTGTTGCTGGTTGCCTTCCTTCTTCCTAGAACATTTTTTCTTCTCTTTTTATTTTTATTTTTGTAGATGACTCAAGGGATGATATTTTCCATAATGAGTGGTTAGTTTATTTTTCTGATTTAATGAAAATTTTTATTCGATTGTCATTACTATGAGGTTATGTGTTTCATTTAACTTCTTGCCCTTTTAATTTAATTATTCATTGGTTCCTGATTTTATTTACATGAAAGTCTAATATTGGTTAATCTGACAATTTAATTTAATATTAGTCTTTCTATTGTTATCCAGGATTTCAGTGATCTGTAGTTATTATGAATGAATGGTATAAATAGCAAATAGGTTATTTATGTTTATTGGTCTTTTATTGATATTCATGTTTACCTAGGGAATCAATGGAACAAAATTGAATAATTGTGACTATCTCAATTATTTGTAGTTTGGTTTAACTGTTTTCACGGAACTTAATGCTATCATTATATTGATATGGAATTTTATCGTGTCCAGTCGATTAATGATAAGTTTTGATTGGATGCTGAATTTGGTCAATTAATTTAGAAAAATACAAGATTTATTATGGTTATCATAATAAATTTAAGATTAAATACTCGAATTGTAAGAAAAATATTTTTAACCCGTGATCAATGAAACAATTGCATGTGATAAACTCTTGGATAAGAGTTTTAGTAGATTAAATTTTCCTTTGATTTTTATTATTTTGTATTGTCAATTTATTTCTTATTTTTTAGTTGTTATTTTTAGTTTAGAAATTTAATTAAAAACCCTCCATTTTTATTTTGGCATTAAACTAAGAAATTAAATGAATTTAATTCTTGTGGGATTCGACCTGGTACCACTATGCTATAAGTTTTTTTGCATTAGGGGAATCAGTATTAATTTTGAGGGTTCGACAACCCGTCAAATCTTGGCGCCATTGTCGAGGAATTACATTAATTTTTTAGTTTGTGCGTTTCATTTGTGTTATTGATTTTTTAAGAAGAAAAAATGATGACAAGTGAAAGAACTTTGAAGGAGTTAACAGTACCAATTTTGAAATGGCAATCCTTATGTTTCGAGTATCCAGCTCTTGAGGTAAGCCACTCAAATCTTGAAAATCAAAATTTCGAACTAATTACTTTGGTTCGTCAATTGGCCGTAGCGCAATCACAGGTAGCCAAGGTTTGTGGCATATGCTCAATTCCCAGACATCGTACGGATATGTGTCCAACATTACAAAAAGAACATTTTCAACAAGTAAATGCTATAGGAGGATTTTCTGGTCAACCTCAACGTACATATGATCCTTACTCCAATAATTACAATCTTGGATGGAGGGATCATCCAAATATTATGGAAATCAAGAAGGACGGTCAAGATATCCATCTCAATTTTTTAACAGACCATCACTAGCACCTGTCCAATTTTCTAATTCAGGTATATATTGTAAAAGCTCTCATGACTAACACTCAAAAATTTCAACAGGAAATGAGAGCGTGTATATAGAATTTGGAGAACCAGATTTCCCAATTAGCGATATCGGTTAGTAGGTTGGAGACACAAAATTTTGAAAGATTTTTTTTACAAATGGTGGTGAATCCCAAAGAGAACACTAGTTGAGAAGTGAGAAGGAAGTTTATTCAAACTCTACTCCATGTAAGAAGGTGGATAAAGGGAAGGATAGAGACAAGAAAAATGAACGCATGTATGAAAATTCAATAAAGGTAGCATCCGAATTCTCTTTGTCTAACATTTCTAATGCAATTGTATCACTTTTTCCTAACATATTGAAGAAGTCAGAGAAGGAAGTTAAGAAGTTAAGATGTGATGAAATGAGTGGGAATGTGTCTGATATGATCAGGAGAACTCTACCCAAAAAATGTGTAGATCCAGGTATGTTCACTCTACCTTGTATTATTGGTATGAAAAAAATTAAGTATGCCATGCTAGATTTAAGAATACCGGTTAATATCATGTTTTATTCAATTTATAGTACTCTGAAATTGGGTCCCTTAAAAGGAACTGGTGCTGTTATTCAGTTAATTGACCATTTTTATGTTTACCCAGAGGGGATTGTTGAAGATGTTTTAGTACAGATTAACAAGTTAATATTTCTAATAGATTTTTACATCTTGAAAATGGAAGGAGACACTATCATAAATTCAGCTCCACTTCTATTAGGAAGATCATTCATGGAAATATCAAAGATAAAAATAGATGTGGACAAGAGTACTCTCTCTGTCGAGTTCGATGGTTAGATTGTTAAATTTATTATTTTTGATCCTATGAAATAGCCAAATGAGTGTCAATCAATTTGTTTTGCTAATGTTGTTGATTTAATTATGTAGGAAATTTGTGAAGAAGAATGTGATATTGATTTTGAATTGAATGCACAATTAGATACGGAAGGGAAATTATATGAGGCTCCCAAGTTGAAATTGAAGTGTCCTCGAAGAAAAATAAGTGAGGAACGTCGAGCATAAAAACGTTAAATAATTGCGCTTGTTGGGAGGTAACCCAATATATATATTTAGTTTGATTAGTTTGTTATTTGATTTCTAATTTAATTATGAGAATTTGATTAGTGTAATTTGTTCATTCTTTTAATTTTTGTAGGTGTCTAAGATGAAATTTTTAAAAGGTGCAATTATTCAAAACAAGAGATGGATAGAGGATGATTGAGAAGTTCGATAGAAGTACTCCTTACCTTAAGGCGTGATCACGCTGAATTCTGAAGTGAATATCATAATGGGCAGAAGCACTCCTTACCTTAAGGCGTGATCATGCTGAATTCTGAAGTGAATATCATAATGGATAGAAGCAGTCCTTTCCTTAGGACGTGATCATGCGATTTTTACCTCAAAAAAAAAAAAATTACGACTTCATTGATCATCAACTATCATCCTTCATCAATCATCATCATCATCGAACCATTTGCCCTCTCCTTTGCAGATCCCTTGATCGAAACTTTAGCCTCATGAATATCGATCATCATCGTTACTTGCCATCACCGCAATTCCAAAATTTCAAACCCATGTTTCTTTACATACTCGAAATCCCTTTCGAGTATTGCAAGTGTACTCCATGCAAGCGTCTTCACCCAACCCCGAGGCTCTTTCACGACAGCAAGTACCACCAGTTTTAGAGCAATAAACACCATCACCCGAGGGGAGTTTTCTCTCTTTTCTCTTTTTTCACTGTCCTATTTTTATATATTGCATTGAGCGATTTTCTGAAACTTGCTACTAGTTTAAAATTGTGCTAGTTTTTTGAGTTGCATGATAGTCTCTTTTCTCCTTTCTTACCTTTTATATACATTGAGAACAATGTAAAATTTAGATGTGGGGGAGGATTTTCATGCCAATGTTATTTCTTCTATTTTTCTTGAAATTTCGTACTCTTTTGATTTTTGTTTGAAAATAATTTTAAGTTAGTATTCATTGTTAGTTTGAGTTGAAATGCATGAATAAAACAAGTGTAATTAGTTATTTTGGATAAAAATGTTTTAAGTGTCCCATTGATTTTGATGATTGAATTGGATGAAGATGTACAAGATTTGGTACAAATTTAAACACTTTTATGAGTTTTTGAGTCTTAAGAGCATGCCATCATCGTTGCTCTAATTTTCTTTCATGAGTGTTTATCAATCATAGTATGTTTATTCTAGAATTTGCTTTGTTGTGCATTTTAAAACCACATCCATGAGTTCATGCATTAATATGATGGAAGTATTTAGGTTTTTTCATTTTAGCTCTCTTAAAAAGACCTCGTGTATATTAATTCCCGTAGTGAATTCAATGAGCCTATATCCATTTTTCTTTGTTTATAATCTCATCAATTGACATATAACATTCTTTTTGTACTTAATCTTCTTTTTGGTCCTCATATCAAAAAAATTTGTGATTAGAGATTGAATGAGTGGTTATTTATAAAGGAGAATGAGATAATTTTATTTTGAGAATTGTTTTTAGAGATTCAATCATATGATTGGGAGTAATTTGTGTATGCACTATATTTTTATTCATTCTCGAGTTTGTTATTTTCCAAAAAATAAAAAAAACAAAAGAAAAAAAGAAAAAGAAAAAAAAAGAAAAATTCCCAGAAATTGAGATCGGGGAATTTGAAAAAAAAAATTCAATTGTTTTGATCGAAAAATGAGATGGTCTTGATTGGGTTATTTTTCTTTGAGTTGATTGTACTTCATGATATGAGAAATGCTTGATAGTGGGAAAAGGTTATGTGTTTCTTGACATGCTTCTTTTGATATATTCATAACAAATTACATTTACCTTCTATCCTACCTTCACCCAAGTCACGTTACAACCGTTGTAAAGACCCCCTGATTTTTATTTTGAATTCATATAATCTGTGATGGAGATTTGATAAATAAGTAAACTTATGGTAATATCATATTATGTTTGTTGTTTTAGTTTGAATGTTTTCAATGTGTGCTATTTAGGATTGTTGGATGATGAATTGAAGGAGGAGAAGAAGTGAAGAGAAAAATAGTTAAATGACAGTAATATAGTGAATGTTTGAGGACAAACATTGGTTTTGTATGAGAGAATTTGATAATATGTAAAATGTCAGATTTATTATTGATAATATGGTTTTATTTTGGATGAGTTAGTGTTCTAATGATTGATTTTTATTGTTTTTGGTTTTTAGGTAATTAGAATCAAAACATTTTGTTAAAGTGGGCTTAAAGAGGTATTTTGGAGCGTAATTGTTCAAAACATCAATTTGGGTCTATGAGGAAAAGAAGAAACTTGACAAGAATGGACTTTTTAATTTTAGTAGAATTTTATTTTAAGAAAAATTATTTCTAGGAGTTAAACTTTTATTTTTCTATTTTAAAGGAACCATTCCTTATCTAATCTTTTTAGATCTAGGGCAAACAAGAAAAAAAAAAAACAAAAGGCCAGCAGCCAACAAAGGACGTCTCTTATATTAATTCTCAAGAGGCATGACACTATTCATTCAACAAACAAGGGCAGCTGCTGCTGTTGGTTGCCTTCTTTCTTCCTAAAACATTTTTTCTTTTATTTTTAATTTTTATTTTTGTAGAAGACTCAAGGATGATATTTTTCACCATGAGTGATTAGTTTATTTTTCTAATTCAAAGGAAATTTTCATTCGATTGTTTTCACTGTGAGGTTATGTGCTTCATTTAATTTTTTTCCCTTTTATTTCAAGTATTCATTGGTTTTTAATTTTATTTACAAGAAACTTTAATATTAATTAATTTGACAATTTAATTCAATATTAGTCTTTTTATTGTTATTCAGAATTTCAGTGATCTGTAATTATCATGAATGAATAGTACAAGTAGCAAATATGTTATTTATATTTATGAGTCTTTTATTGATATTCATGTTTGTGTAGGGAATTAATAGAACAAAATTGAATAATTATGGTTATTCTAATTATTTGTATTTTGGTTTAACTGTTTTCACGAAATTTAATGTTATCGTTATATTGATATGGAACGCTATCGTACCCAATCGATTAATGATAAATTTTGATTGAATGCTAGATTTGGTCAATTAATTTAGAAAAATATAAAATTTATTATGTCTATTCTAATAAATCTAAGGTTAAATGCTCGAATTACAAGAAAAATACTTTTAACCTGTGATCAATGAAACTATTGAATGTACTGAACCTTTGGATCAGGGTTTTGGTAGATTAAATTTTTCTTTGATTTTTATTATTTTGCATTATCAATTTATTTCTTATTTTTTAGTTGTTAATTTTTAGTTTAGAAATTTAATTGAAAACCCCCCATTTTCATTTTGACATTAAACTAAGAAATTAAATTAATTTAGTTCCTGTGGGATTCGACCTGGTACCACTATTGCTACAAGTTTATTTGCATTAGAGGAATCGGTATTAATTTTTAGGGATTCAACAACCCGTCAACCACCTTGTCCAAGAGCTCGTCATCATGAGACATGAGATCATCCAAGTTAATAGCTTGAGATGGCACGACCAATCAAACGTGTCATCAATAAGAGATTTATCTCACAGATGGGTAGACATGGTCCACACCCTCTTGGTATCGATCGACCAAAATCTGCTTGATGGCCAGTTGCTCGGTAACCAACTGTTTGACACCCTCTTAATACTTAGTGATTGTTACTCAATTTGCTAAGATAATATTCATTTCCTCTAAATCATGGTGCAATCTTACGTAAATAGAAGGGAGACCTACAACTGTAGTCTACAAGGGAAAGAATCCCCTGATAATCTAGATTTTTCAAATCGGTAAGTATTTGAAATCTTTGAGAATCCTATATTAGATTCCCGAAATCTCGGGGTGCTTTCGTAAGGAAATTAAGATTTCAATACTCACATACTGAGACTATATAAACACTACCTTGCTAATCGGTTAGGTATGTTCTCTAGATTTACACATTGCATGCAAGGCATATAGAGTTCTCATTTAGTTTATTTTTCTTTTTCGAAAACTGCTTTCTAAATTGAGTGTTGGGGTCTTTTCTACTGAAACTCCCTCCGGCGTTGCAAGTCTTATTGATTAAGACATTAAATGGAAAGTCATTTCATTCGAGTTAGCAGAGCTATGATCTATAGAGGTAGACTCACTTCCAAAAGAAAGATTGACAATTTATGCTTTGAAAATCGAAATATTTTAGTTCCAAAAGACTTCATAAAAATTCACAAAATTGATAAACCTGCTTGGATCTGTCCATGGAGTGGGTGCTTGAGCACAAAAGGGTACACACTCAATGTGATATGGGTAGGGTTCTTTACAGCTACTTAGTTGGCTTCAGTTTGCAAGGTCCCGTGTAGTACTCTCCCATCTTTGCTGACTTGCACACAGCAGAGCTTGGTCCAGGCTCCAATCCCACTTGGTGTGCTGAATCCAAAAACTCACCAATAGTTGTCTAGGTCGCTTGAGCTTTGAGATTTTGCAAGCAGCTCACTCACGTGTATGTTTTAGGTACAAGGTCTCTAGATTCTGAAGCTTCTTGACGGAGCTTGCAAAATGACCCACCATTGTCTCAGCAAAATTAAATACCTTCAATGGAGTTGCAAGTAGGTCAATCATCATCGATCACGCTGATGACCTGGGAATAAGGATGTGAAAGAACCGAAATAACTGTACAGAATACAAATTTTTCTGGTTTAATAGTTCCTTGCAGTCCATTTTGCGCATCAAGATCGTAAGGGTAAGGAAAAGGAAGGTAATATATATACATCAAAAACAGAAATTATTTCCAGTCTTTCAGTTTTGCTGCAACTTAACTCATGCAGCAAAAACAGCAGCTCCTTCCTTCCAAAATTGCTTCAACTGAAGCAACGGGCTTGGAGACAATCAGGTTTACCATCAAGATTAAGTATGCCCTTGGGGTAAGAAATAATCTGTACCACCAACAACCCTATACACATACTATGGAGGCCTCTTGCAGGAGCCTTCTCATTTCCCCAACCAAAATAATTTAGTTATGCACCACAAGCACATAAGATCATCAGAGTTATAAGACCAGCAACATTTGGCAAGGGCTTTAACTTTTGTATTAAGACATAAGGATTTTATACAGGAACCAGGGAGATAGAGAGTATCAAAAGGATCTCGATATAAAAGCTCATGGACCTTATGATAGGAAATAGAAAAATAGCCCGTGGTCAGCTAGAAAGAAGCTTTTGATTGCATCAGCATTACAATTGTAGCGCATAGATCCGAAATGACCAGGATCAACAGATAAAATGTCTTACACATTAAGCTTGAACAACTTGATAGATGGAAACTCCTCCACAGAGAACAAGAACAAAATAAATAGGCAAAAGGTTAACCGATTTCCGCCACAGCTTTAAGTCATTTTAAAAGGATATGCATACAGAACTAGTGGAGAAGCGTGAGCACCAAGCAGATCCAAACTGTGTGTTTGCTCCAAAACATCAGACATGCATTTGCCAATCATATCCAGGTTGTAATACTCATACAGGGATTTTGCAGCTTCTACAGTCCTTAAAAAATCCATGTTGAAGTGTTTAGCAACTCATGCTAGATGCAGTACATCGTTGGCCCTTGCTGGGGAATTAGTTTCCCTTACTCCTTGTGTAAGGCCTAGAACTCCTAGAACAACAGGGTAAAGGGACAATGCAACCTATGAATGAAGCTGAGGTTATAATAAGAGGTAAAAAATAAAATAAAATAAAATAAAATGAAAAGAGAATCATGCGTTGAAGGTCATTGAAGGGTTGGACAAATAAGAAGCCAAATTCTTTCATATTTGCAGATGGCTGCTGAACTCCCAAAATAGTATGCTAAGCTCCTAAACTTTTGGCTTGTAAAGAAACTACAAAACAAGAATGATGGACCCAGACAAACACCCACTCAGTCCATCAATCTATTCTCTTAACTTCTACTTGAAATTAGTAATGATATTAAAATGAAACTAGAAGCTCATAAACCTTTTAAAAATTCCCTATTAAAAGCCAAAGATAGCTCAACCTCTGCCCTTGTGTACCAAAGGAAGGAAAGAACAAGTGAATTTGCGAGACTGTGGAGCTTCCTATCAATCTGCTGCAAGCATCTCCTTGCCAATTGTACTTGAACTGCCTTAAAAGAGGAACGATTTAGCAAAATAATTAATACAAGTAGATGTACCGTTTGACCAAAATAAAAACTCCCAAGACCTAACAAAAAATATTCAGCATGCATTTCTGGTAAGAACAACAATACTCAAAAGCACTGATAACTGAGTTCAAGTTTTGAAAATCAATAATATTGCTTTAAGCAACCAAGAACTTTGGACACTTCATCACTTCCACAACAAGTGCTCCACCTCTAGAGCAGAAGAGTTTGGTTTTAAGATTCTTTATCTACAAACTTTTATAGGAAAAGTCCACTTTGTCCCCCTGAAGAATTGGTGAAAACACATTTTTCCTCTGAACTTTCATTTGATTATTCTCGGCCTTCAAACTCTTTTAACAATTTTAAGCTTTTTCTGCTGACATAGAAAATCATGGTTTTGCCACAACTTGCAACTCTGTCCCACCATATGTATGCTAGGGGAAGGCCAAAATTGCACTTTTCTAAGAGATTTGAGGGGCAAAAAATGACCAAATAGAAGTTCAAGGGATAAATGTGGTTTTAATTGAATCACTGACATTGTGGACCTTCTTATCTTAGAGCTACAAGCACCATTCATCACTAGTGAAATAACTTTTTCTACTTGTGACTTTAATTTCTTACCTTTATAAACTTCAAAGACTTTGTAATTCCTGCTTTTCTGGCCAGAGAACTATACCAATTCCCCCTGCATCTGAAAAGCCAATTTAAGTTATTTCAAAGCAAATGCAATATAAAAACTCCCAAGGTTTCAAGTTCAGCGAATAGATTTCTGGTCACCCTACAGCTGTGCTCAAAACTATTGATGACTACAAGTTTAGGTTCCAAGCCAAACCCAACAATAATTACTAGGCAACCAAGAAGTATGAACACTTTGTGACTTCATCAAAAGTACTGTATTTGGAGTGGAGGGATTTGATTAGGAGGCCTTTTCTCTACGTTTTTTCATGAAAAGCTTCGCTGCAAGAGCATATGGCATTCCTGCTTTATTTCCTCTTTTTCAGAATTAAAAAACAAGAATAAGAACCAATAAAATGTCAGTTTAACTATGATTAGCAAATTAAATACCTTTCCATTGCTAAAATAAGGACATTTAGTTTATGGTCTTGAAGAAAACTAGCAAAACTTATCTAAATAATGATCAACCATATCCGTTGGCAGATGATTGGTCCAGTAGCAAGGCAGTAGTAGATGCATCGGGTGAGAAGCCTCTCTTGAACATTACAGCAATCAACTTCAAAGCCAGATATGTCATGTTGTTCCTTGGAGAACAGTTATTCTTGTCCATTTCTTGTAGCATATCAATTGCATCATTCAATAGTCCTCTACAGAGCCCCCCAATCATGATTGCATACATATTGACACAAGGTTGTAATTCTCTCTGGAAAATACTAGTAAGGACTTCTTCTGAGTTATCCACCTTTTCGGCTGTACATGATCCATTTTATTAGCACATTATAACTGACAATATGGGGCTTGAGAGGACCGTCATCGATTATGTTAAATCAATAGCCTCATCAAGTTAATGATTTTTGCACAAACTATCCAAAAAAGTGTTCTAACTTGATCTGGAACCTGACCACTAATTCGCATTTTATTGAATGAAGTCTTTGCATGCCAAAGTTTGCCAACGTTGCAAAACCCATCCAAGAAGGCATTTTAAGATACTGAGTCAGGAACCAATCCCTCCTTGGACATATATTCAAAGACAATACAAGTCTCATCTATTCTTTGACTTTTACAATTGCCATTTATCAAGGTGTTATCTGTGACGACATCAGGCACACAACCCTCAACAAGCATCTCATGAAGTACTTGAACAGCTTCATCCATTTGACTAATCAAATAATATCCATCAATTAAACTATTGTAAGTGGCTATGTTAGGCCATTTGCCTCATTGAATCATGGATTCAATTATTTCTTGCACCTCTACAACCTTACCTTCTTTGCGAAGAGCATCTACCACTATGTTGAACTTAACTACATTAGGCAATATTCCCATATGCACCATTTCCTTGAACAATCTTTTAACTGCTTTCCAATTGAGAAAAATCGCATGCTCCCTGGATTAAAGAGTTGTAAGTCACAACATTTGGCCGAATACCTCTCTTAGTCATGTGAGAGAAAAGTTTGAAAGCATGATCTACATTGCATTCCTTACAAATGCTGTCAGTGACAATGCTGTACATGACCGCATTAGGCTTGAGAAGCTGCTCGTTCCATTTTCTAAAGCAAGTCCATTGCAGTACTAGTGTTGCCCGTTTTGCAGAATCCATTTATTAGTGCTCCATAAGAAATAACGTTTGGCTTCAACCCTCTCTCCACCATTTCACCCAACAAATCTCTAGCTTTACCTAATTGGCTTAAACATCATATACCATTAAGGAGGTGTAAGTCACAAAGTTTGAAAGCATCAGTTAGTAGCTGATACATACAAAGGCCATCAATAACTGTACTATATGTGCAATGTTAGGCATGAATTATGATAGTGAAATAAACAAGGTATAAGTAGTACATGTACTAACATATACCAAATCAACGAGGATTCTTTTTTTTTTAAAAAAAAAAAAAAAACCACCAAAGTAGTTGTTTAAACAAACAAGAGACATACTTAATAATCCCAATATATTGGGTTTAAATCCAATAAATAGAAATCATTTGCAAAAACGCAGTCAAGAACATTTGAATTATGGAGGATTTTTTCTCTATTTGTATGTTGATAGGATTGTGACAACGGATTCACCGAAAGACTGATAATCATGATAGTGAAAACCTTCAAGGATAATCTCAATGTTGGGTTTGATTACGACAAGCAAAGAGCCATCTGGGAGCAAAGCATGGAGACCATCGCATGGGAACTAAAGTTATCAATAGGAGACCCTTTACCATATGGACTCAAAATTTGCAGGTCTGACCTTTCTATCACTGGGAGGCCCTAAACCCTAAAACCTTTTTTTTTTTTAATCGGTATTCGAAATCAACATAATCTTTTTTATTTTCAAATTTCAAACCCAAAATTTAGTTAAAAAACTTAACACTCTATTCTACTAAGTCAACTATCTATTGATAATCCTAAACCTTTTCATTAATGGGCAAGGTCCATCATACATTTCAATAAAAAAATTTCTTAGAAATTTTTGCCATATCCAATCATGTATGACTCGTAATTCTGCTGGTTCGTTAACAAGTTTAATGAGTTTGACTTCAATATGTAATTAACCTGTTTTATTCGTAAAATAATTATTGTTAAATTTTGCTAATTATGACACAAAAATTCCTTATTGTTATTTTCAATATACTTTGCGTTCTTTGAAAAATGTTGATAACACAGGGTTATATGCAACTAATTTGGCCAAATTTTGGAAGTGTATAGATAAGTATAGCATTCAAAAGATCATAATTTTCTTTAATAGGAAAAAAATTTAGGGGCTGCCCGACTGGGCTTAGAAAATAGGGGCAGGAGCGTGCCGGCCCTTCGTCTATATGAGCTCAATGTAATAATTATAGTTAGTAGTTAATTATAATTAAAAATATTAATTAGTAGTTAATAAAATTAATTAGTAGTCAGGTGAAATGGTTAAATGGGTAGTAAAATTAGTTAATATAATTAGTATAAATAGTAATATTCAATATATGTAATAGCAATGAATAGAATTGATTGAAATGTAATAAAATCCCTATTTCTCATTTTCTATATCTCTCTACTATTCTAACCCCTCTTTCTCTCTCTCTCTTTCTTTTTCTCTCTCTAAGTTGGTTCATGATAAATTGGTATCAGAACTTATAAATTCTTGGTTAATATTGAAAAATAGAAGAAAAAATTGGGTATGAAACCATCGAAGATGAAGCCTTTTGTGAAGCCATCGAAGAACATCTCAAAAGGTAAGAAATTATAGTGCAAGAAATGGTTAAGAAAATCAACCAAACAATTGATGAACATGGCAAACGGATGGACACTCTCATGACATGTATGTTGAAAATGTTTGGTATTGATAAGAATATCAACATGTTGATAAAAAGAGAACAAAAAAATAAAAAGAAATCTGATAGTAAAGAGAATATCAACACTTTCGGTCACCCATGACTAAGAAAAAACCTATTAATAGTGATTTTTTGTCAAATTTTCTAAAAGTTGAAATTTCAGAATTCATTTTGAAAATTTTTTTACTAAAAACAAGATTTCAATTGTTAAAAAAAAAAAATCTATTGATGATGAGTTCTTACCAAGATCTCAAAAGATTGAACTTCTATTATTCATAGGGTAAAATTTTTTACCAAAAGAAGTTCAAAAAAGGGTCTTTTTTAAGTTCTCTCATCTTTATTTTTCTCCATTACTCTCCATGCAATTCAAGTCACATCAATTGTTTGTCTTCATAATCTTATCTCTCAACACAAATGCAAACTTTGGTTCAAGATTCATGAATTCAAAGTCTCAATTCTTGATTTTTCATTCTTGAAGACAAGAATGTTTTTAAAGGGAAAATATTGTAACAATTATGGTTAGTAGTTAATCATAGTTAGAAATATTAGTTAGTAGTTAATAAGATTAGTTAGTAGTTAGGTAAAATAGTTAAATGATTAATAAAATTAGTTAGTATAATTAGTATAAATAGTAATATTCAATATATGTAATAACATTGAATAGAATTGATTGAAATGTAATGAAATCTCTCTTTCTCTTTTTCTATATATATCTCTCTCTACCATTCTAACCCCTCTTTCTTTCTCTATCTTTCTCTTTCTCTCTTTCTTTCATTCTCTCTAAAGTTGGTTCATGACACTCAACAAATCAAAGTTTAGACCCTCTCATTTCTTTTTTTTTTTAATATTACATTTGAATCTGAAATCTAGAGAGATTGTAACCACTAGGTTGTCCGGTTGGAAAAGGAGATTGTAACCACTAGTTTATCCCCTTGATAATCCACTCATTTCAAGGATCAGGTAAATTCAAGATAGATATCCATTCACATAACCAGGCTATTATAGGAACTCTTCTCTACGATGCAAAACAAGTTCAAAAAATTCTATGATCCTCATATGTATCACTCGGAAGGATTAATGTTTTGGATTTGTAACATTATGCCTTCGAGTCTTTAAAGTAGTCGTTTGAGTGTAACCTTAGGTGGTATCATTGTCGCAAGCCCACCATAAGTTCTCCCTCACTAACCCCTTTCCACATCTCTCTAGCTTGATCTCTAGCTTGGAGAACCAATCTCATGCCATTGGACCTCTGGCATAGTCCTTGGGCATTTTTTGCAAAAAGGTTATCTGAGCTTAGATTTCACACCTCAGGGCCACTGAAACAACACCCAGCCTCAACATCTCAGATACATAATCTAGTTAAAATGTTACTAGTCGGCTGCTCGTGCAAACTAGAAAAAAGCAAGCTGTGCCAAATCTTGAGGAATGGTGAAAGAAGTATTGCATTGCAGGATTTTGATAGATATAAGTTCGATGAATGCATATATACGCTTGTGCTTGCTAATTTTCCACTTTGCTATAAGGGGGTTTGGGCAGAACCTGTTCACTAATTACCACGTGCACTTTTCTAGAACTCATGTATCCAGATTTTGGACTAGGTTTTTCGGTGGGAATTAGGTTTTTCATTGGGAATCCTCCGAGTTAGCTCTAAGATGACTCCTAATTGAAGGTAACAAATATGTGAAGTCCATAATTCATAAAACTGACTTCAGGATTGCAATTATCACATTGCAAGAACATAAGCTTGGAAATGGCTGACAAGACCGGACATGGACCTTGGAAACGAAGCTATATTGGTTCATCTGTCCATGGTTTCCTCTCTCCAAAGAGGTGTGACCTTACAGGAGCAGTTTTCTGGACAGCTACCACAAGCTATGGTACAACAGCACCATAAGCAGAATCTTTCTTATACAGTTGTAAGTTGGAATCATATGTCAACTCACAAACTATTTCAATTTCTAGAAAGATACTAAAAATTGATTCGAGAATCCAACTAATTGCAATGCAAGATAAATCGAAGTAGACTTCCCCAGTTACAGTTCCAATGTAACACTAACAACCTGAAGTCCCAGAAGTTTTCTTTTTCCTCGTAGCCATGGCAGACGTGCCGCATGCCCCTGGAAAGTATACAGAGAACCACGGTTGAACTTGGCCCCCGTGAGGATTGAATCGCGGGCTTTTGAAAGTATTCCGTCAGTCACTATAAATGCTAACTTGTCCAGCAAAGCCAAAAGATAATATTTTCATGAAGCCAGGAAGGGTATAAGGCATCCACAGAAAACTAATATCAAGAGAAATCAGGAGTCTTGAAGAGGAGTATCGGCTTGAAATATCAAACTATGAGTTCCTAATAATGTAAATTTCACAAGCATGTACAATAAATCAGGAAAAAGGTAGGTGGCAGTGCAAACTTAACCCCATGTCTTAATCAAATGGGCATGAATCAGGAGAGTGATTAATCAAAAACTGAACACTGCTTATTAGCAAGGCGAAACAGAGAACAACTTTTATTACTGTAACGCTATCTTTGTACCTAAAGTTCAAAAATCCCCTGGTTTCAGTCAGTATAGCCTGTCCTATCCTGTCCATGAATCATACGCTTCTGTTTTCATCACGTCGTCCCCCGAGCTTCAAATTGGTTACTGTTGCAGTCACAAATAAATACCTATTTGTTTGATGGAGCAGCACTTTCATCTGCCCTAGCACGCTTTACTGGACGTAAATTAGATGTGGCAGCATCTGGGTTGATATCACCACCTTTATTGTTCTCAGCTGCTGTTTGGTTTCCCTTCGGATCTTGAGGGCCACTAAAGCCAACTCCTATTCTGGAGTTATTCTGCTCCAAGACAATGGATTTCTCACCAGAGAGGGCAACCTGTGATACATCAGATGATGATGGAGCAGGAGACTCGTCCTGGGTAGATGGCAAGCCTTGTGTTTTCTCGTCCTCCAATTTGTTTTGTTTCTCAAACATCATTTGAAGATACCTCCCTTGTTCTTCAATTCGCAACTGTAAATTTCTTTGAATCTGCAGGAAGGTACAGAGCCAGGATATTAGAGAATCTAACAGAACATAAACTGTAATTACAGAATCTAACAGAACATAAACCGTAATTATAGAATCTATTTGAAATTATAGTCACTAGAATCCGATTAATAATATTGGCAATAGTTTTCAGCATTTAATATTCTGTTGGAAATAGGTTAAACATTTAATGTTGTGCAATTAATGTTGTACTGGAAATGTCAAGAGTTATTAGCATAGGAAATAAACCTAAAGATTAATTTCTTCTCATAAATGTAGGTTGTATTAACTCTTTTGATATATATAAATATAAACCTGCTGTGTGTTTTGTCACTCTAGCAATTGAGTCATAAATAATGTGTTCTCTCCTCCTACTTTCTCAACATGGTATCAGAGCATAGTTATCCTTCGGCATGTCTCCAGCAAGAGCTCAATCACATTCACATCTCCCTCTAATCCGCTGCACGTTAGTCCTTAGCTACTCAAGTATAGTCAGCTTTAGGTCAAACTCGATCGCTGCTCGTTGTCTTTCATTTCTCTTAAAACTCTTCTGCCATGTTGTCTATTAGGAGCTTAAAACATGTTGTCTTGATTTTGTCCCGTGGGTCCACTACATATCTATGTCAAATCTAGTCTCCATTGGAAGTTTCTTCTGCCATATGGGTCCAACAGAAGTTTCAAAATTGTCATTCTCAACGTGAGTACTGTCACTGTTTCTTTATCTGGACTATAACCTGTTATAGCTCAAATCACCAAGATGAGGGCACCCATCACCACAAACTGTCTCCGATCAACTCAGCAGTCTCTCAAAGTGCCTTGAAGTCACTATATCTGTAACAAGCTTGGTTGCATATGATCCATATGCTCCCGCTTGAGGGAGTGTGCTGGAAATAGTTTCAGTATTTAAGCTTCAACGGTTAATGTTGTGCCTTCAATGTTGTATTGGAAATGTTAAAGAGTCCTTAGCATAGGAAATGGTCCTAAACATTAATTTATTCTCCTAAACATGACCTGCATCTACTCTATTGATATATATAATTACAAACCTCCTGAGTGTGTTTTGTCACTCAAGCAATTGAATAACGAACAATGTAGTCTCTTCTCCTCCTTTCTCAACAAATAACAATGAACCTGGTAGTACTATAGGGAAAATGAATAGTATCTTTAAAAAATTAAAAAATTCTACTGCCATTGAAGAACAGTATGCTATTATGCAGCATGGACTCTGCACATCTCTTAGCTTGCTTGAACTCCACTTAATTGACAACAGTCAAATGGCTCCTCTCCAACCAACTCTGCTGAAGCTAGTGTTGCTTAAGACATCTCTTATTACATATTTATATACACTTCTTTGTAAAAAACCCTACCTTCTAAACTACAAGGAAATACAAATGCTTCAGAAACAAGTGAATGAGAAATTCTGGTTGCTATGTGTATTTAAGATTACCATACCTAAAAAGTAAAACAAAATAAAATAAAACAGATAACTTTACAAATAGCTCTGCAACATGGTCTTTGAAATTTGCTTTCTGAAATCAGGTCTTGAACTCATTGATTTGATTCAAAGTACCCAAAAACTTTTTATTTTGGAGAACCATGTCCTTGGACTTGTAAAATTTCTTACACAAGACCATAGTATCCATATAATTTTAACCACTGTGTGTCAAAGAAATCTCTAGTTGATAATGAAATGCCAAAAAAGTAAACATGGTTGAGATGTGTCCATACATGTCTTTAAAGTACTGTACGGGTTTTGTGTCCAACGATGTGCCCGACATATACATGGCTCGATTTTGGAAGTGTCGGTGCAACATATAACATCATAAAGGACTAATGTATCTGCAGGATGGCTAACAACTCAACATTCCACTCACAAATATCATGCGGAATATCTCTAAATCTTTTCTTTTCTAACAAAGCCAAATTTCTCTGCATTATGCATACACTTAAAAAAATTCTTAAGATCGTACATAAAACCAATTATTCTAGGTGCATTAATGCTAACTACAACTTATATGATTCATGATAATGTTGTTAGTTACTGTGGTAATTAATACACAGTATTTGATAATTTAATATTTTTTGGACCAAATGAATAAAAGAAATTAAGTTCCACTTGAGAAGACAGACCTCCTTCCAAGACCAATTTTTTTTGATAAAAACAAGTCATCAACTCTTTTTACATTTTTTCTTATTGGGTAAAAGACATGGTCGACAGCCATCAATACGAGGGAATTCCTCTAATGGAGATTTTTTATAGTAAGCAAATAAAATCGAGACATAGCCTCCTAAATTGAAAGGGATATTTTATTCAACAAATACAATAGAACGCAGATACCGCTTGTCAACAAAGTGCAAAATCTCATAAATATAGCAAACTGGTCCAAACAAAAAGTTAGTAAAAACAATTATCCACTATATGAAGAGATTTTGAGCTTTAAGATTAAGCTAAATATGGGAGTTAGAACTTCTTGGTGTGAAAGTCTAACGGATAAGTAAGAAACTACTACCTGAATATGAAACTCCCCTTAACAATCTTCAATGTGAGCAGAAATGCAGAAGGCAATTTCTAAAATTCTGAAGTGTTCATTCTTATGATTAACATTAAATATCCTAGTCTTATAGCTTATCCAAAAATATGCTAACATCCAAGCATCAGAAGAAAATATTTTTAAAAGATGTGATCCGGGAGAAAGATGGTCATTCAGCTTCCAAGAATGTCTTAGGAACAAGACATAATAAGTACTGGAAATTACATAGCTCTAATATATATAAAAATTTACCACTGTCTGACTACCCTAATAGCACCTTAACCCCCTCCCTACTTGGCCCATCCAGGTTTGAGACTTCCCTTAATCTTATCTTAGCAAAAGAAAAGGAAAATATACCAAGTATTTACACGATATGCTAAAGGCTGATCTAGGTGACATACAACATCACAAATACAATGAGAAAAATGCATGGAAGGCATAAGTTCATTACTTTAAGGGGGTGTTTAGGACAACAATAGAAAAGCATTTCCTAATAGAAGAAATCGAGTACAGAGTACAAGAAGTGTCTTTCTTCTAGTAGAGCTTTTTCGTAGAATAACAAACACATCCTAAATGTATTCATCTAGCCAAAAACTACAGCATGAAAAACCAATAGCACACAAAATTTATCAAATACCTCAAGTTGTTCATGAAGCCGTTTCTGGACCTCCATCTGTAGACGCAATGCTTCTGTGATCCCCATACTCCTGTAAATAAATAAAGTTTATGGGTAAATATCAGTCCAAAGATTTTTTTCTTTCCCCCCCCCGGGGGGGGGGGGTACTTTAAGTTTTAGTTTAGCCTTTGGAAATTATAGGATGTGGTCAATCCAGAAGAAATATAAAAGAAAATATCAACAAGAACCTTTTTGGTTAATTAGGATAGTAAAAGCTTGAGTTACTCAAACATATGAATGTGACATTAAACAGACAATTTCGTATTTTCTTTTTTTTTTTTTTTTGATAGCAAACATATTCATAAACTTACTGTTCAAGATTTGGGTAAGTCCCTAAGACCTTAGGTCAAAATTGCAGTTTGAGATATGATATATCTGTAATATTATAAATTTTGGCTAGACTTCACTCAAAATTTGAGATGCACCGGTTCATACTACATTGCGCGCTCCTCGAAAAATTCTGGTTAGTTTGGATAAGAGATGCAGACATGAAGTTAACACAAGAACTGGCAATTAAAATTACAAGCAAAGTTAAGCATCAAATAAGCATGTTCCAATAATCATAAAAATGACAGGCAATTAAACTGCACCACAATTTCACATCCAAACAACTCAGAGAAGTGCAACAGCCCTTGAGAATAACCACTCACGACACACTAACAGATATTAAAACAGAACATTTCAACCTCCCAATGATTTCCTTCTACTGATATGAGTTTCTCAACCTCCCAACATTTATTCCAACCCCAACAAATGTCCTTGCTTTCATGTGGGATTTTTCCTTTTTTCTTGTTTGAAACTTGGAGCTAACTAGTCCACCATATATATGCAAAGTTCCCCATTGACACAGGACATAATGGTACAAAGGAAAATGAAGTTTGGGTACGCAAAGATTCTTGACCATTCAACCCCATCCCTCATCCTTTGAAATTGCCTGCAAATTGATATCCTCCCCTTGCATGCATCTCAAAAAACATAGCACCTAGTGTCTCTGCCAACTATGTTCTGGCAAAGAATTAATCTTAACTACGTATCTATCCCCAACATATGGTGTAAAAAAAAAATGGTTTATTATGGAACACTGAGGCATACAATAGTGAATGACCAAGAAAAAGTCCTAGGATATCAATAGCAAGCATTTTACTGAAAGCAATCATCAAGATTAAAGTCCGCAGGAATCGTTTCCTCACTTTTATGCACTATTGTACACTTGGATTTCACTGTGAATCTACCATTGGCCCCCCAATCTCTGCAAACTTTTTTCCCTTTCTTTGCCAGATGGCTTGTGTAAGCATAACTTGAAGAAGAGCAGCATGAACTCTACTCTCAATTCTGCATTAGTGAAGGAATTGCATCTGGAAACACCTCAGCTCCTATGTCTTGCATGCCACAAATGAATTTATCGATGCCTCATTTATTAACACTTGAAGCTGTCTCCAATTCTTTAATAAGACCAAGCACACATCACATCTGATTCCATGCCATCTCTGTGTTTATGAGAATTTCTTAATCATGTACGAACCTCACAGTCATATGTATCTGCGACTCCACATCCTGTGGCCATCCATTCCCCTCCCACGCTCCCCTCCCCTCCCCAAAAAATTTAATAGCTAGTTTTAGTTTGCATCATGCATTTGTTTAACTCAATGACAATTTGTACCAAAATCATGTCAAAAACATTGAACCAATGTGTCCAGATTTTCTTGCACAAATGTCCAAAGTAATAATGATTTTACACAGGAAGCATGGACAGATATAAATGGGCACGAAGCTATAGTAAATGCACAAGAAATGACGCTGCATGCTAAGTTTAAGTTGCAAAGAAGATGAACCAAGAGAATACATCAAGAACCTGAACCTGTTCTAAATGGAACACATATGAATGGCTTGGTTTCACTTGTAACCAAGGTTCAGGTGTAATCTTGCTCAGTAATCATCACTAGAGGAGATCTTTGTCTTGTGCCACATATCATAATTACAAGCCACCCCAAAAAAGTAGCTAGAACTGCCCACGGTATGAAGCATGTGAACAAAGACTATCATCATCTCAACCAATTTGATTGTCCATTGAAAAGACTACATTATCTCGTGTGACTCTAGAAGGACCGACTCCGGGAATTTAAGGGTCAAAATGAGTATGGCTATGAAAAGACAGCGTGGATGGTAGCATGGAACCAAAATCATATCAAACCACATATACCAAGACACTAGAACACTGGGATCTGTGAGACACTCCACGGGCCATGAGATCTAGAATTCAAAAATGACACAAGTTACACTCAGATTTGTAAAAATTTTCCCATGAAATGAAGAAGGTCCTTACATGAGTATTTCAAAATTCATGGAACACGAGCTTGCAAAGCCTCAACAAAAGCAAGTTCATCATGCTTTGTGAGGAAGGATGGGGCAAGGTTCAATTCCCCTTATTCCCATAGTGTACCAAAATGAGAAACGATACATAGCCTTGATTAACCGAAATCAAATATTTTGCCCATCAAGACATTTCAAGAGCCTAACTGTTGGAAACTTACGAGAATATTACATCCTCTTTTAAGCACATCGATCCACTCTATGGATAAGCAAGTCTAAACAAACTTGAGGACTCACTTAAACTGGTAACCAAAAGGAAACAGAATTGAAATAGAATCACATAGAACAACTTTTTTAAGAGGAAAAGAGTGAATAGCTTACGTTTTCAAGTCTAGAGATGCCATTTCATCAATAGTACTCAATTTTTTGTCAGTACTTCCTGCAGAGGAGAACATTATTTCAGATGAATTAATTGTAATGTTGAAGAAGAATAAATTACCAATCGGCAACAAATTACTTTGTCATCATATGACTAGACACTACCTACCATACTACTATCTCTCTAAAGTGAAGTTATTACAGATTCCCAAAATAAATCTAAAAGATGAATCAAGCAACACTAAAACATTAATCAGGAACAGCTAGAGAAGAAGTGAAACATGAAATATAGTTTCACACATTAAGGCCTACAAAGGTTTGACCCACCCATTCTATGACTAGGAACAAAGACATCCCGGCTTAAAAATATTCAGAACTTAAGCTTCTGTCCATATGAAAAATCAAGAAATTGAATAGTGAATAAGGAAAGTTTTTGCTATTACCTTCTGATGTCTCAGGTTTATATCTAGCCGTTCGATATTTCTGAGATGAAATAGAAGAACTACCAGTCATAACAAGAATTAATTTATTTTACTAAACAAATTGACTAAAAAACAATATTGAACATACTTGAAGGTGACTTTTGACATGATAAATAGTTAAGCCTTCAACTTTCATTAGCTTCAAGACACCCTTTGGCGTGGCTCCTGCAATTCAAAATTGTAAGTTACTAAAATAGAAAACCATGGACCAGTTAAAAGGATCATCAATGTCACAGAGCTGAAAAGTCTACATACGCTCACTACCACCAAGCTGATTGACAGCTTCAACAAATGCCTCATGAAGTTCTGGGGTCCATCGCATACGAGGCTTGGTCGGTGCTACACTTGATAATGGACTATGGACAGGACCTGTGTTGCCAGCTGGTGCAGGATGATGATGCCGTTGATGTTGATTTACCTAGATATCAGAAAATGGTATCAGCACTTCCAAAGGATTATCAAACACAAAGACATGACAGAACAAAAACCAGAAGATTATCTTTTTGATAGGGAAAAAGATACTAGAATATTGTTAGACTACTCTTCATAATAAATTCTAAAAGAGAACAAAAGAACATGTGTGGGGCTATATATTTTGTAGTTCAATCAATGGATAAGATGATGATGTGTTTATCGAGTAATTTAGAATATAAATATCCATATCAAATAAAAAAAAAATAATAATAATAAAAGAAAAAAAAAAAAAAAAAAACCAGAGAGAGAGAGAGAGACTTTTTCGCTTTACAAACACCAGTGACCTGGTTCAGTTAGTACCTGAAGAACATGGAAAAGCATAATTTAAGTCAGTTCTCCTTTAGTATGAGATAGAATCCAGGTTAATGATTTAGAACTATAGCACCTGACATAAACAGATGCCTAGGTGTTACAGCCCATCTAGGCTTGGATAGCCTCACCCTTCTTTCAACAAGACATGATGGCATAAAAGTATTAAAGAAGCTAACTATATTTACTTGCATATACTATGGCCTACAATAGAGATGAGTCGTAATACCACTTTATTTTGTCTTATTCAAAAAAGCTAAAGTTAAATACATTTTTTTAAAAAAAAAAAAAATAAAAAAAAATCAACTTGCATATCTAATAGCTTCAAAAGGATTCATTTTCCCACACTGGAGGGAAATTCTGGTTGGATACATCACCAACAGAAGAAAAACAAACACCCAAGCGTCATTGGCATAACTATAAGAATCCAATACATCACTTTATATCAGAGTTGAAGAAATAACAATAAAAGCATAGCCTGAGAGCACTTGACTTAACAACTGACACCCAAAAGACAACCAGTTAAAGAACAAACCTTTGGCTCTGGGTGTGCTGCATTCACATCAACAAGAAGATCGCTCCAATTTGGATCCAAAGTATCATCATTATTTATAAAATCATCTGCCCACTGCTGCCAGTCACCTCTCTTAGCATTGTCCTCAGAGGCCATTAGACCATCTCTATTCTCTAACTGATTGCATTGGAGAGAAATATTATCAGGAAAGTCAAGAAAATCTGGAAGTGGATCCGTACACCAGGGCATGTCATTGTTGTCTCTGGGATAATTAACAAATGGTATAGGTTGTACTCCTGGATGTAGAGGATGGCTTGGTGGTGGCAAAGATGTTTCACTACCCATTGTCTGAGGATAGAATGTAGAGCTCCTGGGTTGCCCTTCATTAGGCGAAATGGTAGAATAATAGGTATCTGTTTGGAATCCAGAGGCTGGCGAAGGCAAGTTCCCCACCATTTGATTGTTGGAAGCTGAAAGAGATGGCTGGGCAGAAGTAAGATTTGGCACTACTTGCCTATCTGAGGAAATCTGTAAAGGTTCAGGCGATTTGGAATATTTATGATCTAGATGGGTAGGGATAACAGGTAAAGAAGAAGACATAGGTCCAGAAGTAGCCAAGCTATTCGGCTGCTTTGCTCCAGCTCCCTGAACAAATATAGCAAGATGAGTATCCATTGAGAAAAGAACGAACAGGCACATCAATTACAGAGTGGCAGCATGAGGAAAAATACAAAGTAAAGAAAATTACAGTAACAGCGCACAAACATCAAAAAGATGAATTATAGAATTATCTTAGTAATAATAAAGCTACATGCCCTGTCTTTGGTCATAGAAAAATTAGGAAGGACAAAATGAGTTACAAGGGAATGAAGGGAGAATAAGATATCCTCCCAAACAAGGCAAGAGTAGAAGAAAAGACAAAAGCATCTCAAAACAGAAGTGCTCTCCAATTGCATTGAATGTCTTGAGAGTTCATGCATTATATATGTGTAGATATATATAAGTCATGTTCCAAATAACCCAAAGTAGGAATGGCAATTAGCCCCCCACAGGTGGCTATCCATGGAGATCTGCCCATATGGGCATGGAGGTGGGGTGGGAGAGATTTTTACGCCGCAGAGTGTGGGTTGGAGGGAAACTGCCCCTTCAAGAAGTGCAACTATGGGGAATGAGAAGCGCTTCCCACCCCCACCCCCACCCCCACAAGGATCCCGAAATATATAAAATCACAAATATACCCCTTATATATTTTGTAGTATATGTAATATATAAAGGCCATTTTAGTAATTTAATTTAGAATTAAAAAATTAAAATAAAAACACTAATCTAAATTGTCATTCCCCTTCATCTAATCTGATTCCATCTTTTCCTTTTCACTCGAATCTTTCAGTCTCAATATTCCGCTAGTGTCACTCTCACGCTCTACTTGTGAATCTCCTCACTAACAAATTTCATTTATATTTTAAGTGCTTCTAATCCAAGATGTTCAAGTTGCCCAATAAATGAGGATATGGATGTGATGTAAGTATTATATTTTATTTGTGAATTTATATTTTATTCGTAATATTATATTCAAGTGTATACTAGTGATTTTAATTTGCTTTCCAGTGGGAATCAAATATTATAGAGCAATGATTTAGTGAATTCATTAAGTGGTTGTTAAAAAAAGATACAAAAAAGTTTAATAATTAAATGATCATGTGGTATTTAAATTTTAACTCATATTTAAGTTATTTCCTAATTAATTTCTCAATCGTTAAGTGATTTCATGGTTATTACGTTTAATTAAGTAACTATTGAACCGATTTTGGATGAGTTTGTATTAAAAAATTGAATCTTCCGTCTTCTAATTTTTCAATTTTTGAATAATGTAGCGATCCCCATGGGTACAATAGATTCCAAAGAGTGTGGGGATGGGGAATTGATGAACCCATGGGGTGCAGCGGAAGGGAAATTCCCCCCACAAGGAGAGCAAGCATGGAGAGTGAGAAGACCTCCCCGCTGAACCCATGGGGTGCAGCGGAAGGGAAATTCCCCCCACAAGGAGAGCAAGCATGGAGAGTGAGAAGACCTCCCCACTTGTGGCCCACCCCATTGTCATCCCAAACCCAGAGAAACTATATTCTTTCTATACCATTACGATGGGACCATTACTTAGCTCCAATAGATAGTGGTCAATTTAAGACCCATTAAGGCAACAAGAGATGCCCCACAAGATTGCCACAAAATGTGTCTAAACAATGTTATCCAGCATTTGATTAATATAAACACAAGTGTGAAAATAAGCTTAAAGAATTTCCAAAAGCAGAGTTTTTGCACTTCAAAAAGAGGGATTTATGATTAAACAACACGATAAGTTACTTATTAGCGCACTACAAACTGTAGAAGACCATGCTTAGTAAACAATTCTACACAGATCAATAGTTGAAAGGAAACAACAGATAACTCTTTTGCTGAGAGGCCATAAGTTACTGTTTGTAGAGTCGACACCGAAATGTTAATTATTGGAAATGCTAACCAATGTGAATGGAATATACAATATATATACATACATATACATACATACATACATATACATACATACATACATATACATACATATATACATATACATACATATACATACATATACATATACATACATAGATATATACATATACATACATATACATATACATATACATATATATACATATACATATACATATATATACATATACATATACATATATATACATATACATATATATATATATACATATATATATATATATATATCATCACATGACCAGAAAATCAGCTAGATAAAGAATCATCTCTCAAACAACATGGGAGAGTTGCAGTTACAAGACTGAAGGGGCAAATATATTAGACAAGGACAGAGCAATGTATTAGAAGAGAGAAGAAAATGAAGCGTCCTCATACAAGGAGAAGAAAAGTCTTTAAAGATTAGAGCATCTAAGGTGAGACACCATAAAGAGAGCAAAACTACTCTTATCCCATCAAAGATTGGTTTGTAGAAATCTTTAAAGATTGAGCATTTCTTTGGTCAAAAACGCCAAACCACAGCCAAGATGGCATAAGATTACAAACATGCAGCCACCTTAGTAGGTCCAAACTCCTTCATATCATGAGCAAGGGAAGAAAAGGAGCCAAATCAATAAGAGAATAAGACACTAAAATTTAGAAGCATAATAACCTATGCTAAAATAGTAAGTCTTCTATTATTGAACTATACCGCCTAGAGTAGGTTCCACATTGTCAAATTGAAACATCATGATTAACTAGAAAACTTGCCACAATCACCTCACGGAATCACATGCAGAACAAATGAGATGCAAATTCTACTCCATACTTGCCTAAGAAACACCAAGTTAGCTAAAATCCTTTCCATCCTCTGTTATCTAGCATGTTTCCCCAACCCCAACCTAGAGATATTCCTCTCAATGATGGAACTCGATTTTAAAATTTTTATATTCATCTCCCTACTTGTGTGTATTACTCAAGCATACAATTATTACAATGCCACTAATTCAAATCACTGAAATCTTAAATAATGGTATGAATTTGATTCATAAACTTTCTCTGGTGAAACTAATGAAAAAGCCCTCTAGCACATGCAGAAGCCCCTAGTTGAGTCTTGATGGTCATAACCATAGTAAGTTCAAACAGTTCCAACAAAGTTAGTTCAATGTCCTTCAAATCCAACTAAGCAGGAAGTGACCCAATATTCACATTTTGACCCCCAACTATAATAGAAACGGCATATTCCAATCAAGTCACAAATCCTGATATACTCATTCTGCTGTATTAGATACAATAATCCCCACCAATTTTTTTTTGACTATGGCTGCTGACTTCATATAAATACGAATAATGCAGTTGACATAAAAGCTCACCTAACTCACAATTAAAAGCTACCAATCATAAAATAATTACATCCTCATTAAGCTAGGACTCAAACAGGAGAGGGAGGAGAGAGAGAGAGAGAGAGAGAGAGAGTTTTAAAAGTATACCCTTATACAATTTAGGACATGAAATGATCAATAATCAATCCACAACACTTCAAATTCACCATTTCCAGCTAAAATAAACAAAACGCCTCATTAAAAATTCAACCATAATTTCAAATTTCCAAGCATATTTTTTTTTTAAAAAAAAAAAAAAGCAATTGAACAGCAACAAAAGCAACCCAACACCCAAAAAAAAAAAAGAGGAAGAAGAAGAAGAAAACCCATGATTTTCCAGCAGAATATAAGCCAACCCAATAAATATTACATCGAAAAAACACCAAAAACCCCCCTAGACATATTTAAATAACAAAGACTAAATTCAGTTCCCCAAATTAAACATGAATTAACATATTTCCGAAAAAAACCGAATAAATTAAAATGAATATCTCAAAGTGGGTATCTTGAAATCTTACCGAGAGTCGGTGACGAACCAAGTCTTCGCCCCAATTCGACAGATTAGGAACGAAACGTTGGCGGAGATAGGGGGCTCTGCACAGGCGCACGCAACGGAGGAATAAGAACAAACAGGCACTACACCCAACCCAACCGCAAAAGATAATTATATTCTCTCTCTCTTTCTTCTTTCTCGTCTCCTCCTCTCTCTCTGGACGCGGCCTGAAAAATGAATATTCTTTTTCTTTGTTGTTTAGTTTTTCATTTTTTTTCCCTTTTTCGTGACCGTTGATCCTGTTTCAGATGATAATTATGAGTTGTTTAAATAATATTGAACGGTTGAGATTCTTCACAAGACGACCCTTTTAACTTTTGAACCTTTTTTCCATGTCAACTAGGCTTGTGGGCTTTCTACGAAGGCTCGGAGGGTCGTGTAGTAAATCTATATATATTAAAAGAAAATTGATAAATATAAATAAATAAATAAATAATAAATATAAATGCATAAATAATTAAAACTATAAGAAATAAAGCAAAATAAAAAAATATATATTTATCATTTGTTGCTAGGTTATCTCTTGTGTGGCCAACAAGTCTACCCATTGTAATTTTTTTATTCAAGGGCTCTTGAGTTCCTATTTTTCTTCTTTCCTTTACTCGTTTGCTTGAGAAACTCCCAATGACAAGAAGTAGACAATTTGGATAAGATTGTTAGAGAATAGAGTAGAAGAGAATAAACCCAATTTGGGAAAGGGTTTAAGATTTTCATAATGGGGATTTGGTCAATTTGGGTTTCTAGGACTCCAATCATTGGACCCCATCAACATATGATTAGGAACAAGGAATTTCTCATGAAGATCCTAGAAAGTTAATTCTTCAAAATGCATTGACTCCATGACCCATGTCTGTAATGTCTATGTGAAGGTATATTTATATGGAAATTATTATATAAACTTCATCTTAATATTAAAAAGGTATATTTAGTATTTTATTCATCGGAAACATATGTTAATACATCAATATTTATGAGTGTTTAATATTTAACATGATATTATATTCTATCTCTGTTCAAAATTGTATGAATATTCATGTATTCTTGTCCATGCATTAATGTAGAGATTAAACTTATACTCTTGCATTCGTGTATTTATTTTATTTGAAATAAATAACAAATATTTAATAACTTAATTAAAAAATATCAATATTTAGTTACTTAATCAATCAGATATCGTAATTATGTATTCTTCATAAATTCATGTGATCATTTTTCATACATTATTTGGAAATAAGGAAACAACTTTTGTTGTCCCTTTCTCCAAATCGTACCCTTACATTGTCTACTTTAAAAATATTCATGGCATTTAAATTCAAAACCAACTTATATCAAAATTTACATAAAATGAGTGTGAATTTCAACTTCCTTAAAAGAAATCCCTTAAATGACTAATATTTTAAATATCACTTCTAAAGGCATTAAATAAAATAAAGTTCGAAGTTTCCAACAATGTTAATATTATCTTAAATATAGCATTGATCCATAATCAATGTAGTTGTTGAACACTTACTACCAAAAAACAAAAAAAAAAATGAATAACTCTTAGTATTTTGCCTCTACTTGGGTATTAGCACAAGCTCTCTCTAAAGGGTTGGAGTCGACTCGTGGCATAAATTATTTTAAGCTTGGCAATTCCTTTTAGATTGGATTAAAAAAAGCTTGTTTAGTGACAAAAAAAAAAAAAAATTGCACATCTATTTCTTCATAAGCATGAGCGTTTATATAAATAATACTAATATTTTTTTTATTTAATTATGAGAATTTCTGTCGTTGCTTGCTAAATGATATTTAATCATGTTGATTTCATCTCAGCAAATCGCTTGAATTTATTATGAAATTCTTCCATATCTCTTGGTCTAGATTTGTAGCTAATCTGACATAACTACATGTCATGTAGATGCAACCTTATTATTTGTATCACACTAACTTTAGTGGCCAAGTATATTGGTTCGTTTATTTAAATTTTGAATTTAAAATTTAAAAATAAAAAATAAATTATATTAAAAAAACTCTTCCTAAATTGACTCTAACAATGATCAGAGAGAATTAATTAAAATATAGTTTTAAATACCGATTAATTATATAAAAAAATCTTTATTATTTGTGTTTTATAAATTTATCTTGATTTATATTTGGCATGAGAAAAGAAGGGAGCTCTTGTACAGCTTTTATACAAATGTTTTTTCTAAAATCAAGATTTAGCGTTTAAACTTTTTTTGAATGTATGTTTGTGAATTTCATAATTTTTATGTTAAAAAACAAATAATGGTTCCAACCTTGGAATGAGAATCCCAACCATCAGCAAATTATAATAAAATATAACGAAAAAAATCAAATATCATTTATTACATTTGTTGTTTATACGATTTATTTTATTATTAAAAACATGAAATCAAAAGTTTAGATAATCAGCACAGCAGTATGACAGCACAGGGGGTGCTGCGGCACAAGAAAAGGGACGCCGCAACTCAACTTGCAGCCCTTGAAAAATTCTGCATGAACACTCCGGACCAAGGACTAAAAAACACTTTCTATTTAAGATAAACATGGGGTTCATAAGAATTTTAAAAACAAAACTTGCCTCAAACTCCATCCCTGATTCGCTTCTTGGTTGCAGCCCATATCAACTCTAGGTGGAGATTTGAATACAAAACTTCCAATTCTTGAAACCCTTTCCTTCAGACAAGAAATTAAACATGAGAGAATATTTATTAGCATCTTAACATCAATTGTTCCATCAACCATTGGAACCAAGTCCTACAATCACAATTTCTCTATTTATATCTTCAAGCACAACTCTTGCTTTCTAGATTGCATCCTTGCGCAAAATCACCTCCATCGGGCTTCTAAAGACTTGGATTGTGTTATCTATTGATGGAACTTGAGGATTTTGATGTTTGATGAAGGTTTTGGAGAGTTCTAACTTGAAAATGAAAATGAAAAAGAGGAGAGGAAGAAGATGATGGAAACATGGTTTTGTTTCTTAAACTCTCCTCTCGATAATCCAAAATCTGTACCAGTTACTCAACGTATGAAAAGTCTTTGCTAGCGTGCAGTGGCTCATATGGGAAGGATCGTGCACACATCGCCAGAGTATGGAAACATGGAAAGTAGAATGGGTTTCATCCAAATCCAGTGGCAATCTAACCCCTATGCAGCTGGTCTTACGCTAACTAATATCTCCAAACCAGGGATTGCTCTTCCTTCTGTTCTTCCCAAATCTGACTACATGTTAATGGGAGAAATTCTGAGAATGATCTTGTCCCCAACCTCAAACTCCAAAGCTTGACGTTTTTGATCTGTATAACTCCTGTCATGATTATGCTACCTTGAACTTCTTATGGATAATTTTTACTTTCTTAATGGTCTCCTGAAGATAAGCTGGTTGGTCTCTCTAATCTTGACGATAACGTTGTATTCTTTGATCAAATGGTGTCTATGCGACCTCCTTCCTCCATTTAGGGATTCAATAACATCTTGGGCCTCATTGCCCAAATGAAACATTATTCTACTGCCATTTCATTCTCCAAGACATGGGATTTGACTGGAATTGTTGCTCCTGATCTTTTCAGATTATTAATTGTTTGTGCTGTTTGAGTAGAGTTGATTGCCAAACCCCATCACTCTTGCTACCCTGCTCAAGGGGCTCTACCTTGTGGGTAAATATCAATCAATCTGTTGCTCAGGAAAATGCAACTAGAAAAATATTAAACCTAACATTGTCCCATCACTTATAATACAGTTATTGATGTCCTTTTTAAGTATTCGCTACTAAGTGATGCATTGAAACTCGTCACGTATGATTTCTAAAGGCATACCACATATTGTCACTTACAACTCAGTAATAAATGGTGCATGCCGTTTGGGCGAATTAGGCAAAGCTAGAGATTTGTTAGGTGAAATGGTGGTTAGAATGTTCTAGCCAGATGTTATTACTTATGGAGCACTAATAAATGGGTTTTGAAAAACAGGCAACACTCGTCCTGCTATAGACTTGGTTCAGAAAGTGGAACAAGCAACTTCTCAGCCCGACATGGTCATGTACAACATTGTCATTGACAGCCTCTGTAAGGAATGTATGTTAGATGATGCTTTCAAACTTTTCTCTCACTCGACTAAGAGAGGTATTCGGCCAAATATTGTGACTTACAACTCTTTGATCCAGGGAGCATGCGATTTTTCCCAATGAAAAGTAGTTAAAAGATTGTTCAATGAAATGGTGCATATGGGAATATTGCCTCATTTAGATACGTTCAGCATAGTGATATAGGCCCTTTGCATGGAAGAGAAGGTTGTAGAGGCGCAAGAGTAGTTGAATACATGATTCAGGGTAAGTTTGGTTCATTAAAGGGAAGAGAGAGGAGAAAATTTATTTCATCTATGGAACTAAATGTATTTCTTTTATTTTTGTTTGATATGGATGAAAGCGGAGAAAATGAGTGATACTTTTTTTTGTTTGGTTAGAATAAAGAAAAATGAAAGGAAATACCACCTTATTTACCATTGTCCCTTATAAAATAATATTTTTAATAATTCTTATCACATAATTTTTTTATTTTTTTAATTTAAAATATTTTTCTAAAAATATTATTTTTTCTAAAAAATAATTATTTAATATATTTTTTTTATTTTTTATAAACTATTTTCATTATTATTTTATATTAAATAAAATTAGAATATTAATGAAAAAAATAAAATTAAAAAAAATAATTTATCTAATAAAATTGATGAAAAAAATTAAAATTTATTATTTTATATTAAATAAAATTGAAATAGAAAAAAATAATAGATGATTTTGTAAATATTAAAGAAGAACAAATACAAATTATTTGTTTAAAAATTTTATTTCTTTCTATTTACGTTTATTTTAGGGTAAAAATGATTTCTTAAGAGGGAGGAGAATGAATTATATCTCACTTTTACTTGCTCTCCACATTTCATTTATTACCAATCGAGTGAAAAGTATTGTTTCTTTTTATTTTTACTTCTCATTTCCTTTTCCAACTACTTTTCACCTCAACCAAACTAACCTCATAGTGGCAAATGGTTCGACATGGTCACTTAAAGTAGTTTAATTGATGGATATTGTTTGATTGGTCTAATGGATGAAGCTATTCAAGTATTTAATGAAATGGTCGCACAGGGTTGCGTGCCTAATGTCATCACATATAGCACCTTGATAGATGGCTGCTGTAAGAGTCAACTTGGTAACTTACACAACCCTCATAGGATGGGTTGTGCCAAGGTCGGCAAACTTGTGGAAACAAAATGATTATTCAATGAAATGCAAATTATTGGTCAGCTTCCCAATCATTTCACTTATAATACTTTGTTAAATGGTTTATGCAAAAATCACCAACTTGATGAGGCTATTGCATTATTTAAAGCAATTGATGATGGTCCTCTCAAGCCTGATATTGTTGGCCACAATGTGCTAATAAATGGATTGTGCACAGCTTAAAAGGCAGATAATGCGAAAGGAGTCTTTACTGGTATCTTTCAGAGAGGAATACAACCTAGTGTGCATACGTATACAATAATGATCGGTGGGCTTCGTAGAGGACTCCTGGATGATGCGATTGATATGCTACAAGAAATGGACAAGAATAAGTGTTCTCCAAACAATTGCACTTATAATACGCTGATTCCAGCACTTCTTAAGAACAAGACATCTCAAGCTTTGAAGTTGATTGATGCAATGTTGAACAAAGGCGTCTCACCCAATTCATCAACTGTTGCCTTGCTACTGGACCGATCATCTATAAATGGATACAGTGGATCAATTTTGGAGAAGTTTTGCAAGTTTTCTTCAACATCATAAGCTAAAATGTTTTTACTTCTAGCTATGGAAAGTTATGCAATTTGCTGTTAATTGTTAAACTGACATGCTATTGGCTCTTTTCTTTTGGGGGTAATAATAGGGAGTGCCATCCAAATACAAAAGCAAGCTCTTGCAGTGAAACTTATGAAAACACATAAAAGAAGAAAAAAAAAATCTCTCAATCAAATCCCTCCACTCCGAAGATAGGACACCGTTGATGAAGTCACAAAATGTTCGTGCTTCTTGGTTGCCTAGTAATAATCGTTCTGTTTGCTTTAAAACCTTGTTCAATTTGAGAACTGAGGAGGAACTTTTAATTGGCTTTAGGATGCAATAGGAATTGACCTAGGTCTCTGGCTGAAAAACTGGAATTACCAAGTATCTGAAGTTTACAGAGGTAAGAAACTAAAATGAGTTATTTGAGCAGTGATTGGCTCAATGATTTCTAAGATAAGAAGGTCCACACTGTTAGCAGTTCAATTAGAATTACATTTGTCCCTTGGAACTTTCATTTGGTTGCTTTTGGCTCCTCAAAACTTAGAGAAGTGCAGCCTCCCCCTTAGCTTTAATGTGGAAGCCATGTTAGAATTAAAAAGAATGAAAGTCCCCATTTGATAGGAGTTTGAGAGCCAAAAGTGAACAGAAAACATCTAAGGGTAAATATGATTTATGCCATAGTTTTAGGGATAAAAGTGGGCTTTGCCTGTAAAATTTTGCAGAGAAAAAATCTTGAAACCAAACCCTTTGGAAGTGAATAAGTGTCCAAAGTTCTTGGCTGCTGAAATTGATATCATTGATTTTTGAAACCTAAACTCAGTCATCAGTACTTCGGAGCATGGTTGATCTTACAAAAAGCTATGTTGAATATTTTTTGCGAGGCCTAAGGAGCTTTTATTTTAGTCGAAGGGCATACCTTTTTGCGTTAGTTATATTTACCAAAATCTCCTTTGTTCCAATACTTTTGGGGGTCTTTAAAAGCTATTACTTTGTTCTTTAATTGGCTTCTGTGGGGGGAAAAAATTTAGATCTAGGGCTTTGGCCTTATCTTTATGAAAAGAAACATGATACCCTGTCCTTGTTACTGGCCAAAGGATTTTTTTTTTTTTATACAAGAAAATACAATCAAATATGATCGAATTAGAAAAGAAAGAATGGTAGTGGGGAGACTCTACCACTTGAACTGCCCTACAGGACAAGGCCAAAGGTTCTCATTAAAACTTAAGGATTGGAAAGGTAGGAATTATAAAATTTTTGATCCCATACAGGAAACAAAATAAAAAAGGTTGAGATTTATAAAGCACTTCAACTACAATTGGCAGAAAGATGCCTGCAGCAGATTGATAGGAAGCTCCACATTGCTGCAGATTTACTCTTGCTTTCCTTCCAAGTATATAAGGATGCGAGTTGTCCCTCAGGACAACTTAAGTGGTAGAACCTCCTTATTTCTATATTTTCTTTTCCAGTTTGATTCCGTTTAGTTACAACTCATTGTACCAAAAAAAGAAAGAAAAAAAAAAAAAGAAAGAAAAACAAGGACACTAGCTGTCTTGGGCCTTCAATATGGTTTATGAGCATCAAGTTTCATTTTAACATCATTACTGATGTCTAGTTGTAGGAGAAATTAGAATAGACCCATGGATTGAAGGCATGCTTTTCTAAGTCTGTCATTCTTGTGTTGTACGTCTTTTCTTTACATGCCAATAGTGTAAGAGATTAGCATACTAATTTTGGGAACTTTGCAGCTATTTGCATATTCAAATGATTAATCTTCTTCTCTGGCCATGAACCCTTAAAGTGCTCCAGTTTTGACCTCTACTCCATAATAATATAGCCTAAAGTTTTAAGGCAAATAGATCTCAACAATTAGGAACAGTATAGAGTGATTATGGTCAGAACAATAATAAATAATTAGATTAAAAAAAAACACAAAATAATTTTGCATTAAGAGAGAAACAGTTCTACCATAAATCAACTACTACTGTTCAATTTATGCTAATTACTAATTATGATAAACCCCTAATCATAGAATAAAACTTTCTTATTGAACTAAAATTTCCTATCCATTTAAATAGAATAGAAATACAATAAAAAAGAAAAAATAAATTTCTTAAATAGAAATCTAAAGGAAAACTTATGAAATATCGAAAAAGCCTAAATTTTCCAACTCTTTGAATGATCCTCCATCATTCTCCCTTTGTTGGAGTTGAAGAAGACTCGTTCTCAAGATGGGACTCATCTTCACCTTCAAGGTAAGGTTGGAATCCTGGTCAATTTTTTCAATGTAATCTTTCATCTCAGCGAGGTGCTTCTTATTTGAAATGTCACTTTGAATGTTGGCAATATCATATGACAAACCCAATTCAAAGAAATTTGTTTTTGTATTGATAAAGACACAGTCGCCAAGTCCAGAAACTTGTGTCCACCTTATTTGATGTGGTCAAGAGAGGCTATTCGGTGCGTGCATAAAGCACTCTCCATTTCAAAACGGGGTAAGGAGAGGGTGTATACAGTTTTTCTATTATATTTTACAAAAATACTGTTTTAACGTTTTTAACTCGTAATCTCGAGATTATTAAAAGAGTAACTTTACCATTGTATCAGGGTTCACCCTCTTGATATGGTCAAAAGTTTTCATAAAATTTCGAATTCGATCTTCAGCCAGAGGCATTTCAAACACAAGTTTTAATAATCAACTCATATCATATTCAATGGGTACAGAATTTAATATATTATAAGCTGTTAGGAATGGAGGATTTTCGAAATAAAAATTTGAAAGGATTTGCATGTAAAATGATCATTGTCTTTAAAGAAATTATACTCCCACAATGTTGCTGGCTGGGTTGTGCGCACCTTCGTCCTCAGTGTAGATGTAGAAGTCAAACACAGGTTTTCTTGCCACCCCCATAAGAGAGATGCAATGGAGATGATTTCCAAAGTGATCACAATTTCTTGGCCACTTTATGCTCATCACACTCATAAAAATATTTGATCTAACTCTTCAAATCAAAAGCATGTACTAAATTCTCTTCCAATGTAACTCGTGCTCAATCTGTCAGTCCAACTTCATGAAAAGGGTTCGCATTCTTGACTTCCTCTTTGGTCTTAATATCTTAAATCTCGAGTTGTTTGTAGTTGCCTTCTGAAATCTCCATTTGGGTTTCTACGGGTTCTTAGCATTGCAATGCTTGTATAGCCTAAGTCAGTCCACAATCATTCTTTGCATCTCAGCAAACTTGGCTTGTTGGGGTTGATTGCCTTGTCCTTTGCCTCAACCCACCTCGTTTTGAAATAGGAACAAAATGGATTTTTTTTTTTTCCTCAAGTCATAAGAAGTTTTAAAAATCAAATTTTCTGAAATTGTAGGAATCTTTTTTTTTTCTTTTTGCATGCTCTTCACGTTTCACGTAGTGAAAGAGTTTAGAGCAATTAGATCTCAATAAGAATAGGGTAATTATGGATGAAAAAAAACAAATAATTATAATTAAAGAAAATCGTAAAAATTCAACCGTAAAACAAGAAGAATACTAATTAGGACGGATTCTAAATAGAATAGAAAGAAAAAAGAAAAAATGGAAAATTTTTAGATAAAAACATAAATAAGTAAGAAACACTCATTAAAAAAAAAACCCAGAAAAGTGAAAATTTTCTAATTTGTTGGGATGCAGCGCACAATCTTTTTGTTCTCCCCTTACTTAGTGCAGCCTCTGCTTCTTTCATGGTTTGCAATTGACCTTTCCCTTTTTGTTCTAAAAGGAATCCGAGGCCTTGTATAAGGGGTAAGGGAAAGTAAACCCGCATAGAGGGCCAACAATGGACAGCACTAGCACTATGCATCATGTTGCTGAATATTATAATGTTAATAGTATAAGACTGTGATACTGTAAAGTCCTGTTTCGAACTTTACCGATTAATATTCAGATCTATACTCCAATTAATCAAACTTGTGTTACGGTCAGACCCTCTATTAGCGGAGTTTTCCAAAGTAATTCTTTTCATTCCTAATATTGGAATCCGAGTTTTAATTAAAAAAATTTAACGTCCTTCCTACTAAACTATCTGTCCGTTGGTTACCTATAAAGTCTCTGCATGGATATAACAACATGGATATGGTTTGTAGATACTTTCCGGTGATTGGGGAAAACACACAATTTGGTAGGTACATATTTTGGATCTGCTTGTAGCTCACACTTCCCCACTAGGTACATAAGAAATATGACCTTTATTGTGTGAAACATTTATCTGTTACTGTTGGTCAGCAGATGGTGTCGAAAGCTTTTTACAGGAGGTCCATTGGCTATTTTTTTTAGCAGGTCCATGAGCTATTGTATCAAGATACGTTTGATCCTCTTTGCCTATGTCTACCTCGTTCCTCGATCATATTCTCATGCCCTGATACAAAAGTGAGAGCCTTGTAAGAAAATATATGAGGCATGTCCTCGATTTCTCATGCATTGCACAGAGCTTATGAAGCAGCTGGCAAAGACCAAAGGTCTGTGGCTATTTCAATATCCTCCATTCCCCAGACTGTACATCCTTTTTGTATACATCTCTATGTTGAGGGTTAAGAGAATTTTCTGGGTCAGATTCTGTGCAACAGAAGCTGTCTTTGTTCGGACCCTTGTGCTGGTATTTTGTTGTTTGGAGATTAGGGAGATCTACAATTATTTTTTTTATTTTATTTTTCTGTCTCTCTGAAATCTGAAATCTACAATTTCTTTCTCTCTCTCTCTGAAATCTATAATTTTTTGAACATTGTTCTGTTGTGTGCTCTGTTTTTCATCCAACTTGGGACATTGAATAGTTTCTTGATCTTCACCAACAAATTCTTGTGAGAAATTATTGTTCCGCAAATTCTTGGTATCCTCTGTTTCTGGTGTGGAGTCTGAAGCAGAATACTACAAAAAGACACGGTTTTAGCGACGAAAAAAATTCGCCACTATTTAGCGACGAATTTAGCGACAAAAAACGAAGTCGTCACTAATTAGCGATGAAATTTGCGACGAAAAAATTTTCGTGGCAAAATTAGCAACAAACTTGAAATTTGTGTCTAATTAGCCACGAATTAATTTTCGTTATTAATTTAACGACGAAAATAATTATTCGTCGCTAATTTAACGACGGATTTCAAATCCGTCGCTAAATTTACCCACGGATTTCAAATCTGTCGCTAAATTTAGCTACGAATTTCAAATCAATCGCTAAATTTTATGTTTTTATTAAATTTAATTTTGTATTTTGTATTTTTATTAAATCAGGGTATTGATTTTTATTAAAGATAATTTTGTAATTCTATTAAATATTATTTTATGTTTTTATTAAATATAATTTTATATTTTTATTAAATATAATTTTGTGTTTTTATTAAATATAAATTTATATTTTATATTTTTATTAAATTAGGATATTGATTTTTATTAAATATAATTTTATATTTTTTTTTAAATATAATTTTGTGTTTTTATTAAATATCATTTTATAATTTTATTAAATATAATTTTGTATTTTTATTAAAAATAATTTTATAATTCTATTAAATATAATTTTGTATTTTTATTAAATGTAATTTTGTATTTTTATTAAATTATGGAATTGTATTTTTAATGGTAATAGTTAGAAAGAAAGTAAAGAAATAAAAAAAAGTATATCAGATAATTTAATATGGCATAATGGTTGAATGCGCTCTAAACATCCCCTTGAACCTAGGTTCGAATCTGGGCAAGAACACATTTTTTGTAAAAAAATAAAATAGAAGTGGGTTCATGCGTGGGTAGGCAAGCAGCAGGGGGACGGGTTGGTGGTGGCGGGGGCCGGCGGGTGGGTGGGCTTTACAAACAAATGAAAAAATAAAATACAAAATTTAGCGATAGATTTTAAAATCCGTAGCTAAATTTAGCGATTGATTCGGTATCCGTCGCTAAATTTTTGCGACGTGTTATTAGTGACGGAAATTTTTTCATCTCTAAATTCGTCGCTAAACTGATTAGCGATGAATTTTTCTAAACTTTTCGTCACTGAATCAGTCGCTAAACCCATATTTTTTTATAGTAGAAGTTGATCAAGAAAGCTCCAATTATCGTCGATTCAAGAAGGGAGCCTTCATGTCTGTCAAATTGTCGCTGGGAGTCTGCAAATTGTCAAATTGCCACCGGAGAGTTCAAACCTGTCATTTCCAGTTATGATAAGGTATTCTTTGTTGTTATTTTTAATCAGGTCAGTCATTTCCTCTGGTTTTGTTTATCTTTTGGTATATTATTTTCTATTATATTCTGTTGTTATCTGCTGTTATTATATGCTGCCAGCAATCTTTCGAATTGTCTCTTATGAGTTTAAGTTTTTGTTATTTGCTATTATATTATTTGTTATCTCTTCTGTTTATCATCCGCTCTATTCGATTTGAGTTTTCTTGTTTTAGTTCTGTTCTGGGATTTTCATTCTCCTCTGTTCGAATTGCCAAAAGAAACATTGTTGAACATTGTTAAACATTGTTCTGCAATTTCTGCTCTGTTCTGGGTTTTGCGTTTTATGAACATTGCTGAAATTGCTGAACATTGTTCTGCAATTTCTTCTCCAGCAATTTCTTTCTATCTCTCTGAAATCTGAAATCTTTTCTTGAACATTGTTCTGTTTTGTTTCTGAGGTGTTGTCTCCTCTGTCTTTGTTTTTGCATTCTGATCCTTTTGGTTTATTTCTTGCATTCAGATCATCTTTATTCTGTTCTTGTTTTAGTTTAGTTCCTTGTGTTAGTTTAGTTTTCTTTATTTCTGCATTCGGATCTTTTGGTTCTGTAAAATTTCTTTATTTCTTGTTCTAGTTTTCTTTATTTCTTGTTTTGGTTTAGTTTTTCTTTCCACAAATCCATTTTTTTAAAACTATATTAATGGTATTAATATAAAGTATATTAGCAATTATTTAAAGTTATTAAAATTTAAAATTTTTCAAACTCATAGTGATATAATGTTAATATAAAATTTGTTATTTCTATAGCTATTTTTGAATAATTTTATAGCTATTTTTTAGAGTTTTTGGTGCAAATTTCTCTCTTAACGCAATTACAATTCTGAAATTACTGTTCTTTCTGAAAATTTTGGATTCATTGTAAATATTGGACAATCTTGTATTACACTTTGATTCTTTTGATTCATTGCTCTTGGGACATTTCTCCATTAAATTTTTTAGTTCTTGTTCTTGTTTTTGAGTCTCTTGTATTCTTTAAATGTATATGTATTTTGCATGTTTCTTTTTTATGGCTCTTGAGTTTAAGTTTTTTATTGTTCTTGGGGCATTTTAGAGTATATATGTGTTTTTTTTTAAAAAAAAAAAAAAAAACAAGAGCTCCGCCACGATTGGTCCCAAGTCCGAATAAAAGAGTAGGGTTGCAGTAGGTCGACAACCAACATAAAAACTTCTGTCAAAATAAAAAAGAATCAAATAAGAATTATTTTATTTTTACAATTAATTTTGATATTATTATTTTTAACATTATTGTCTTTTGATATTTTTTATTTTCTTTAAAAAATAACCCTTGTCAATTTAGTTTGTTCAATCAATGTAAAAATCTCTTGTCAAAATATAAAAATGAGAGATAATGAAGATATGATTCACCTAGGTAAATGGAATATATGATTTTTAACTGGCAAATTAGATGAGATATGGGAAGTAATGAATTGAAGAAAGATTAAAATTATGTGTTTACAATAAACTAAGTGGGTAGAGAAGAATGCTAGAATAATTGAACCGTATGGTATAAAATTTGGTATACAGGTAGGGATAGAAATAAAAATGGTGTAGGAATAATTGTTCATAAAGATTTACATGAGAATATAGTGGAGATAAAAAGAAAGGGACATAGAATTTTACTTGTCAAGATGATTAATGGAAAAGACATAATTAACATAGTCAGCGTATAAGTACCCCAAGTGGGTATAGATGCAATTAGTAAAAAAAAATTTTGGAAAGATCTGGATGAATTTTGTAAAGATTATATCTAATACAGAGAAATTATTTATTGGAGGAGATTTTAATGGACATGTAGGGGAGAATAACGAAGGATTTAAAACTATACATGGAAACTTTGGTTTTGATAGTAGGAATGAGGTGGGAGAAACCATTTTAGAGTTTGCTATAACATTTAATCTAATACTTGTAAACACTTTTTTCAAGAAAAGAGAATTGCATATAATTACATTTAAAAGTGGGTTGAATAATAGTCAAATAGATTTCTTTCTCACTAGAAGGATCGACAAAATGATAAGGATTACAAGGTTATACTAGAGGAGAGTGTAATAATTCAACATAGACTTTTAGTTGTAGATATACATGTGCCTTAAAGGCAAAAGGAATATCATTCGTTGGTAGAGTCAAGAATTAAGTTATGGAAATTGAAAGAAGAAAGAGTAACAACCTTTAGAGAAAAATTAAGGCAAGGAATAATTTGATCGGCTAATGATATTTTAGAAACTATGTGGATAAAAATGTATAATAACATTAAAAATATAGGTAGTGAAGTACTTGGTTTATCTAAAGGGCAGGCACAAATAGGTAAGGAGTCATAGTGGTGGAATGAAGAAGTTCAAATTGGTAAACGAACAAAACGAGAGTGTTATAGAAATCTTAAAAATAGGAAAAATAATGAGACATTTGAATTATATAAAAATACGAAAAAAAAGTGAAAAAGATTATCCAAAAATTAAAAAATAAGGTATATAATGAATTGTATAAAAAGTTAGAAACCAATGATGGAGAGAAAGAGATTTACAGAATCGCCAAATTAAGGGAGAGAAAGGGAAAAGATTTAAATAGTGTTAGGTATATCAAGAGTGAGACTAATAGTATACTTGTGAGGGATGAGGATATAAGAAAACGTTGGAGCGATTATTTTGATAATTTGTACAACGTGCATGTATAAAAAACATTAACAATATCACGATACCTGTATATGAGATAAATAGGGATTTCAAACATAAAATTTATTCTCATAAAGTGGAGGAAGCCTTAAAGAGAATGAAGAGTAATAAAGCCTTAGAACTCGATGGTATACCCATTGAGGTGTGGAAATGTTTGGGAAAGTATGGATAGCAATATTAACAGGCATTTTTAATAAAATTTGGCAAATCAAGAAGATGCCCAAAACATGGAGGGAGAGTATACTTGTACCATTATATAAGAATAAATGAGATATACAAGACTGCTCTAATTATAGGGAAATTAAACTTATGAGTCATCCTATGAAATTGTGGGAAAGAGTGATTGAGTATGGACTGAAATTGGAGATAAATGTGTCTTATAATCAATTTGGATTTATATCAGAAAAATCTACTACTAAAATAATTCACTTACTAAGAAATCTGATGAAGACATTTATGGCACAAAAAAGAAATTTATATATAGTATTCATTGATCTAGAAAAAGCGTATAATAGGGTGCCAAGAGATATATTATGGTGAGTATTGATGAAAAAGGGGACTTCCGTCAAATACATCAATCTTATTAAAGATATGTATAATGGAGTTGTCACCAATGTAAGAACTTGTGGGGGGTAAGTAATAGCATTCCAATAAACATTGGACTCCACCAAGGATCGACATTAAGTCCAATTCTATTTGTAATAGTGATATATGAAGTTATAAAAGGTATCCAGGATGAAATACCATGGTTTATGCTCTTTGCAGATGATATAGTGTTGATAGATGAAATTAGAGAGAGTATTAGTACTAAATTGGAGTTATTGAGGGACACATTAAAGTCTAGATGATTTAGATTGAGCAGATCTAAAACAGAGTATATGAAATACACATTTAATGATAGCCGTCAGAACAATAAAGAAACAATTAGTTTAGGAGGATATGATCTAACAAAAAGTGAACGTTTTAAATATTTCGAGTCATTTATCCAAAATGATGGCAACATAGATGAGGATATAAATCATAGGATTCAAGCGGGGTGGATGAGATGGAGAAGAGCATCTGGAGTTCTTTGCGATCGCATGATACCACTCTCTCTGAAAGGAAAGTTTTATAGAACGACAGTATAGCCTGCATTACTATACAGTAACGAATGTTGGGCCATTAAACAAAAATAAGAGCAGAAAATGACTATAATTGAGATGAAAATGCTAAAATAGATATGTGGTAAAACTAGGAATGATGAGATTGGAAATAAAAAGATACGTAGTAAATTAGGAGTATACTCAATTGTGGATAAGATGCAAGAGTATTGTTTGAGATGGTTTGGCCATGTGCAACGTAGACCAAAAAATGCACCATTTAGGAGAATTGAGAGTTTAAATGTAAGAAATTTAGTAAAGCGATGAGATAGACCATTAAAAACTTGGAGGCAATATATTCACAAAGATATGATAATTAAGGGGTTAACTAAAGAGATGATTTCGAATAGAAACGAATGACGTATGAGAATTAAAGAAAATTAAATCATCACTTTTCATATTATATATGTATTTGATTAGGTTTTTTTTTAATCATCTTATATTTGTTTCTCAAACGGTCGACTCCAAATTTTTTGGATTAAGATTCAAGTTGTTATTGTTGTTGTTGGAAATTAGGGAGATCCTTTGTATTAATATTTTTTTTTGTATACAGTGAGATTCAAACTCAAGTCTATTATAAGGGGGAGGGGGTGGTGCCACTTGAACTAAAGGTCATCGGCTCCTTGGTACTAATATGAGGTAATAGGGAAGTTGTAATGTGTGGGATGACCCTCTCCTTTCATATTTCTTGATTGCTTGCAATATTTATTGGCAAGATGACACCTGATTTACAAAAGCTAGTTTTCAACTCTTCCTCACAAGGCGGAATACTTTATCACAATGAATAGGTGATGAGATGACCCTCTTAATTTCATAACCCCAATTCCTCATCTCAAAAAGGAGAAAAATTAGATAAGAATTTGGTTAGGAAGGGAAGGAATTGGGAATTTATTTCAATAGAATTTTCAAGTGATACCAATGGACAATCGATTTAGTGGATAAGTATGTTAGATCTTTTAATCAAATTTTGGATTTAAAACTTAAAAATAGAAAAAATTATGTTGAGAGAGTTTCTTTTATATTGAGTCCGATAATACTCGAATCGAATTAGTTGGAGTATGATTTTTGATGCGACCATATCTCAAAGGGTTCCGATGGGATCCCGTTCAAAAGGTTTAATATGTTTAAATACAAATGAGTCTGTATCGCCCCGTTCTACTGACGAGATTTGTCTCCGTGAATGGGCCATGTCGCCCCGACCGACCGAGAGGATCTATTATCTGTGATATTCTATTTGTTATTTGGCTAACTCCCGATGAGGTCTATACAGTCGATCCATGAAAGTATTCGATGCTCCTGAATACTTGTCGCTCTCTACATTCGATAAATGACTAACAGTTTCTTAAGGGATCGATAACTACTGTTCTCGTCGACCAAAAGCAATATTCAAATGAATCTCATTGCGACTTTTGTTTTTTTATCTCAGCACGAAATATATCTTGCGAATAAGGAATGAAATTCTTAAGAATTTAATCGATAAGAGAAAAAAACTTTCCGTATAATCAAATTTTCTAAATGATAACGATTTCAAATTTTGGACGTTTAAAATCTGAAATTTTTGGATCTTCTCGTATGGAAACTAGAGTTGTAACATCTCGAATATACACGACTCTTGCGGTACCCCATATAAAAGCTTTCGGTATATCAAAGTCAGGTAAGTTCTCTTGATTTAACATTGGACACAAAAATCACAGAGAGATCCGTCATCCCTTCCTCTCTAGTCTATTTCTATTCATTTCAAAAATTATTCTTTTTAATTTGAGGATCGAAATTTCCCTTGCTAGAGGGAAACTCCCCAGCCAGAGGGAAACTCTTCTGCCAAAACACCATGCGACGATTTGTTGTAAGTTTCAAACCTTTTCATCGAGTATCTATTAATTATAAGAAATCGAATCGGCGGAGTCAAGATCCACCACCAATAATTTAAACATCCATTGATACAGTTAAAAAAAAAAGATTTTCAAGTGATACTTAACCTTCTAATTTTAGAGAGAGAGAGAGAACAAACTATTATCCATGGTTGCATCCAAAATGTCATAATTTATCTATAATTCGGCCGGTTCAAGTCCAACCCAAAAAGAGCGGACGGTTTAAACCGCGAGACGTCTCTATAAACGCGCTTTCCCAGAATATCTCTGGAATCTTCCTCCCCCAAACATTAACGACTCGTCAATTTCTATACACTGCCTATTCTCCTCTCTCTAATTTTTCAAAATCTCCAATTTCGAGAAATCACCATGGCGAGGTCAATGAATCGGACGATTCCAGTGACGGGAGCATCAACCCTCACGATAACCCTAGATGACCCCTCACCGTCTCAATTCCAATCCCAACAATCACAACCACAAACCCTAGTTCTGAAGCTCAATCGCAAGCTGAAGAAGAAGGTTTCGTGGAAGGAAGGCACGGTCGACAACGAGTTTCTGAATCGCAAGAGTTCCAAGAAGTGCTGCATATTCCACAAGCAGAAGCCGTTCGATGAAGACGACAGTGACGACGATCGCGAAGATCACCATCATCAGAATCATAATCATGAAAGTGATGGTTGCTGTTCTAATTCTGTTGATTGATTCTAATTTTTTTGAATCGGAATTTTCTTAAGGTTTGGTTTGTTTTGTTTTGTCTTGTGTTCTTGATGATGAAGCAACATTGATTTTTAAATTCAATCAAATGATTGTAAATTAGGGTTTTCTCTGGGAAGGCTATTGGTTTTTCGTTGACATGAAACAGATTAAACAAATAAAAATAAGGGAAGGAAGGGGTTTGAAGGTAAGACCTAAATTTGGCTTAGATTAGTTTGGATCCTAATTTGATTGGAATTGAGTAGATACCATGAAAGGAAAAGAAAATAAGGAATGTTTTGTTGGTGTTTTCGTGGGATGAATCCTGATGATTGCTTCATGGCTGACCTAAGTCTTACAATTGCAAGTTGGATTTGGACATGGTTTACTGACCTAGGTCTTCTCTCTCACACGCACTCCCTCTCTTTTCTCTCTCTCTCTCTCTCTCTTCTCTCATCTCTCTTTTTCCACAGCTAGAATAAGGGATATTTTCATCCCAAAAGATTGCAAAAAGCCTTGGCTTTAGACCATGCTTGCATTTTCAAATGTGGGTTCTCATACGATCGAAATCATCATTTTCCTTCAAATTCAGTTCTAGATATTAATTCCGCCTATTTTTGAAAACATCGTACCTTAATAAAACGTTGGATCTTGCAATAAAAATGCCCAAGTGGGAGATAATCTGAGCAATTAAAAGTTTTGTAATAAGTAATTCTTTAATAAGTTGGAGATTGGAGTAAACCCCCCCGTTTCACGGTTGGAGAGAGAGAGAGAGAGAGAGGTGTCTTACGGGATAGATTAGTGATCATAATCTCTCTCTTAATGTTGAGTTTCAAGATAACTTAGTGATTATAATTTTTATTTCCTATTATTGAATTTTAAAATTTAAATCGTTGTATAATAAAAAAAATAGAGAGAAGTTTTTTATTTTAATAAAGAAATACAATCAAGTAGAATCAAAATAGAAAAGAAAAATGAAAATGAAAAGACTTCATGCTTAAGTAGTGGGAGAGAGAGAGAGGGGGGTTAAGAAGGAAGACGATGTGGGGAAGAACCTTGTCTGCAATTTGTGAAACTTTTCCTTAATCTCTTGTACTTGTCTCTCTTTGATTTTATTCTCAAAATCATTTTTTTTGTTATAAAATGTGAGAAAATTACACTCTTCTAGGTTCGAATATAGTCTTGTGATGAAAATCAAAGAGACTTTATCATCCTTTAATCAACATAATTGACAAAATTGGAATTCAAAAATGTAACTCAAGTTATTCTTAAAGAGATAGTTCAATGATAATAATTTTTTCTTTTGATTTCGTGATCTGAAATTCAATTTCTATTATTAAAATAAAAAAAACAAAAAACAAAAAACTCAACTTGAGTTTCTCTAATCTTCTTTGATCAAAGGGTCTCCATGCGACCTCCGCCCTCCTTTTTGGGATTCAATAATTTATTGGGCCTAGTTTCCCAAATGAACCATCATTCCCCTGCCATTTCATCGTCCACGAAATTGCATTCTTGCAGAATTGTTGTCCCCGATCTTTACACTTCCAACATTTTTATCTAATTTTACCCTCACACGTTTTTTAAATTTTTATTTAGTTTCTTCTCATCCCTTTCTTTTTGTACGACAAACCCGATGCCATCTTGGGAACTAGGGAGGATCCTTGGTCCAAATGCAACATGATATGTTTGTTTAGCATGTTGGATTTGTCTCTCTTTGAATAATAGGTTTAATTTGGAGCCGATTAAATCTTACAATGGAAATTAGGTTAGCATCAGCAAAGAAGTGAGACGAATGAATATCCAGAAGGACACAACATGGGTATTACAATGTAATGGTATTCATATTGTCTTAGCCACAAACCATGTGGTGTATTCCACACGTATGTCGGCAAGTGGACCATTTTCAAGTACCCATTTGTTTATACAAATGTTGGCTAAAATTTGTTTTTCTAAACAGATTATATGGTGTTAAAAAAGAAGGAAGAAAGAGAATGAAATATTGTAAAGGGAAAGTGGAGATATGGTGTGCAAGTGAGATAATTTTTGTAGAGGAAGTGATTGTTTTAGAAGAGATAAAATAATCTTCTTAGAGAGAGAGAGTATTTGATTTTCCTGTAAGAAAAAGTGGAGAGGGAAAGTGAAATTTTTGCATGAGAGAGAGAGATTACTATCTCTTAAGGATAGCTTAAGAGATAGAATCTCCCCACTTCTTTCATAATTCGATCTCGTTTAATTTTATCTTCTTATACCAAAAAAAGAGAGAGAGATTGAGATTACTTTGACTCTTTCATATTATGTTAGGTGACTCATCCATTTTATGTCCCATATTGAGAAGAAGCATCCCTCTCATCCCTCGTTATATAAGCCTCATCCTTCATTATATTCTTGTTCATTATATTCTTGTAAAGGCAACATTCCAAGAATTCAACTATATATATGTGGCCTTATGATAGTTTAAGGGATCATCAATTAAAGTGAGTGAGTAAAAGTGGATTGTGATTTTTAAAGACTCTTTTTATTATTTTTTTTGTATTATGGTCTTTTGAGTTTAGAAACATTTTTTTAAGATATTTTGTAGTCTTCTTCTTTGATAGTGAAGTTTGCTCCTCTCTCGTCTGTGGACGTAAGTCTATTTTGACCGGACTATGTAAATTTTGTCTCTCTTTATTTTATTATACATTTTCTATTTTATTTCCTGTTTTGTTTATTTAATTTGTAGTTTTATTATTTGTTTATTATATTATTAAAAAACCTTTGATAAACTTTCTATTTGCACCGGTTCTAACAAATTGGTATCACAATTATTTTAACTATTTTGAAAAAAATTTTGGATAATTATTTTTGATAACATGACAATAATAAAAATAGTGATCGAGAAATTCGATAGAAATGTCAATTTCGGTATGTGATAATTTAAGATGGAGGTCATTTTGGTTTAGGATGGAGTTGATTTAGCGTTACAAGGGATAGAGGCTAAACCAACTGATATGATAGATGTAGATTTTGTTGCGATAGATAAAAGGGTGAAATCTATGATTATTTTGTCCTCTTTGATAAGGTTTTGTGAGAGGTTGTTATGGAGATCACGGTTAAAACCATGTGAGATAAATTTAAAACTTTGTATACGAAGAAAACACTTGAAAATAGGTTTTATCTGAAATAAAATTTGTATATGCTCCGTATGATGAAATAACGCGGGAGAGATAGAAGAATAGTAACAGGGTTTGAAAAGAGAAAACCCTAAACTTTCAAAAGAGAAATATCACTCTCAAGAAAAAATATTATTATTCATGAATGCCAAAATAATGAAATCCTATAAGTATTTATAGGAAATACAAACCCCACAAATTAAGAAACTATAGAAATTAGGAAACTAGATAAATATAGAAACTAGAATAATTAAGAAACTAAAACTAGAAAAATTAGGAAATTAAGAAAATTAAGAAACTTTAAAAATTAGGAAATTATATCAATTAGAAACTAATTGATTTCTTTCATTTTTCTTGAGCCACCTGAATAATTTGTGACAATTTGTCCCACATCAGTCCCCTCTTCCTGAAAAGAACTCGCCATCGAGTGATATCTTCAATGTCTTCATCCATATCCTCAACTCTCTCCTTTGGTTTTCTTCCCCAAAAGTTTACGTCGAGTATAACAAATATTAAAACAAATGCTGTTGTAAACTCACTTATTTTAAAAAATATTGGATTCCCCAAAACTTTAAGAAAGTTTTGATGCTCATGGAACTTTGAAAAATCAACATCTTCACAATCGGTAAAAATCCAATTTTGTTCCAATAACTGATCTTTAGAATCAGTTTCATCAAATCTTTCAATAAGAGATCGCTTTTCCCGACCGAACAAGACCTTTCTCAACACTTCGAATGGATCAAACTTGTCTTTAATAACATATTCGTATCATTTCAAATTATCCTTTAACTCCACAGTATTTTCTCTCTCTACATCCTTTTTGTCTGGTGCTTCCGGCTTGCTTTTTGCTTCAACAAAGCAATCATTCGAAATAGGTATTCCTGGAACCACCGTCTTCTCGGCTATCATCAGAGTCTGCACATCTTCATCAAAAAATTTATTCTCATTGATCTGAATCATACGAGATTGTTGGGGTAATATGGGACTGAAGTGAGGTCCTTAAGCGATTCTCCTGGCGCCACCTTCACCTTCTATATTACCCTGGTTTAACCGCAACATCTGCAGATTCGTATTTATCTGTTCCATTTGTGAATCTAACCGCTCCATTCGAACAGACAAAGTTTGGATTGTAACTGTTATGGCTTGCAACTTTCTGAGCACGTCAGAAAGAGTACTATCTTCACCGGCTTGGTTGGCCATTGCAAAGGAAAGCCTTGGCTCTGATACCACATAACACGGGAGAGATAGAAGAATAGTAACAGGGTTTGAAAAGAGTAAACCCTAAACTCTCAAAAGAGAAATATCACTCTCAAGGAAAAATATTATTATTCATGAATACCAAAATAATGAAACCCTATAAGTATTTATAAGGAATGCAAACCCCATAAATTAAGAAACTATAGAAACTAGGAAACTAAAGAAATATAGAAACTAGAATAATTAAGAAACTAAAACTAGAAAAATTAGGAAATTAAGAAAATTAAGAAACTTTAAAAATTAGGAAATTATATCAATTAAAAACTAATTGATTTCTTTCCTTTTTCTTGAGCCACCTGAATAATTTGTGGCAATTTGTCTCACATCATGAAAGGTACATCTATATTCTCTCACCTTGATAAATTTGATTCCATTATTATGGATATGGAGAATATAGATTCGAAAGTTGATGATGAGGATCGAGCCCGGTTATTATTATGTTTTTTTTTCCAATCCTTTAAGTATTTTTCATGATATGTCATAGTAGGGATTTGTTTTCCACTTAAGAATCTGTTAATGGTAGAATTGTTTTGATAGAAAACAATATTGTTTCTAATATTGCTTGTAAGGGTACCGTTCAAATTAAAATGTATGATAGTATTATGAGAACTCTCACTAATGTTAGACATATTCCTGATTTAAAGAAAAATTTCATCTTTTTAAACACCATAAAGGCTCTTGGATGCAAATACACAGATCAAGATGGAGTTATAAAAGTATTTTATGGTGCTATTGTTATTATGAAATCTTGTAGGTTTGGTAAATTATATTTTCTGTAGGAATCTACTATTATTGGTTCAGTAGCTACCTCATCATCAGTGTCTGATTCTGACATTTGTTTAGTTTTGTGGAGATTATCTCATGTTCAGTTTAAGGAAGGTACCCGATATATGTTGACCTTTACTGATGGTTATTTGAAAAACATGTATAACAGTTGTGTTTATTTTCGGAAGTTAGTTGATGGGTCTTTTATTTATCTATTGCTTTATGACATGCTTATCACTGACAAAAATTTGTCAAAAATATTCACTTTGAAATTATAGTTAAGTATTGAATTTGGTATAAAAAATTTAGAAGCCAAGACCAACCATACTCATATACATGACTATCAAAAAGGAGATGAAGGCCAAAATAAAATAAAAAGGGAGGAAAGGAAAGATTTGAAAATTAAAGGGAAAAATCAGAAGTAATGACCCATACAGGATTCGAACATGCGACCTTCGCGTTATTAGCACGACGTTCTAATTAACTGAGCTAATAGGCCAAGACCGGCCATATTCACATACTTGGCTTTCACAAAGGAGATGAAGGCCAAGAAAATTTAAAAGGGAAGAATGAAAAGACTTGAAAAAGAAAGAGAAAAGTCAGAAATAATGGCCCATGCAGGTCTTAGACCAGTGACCATCGTGTTATTAGCACGACGCTCTAACCAGCTGAGCTAATAAGCCAAGACTATCCATATTCACTTACTTACCTTTCGCAAAGGAGATGAAAGCGAAGATGAAACCAAAAAGGAGGAAAGGAAAGACTTGAAAATGAAAGGGAAAAATCAAAAGTAATGGCCCATGCAGATCTCGAACTTGCGACCTTCATGCTATAGCACGACGCTCTAACCAACTGAGTTAATAGACCAAGACTTTCCATATTCACATACTTGACTTTCACAAAGGAGATGAATGCCAAAATGAAATTAAAAGCGAGGAAAGAAAAGAGTTGAGAAAGAAAGGGAAAAATCAGAAGTAATGGCTCATGCAGGTCTTCAACATGTGACCTTCACGTTATTAGCATGACACTCTAACCAACTAAGCTAATAAGCCAAAACCATCCATATTCACATACTGGGCTTTTACAAAGGAGATGAAAACCAAAATGAAATAAAAAGGGATGAAAGGAAAGACTTTAAAATGTAAGCAAAAAATCAGAAGTAATGGCCCATGCAGATCTCAAACCTACAAACTTCGCATTATTAGCACGATGCTTTAACCAACTGAGCTAATAGGCCAAAACTGTCCACAATCATATACTTGGCTTTTACAAAGTAGATGAAGGCCAAAATGAAATTCAAAGCTAGGAAAGAAAAGAGTTGAAAAAGAAAGGGAGAAATCAAAAGTAATGGCCCATGCAGGTCTCAACCCTGTGACCTTTACGTTATTAGCACGACGCTCTAACCAGCTGATCTAATAGGCTAAAACTGGCTATATTTAGATACTAGCCTTTTAAAAGAGGGATGAAGACCAAAATAAAATAAAAAGTGAGGAAAGGAAAGTTTGATAATGAAATAAAAAAATCAGAAGTAATGATCCATGCAAGTCTCGAACCTGTGACCTTCATGTTATTAGCATGATGCACTAACCAGCTGAGCTAATAGGTCAAGACCGGCCATATTGACATCCTTGGCTTTCACAAAGGAGATGAAAGCAAAAAAGAAATTAAAAGAGAGGAAAGAAAAGACTTGAAAATGAAAGTGAAAAATTAGAAGCAATAACCCATTTAGGTCTTGAACCAATGACCTTCATGTTTTTAGCGTGATGCTCTAATCAACGTAGCTAATAGGCCAAGACCGGCTATATTCACATACTTAGCTTTAAAAAAGGAGATGAAGGTTAAAATGAAATAAAAAGACAGGATAGGAAAGTCTTGGTAAAGAAAGGGAAAAATCAAAAGTAATAGCCCATCCCCGGCCCCCCGATCTACACGTTATTAGCGCAACACTCTAATCAACTAAGCTAATAGGCCAAAACCGTCCATTTTCACATATTTAGCTTTCACAAAGAAGATGAAGGCCAAAATGAAATTAAAAGAGAGGGAAAAAAAGACTTGAAAAGAAAAAGAAAAAATTAGAAGTAATAGCCCATGCAGGCCTTGAACCTACGACATTCGCGTTATTAGCACAACTCTCTAACCAGCTGAGCTAATAGGCCAAAAGCGGCCATATTCACATAGTTGGCTTTCAAAAATGAGATGAAGGCCAAAATGAAATAAAAAGCAAGGAAAGGAAGGTCTTGAAAATAAAAGGGAAAAATCAGAAGTAATGGCCCATGCAAGTCTCGAACCTGTAACTTTCGTATTATTAGCACAATGCTCTAACCAATTGAGCTAATAGGCTAAGACTCGCCATATTCACATACCTTGCTTTTACAAAGGAGAGGAAGGCCAAAATGAAATATTAAGGGAGAAAAGGAAAGACTTGAAAAAGAAAGAGAAAAATCAGAAGTAATGGCCTATGTAGGTCTCGAGCCCCGCGACCTTCGCATTATTAGCACGACACTCTAACCAACGAGTTAATAGGCCATGACCAAATATTCGCATATTTGGCTTTCACAAAGGAGATTAAGGCCAAAATGAAATAAAAAAGAGAAAGGGAATGAGTAGAAAAAGAAAGGGAAAAATCAGAAATAATGGCCCATGCAAGTCTCAAATCTATGACCTTCGAATTATTATCACGACGTTCTAACCAAATGAGTAATAGGTTAAGACCGGTCATATTCACATACCTGGCTTTCACAAAGGAGATAAAGGTCAAACTAAAATAAAAAGGGAGAAAAGGAATAACTTGAAAAAAGATATGGAGAAATCAGAAGTAATGGCCCATGCAGGTCTCGAACCTGCGACCTTCGCGTTATTAGCACGACGCTCTAACCAACTGAGCTAATAGGCCAATACTGGCGATATTTACATACTTGGCTTTCACAAAGGAGATGAAGGCCAAAATGAAATTAAAAGCGAGGAAAGAAAAGAGTTGAAAAAGAAAGGGAGAAATCAAAAGTAATGGCCCATGCAGGTCTCAACCCTGTGGCCTTTACGTTATTTGCACGACGCTCTAACCAGCTGATCTAATAGGCTAAAACTGGCTATATTTAGATACTAGCCTTTTAAAAGAGGGATGAATACCAAAATAAAATAAAAAGTGAGGAAAGGAAAGTTTGATAATGAAATGAAAAAATCAGAAGTAATGATCCATGCAAGTCTCGAACCTATGACCTTCACGTTATTAGCATGATGCACTAACCAACTGAGCTAATAGGTCAAGACCGGCCATATTGACATCCTTGGCTTTCACAAAGGAGATGAAAGCAAAAAAGAAATTAAAAGAGAGGAAAGAAAAGACTTGAAAATGAAAGTGAAAAATTAGAAGCAATAACCCATTTAGGTCTTGAACCAATGACCTTCATGTTTTTAGCGTGATGCTCTAATCAACGTAGCTAATAGGCCAAGACCGGCTATATTCACATACTTGGCTTTAAAAAAGGAGATGAAGGTTAAAATGAAATAAAAAGACAGGATAGGAAAGTCTTGGTAAAGAAAGGGAAAAATCAAAAGTAATAGCCCATGCAGTTCTTGAACCTGCAATCTACACGTTATTAGCGCAACACTCTAATCAACTAAGCTAATAGGCCAAAACCGTCCATTTTCACATATTTAGCTTTCACAAAGAAGATGAAGGCCAAAATGAAATTAAAAGAGAGGGAAAAAAAGACTTGAAAAGAAAAAGAAAAAATTAGAAGTAATAGCCCATGCAGGCCTTGAACCTACGACATTCGCGTTATTAGCACGACTCTCTAACCAGCTGAGCTAATAGGCCAAAAGCGGCCATATTCACATAGTTGGCTTTCAAAAATGAGATGAAGGCCAAAATGAAATAAAAAGCAAGGAAAGGAAGGTCTTGAAAATAAAAGGGAAAAATCAGAAGTAATGGCCTATGCAAGTCTCGAACCTGTAACTTTCGTATTATTAGCACAATGCTCTAACCAATTGAGCTAATAGGCTAAGACTCGCCATATTCACATACCTTGCTTTTACAAAGGAGAGGAAGGCCAAAATGAAATATTAAGGGAGAAAAGGAAAGACTTGAAAAAGAAAGAGAAAAATCAGAAGTAATGGCCTATGTAGGTCTCGAGCCTGCGACCTTCGCATTATTAGCACGACACTCTAACCAACTGAGTTAATAGGCCATGACCAGCCATATTCGCATATTTGGCTTTCACAAAGGAGATTAAGGCCAAAATGAAATAAAAAGAGAGAAAGGGAATGAGTAGAAAAAGAAAGGGAAAAATCAGAAATAATGGCCCATGCAAGTCTCAAATCTATGACCTTCGAATTATTATCACGACGTTCTAACCAAATGAGTAATAGGTTAAGACCGGTCATATTCACATACCTGGCTTTCACAAAGGAGATAAAGGTCAAACTAAAATAAAAAGGGAGAAAAGGAATAACTTGAAAAAAGATATGGAGAAATCAGAAGTAATGGCCCATGCAGGTCTCGAACCTGCGACCTTCGCGTTATTAGCACGACGCTCTAACCAACTGAGCTAATAGGCCAATACTGGCGATATTTACATACTTGGCTTTCACAAAGGAGATGAAGGCCAAAATGAAATTAAAAGCGAGGAAAGAAAAGAGTTGAAAAAGAAAGGGAGAAATCAAAAGTAATGGCCCATGCAGGTCACAACCCTGTGGCCTTTACGTTATTTGCACGACGCTCTAACCAGCTGATCTAATAGGCTAAAACTGGCTATATTTAGATACTAGCCTTTTAAAAGAGGGATGAATACCAAAATAAAATAAAAAGTGAGGAAAGGAAAGTTTGATAATGAAATGAAAAAATCAGAAGTAATGATCCATGCAAGTCTCGAACCTATGACCTTCACGTTATTAGCATGATGCACTAACCAACTGAGCTAATAGGTCAAGACCGGCCATATTGACATCCTTGGCTTTCACAAAGGAGATGAAAGCAAAAAAGAAATTAAAAGAGAGGAAAGAAAAGACTTGAAAATGAAAGTGAAAAATTAGAAGCAATAGCCCATTTAGGTCTTGAACCAATGACCTTCATGTTTTTAGCGTGATGCTCTACTCAACGTAGCTAATAGGCCAAGACCGGCTATATTCACATACTTGGCTTTAAAAAAGGAGATGAAGGTTAAAATGAAATAAAAAGACAGGATAGGAAAGTCTTGGTAAAGAAAGGGAAAAATCAAAAGTAATAGCCCATGCAGTTCTTGAACTTGCAATCTACACGTTATTAGCGCAACACTCTAATCAACTAAGCTAATGGGCCAAAACCGTCAATTTTCACATATTTAGCTTTCACAAAGAAGATGAAGGCCAAAATGAAATTAAAAGAGAGGGAAAAAAAGACTTGAAAAGAAAAAGAAAAAATTAGAAGTAATAGCCCATGCAGGCCTTGAACCTACGACATTCGCGTTATTAGCACGACGCTCTAACCAGCTGAGCTAATAGGCCAAAAGCGGCCATATTCACATAGTTGGCTTTCAAAAATGAGATGAAGGCCAAAATGAAATAAAAAGCAAGGAAAGGAAGGTCTTGAAAATGAAAGGGAAAAATCAGAAGTAATGGCCCATGCAAGTCTCGAACCTGTAACTTTCGTATTATTAGCACAATGCTCTAACCAATTGAGCTAATAGGCTAAGACTCGCCATATTCACATACCTTGCTTTTACAAAGGAGATGAAGGCCAAAATGAAATATTAAGGGAGAAAAGGAAAGACTTGAAAAATAAAGAGAAAAATCAGAAGTAATGGCCTATGTAGGTCTCGAGCCTGCGACCTTCGCATTATTAGCACGACACTCTAACCAACTGAGTTAATAGGCCATGACCAGCCATATTTGCATATTTGGCTTTCACAAAGGAGATTAAGGCCTAAATGAAATAAAAAGAGAGAAAGGGAATGAGTAGAAAAAGAAAGGGAAAAATCAGAAATAATGGCCCATGCAAGTCTCAAATCTATGACCTTCGAATTATTATCACGACGTTCTAACCAAATGAGTAATAGGTTAAGACCGGCCATATTCACATACCTGGCTTTTACAAAGGAGATGAAGGTCAAACTAAAATAAAAAGGGAGAAAAGGAATAACTTGAAAAAGATATGGAGAAATCAGAAATAATGGCCCATGCAGGTCTCGAACCTGCGACCTTCGCATTATTAGCACGACGCTCTAACCAACTGAGCTAATAGGCCAATACTGGCGATATTTACATACTTGGCTTTCACAAAGGAGATGAAGGCCAAAATGAAATTAAAAGCGAGTAAAGAAAAGAGTTGAAAACGAAAGGGAGAAATCAAAAGTAATGGCCCATGCAGGTCTCAACCCTGTGACCATTACGTTATTAGCACGACGCTCTAACCAGCTGATCTAATATGCTAAAACTGGCTACATTTAGATACTAGCGTTTTAAAAGAGGGATGAAGACCAAAATAAAATAAAAAGTGAGGAAAGGAAAGTTTGATAATGAAATGAAAAAATCAGAAGTAATGATCCATGCAAGTCTCGAACCTGTGACCTTCACGTTATTAGCATGATGCACTAACCAACTGAGCTAATAGGTCAAGACCGGCCATATTGACATCCTTGGCTTTCACAAAGGAGATGAAAGCAAAAAAGAAATTAAAAGAGAGGAAAGAAAAGACTTGAAAATGAAAGTGAAAAATTAGAAGCAATAGCCCATTTAGGTCTTGAACCAATGACCTTCATGTTTTTAGCGTGATGCTCTAATCAACGTAGCTAATAGGCCAAGACCGGCTATATTCACATACTTGGCTTTAAAAAAGGAGATGAAGGTTAAAATGAAATAAAAAGACAGGATAGGAAAGTCTTGGTAAAGAAAGGGAAAAATCAAAAGTAATAGCCCATGCAGTTCTTGAACCTGCAATCTACACGTTATTAGCGCAACACTCTAATCAACTAAGCTAATAGGCCAAAACCGTCCATTTTCACATATTTAGCTTTCACAAAGAAGATGAAGGCCAAAATGAAATTAAAAGAGAGGGAAAAAAAGACTTGAAAAGAAAAAGAAAAAATTAGAAGTAATAGCCCATGCAGGCCTTGAACCTACGACATTCGCGTTATTAGCACGACTCTCTAACCAGCTGAGCTAATAGGCCAAAAGCGGCCATATTCACATAGTTGGCTTTCAAAAATGAGATGAAGGCCAAAATGAAATAAAAAGCAAGGAAAGGAAGGTCTTGAAAATAAAAGGGAAAAATCAGAAGTAATGGCCCATGCAAGTCTCGAACCTGTAACTTTCGTATTATTAGCATAATGCTCTAACCAATTGAGCTAATAGGCTAAGACTCGCCATATTCACATACCTTGCTTTTACAAAGGAGAGGAAGGCCAAAATGAAATATTAAGGGAGAAAAGGAAAGACTTGAAAAAGAAAGAGAAAAATCAGAAGTAATGGCCTATGTAGGTCTCGAGCCTGCGACCTTCGCATTATTAGCACGACACTCTAACCAACTGAGTTAATAGGCCATGACCAGCCATATTCGCATATTTGGCTTTCACAAAGGAGATTAAGGCCAAAATGAAATAAAAAGAGAGAAAGGGAATGAGTAGAAAAAGAAAGGGAAAAATCAGAAATAATGGCCCATGCAAGTCTCAAATCTATGACCTTCGAATTATTATTACGACGTTCTAACCAAATGAGTAATAGGTTAAGACCGGTCATATTCACATACCTGGCTTTCACAAAGGAGATGAAGGTCAAACTAAAATAAAAAGGGAGAAAAGGAATAACTTGAAAAAAGATTTGGAGAAATCAGAAGTAATGGCCCATGCAGGTCTCGAACCTGCGACCTTCGCGTTATTAGCACGACGCTCTAACCAACTGAGCTAATAGGCCAATACTGGCGATATTTACATACTTGGCTTTCACAAAGGAGATGAAGGCCAAAATGAAATTAAAAGCGAGGAAAGAAAAGAGTTGAAAAAGAAAGGGAGAAATCAAAAGTAATGGCCCATGCAGGTCTCAACCCTGTGGCCTTTACGTTATTTGCACGACGCTCTAACCAGCTGATCTAATAGGCTAAAACTGGCTATATTTAGATACTAGCCTTTTAAAAGAGGGATGAAGACCAAAATAAAATAAAAAGTGAGGAAAGGAAAGTTTGATAATGAAAAGAAAAAATCAGAAGTAATGATCCATGCAAGTCTCGAACCTGTGACCTTCACGTTATTAGCATGATGCACTAACCAACTGAGCTAATAGGTCAAGACCGGCCATATTGACATCCTTGGCTTTCACAAAGGAGATGAAAGCAAAAAAGAAATTAAAAGAGAGGAAAGAAAAGACTTGAAAATGAAAGTGAAAAATTAGAAGCAATAGCCCATTTAGGTCTTGAACCAATGACCTTCATGTTTTTAGCGTGATGCTCTACTCAACGTAGCTAATAGGCCAAGACCGGCTATATTCACATACTTGGCTTTAAAAAAGGAGATGAAGGTTAAAATGAAATAAAAAGACAGGATAGGAAAGTCTTGGTAAAGAAAGGGAAAAATCAAAAGTAATAGCCCATGCAGTTCTTGAACCTGCAATCTACACGTTATTAGCGCAACACTCTAATCAACTAAGCTAATAGACCAAAACCGTCCATTTTCACATATTTAGCTTTCACAAAGAAGATGAAGGCCAAAATGAAATTAAAAGAGAGGGAAAAAAAGACTTGAAAAGAAAAAGAAAAAATTAGAAGTAATAGCCCATGCAGGCCTTGAACCTACGACATTCGCGTTATTAGCACGACGCTCTAACCAGCTGAGCTAATAGGCCAAAAGCGGCCATATTCACATAGTTGGCTTTCAAAAATGAGATGAAGGCCAAAATGAAATAAAAAGCAAGGAAAGGAAGGTCTTGAAAATGAAAGGGAAAAATCAGAAGTAATGGCCCATGCAAGTCTCGAACCTGTAACTTTCGTATTATTAGCACAATGCTCTAACCAATTGAGCTAATAGGCTAAGACTCGCCATATTCACATACCTTGCTTTTACAAAGGAGAGGAAGGCCAAAATGAAATATTAAGGGAGAAAAGGAAAGACTTGAAAAAGAAAGAGAAAAATCAGAAGTAATGGCCTATGTAGGTCTCGAGTCTGCGACCTTCGCATTATTAGCACGACACTCTAACCAACTGAGTTAATAGGCCATGACCAGCCATATTCGCATATTTGGCTTTCACAAAGGAGATTAAGGCCAAAATGAAATAAAAAGAGAGAAAGGGAATGAGTAGAAAAAGAAAGGGAAAAATCAGAAATAATGGCACATGCAAGTCTCAAATCTATGACCTTCGAATTATTATCACGACGTTCTAACCAAATGAGTAATAGGTTAAGACCGGCCATATTCACATACCTGGCTTTTACAAAGGAGATAAAGGTCAAACTAAAATAAAAAGGGAGAATAGGAATAACTTGAAAAAGATATGGAGAAATCAGAAGTAATGGCCCATGCAGGTCTCGAACCTGCGACCTTCGCGTTATTAGCACGACGCTCTAACCAACTGAGCTAATAGGCCAATACTGGCGTTATTTACATACTTGGCTTTCACATAGGAGATGAATGCCAAAATGAAATTAAAAGCGAGGAAAAAAAAGAGTTGAAAAAGAAAGGGAGAAATCAAAAGTAATGGCCCATGCAGGTCTCGACCCTGTGACCTTTACGTTATTAGCACGACGCTCTAACCAGCTGATCTAATAGGCTAAAACTGGCTATATTTAGATACTAGCCTTTTAAAAGAGTGATGAAGTCCAAAATAAAATAAAAAGTGAGGAAAGGAAAGTTTGATAATGAAATGGAAAAATCAGAAGTAATGACCCATGCAAGTCTCGAACCTGTGACCTTCACGTTATTAGCATGATGCACTAACAAACTGAGCTAATAGGTCAAGACCGGCCATATTGACATCCTTGGCTTTCACAAAGGAGATGAAAGCAAAAAAGAAATTAAAAGAGAGGAAAGTAAAGACATGAAAATGAAATTGAAAAATTAGAAGCAATAGCCCATTTATGTCTTGAACCAATGACCTTCATGTTTTTAGCGTGATACTCTAATCAACGTAGCTAATAGGCCAAGACCGGCTATATTAACATACTTGGCTTTAAAAAAGGAGATGAAGGCTAAAATGAAATAAAAAGACAGGATATGAAAGTCTTGGTAAAGAAAGGAAAAAATCAAAAGTAATAGCTCATGCAGTTCTTGAACCTGCAATCTACACGTTATTAGCGCAACACTCTAATCAACTAAGCTAATAGGCCAAAACCGTCCATTTTCACATATTTAGCTTTCACAAAGAAGATGAAGGCCAAAATGAAATTAAAAGAGAGGGAAAAAAAGACTTGAAAAGAAAAAGAAAAAATTAGAAGTAATAGCCCATGCAGGTCTTGAACCTACGACATTCGCGTTATTAGCACGACGCTCTAACCAGCTGAGCTAATAGGCCAAAAGCGGCCATATTCACATAGTTGGCTTTCAAAAATGAGATGAAGGCCAAAATGAAATAAAAAGCAAGGAAAGGAAGGTCTTGAAAATGAAAGGGAAAAATCAGAAGTAATGGCCCATGCAAGTCTCGAACCTGTAACTTTCGTATTATTAGCACAATGCTCTAACCAATTGAGCTAATAGGCTAAGACTCGCCATATTCACATACCTTGCTTTTACAAAGGAGATGAAGGCCAAAATGAAATAATAAAGGAGAAAAGGAAAGACTTGAAAAAGAAAGAGAAAAATCAGAAGTAATGGCCTATGTAGGTCTCGAGCCTGCGACCTTTGCATTATTAGCACGACACTCTAACCAACTGAGTTAATAGGTCATGACCAGCCATATTCGCATATTTGGCTTTCACAAAGGAGATTAAGGCCAAAATGAAATAAAAAGAGAGAAAGGGAATGAGTAGAACAAGAAAGGGAAAAATCAGAAATAATGGCCCATGCAAGTCTCAAATCTATGACCTTCAAATTATTATCACGACGTTCTAACCAAATGAGTAATAGGTTAAGACCGGCCATATTCACATACATGGCTTTTACAAAGGAGATGAAGGTCAAAATAAAATAAAAAGGGAGAAAAGGAATAACTTGATAAAGATATGGAGAAATCAGAAGTAATGGCCCATGCAGGTCTCGAACCTGCGACCTTCGCGTTATTAGCACGACGCTCTAACCAACTGAGCTAATAGGCCAATACTGGCGATATTTACATACTTGGCTTTCACAAAGGAGATGAAGGCCAAAATGAAATTAAAAGCGAGGAAAGAAAAGAGTTGAAAAAGAAAGGGAGAAATCAAAAGTAATGGCCCATGCAGGTCTCGACCCTGTGACCTTTATGTTATTAGCACGACGCTCTAACCAGCTGATCTAATAGGCTAAAACTGGCTATATTTAGATACTGGCCTTTTAAAAGTGGGATGAAGACCAAAATAAAATAAAACGTGAGGAAATGAAAGTTTGATAATGAAATGGAAAAATCAGAAGTAATGACCCATGCAAGTCTCGAACCTGTGACCTTCACGTTATTAGCATGATGCACTAACCAACTGAGCTAATAGGTCAAGATCGGCCATATTGACATCCTTGGATTTCACAAAGGAGATGAAAGCAAAAAGGAAATTAAAAGGGAGGAAAGAAAAGACATGAAAATGAAAGTGAAAAATTAGAAGAAATAGCCCATTTAGGTCTTGAACCAATGACCTTCATGTTTTTAGCGTGATGCTCTAATCAACGTAGCTAAAAGGCCAAGACCAGCTATATTCACATACTTGGCTTTAAAAAAGGAGATGAAGGCTAAAATGAAATAAAAAAGACAGGATAGGAAAGTCTTGGTAAAGAAAGGGAAAAATCAAAAGTAATAGCCCATGCAGTTCTTGAACCTGTAATCTACACGTTATTAGCGCAACACTCTAATCAACTAAGCTAATAGGCCAAAACCGCCCATTTTCACATATTTAGCTTTCACAAAGAAGATGAAGGCCAAAATGAAATTATAAGAGAGGGAAAAAAAGACTTGAAAAGAAAAAGAAAAAATTAGAAGTAATAGCCCATGCAGGCCTTGAACTTACGACATTCGCGTTATTAGCACGACACTCTAACCAGCTGAGCTAATAGGCCAAAAGCGGCCATATTCACATAGTTGGCTTTCAAAAATGAGATGAAGGCCAAAATGAAATAAAAAGCAAGGAAAGGAAGGTCTTGAAAATGAAAGGGAAAAATCAGAAGTAATGACCCATGCAAGTCTCGAACCTGTAACTTTCGTATTATTAACACAATGCTCTAACCAATTGAGCTAATAGGCTAAGACTCGCCATATTCACATACCTTGCTTTTACAAAGGAGATGAAGTCCAAAATGAAATACTAAGGGAGAAAAGGAAAGACTTGAAAAAGAAAGAGAAAAATCAGAAGTAATGGCCTATGTAGGTCTCGAGCCTGCGACCTTCGTATTATTAGCACGACACTCTAACCAACTGAGTTAATAGGCCATGACCAGCCATATTCGCATATTTGGCTTTCACAAAGGAGATTAAGGCCAAAATGAAATAAAAAGAGAGAAAGGGAATAAGTAGAAAAAGAAAGGGAAAAATCAGAAATAATGGCCCATGCAAGTCTCAAATCTATGACCTTCGAATTATTATCACGACGTTCTAACCAAATGAGTAATTGGTTAAGATCGGCCATATTCTCTTACCTGGCTTTTACAAAGGAGATGAAGGTCAAAATAAAATAAAAAGGGAGAAAATGAATAATTTGAAAAAGATATGGAGAAATCAGAAGTAATGGCCCATGCAGGTCTCGAACCTGCGACCTTCGCGTTATTAGCACGACGCTCTAACCAACTGAGCTAATAGGCCAATACTGACGATATTTACATACTTGGCTTTCACAAAGGAGATGATGGCCAAAATGAAATAAAAGGATAGGAAGGGAAAAACTTACAAAAGAAAGGGAAAAATCAAATGTAAGGGTCCATGTAGGTCTCGAACTTGTGGCCTTCGTGTCATTAGCCTGACGCTTTAACCAACTGAACTAATAGGCCAAGACTAGCCATATTCACATACTTGGCTTTTACAAAGGAGATGAAGGCCAAAATGAAATAAAGAGGAGGAAAGGAAAAACTTAAAAATGAAAGGGAAAAATCAAAAGTAATAGCTCATGCAAGTCTCAAACCTACGACCTCTCTAACCAATTGAGCTAATAGGCCAAGATTGGCCATATTCACATACTTGGCTTTCACAAAGGAGAGGAAGGCCATAATGAAATTAAAAGAGAGGAAATAAAAGACCCAGAAAAGAATGGGAAAAATTAAAAGTAATAGCCCATGCAGGTCTCGAACCTAAGACCTTCGCATTATTAGCACAACACTCTAATCAACTGAAATAATAGACCGGCAATATTCACATACTTGGCTTTCACAAAAGAGATGAAGGCGAAAATGAAATTAAAAGAGAGGAATGAAAAGACTTGATAAAGAAAGGGAAAAAACTGAAGTAATGGTCCACACAGGTCTCGAACCTATGACCTTTGCATTACTAGCACGATACTCTAGCCAACTGAGCTAATAGGCCAAGATCGGCCATATTTACATACTTGGCTTGCACAAAGGAGATGAATGCCAAAATGAAATAAAAAGGGAAGGGAGGAGTGACTTGAAAATGAAAGGGAAAAATTAGATGTAATGGCCCCTGTAGGTCTTGAACCTGCAACCTTCACTTTATTTGTATGACGCTCTAATCAACTGAGCTAATAGACCAAGACCGGCCATATTCACATATTTGGCTTTCACGAAGGTGATGAAGGTCAAAATGAAATAAAAAAGGGAAGAAAGGAAAGACTTAAAAATGAAAAGGAAAAATCAAAAGTAATGGCTCATGTAGGTTTCGAAATTGTGACTTTCACGTTATTAGCATTACGTTATAACCATCTGAGCTAAAATAGCATGACTGGCCATATTCACGAACTTGTCTTTCACAAAAGAGATGACATTATAAAATTAATGTATATATTTTTCGACGGTATAAATTATTCGTTTAGAATAGTTTATCAACCGTGAGTAAAGATAGCACAACTGTCTATAAAAGCGATGTTCAATTCTGAATGGTTATCACTTGTGGTCAGTAAATGTGGCTACTTTAAGGACGGTTTTAAAAACAGTCTCTATACGACTATTTTTCCTGTTTACTTAACTATACCGTCTGTATAAATTCTATAACTTTACTAACCCATATATTATATCGTCTTTAAAAACTATATTCAATTTTAACAGTTATCACTTATACTTAGCAAATGTGGTAAGTAAATGTGGTAGTCTTTAGAGACGGTCTGAAAATAATCTCTATATCACTCTTCTTTATCGTCTACTTAAACATACTGTTTGTATAAATTCTACATCTATGCTAGCTGATAAATTTTACCATCTGTAAATGCTATTTACCAATCGGACGGTTATCACTTGTTGTAAATAAATGTAGCCTTCTTTAGTAACAATTTGAAAAAATTCTCTATATAAGTTTTCTTTACTAATTTCTTAACCATATCGACCTATATATTGCATGTCGATGTTCAATTAGAACGGTTATCAATTGTCATCATTAAATGTACACTCTTTTAGGGACAGTTTGAAAACAATCTCTATATAAGTCTTTTGATTGCCTTCTGCATAAGTGCTATAACTATGCTACTCCATAGATTGTCTGCATAAATGTTATAACTATACTAACCCATAGATTGTATCGTATGTAAATGCTATTTATAATTTTGATTGTTATATAAGGGGAAGGCTGTCTAGATATTCCATTCCCTAAAACCCACAGTGTGGAAACTTCAGTCTTTAGAGACGGTTCAAAAACAGGCTCTATATGGACAATTTATATTGTTCGCCGAACCACACAGTATGTATATGTCTATTGCTATACTAATCCATATATTGTATTGTTTATAGATGCTATATACTATTCTAACAGTTAATAGGTTAATAGCTTTCATCGGTAAATGTGGTATTGTTTAGGGACTATTTGAAAATAATCTCTATATATGCCATTTATAGTGACTACTAAGCCTGTCTGTATGGTTTTTAGGGATAGTTTAAAAATTTAAGGGTTAAGGTATCAAACCGTTTACATTACCTGGTGGTAAGTTGCAATAACATTGGATAATTTGGGATAACAAGTGGTGCGTTGTTATAACATGTGGTAAGTTCGCGATAACAGGTCATAATTTTATGATAACTTGTGATAAATTTGCAATAACTAATGATAATATAGTGTGATAATATTATTATACATTGAAGTAAAATATTGTGCAGTGAGTTTGCGGTAACAAATACTAAATTGCCACCCACAGTGGTACCTGTGGCAAGAAATAGCATTTCCTTTCATCAAGGATCGAAAGGGTCAGTAATACTATAAAGATTTATTCTGGAAACTGATCTCTTACCAAATAAGTAAATTTACCTCTGGTAAGGTCATTGCCACCAAGTCCCTGTCATGTATTGGTCCAGCCTCCACATTGATCACCCAAGTTGTCTGCATGATTTCCAGCAACAAGTATCTTGGCTGCTTTCTTGGGAAGGGGAAGCAATGGCTTGTTAGGATATTTACCATTCTTCAGCAATACAAGTGATTTCCTAACGGCTTCCCTTGCCAATTTTCCATGCTCCTGGACAATGAAAAAAATTCAATACAGGAACATTTGACATGTATTACGATTTTTGGAAGAGTAATTTTGATTAGCAAACCTGGCTTCCAAGCTGGTTGACAATGCTGGGATCCCCCAAGGGGTTTTCAAACAATCCCACGGTAAATTTGACCCTCAAGATCCTTTTCACAGCATCATTGATCCTACTCATGGGAATAATATTGTTCATCACCTGGAAGGTCATCATCATCAATAAACTCGGCGAAGTTGTAAGGGACCATGACCTGCAACACATCCAGAAACATACAAAATTAAAAAGCTCATTGCATTTGTAAGTTTAAAGAGCATTAGATCATGCTTATGCTTTCATAGTTTTGATGGCAACGTTAAAGGGTTCAAACATCAATAAATTTGACTGACCATGTCAATTCCAGCAAGTACTCCAGCTTGAACAGAGCATGAGCAGTTTGCATGAGGTGGGGAAGTTATCGTGTCAATACCCAGCCAGTATGAGATGAAACTCTAAAATTCCAAAAAAAAAAAAAAAAACAAATTACGCAAACTGCAATCAGTAAACCCTCTTTTGGCAACTTTTGTTCATGAAATATATGCGTCTAACCTTGAAGCGAATTTTGTTTTTGAGGTATCTAGTGACAAGATCACGGTTAGCATGCATCTTCTTTCCATTCCAGCTAGAGTAGGAAACAATAATTGTTGCAACAACCTTTCTGATGGAGTCAAGATAAGCGGGCATGTGGATACTAAGCAATCCTTTTAGATCAATCACAGTGTTGTTCTCAATGCTACTTTTTGTAGTGCCACCATCTCCCACATAATGCTTAGCACAAGCAGCAACCTTTGGCCTAGGACCGGACAAAATACAGTATGAACAAATCTGCCTTCAACAAAATAGGATGAGTTAAAAAGATTTTTGGTATAGAAATTAAGAGAAATTGCGGAGTTAAAAAATTATTCTTGATTCAGAATAATTATTTTGAAAAAGTTTTGAAAAGATTTGGCATAAAAAAATATTAAACTTGTAAGTACTCCATTTGCTAGCCTTTTTCGACTATTTACTGATCGTATATCACAGTCAGTTGAAGAGAAGAATTATATGGCACAGATTTCATATTCTAGTACACTTTGCAGTATTTTGTATGCAGTGGTTCTTACAAATCTGGAAGACAATCCTGCTGATATGTTTTCAAAACCTCCTCCAATTTGCAAATTTAAGTAGTACTTAAACTTGTTGGTATTCGATGTTATTGATTAACCTATTAGATATTTTGTGGAGAAGGTAGAGCAAATTTGTTATTTATTAATGTTGAGAATCATTAAGGTGAAGATTTGTTAGGTAGTTCATTCCTTTTATGTCTCACATTGGTTATGAAGAAGAAACATCCCTTTCATCCCTCATTATATATGCCTCATCCCACATTGGTTTCTTATAGAGGCAACACTCCAAGAATTCAACTTTATATATGTGGCCTTGTGATGGTCTAGGGGATCATCAATTTAAGTGAGTTAGTAAAAGTGGTTTGTCATCTTTTAATGACTCATTTTATTATCTTTCTTGTATTATGGTCTTTTAAGTCTAGGAACACTTTTTAAGGTATCTTGTTGTCTTCTTTTTTGATAGTGAAGTTTTCTCCTCCCTTACCCATGGACATAGGTCTACTTTGACCAAACTATGTAAATTTTGTCACTCTTTATTTTATTCTACCTTTTTCTATTTTATTTCCTGTTTGGTTTATTTAATTTATTATTTTGTTATTTGTCTATTGAGTTATCAAAAAATCCTCTGATTAACTTGCTATCGGTTCCGGTCCTAACATATTATAAAGTGCTAGTTCGAGTTAAGTTCAGGTGGCTGAAGTAGAGGTGGCCAACTACAATTGTTCCTCCCATTCACACTATGCTCCCATTTCTACTTGTGAAGTAGCAAAATTCTAGGGTTTTCCAATTCCATGGCTTGTAACATGAGAGGGCGTAGTCAATGTTATGACATTTGAGAGTCCAAATAGGGAATTGCTTTTTCTTGTCATAAATAAACAAGGAATGGAAATATAACTGGAAGATATTTGGATTATATTTCTTAATTTTGTGAAAATTAAAGAGGAAAATCAAAATGGGGGGGAGAGAGTATATTTTTGTTCTATTTTTAGCACTTCACATTATCTAAAAATGGTTAGAATAACTCTGGAGCCAAATTTAAGAGTGACTTTCTCGTCATTTATTTTTTTATTCTCAAAATTTGAACTCAATCAACAAAATTGATAAACTTGCGATTGCCAAACGCAAGTCTGGCTTCTCTAATCTTGAGGAGACCCTAGTTCTTCTCTTTTTCTTTTTTTTTTTTTATTGAATGCTGTCAATCACCTCCTCCCGCAATTTTGAGCTTCAATAATCTCTTGGGCTAGTTGCCCGAATGAAACATTATTCTACTGCCATTTCATTCTCCAAGACATTGGTGGATTCGCCTGGATTTGTTGTTCCTGATCTTTTCACATTGTTAATTGTTTATGCCGTTTGAGTAGAGTTGTTTTGTCCAAAATCTTCAAGTTGGGTTTTGAGCCAGACCCTACCACTCTTATAACTCTACTCAAGGGGCTCTGCCTTGTGGGTAAAATCAATCAAGCTATGAAGTTGTTTAGGAAAGTACAAGTAGAAAATTTCAAGCCTAGAATTGTCACTTATAATACAGTTATTGATGGCCTTTCTAGGTATTCGCTACTAAGTGATGCTTTGAAACTCTTGTCACAAAAGATTTCTATAGGTATATCACCCACGGTTGTCACTTGCACCTCCTTAATAAATGGTGCATGCTGGTTGGGCCATTTAGGCAAAGCTAGAGATTTGTTGGGTGAAATGGTGGACAGAGGGTTGAAGCCAGATGTTTTTACTTTTGGAGCACTAATTATAGAAAATATGAAATCAAAGTCTCAATAAATTAAAAATGAGACATGTTCCTTGTATTGATTTTTCAAGAAGACTTTTGCAGTGGGAAGATTATCCCTCTGATGAAATTTGATTGTATATCTAAAAAATATAAGAATATTTGGTTGCATATCATTTTCTTTCACAAACAACTGAGAATTGATCATTGAAAGCAAGCATTTCCTTAAAACCCCTTCCATTACATAGTTGAACAAGACTGGTGAAATAAAGTTAGTATCTCCTCACCGTCGATCCCTAATGTTTCGGGCTCTAGCCTCGAGTTCTCTTCAAACGCAATGTCAAGTGACCGCAACCATGCATGTCCTCCCATTCCTCCCATGTTATGGATGGCTTATAAAGGTTTCGCCCGATACATAAAGTGTTTCCCGACTTTTAGTCGGCTTATATCTTAAAAATAACATTTTTAAAAATCAAGTTTTCTTTAATGAGTTATATTGTATTTTCTATTTAAAATTATATTTTATTTAGAAAAACTCTATAAATATTCTTATATATAACCCCATTAGATATATTCATTGGAAAAACTCTATAAATATTCTTAGATATTCTAGAAGGTGGAGAGAGTTTTTTTTTTTTTTTTTTTTAAAAGGGCATTTGTGAGAGGGTGTATAAATTAAAATTTTGATTGTTGGGGTTCCTCAACTCTGGCCGTTGGGGGTCTTTCTCTAGGCCCCTAAATGGGCTAAATAGAGCTCAAACTAATGGGCATTTAGGCTTCAAACATCTGGACCATGAAGTACTTGAAGAAGGCTTGCAAATTGGGTTTGATATTTCCAACACTCCTCAAATTTGGCGAATAGGGGACTATAGAGCCAAAACTTGTCAAAAATTTTGGACAATAACCCTTATGGTTCTCTGGCTATTTTATGGCTTTGAAGTAATGAGCCTTTTGTTGCATGAGAGAAGGAGAGAGAGTCTCTCGAATTTTATGACTTTCTCCTTGGCTTTGATTTTGATTGGTTGAGTTATTACACTTGAATTATAATAAATTCTATTGTCTACCTATTTTGATAGTAGCCACAACCTAATTGATCTTCTAAGAGATGGTAGAGATAGTAAAGATGCTCTAACTTCCTCTTGGGCTTCTGGTGGATGAGAGACATCTTGAGGTTGATGTCCCCCTTGCGTTGTTCCTTCCTCCTCATTTGATTGCTGTGGAGGATTATTTGTCACTTGTGGAAAATAGTAGAGGACTTGTGGAGGATTATTCTCTTATTGTGGTGTCTCTTTCATACTTATATCTGTAAAATAAAATTTATTTTCTATAAATATCACATCTTTCGTGTATACGGTTAGTTTCCAGATCAAAACATAAATATCCCTTTTGAAAAGACCCATAGCCTAAAAATACACATTTTTTGCCCTTTTGGTCTAATTTGTTCCTTAATTGACTAGAAATATGCACATAGCATACACAATCAAACATTTTAAGATGTTTGAGATTTGGTTTGGTTTTTGTTAGTAACTTCAGTGAAGATTTCCATTGAAGTATCCTAAAAGGCAATCTATTGATCAAGTGAGCAGCCGTACTAACTGCATCACTCCAATATTTTTTTTGTATTTTTGCTTGGAACATAATTTTCCTTGCAATTTCTAGGATGTGTCGGTTTTTCCTCTCGACTGCATTATTTTGTTATGGGGTATATGGGCATGATATTTGGTAGATTATGTCATTATCTTCTAAAAATTTTCTAAAATCATTACTAATATATTCTCCCTCATTATCCGTTTTAAGCACTTTTATCTTTTAATTGAATTGTTTAGAAACATATTTTTAGAAATTTTGAAAAACTTCAAATGCAAGTGTCTTAAATGTGACATATAAACCCATGTGAATCTAATTTTGTGATCAATGAATGATATAAAATATTTAAACCATCTTCTAGATTCTATAAGGGCAATCCAACTATCCGAGTTCACTAACTCAAAGGGTTCTTGTATTGTGTTTCGGACATGAGATAGTGTGCTCTTATTTGTTTTCCATAAATGTATGCTTCACAATGTCTATCATCACAATTTTTATTTGAAAATAATTTTTTTAAAAAAATTTCACTTTGAGGATGACCTAATCTAGCATACCATAATTTATATCCATTTCCTCGTGCAAAGCATGATCATTTGAAGAGGAAGAGTGAAAGCAAGTGCTTTGATTGAGCATTATGCCTTCCAATTTTTTATGCAGCATGAGGACAGTATCTAATGCAAAATTTAATGTTTGAAAATCATTCAGATTGCTGATTTACTTTTTGAATAACATGATCAATTTTTGAATTTCTTCCAAAAATGTCTTATCTTTAATTTGTAGGAACATATTTTGAATGAAATTCAAAACTGCTGATGCTGCTACCATTTTCGATTGGATTGGAAAAGATTGTTCCCTCTTTGAAAAATATTTGCTCTTGAGATGTGGATGAAGGCTACAACACCAATTCTTGGAGTGACCTGCCTTCTTGCAATGTGAATATCTCCTTTTGACTTTTTGATACATTTTTGCGAAAGAATAATTGATCGTAACTTATTTTGATACCATGTAAAAAATATGAAACCAAAATCTCAATAAATTGAAAATAAGACAATGTTCCTTGTATTGATTTTTCAAGGAGACATTTACAATGGGAATATTATCCTTTTTGATGAAATTTAATTGTATATCTAAAAAATATAAGAGTTGTTGATGTTTTATCCATACATTAGCACTTTATTTGTAGAAGAGAGAGGGTATTAAAAATAAAAAAAAAAAAAAAATGAGGGAATAAAGGCTAATGAGCCTTTCTCCCGATGGCTAGAAATTAAAGGTTAACGAGCCTTTCTCCCAACGGCTAGATTTCTAGCCGTTGGGGTTCCTTAATGGCCAGAAAATTCTGGCCATTGGGGGTCTTTCTCAAGGCCCATATATGGGCTAAATAGAGCCCAAACTAATGGGCATTTAGGCTTCAAATATCTGGACCATGAAGTACTTGAAGAAAGCTTGCAAATTGGACTTGATATTTCCAACACTGATAAATGGATAGAAGAAGCACCTTGTAAACCTGCATGGTTGTTTACAACACTACAACTGATGGCCTATGTAAGGAATCTAAGTTATATGATGCTTTCAAATTTCTCTCAAAGATGACTGAGAGAGGCATATGCCCAAATGTTATGACTTACAGCTCTTTGATCCAGGGAGCATGTGATTTTTCCCTTTGGAAAGTAGTGAAAAAATTGTTCAAGGAAATGGTGTAAATGGGAATATTGCCTTGTCTCTTTACGTTCAAACACAGTGGTAGATGCTGTTTGATTGGTTGAATGGATGAAGCTGTTCAAGTGTTTAAATGAGATGGTTGCCCAGGGTTGTATGCCTGATGTTATCACATAAAACACCTTGATCAATGGCTATTGTAAAGATCAAAGAATGGATGAGGCCTTTACCATCTTCGAACATATATCTAAGACTTAGACTCTAAGTAGGGATTGGTTCCTGACTCGGTAACTCACACGACCCACATAAATGGGTTGTGCGATGTCGGCAAACTCGGGGAAGCAAAAAACTTATTCAATGAAATGCAAATTATAGGTCAGCTTTTGACTCAATTTACGTATATTACTTTTTTTTGTGTAAATAAATATTTACCACAAACCAGTATCTAAATTTAATTTGATTAATTCGGTTAAATATTATGAAACCCATTGAAGGGTTTGTCTCTCCCAATATCTATCTTTTTATTTACAAATTTCAAACTTAAAAACTTGATTAAAGGGATTTAGCACCCGAACACTATACTCACGTCTCATTGCTAACTTATACTACTTTGTTAAATGGTTTATGTAAAAATAGGTCACTTGGTCAAACCGGTTGGATCGGAGAAAAACCCGAATAACATCGTAATGAAGTCATAGATAAATATGAATTGTAATACATTAAAACACCAAGAAGTTGTGGCCTAATGGTGAAGGCCTTGTGTTTTCCAGCACAGCACCCAGTTAGATTCGATTCCACAATGATGTAATTTTTCCGCATTTTCTCATACTTAAGAAAACTTAGGTTGGACTGGGTCGGCTCAACCCAGTTTCCCCCCGATCCATCCGGGGTTTTGACTGATTTTTTCAAAAATCGGCTTTGCACATAAACTCGGATCGGTTGCTTGTTTGATTCCCGATTTAACCTGCCAATCCGGTCCAGGTTTCAAAACACCGGTAAAAATCAACAACTTGATGAGGCTATTGCATTATTTAGAGCATTTGATGAGGACCCTCCCAAGCCCGGTATCGTTAGCTACAATGTGCTAATAAATGGATTGTGCACAGCTGGAAAGTTGGATATCGCAAAAAAAGTCATTACTTGTATTTCCCAGAGATGATGACAACCTAGTGTGCATACGCATACAATAATGATTGGTGGGCTCTGTAGAGGACTCTTGAGTGATGCAGTTAATATGCTACAAGAAATGGAGAACAATAGTTGTTCACCCAATGGTTGCACTAATGATACACTCGTTCAAGCACTTATTAGGAGCAACAAGACATCTCTAGCTTCGAAGTTGATTAATGTAATGTTGGACAAGGACTCTCACCCAATGCATCCAGTTTTGCCATGCTGCTGGACCAATCATCCATTAATGGATACAGTGTATTAATTTTGGAGAAGTTTTGCTAGTTTTCTTCAGGTTTATAAGCTAAATGTTATTACTTCTAGTTACGGAAAGCTATGCAATTTGCTATTAATAGTTAAATTGGCATGCTACTGGTTCTTATCATTCTTTTTCTTTTAATCCTGAAAAGAAGGAAATGATAACAGGATTGGCATGCAAGTGCTAAAGCAAGATCTCGCAGTGAAGCTTATCATAAAACAACATAGAGAAAATCTCCTCATCAAATCCCTCCACTCCATTGACAGAATGCTATTAATGAAGTCACAAAGTGTTTAGACTTATTGGTTGCTGGGCAATAATCATTGGGTATTGTTTGGATACCTTAACTTGTATTCATCAATGGTTCTGAGCATAGTTGTGACTAGAAATAAATTTTCTGAATTTGAAACCTTGGGAGTTTTTATGCTCTTTTGCTTTGCAATGGCTTTAATTGGTTTTTAGGATGCAGCAGGAATTGACCTAGTTCTCTGGCCTAAAAAGCCAGAATTACAAAATTTTTGAAGTTTATATAGGCAAGAAATTGAAATCAGAAGTAGAGAAGGTTATTTTAGAAGTAATTGCTAGAATGGTGCTTGTAGATCTAACATAAGAAGATCCACACTATTCAGTGGTTCAATTAAAGTCACATTTGTCTCTTGAATTTCTCTTTGGTTACTTTTGGCACCTTAAAACTCTTAGAGAAGTGCCCCCCTAGTGTGCATGCGGTGGTACTGAGTTGCATGTTTGGTAAAATCGAGAGATATTAGCATAAAAGACTACAAGTGTAGTTGTATAAGAGTTTGAGTGATGAAAGTGATCAAATAAATCCTTTAAGGGTAAAACTGATTTTAGCCTATTATAGTCTACGGGCAAACAATGGGCTTTTCCCACAAAAATTTGAAGAGAGAGATTCTTAAAATCAAACCCTCATGCCCTAGAGGTAAAGCAAATGTTGTGGAAGTGATGAAGTGTCCAAAGTTCATCTACTTAAAAGTAATTATCATTGATTTTCATATCTTCAATTTCAGCTGTTCGAGCGCCTGGTTGAACGTCCAGTACAGCAGAATAGATTGACGGGCCAAAGGCATGTTCGTCTAGGTCCATATCATTCTTGCTTGACCTCCCTTGTGGGTTGGACCACTATACTTGGTGCGAGAAATTTGTTTTGTAAGCTGTCACAAACCCGGAGTGAACGTGTCGGCTTGTAAGGTTTGGCAAGTCAACTTCCAGAGACAAACCACAAACAGAGGCTCAATTCTTCTTGGAGCAGGAACAGAGTATGTTAAAGACAAAAAACAGAGCATGGGATTGGTGTGGATATAAGGATTGAAAATCTACAGGATGGTGAAAGTAATGTTGCAGGGAGTTATAGATTGGAAGCAAGATTGGAGAAGGGAAAGATGGAGTTACAGAGAGAGAAGAGGGGAGAGAGTGGGGTTTAGAGAGAGAGAGAGAGAGAGAGAGTGAGCGTTCAAAACAGGGAGATGAAACTATTATCTTCTTTCTTCTCATTCATTCAAGTATTCATAAATTACTTCTAACAATTGCCCAATTGATCTTTAACAAATCAGTCAGATTGGTTACACAGTTCAACTAACCTATCTTCTTGAATTCTTTGAATTCCTTGCTTGTCTGCTACATAAGCCTCCCTGTCAGGTGGACAGTTGGAGCTTAGTACTGTCAGAGAGGAGACCAGTGGAGAAATCCACAGTTGAAAGCCATCTAAGGAGGTGAGGAATGCAACGAATCAGTCAAACTGGTCCAGTTGTCATTAAGGGAATTTTTTTTTTTTTGGGGGGGGGGGGGGGAGGGAGGGGATGAAGCTGCAATTACATTTCACACCAAATACCCATTGACATAAAACATCAGAAGTGCAGCGGAATCAACAGCGAAAAACACCGTAAGAGCGAGGCACTAAGAATTTGTTTTTAGGGACCAGTATGACAACATATAGCTAAAGTTTCCAAGGCAGGTCCCAGCATCCCTATGCAAGAAGACATTCAACAATCAAGGAGAATTACTCTCAAGTGCTTCAACTACGAAGGAAAAAAAAAAATGATTCTATGATCTTCAGAAGATGAGGGTCCAAATGCTTAGACAATGGCATTGGCCGCACTGGCAATCCTTGGCCAAAGATCAGCACATTCCTTCCCAATTGGACCGGTAATAGCAGACCCTACAATCACCAAAAAAAAAAAAATTAATACAACAGTAAAAGAACTCGGGGGAAGAACATAAAGTTACCATCAAAGCCAGGCAACAGAGACTCTATCCTAATTAGCTAAACGTGGAGATTGTGCATGCAGAAGAGTGATTCCGATGAAAGCCATCCTCAAATTTTCAATTCACAAACATGACTTCCTACGGATGATTATCATTATCATGAAGCATATATTTTAGAGATGACAAACCAGTAAATAGTCCCCTAAAAAGCATAACAACTATCATAGACAGACATGCAAGAAAGACAATCAGAAATACAACTACTTTATTTATGGATATTCCTATTGTACCTGAATAAATTTCTCAAAGATAATTATGAAGCTACTCCTATGAAAACAAATCCAGATATTATACGAGCCATAACTATAAAACAACAACAATTTGAGATTTAATCCCAACAATTGGGGTTGACCATTTGAATGATAAATATGGAAAATATTAAAAAAAAAAAAGAAAAAAAAAAGATTGATTTAGTTTGTACGAATTCTCTTACGTCACTCATTCCTATTTAAGGCTATCACCTCATTCAAACCCTTTTACTATCATGTTTTTACAAATAATTTGCATCCAAATTTTCAACGGTCTACTTTTACGTTTTATTAAATCTCCAATAATTAAATTCTCGGTCCTTCTAACCGGTAGGACTTTGGGTCTTTTTTGCACCCAAACCATTTCAAACGACACTCGCATTTTATTTACAATTGAACTAACTCTCAACCTATTACGAATCTCTTCATTTTTAATTCTATCTCTTCTAATTTTGCCACACATTCACCTAAACATCCTCATTTCTGCTACTGCCAATTTTTTGTTCTTGTTGTTATTTAATAGCCCAACACTCGGTATCATACAATAGTGTAGGTCTTATCGTGGTTCTATAAAACTTTTCCTTCAAATGCAGTGGCATCGTATGATCGCAAAGAACTCCGGATGCCCTTCTCCATGATTATCATTACCGCGGTTCTATAAGCCATGACTGTTAGTTTTAAATATTAGATTGATATACAAATCTCAATATCAATTGATTATTTCTCAAAAGCTGACACCACTAGCTAGATATGAAAGAATGTGCTGCTACATGATTTCATTATACAAGTTTTAACAGTGTAAAAATAATATACATTTTTCCCATATTCCCAAAAATAACCGTTTCATGATATCTGATTTTTTTTTTTTTTGTGAAGTTGATTTTCCGAATAGCACCTCCAAATGTTAACACATTCAATTTAGGGTCGTTTGCTCAAAAGCATTGATCATAAAGTAGGTTCAAATCAACTGAACCTTGATGATGAAATTAATATGGTTCGAAGTTACCTTTCATTTCACCTTTCGGGTTGACTATTACACCAGCATTATCTGCAACCACAGCAAAACATATATATATATATATATATATATATATATATATATATATATATATGAATATTAAAAACTTTTGGTCAATCCACAGAAAATTAGTAATCAGGTAATTTCATACCCCAGAGGCATTATTCGTCAGCAGAAACAGACCTCAATAATAGAAATAATAAGAAGCAAGACTTAATTTATGAAAAATAAATAAATATCTGAGATTATGACAATGTCGTGGATGCAGCAACCAAGCTCTACAATTACTGAAATTCTTAAATATCAGCAGAACAATTAGTTTCTTTTTTGTTTTCACCAATCAAAATATATAAGTAGTTTATAACTTTTTATTACAGAGCTTCACATAACATCAAACTTTAAACCAATGGTGCCTGACTGCAACATATTAAACAGCACCAAGGACATAAGTGATTAGGAGGAAGTAAAATAGTTATAGCTAGAGCTGAAAATTTGTTCAACATTTAAATCTAATCATAGAAGTTTGGGATGACATATATAAAGTACTTAAAAAGTCAGTAGCAAGGCAAGGTGTTAAATTAATAATAAACACTACATTAACAAAAGAATCATCAAGTCAAAAGGTACACTAAGCACAAATTAATTCATTAAATGGGAGCAAGCCATTATCATTGCTCTTTCATGACAAAATAAAAAGGTGAATTATCCAAGAGAACTGCATTGTGCTCTCAAGTCATAATCCCAAAAATCTATTATACCATCTACTCATCGCACAAACAATACTCACATTCGTTCTCAGGTTTCCACCAATTAAAAATCTTGAATTGAGGGACACAGAGATGAAAAAGAAAGATACTGCCAAGAGTAGTTTATTATATACATACATATATATATATATATATATATATTTTTTCAGTTAACTGAATTTTTCATTAAAAAAATGCAAGAAACATAAAGTGGACACAAAGATAAATAGTATTCTTTTTCCACAATAATAGATGGCTATAGTTACTCATCTTTTTATTTTAATCTTTTTTCTCTCAACAAAGAGAGGCTCCAAGTCTTACTATTCTCCATTTTCACAAAGCGCCTGCTCTACAATCTCTTTACTGAGGAACTCCCAACTCAAACCGAGTACTACAATCTATGAATACAACCAACAAAGTCAAACACAACTACCTTCGAGTCAGAACGCAACTCCCCACAAACATAAAAGGGCATTCAATGGGGGGCAACGCCCTTTTTCATTTCACACTTTTAACTCATTGAGATTTTAATGAACTTCCCATCTTCCATTTTTATGCACCAATCACTATAACAATCTCAACTAAACATCCCACAAAGCATACTAAATTAACTAACAAAGTATTCAAACAAAAAATCAAATAAAAGAACAAATAATTGAAAGCCAAAAGAATAGGAAACCTTTAAAGTACAGGGAAACACCTTCCTTTCCTAGTTTACTTCCCATTGCATTTTCGGTAGCTTTCTCATTTTCTCAGGATTTTGACCACTATAATTCGAATCATCATTATGCATATACAGAAAGATACAAACAAGTCAAAACAGATTCACTCTCACATCATTCCAAATATTACTGAAGATTTAGAGATTTAACTTGAAAATTTCTACCAAGGTTTCAAAACAGTTGCTCCACATTACTCATTTCCTAATGATTAAGCAACAAAAAATTCAACAAAACAAATGGTAAATCCAACACCCGCATAGAGATCACATAAAACAACAAACAATTCACAGAGAGAAAGATCAAAACAAACCTTCAAAGTACATGTAAACACCGTCCTTTCGGCGCCAAGGCTTGCGCTGGCGAACAATAACAGCAGGCATCACCTTCTTCCTCAAATCGGGCTTTCCTTTCTTCACAGTCGCCATAACCATGTCACCAACACAAGCAGAGGGCAACCTATTCAGTCTTCCCTTAATTCCCTTCACGGAGATTATGTAAAGATTCTTCGCTCCAGTGTTGTCAGCGCAGTTCACCGTCGCCGCCACTGGCAGACCCAGCGACATTCGAAACTTGTTCCCTGCCGTTCCACCGCGACCTGCATCAATCAAATCGATCAGATCAGTCTCCCAAAATCCCTAACCCTAGAACGAGAGAGAGAGAGAGAGAGACCTCGCTTCGACATCTTGAGATGGTCAAATGAGCAGGCGAAGAGTCTCCAAAGAGGAACAGATTTTTAGGTTTTGCTTGTTTCTGCATATAAATGGAGAGAGAGAGAGAGAGAGAGAGAGAGAGAGAGAGCGCTGCTAGGGTTTTCTTGACCCTAAACAGGACCGACCCGAATAGCCCGCTTAATCCGGGTACTGAATCTAGTATCGGGTTTCATATGTCACGACTCGGGTAATATTCTTCTTTTAATTTCCCCGCCACATTCGTTCCAAATGCGAGTTTGATAATATTTTTATATATTTTTTATTATTAAGAGTATTTGATCAAAGGATATGAGAATCTGAAATCGAAATAATGCTTATAAAAATTATTTAAATTAATAGAATGAAAATAAAATATATAAGATATGAGTTTTATAAAATTAAAATAAATTGAGAGATTTTGATGAAAATCCATGTTTGAAACCCAACAAAAATATCTAATCACATTTTGTCATTCTTCATCTTTTGTCTCCACTCTCTCTGCTACAACTCTCAACCAATATACAAACTCTTCATATCTCTCTCTCTCACTCTCTCTCTCTCTCTTGAGAGAGCCATTCATTTCCTCAACCCATCAAGTTTCCTCAAATCCTCACACTAATATAAACAAACCAGCTGTCTCTATCTCTCTTCTTATGTAAAATAAAGAGAAAGAACTAAGTCTTAAATCTCTAGGGTTTTTATTTTAAAGAGAGATTGAGATAGAGTGAGAAGGAGAGAGATGTTGCAGAATGGGAAATTAATGTTGAATCAGGACCAGCAGAGCACGAAGCTTCTAAATCTCACTATTCTTCAGCAAATCGATTCCTTTGTCAAAGAGATTCTTGTCATTGCCGCTCATGTAACTTTGTATAAATTCAATATCTAGCTTAGTCATTGGGTCTATTGCAGTGAGTTTGAAGAACTAGAAATAGTACTCACTATGGCAGTGATGGATGGTCCTTTGGAGCTAGAGTCATCAACTCTGCCTAATGCCCTAGATATTCCTATTGATCCTTCCTTCGCCCAATGCCCTAGATTTTTTTTTTTCTCATTTTTTTTACACGTCAAGATTTTAAAGACCACATATTTGTCTCAAAAGCAATTTCATTCCAAATATCCCAAGAAAAACTTATGTTTATCACTATGGAAAAGCCACTTCTATTTTATCATCTTACCTAAGCAAATTGAGAGGGCTCTTCAATTTTATCAAATAATTTTTATCTATAAAAATACCCATTTTATCACAGCAGTCCCTATTGCTTTTGCATAGAGGCCAATCTACTACAAGGATAGGGGCTACCCTTCTTTATCAGGCATTCAAGGGCAAAATATCATTATAGACTCTCCAAAGTAATACTTTTAACCTTTTCTGGTAAGGGAATTTCCACAACACACTCCAGAAATGATTTTGATTCTGGTTACCACTGATTGAAGCTATCTACTTCTGCATCCAATATGCTGGTCTAAGTAAGAAAATTTGCTTTAGATCCAGAGCCCATGTGGCTTTATCTTGCTTTCCTAGATTAAGAACATATGTGCAAATAGGATTCAGTAATCCAATGATCATTCCAAATATTTGTATTTTTTATATTACAAATCGTGGTACCTATTCCATCCTTGACCCCCTTAATTCCTTGCCATAGTAGGGAATCATTATATTTCTTTTGAATCAGTGCAAAAGCCTTGCACTTTTTGGCATTAAGAATCATCACCTCAAAGATAGTTAGCCCTAGACGCCACCGGCCAACCTATCTTAACCATGAAAACTCCATCACCACTTGCATAAGTCTGAAATCTAAACCATCCATTTCCTATGGTAGACACAAAGATTCCTAGCACTTGTGGAATAAGCAATGGAGTCAATGAAGCAGCGGATAAATGCTTAGTAAACACATCTGCAAGCTGGCGTTAAGATCAATGGCAATCGATCTCAATGTGTTTGGTCCTCTCATGGAATGTAGGATCTGAAGTGATGTGAACAACAACTTGATTGTTGAAGAACAATAGAACTAGTTTGGATAAGATGACACCAAAATTTTTTAGTAATTGTTTTACCAAACCAATTCACTTATGCTTACTGCTAGAGCGTGATATTCAGCTTCTGCAGATGAATAAGAGATTGTGGTTTGTTTTTTGGCCTTCCAAGAAACTAGAAAATCACCCAATAACACACAAAAACCCATTTTGCGTTTCCACGTGTCTAAGTAAGATCCCCAGTCAGCATCAAAAAGTGTTATGAGTTGATGAGAGGATGAGGCCAGGAAAAACATCCCTTGACTTCCTGAAAGTGAGGAGTGTGAGGCTTAGCTAGGAACTGGCTCAGTTTATGCACAACAAATGTAATGAGCCTAGATAAGGTGAGATGTAAGAGACAACCAATTAGGTGTTTGTATTGAGAAATGTCTGTAAGAGTACCACATTCAAAATTGTTCAACTTAGAGTTGGGTTCCATTGATATGGAAGCTAGTTTAGAGTCTAAAAAACCAGCATCTTCAAGAAGTTAAAGTGCATAATGTCTTTCGGATAAAACTATCACTTTGGTGAACCGAGCTATCCGAGACCTAAAAAATATTTGAGAGTACCCAGATCCTTAAACTTGAATTATGTCTGTAAAAACTTCTTAAGAGAGTTAATAACCTCAAGGGATGGCCCAGTTATGATTATATAATCTACATACACAAGCAAAGTTACAAAGGAAGAACTTGATCCTCTGGCGAATACGGAATAATTAGATTTGGATTGAATAAATCCAAATGTGTTTAGGAATTGAGAGAATTTAAAGTACCACTATCAGGATGCTTGTTTGAACCTATATAGATTTATGAAACTTGCATACCAGTTTCTCACTTCCTGTGGACTTCTCACCTTTACACAAATATCCCATAGGCAGATCCATATGAACTTTTTCAAATTAATCACAATTCAAAAATGCATTATTGACATCAAGTTAAACAAGACGCCAAAAGTTACTAGAAGTAGGAACCAAGAGTACCTTAATGGTGACAAGTTTTTCCATGAGCAAGAAAGTATTAGTAAAATCCACTCCTTCTTGTTGAGTGTACCCCTTTGCCATTAATCGTGCTTTGTACCTCTTAATGAAGCCATCAAACTTATGTTTGATCTTGAAAATCTCTTTGCAACCTATGGTATGTTTGCCGCGGGGCAAGGGAACAACTGACCAAGTCTTGTTAATCTTTGTGGCATCAAGCTTAGCTTTCATAAGTTCATACCATTGAGAAAATTGTGCAGCTTGATGGTAATATTGTAGCTCAGACTGTGAGGACATATTAAGAATAAAAGTATCTATGGTTATGGGATAATGAGTTATAGTATAGGCATTTGGATAAGGGGCACATGATGGTGGTATTGATAGAAATGTTTAGGGAATGGGATAAGAGATTACAATGAAAATCTTTGAGATAGGAATGGGCTTTGGTGGGGTGCGAAGATCTACAAGGTGTGGTTTGTTTTGGATTTTGTGGGATTTGTGAGTTGGGAACAACTGGTGATAGTTTGGTTGTAGTTTGTGGGTAAGTAGTAGGTGAGGTTTGTGGGAAATTGGACATATGTGGAGAAGGTGCCAGTAAAACTAAGTTGAAAAATGGGTCAACCATACTTTCTGTTGAGATAATAGTATGGAATGGAAGCATACCCTCATGAAATACAACATTTCTAAACATGAAGATTTGTTTGATCTCTACATCTGGTAAGTGTATCCTTTGATCCTAGAAGTGTAGCCCAGAAAAACATATGGGCAGGCCCTGGACTAGAATTTTGTACGATGAGCATGTATGGTTGAAACAAAGGCAAGGTATCCAAACACCTTTAAAAAAAATAGTAATCCTCATACACTTGATATAGCATTTCAAATGGAATTTTTTGGTGCGGTAGATGAGGTGTCCTATTAATAAAAAATGTCACTGTGAGGACACCCACAGTCCAATATTAAATAGGAACTTTGGAATAAAAGTACAAAACTCGAGCAATATTTAGTAAGTGTTGATGCTTGCATTTAACTACTGAATTCTATTCCGATGTATCCAAATATGAAAATTGATGGAAAACTCCTTTGGCATTAAAAAAAAAAAAAATCAATGAACTCCAGTTCTCTAGCATTATCATATCTCACACTCTTGATTTTGTTGTTGAATTAAGTATCTACCAAATTAAAAAAAAAAAAATTGGGAAGAATTGATTCCACATCAAATTTATTTTTTAGTAAAAATTTCCATGTAAACCAGGTGCAAGTCATCCACCAAAGTCAAAAAATATCTATAACCAGAATATAAAGGTACACAACAAGGGCCTATGATGTCACAATGGACCAACTCAAAAACATATTGAGACATGTGATTGTGTGATACAAATGGCAATCTTCGTTGCTTAGCTATAGGACAAATATAGTATGGCTGCTAGTATTCAGCTTAGAACCGTATGATGGGCAAAAATGGACAGTAAGCCTAGCCGTATAATTTACCCAAATCAATATATGTGAATCCAAGAACTTGTTGAGCCACCGCAATAATTTTTTTTTAGGCTATTTGTGAATGAAAACTCATAATCATATAACAAATAAACCCAATTTCAATAACAAAAATAATGCAAAAAAATAACAAGCATACAACCACGATACTAAGAATTTTTACGTGAAAAACCTCTCAAAATAAGAGAAAAAACCACAGGATCTAGTCTAGTCAAAAATCTACTATGCAACAGAGGGTAAAGTACGAGGTTTACACTCTAATACAACTAGAGAACAACATCTAATTTGCCTATAACAGATTTATATTCCAAACAACACAAAGGATACACACCCTAGCATATAAAGTATGTAACATAAGAAAATAGAAAAAGATGAGAAGATATCATCAAGTTTTTGGAATAATTTGAGGTTGGAATCATCAAGCAAACAAGTTGTGAAGAAAACCTCAAATTTTCCCTTCACTTCTCCACCTTCGGTTATTCTTTTTCTCTACTCTTTGTCACCTTTTTGCTCCTCATGAAAAGCAACAGTTTGCTGTTTTTTTTTTCTTTTTTGTTTCATACTCTAGAAATCGTACTCATAGAAAAGAAAAAGGAAATCCTATTCTAAGTGTTTGACCAATTTGCCCCTTTCATTAAAGAAGTAGGCTTATGGGCATATGGGTCACTTCAACTAAGGAGTAACCAGCCCAACAATCTCCCCCTCATGACTTAGTTAGAAGGCTTTAACTAGCCCACTCACTTCCTACAAACATTAAGTTTCTCCTTAGGAAGTATTTTCGTCAATATATCAGAACCATGGTCATTAGTATAAATCTTTTCAAACTGTACTAATTTCTCATTCAACACATCTCTAATCCAATGGTAACAATATCTATGTGGTTTGATCTAGGATGGAAAGAGGAGTTCTTACCCAAATGAATAGCATTCTGATTGTCACAATACAACATATAAGCTTGTTGTTTAAATCTAAACTCCTCTAGGAACTTTCTCATCCACAATAGCTATTTGTAATCTTTAGTAACAGCAGTAAACTCTGCCTCAGTAGTGGATAGTGTAACACATTTTGCAATCTTGACTACCAAGACACAACTCCTCCTACAAAGGTGATCAAATAGCCAAAAGTAGATTTACGAGAATCAATATCTTCGGCCATGTTTGCATCGGTATAACCCACTAACACAGGCTTCTCTGTTCTAAGACAAAGTTTGTAACTTGAAGTGTCTCGAAGATACCACATTATCCACTTCACTACCTCCTAATATTCTCTTCCTGGATTTGAGAAAAACAGACTCACCGCACTAATAGTATAAGCTATGTCTGGTCTTGTACACACCATTGCATACATCAAACTACCTATTGCTGAAGCATATAGAACTCTTTGCATCTCTTTCTTCTGCTCATCAGTAGTAGGACATTGATTAATGCTCAACTTAAAATGAGAAACAAGTGGAGAACTAGTCACTTTACCTTGTCCATGTTGAATCTCTTTAAGATCTTCTATATGTACTTTCCTTGTGACAAGTACAACTTTCTAGTACTTCTGTCCCTACTAATTCTCATGCCAAGAATTTGAGTTGATGGCCCCAAGTTTTTCATAGCAAAGGACTTGCTCAACTTTTTCTTTAAGTCTCCAATCCTAGAGACATTCTTGCCAACAATCAAAATATTATCTATATAAAACAGTAAGATGATAAAATCATCATAAGAGAATTTTTGAACAAATATGCAACGGTCAAAAACAATTTTTGTTATAACTCCGTCAAATTTCTTGTACCATTGTCTAGATACTTGCTTCAAATTGTAAAGACTTGTTTTCAATTTACACACATATTTCTCTTTGTCTTTCATTTTGAATCCTTCTGACTACTCCATATAGATTTCTTCTTCATAATCATTATGAAGAAATGCTATTTTTACATCCATTTACTCAACCTCCAAATCAAGACTAGCAATCAAATCAAGAACAACTCTAATGGATGAGATTTTTACAATCGGGGCAAATATCTTCTCAAACTCTATCCCTTTTCTTTGAGTAAATCCTTTCACAACAAATCTGGTCTTATACCTTGGACGTGAACTATGTTACTCTAACTTTATTTTGTACACCCACTTGTTTTTAAGAGCTTTTTTACCCTTACGCAACTTTACCAGCTCAAATGTGTGATTTTCCTATAAAGAGTCTATTTCTTCTTACATGACTTTCTTCCACTCTTCTTTATGCTTATCTTCCACAACTTCTTCAAAGCACTCAAGCTCTGCCCAGTTAGTTAACACCATATACTCAATATCTTCTTAAAGGTTGTCTATTTCTAGAGAATTTTTCTAGTGGATTTACCAGTTAAGCTTCTATAACCTGTGGTTAAACATCAGCTCTCTCAACATGTTTTCTAGCATCTATGTCATCTTCATCTTGCTGGTTGTTTTGAACTTCATTTTCCACTTGTATCGATCTAGTAACTTTAGGCACTGAGCCTAAGACAACCAAGGTGTCTTGAGGCTGTGATACTATCTTTTTTATTTTGTCAATGTCTTCAATAGTCTAATCCTCCACAAACACTACATCTCTGCTTCTTATAAGCTTTTTCTCAACAGGATCATACAATCTATAACCAAACTCATCTTGTCCATATCCCAAGAACACACACTGTCGTGTCTTTACATCAAACTTGGACCTTTCATCACCTAGAACATGTACAAAAGCTTTGCAACCAAATACCTACAAGTGATCATAAGTGACATCGTTGTCTGACCATACCTTGTTTGGCACATCACCACACAAAGGAACACAAGGTGAGAGATTAAGATCTTGAACAGCGGTATTTAAAACCTCACCCTAGAAGGTTTTTGACAACTTAACAAATGAAAGTAAGCATTTCACTCTCTCCGCCAATGTCCTATTCATCCTTTCTGCCAATCCATTCAACTATGGAGTTTTTGGAGGAGTTTTCTAGTGTGTGATACCCTATTCTTTGTAGTACTCATCAAATGGACCAATATACTCACCACCATATCAGAGCTTCTTTCCTCTCTCTCTCTCTCTCTCTCAACAGAATCTTGAATTGAAAACATCTAACATTTGGTCTTTTGTTGTCAAAAGATAAGTTAATAGTTTTATTAAGCCACAAAGTACAATGTACCACCATGAGTCCTTGTTTGCATAGGACTACATAAATTACCAGTTCAAGTATTTCTGATTTTTTAAAAAGCTGATGATGACTTTTAAAACTTATTCTACTTTGCTTTACTACTAGACAATGCTCACACCTCCTCAAATCTACACTTCTCAAACCAGAGAGAAGATTTTCTTTGTTAATTCAGTGATACCTTTCTCACTCATATAACCAAGCCTTTTATACAACAAGTCAACAGGATTATCATTTTTGTTATAAAAATCACATTACTATAAAGTTTGGCTTGTAGATAATACAAAGTAAAACACCTCTTACCTCTTGCCACCATCAAATTTTCCTTTGTAAATTTTCCATTGACCATTGAAAAATATATTATAAAAACCATAATCATCGAGTTTGCTTATAGAAATGATATTAAGCAGCAAGTTAGGGACATACCTCACACCTCTGAGTCTCAATCGTGTGCTGTTACTAGTCTCTAAGCAAATATAACTAATACCAGCTATCTTTGCATGATCATTATTCCCCAACTTTACAATCTCAATGTCACATTGTGTAAATGATGTAAAAAACTCCTTGCGAGAAGTAGCATGGATGGTAACACCACTATCAATAATCCAACTAGACTTATGACACATAACATTAGTTGTTGTGTTATCTTCACTAATAAGGAGAAGATCTTCAACCGTACCTGTAATTCTTTCTTCTTTTTCAAACTTGCCATTATCATTTTTTTCTCACTTCCCTTTTCTTTCTTGAGTTTCAAATAGTTTCTTTTTATATGCCCCTTCTTGCCATAATGATGATACTCAAGATCAGCATATTTGCCTTTAGATTTACTTCTACTCTTACCTTTATATGAATGACCTCTACTATTGCTTCTCTCCCTGCTCTCTGTAACAAGAATTTCTACTCGAGAAGAGCTACTTTGTGCATTTCTTCTTGTCTCTTCATTTAGAGTTTATGATGTAGCCACTTCCATTATCACCGCACCATCAGGAGCAAAATTAACCATTGAAATCTTGAATGTTTTCGACGAATCTGACAGTGAGCTAAAAAGCAACAACCCTTGCATTTCATCTTCAATTATAATTCTTATAGCAGCTAACTTGTTTATAATGCTTTTAAACTCACTTTGATAATCTATCATCGAAGTACCATCTTTATATTTCAAATTCACAAGCTGCTTGATTAAAAACAATTTATTACTCTTAGAAAATCTGTCATATAACTTCTTAAGTGTCTCCCACATAGTACCAACATGTGTCATTCCCGAAATATGGCTGAAATCATTACCATCAACTCACTGTTTAATAATAGCACATACTTGTCGGTGGAGCAAATTCCATTGAGCTTCAGTTTTATCTTCAGGTCTTGTGACAAATTATAATGGCAAATGTTATTCTTTAACAATCAACACATCTTCCGTCTTTTCTCTCCAAATATGATAATTTACTCCATTTAAAGACACAATTTTACTTGTGTTATTTTCGGCCATTGTTTCATCACAATACTAACCTCAGCTCTAATACCACTTTGACGGGCAAAAATGGACAGCAAATCCAGTTGTGTAATTCACCCAAATCAATATCCGTGAAGCCAAGAATTTATTGAACCACAACAATATTTTTTTTTTGGGCTATTTGTGAATGAAAACTCACAACCTTATAACAAATAAATCCAATCTCAATAATAAAAATAATACAAAAATTGTAGCAAGTATGCAACCACAATACCAAGAAATTTTATGTCGAAAATCTCTCAAAATAAGGGGAAAAATCACAGGATCTAGTCCAATCAAAAATCTGCAATGCAACAAAGGGTACAACACAATGTTTACATTCTAGTATAACTAGAGAACAACATATAATCTATCTATAACCACAGATCTAAATTCCAATCAACACAGGGGGTACACAATCTAGCATATAACATAAGAAAATGGAAGAAGATAGAGAGATCTTACCAAGTTTTGAAACAATATGAGGTTGAAATCACCAAACAAACAAGTTGTGAAAAAAAAACCTAAATTTTCCCTTCATTCTCCACTTTCAGTTACTCGTTTTCTCCGCTCTTTGTCACCCTTTTGCTCCTCATGAAAAGTAGCAGCTTGCTCTTTTTTTTTTTTTTTTTCCCACACTCTAGAAGTCGTGCTCCTTGTAGAAAGAAAAAGAAAACCTTATTCTAAGTACTTGACCAATTTGTCGCTCTCATTAAAGAAGTGGGCTTGTGGGCATATGGGCCACTCCAACTAAGGAGTGACCAGCCCAACACCGAGAATCTGCAGTTGATCTTTAAAAGTTTCCAATCCTCTTTTAGGAAAGTTGGCCAAGTCTACTATGCCACATAGATGCTGAAGTAGAGACATTATTGATGTGGGCACATGTCTCTTTATTCAAGTGCTTTGTGTCAAGAATGCACAAGCCTTCAACCTTGTCACCCCTGCCAATCATCTTCTAGTTGATGGGGTCCTAAATAAGGAATTTATAATGATGAAAATCCACTGTGAGTTGAGAATCAGTTGTGAGATTGCTTATAGATAGCAAGTTAAATTTGATTTGAGGGACGAACAATACATCCTTGAGAACAATCATTGTACTCAATCTAACATCTCCACAAAAATCCACTTTAATACTGAATTCGTGTGGTAAAGTGGCAATGGCATTTTTAATAGGTCTTATATGCGTAAAAGCATTTGCATTAAAGCAAATATGTTTAGAAGCTCCCAAACCCATTATCCAGCAATTTTCAGAGGAAATGCTACCAACAAAAGATACAGAAAGGCGTCTACCTGTGGAGAAAGAGGTGCTAGGAACCTCATGCTGATCACTTGTCTTGACCAAGACAGCTAAATGAGTGGAAAGTATGATCATCAGCTAATGATATTGAGAGTTGTTGATATTTTGTAAGAAATCTCAGGCTTCAGCAGGTTCTTTGTTGTTTCTGTCTTCACTGTTGTACTGGTTTGTTAGCTGATTAACAAGAGCACTATGAGTAGTGCCTGGTGGAGAAAAGTTCCTCCGCCTCTACTTATAGCGGGAGGATATCCGTGAATTTTATAGCAACGATCAATAGGGTGACAATGGAAGTTATAGTGTGTGCAGAATGGTCGATCTTTCTTTGACCTTCGTAACTAGCATTCGTAGAATTCTGAGAATCTATTTGACTTCTAAACTCATCTGCTTTGGCAACAAATGCCACATTGCGGGCAGAGTCAAAATTGATCTGAAAACCAAATTTCCTTTGTCTCTCCTCTTGCAATATTAAAATGAAGTCCTTATTTATAGGAGGCAAAGGATCCATAAGCGACAATTGAACTCAGACCTGAGAAAATGAGTCATTCAATCCCATAAGGAATACCATAATATAGTCCACTTGAAAATAAGAGTTCAAGGCCTTTATCCGGGTACATTTTCCACAAGTACAGTTAGGCCTAAAATTATTCGAACTCTTCCCATACAGTTTTTAGTTTCATGAAGTAGATACTAACATTGTTTTGATCTTGATTGTGGTTTGCCAATTTATGTTGAAATTGAAACATTTTAGGACCATTGCTCTGTTGGAATCGATCTTGAAGATCAAGCCAAATCTCACGAGTAGATTCAAAGAATATGACACTTGCACTGATTTCTTTGGATACAGATTTCAAGATCCAGGAAATCACCACATTATTATTTTTGATCCAGGAATTGAGAAGAGTTGGGTTATGCCCTTCAGGTTTTTTTGATTGAACCATCAACAAAACCTAATTTGTTCACAAATTGGGCAATCTTCAAGGCTCGATTCCAAGATAAATAATTCTCTCCTATTAGTGGCTGTGACACTAGAATGAGCCCGGGACTATCTAAATGGTGCATGAAGTAAGGAGTCGTGGGATCATCAATGGCAGATTTGTCATTGAAAGCAATAGAATCACCAGATCTTGGAGTTGAGCTTTATACGAAAATACCCTTTTTTTTAAAAAAAAATTCTTAAAATAACATAGTACTGAAAATAATTCGAAAATTGACCCACATATGTTACATGTTGAAGACGCGATATAATATGTCGTGACTTGAAGACGCGGACATACTATGTGTCACGTCTTGAAGACTCGTATGCATAAGCCTCTGGTTCTGCTGCTTCTCACTCACTATTCGGTACTGCCATTAAGTTGAACTCATGCCAGTTGGGGGGAGGGAGGGAGGGAGAGAGAGAGAGAGAGGTGATATGAAAAACATATCAATTTGTTCTAACCATGCCCTGTGAGAAAAGATTTCAGAGAGGTATATCACACGGCACACAGGAGAGGAAAGAGTCATAATTCTTGGGAGTAGATCTTGAAGAGAGATTTGGATCTAAGCAAACATCAAAATCAAACTCACCTGGCTAGCATCTGGATCGAGACATGCCTGGGAGTTTTTGGAATTGGAGACAGCTTTGGGAGACAACAACAACGGGGCTCTACCATTGCTGTCGTAGTTCCGATTCCGACAAGTCACGGTGGCAGCAGCAACACCTTCAATTTCTCGCTGGCAGATCCAGGGTAGTGAGCCGATGAAGAAAATGAAAGACCCATGCGTCCACCCCCGAGTTCAGTCCTGGCTTTGGTAGGGCCAAAGTATGTCGCATTTTCAAAACACAACATATGTGGGTTAATTTTCGAATTATTTCCAATGCTGTATTGTTTTAAGAATTTTTTTAAAGGGTATTTCTGTACAAAGATCCTTGGAGTTTCCATTATGAAGAGTCGGCAGATCTAGAATAAGTAGGAAAACAGAGTCGAAGAACCAAAAAAGCAAAGTTGAAGAAGATCGAGAGCTTGCAGCAAAGAAAGTGCTCTGATACCATATTGAACATGAGAAATGTCCGAGAGAGAAACAAAAGATCGGTAGAAAGAGAGCTGGGAGAGAGAAGATAAATTTCTCATTTTCCATCATCATGTGGACAAAGATTCCAAGCTTATATATCGGACTAACCAAGTTACACCTAGCAACTCTATGGAGTTCAGCAACTAACTAATAGAAGAATTAGACAATAAATTTCTCGAGGAGCTAACCGTAAAACCTTTTGCTTTTGTTATTGCCTAAAATCCTCTTCCTCCTTGCAATCTAAAGGACGTACCCAGCACCGAAACTCCCACGTTATGAGCTCTGAGAAAGGGAATAGCTAAGCAGTCTTCTCCTTGCTTTTTGCAAAGAGGCTGATTCGGATCTTCAGGACATAATGGAGAGACTCCACCATTCCTCCTTGCAATCTGGTTTTGAGAAAACCCTCAGACCTGATTCGGCTTTGATTCAAGGATCGTGCCTACCCTCAACTCTTCTGGCACATGCAGGAATACATTAAACTCTTCGTAGAGGTCCACAACTCAGAGAGTTTCTGCTGTCTAAAGATTACCCACCATTTGGTTCCTGCTCTTCTGTTTCAACCAAGAACCAGTGATGAGAGGATGTTACAAGTCAATGTTTACCGTCACCCTCATATGTATTTCCAATAACCGATGCATTCTTTGGAGCATCCACATCGAAAACTTCTCCCAAAACTGCTCCCGGTCTTAAGCACTCACTACAGTCGTGTTCAAATGTACAGTGCATCAGATCACTTCTGGAGCAGTAGATGTTTACCCATGATTGTCCATAGCTTTTGGTTACAGAATTCTATCTCTTACGGCTTCCAAAGGGAAGCCTGTCAGAAACAAATTTTCATTGAGCATTTTAACATCACTATAATTAGCTCATACTACTTTCCTCTTTCATTATTTTATTACTGCTATTGCCACATTAAAATTCACTTTAGTATTGGTGAAAAGCTCACCAGTTTGATGCCTCCCCTATTGCCTCATCCTGCTACGAATTCAAGCACATGTTCCTCACAGTGGAGATTCTGGTTTTCTCTATGACTACACCCCTTCACCCATAAACTCCTTATGTTTTCTTCAATGAGTCACTGGAGGATTCACCTTCTCCGGTGATGTCACCTTACTCAAATTTGACAAATATCCAGAAGAGGAAAGGAGAAGGGCTTTCCTCAAATTTGGAAATTTGAGTCCACACACAGGACTTAGCATATGCTCGTCTTCCATGCATAATCTTTTAACCATTACATGTGCCTAATGAATTTACCAGAAAACAACCAAAATATATAGTGACCGTGATAGTCACCGTTATTTAAAAAAAAAAAAAAAACAAATATTTAAAATATAAGGAAATTGAGACATATTAACAACCATTTTACAAAACCATATGTTGGTTTTGAACTGCAACTGGAAGAAGCTATATTGTATTCATGGCTTTATCATCAAAATGCAAGAAATTAAACTTCTCCGGTGACTGCAACCAGAATCACACAGGATAAAGAATAAAAAGGTTTATTATCACTTATGAAATGTCAACAAAACTTGTGTGATGTCCATATCGTCTTCATTAGAGTACTTGATCACAGTACCCTAAAAAATATACCGTAAAAACTTCGGTACAGTATTACAAAGAATGAAGCTGCGTCTATTTAGCCAGCATACTCTGGCAAAAATGGAAGGCAAAATGAAACAAAATTGCAACTGTGCTATATGCTTACTTTATTAAACGAAACATACAACAGTTCATAGGGCTTCCAGAGACTAGTTGATGCCTTTTCATCTTCGGGGCCTGACACTTGATTTGATCCCTGTTAATAAAATTGGAATCTGTTAGCATTGACAACAAGTACAGTTTAACAAGCTAAAAATTGGGTTGGAGATGGGAGGAATATGCGTAAGTACAATCGAGGCGCCAAAAATTTTGAGTTTTGTAAATGAAGTAAAGAAAATTTTGAGTTCTTGCATATCTTTCGTCCCCTTTGTATCCACCCTTGACAAAGATTGTACTCAAGAATTGCCCGCAGTGTCTAGGTTAAACATATCTTTACTTTCCAAAACAAATGTTAGTCACTGCTTTTCCCATGCTATGTGAACATAAATTTGATAACAGAAGATGAAAGTGCAGTTTAATAGCTACATATTTTTAATTGCACAAGAGTTATGATATGCCAACGTGCATGCTTCAACTCTTCATTCTGCATATTGACATCACCAATCACTTTCAATGTATATGGGTCATCTATGTCATCTATGTCATCTATGTCAATAACTCCGTCATGGCCGGTCCTAAGTCCGCATAAAAAATGGGCTGCATAAGGTAGCCAGGTAGCATCAAATTAAGGCAAAAATTTATGTATGGATCATTTACAATATTGTGCTAATGTTAGGTTATTCTTCGATAGAAATGCATTGCAGGGTCTGACTACAACGTCTTGGCAAGAACCACTATATCTCCATGAGAGCTTAGGTGTAATGTTAAGTATGCAAGAGTTCTCACACATCTGTAGGGACTGACTGCGACGTTTAGGCAAGACCGCTACATCTTCATTGGAACTCGGATGTAGTGTTAAATAAGCAAGAGTTCACATGTCCTAAGTTACACAAGAGATGACAGCACAGTACTGAGGACCGGGGATGGTATTAGATTTCAAACTTGGAACCTAAAAACCCTCACGGGCAAAGCCATGAAAGTACTAGATACAATGATTAGGAGAATGATTAATATTTTGTGTTTACAGGAGATGAAATGGATAGGTGAAAAGGCAAAAACGTTAGAGAATTTAGATTTTTAATCTATGGTATACAAGAAAAACCAAAACAAGAAATAAAGTAAGTATTATTGTAGATAGTTCATTTAGAGATAAAATAGTAGTAGTAGTTAGAAAAGAAGATAGGATTATAACTCTTAAGAAACTAATAGCAAAAGAAACTATTAATATATTTAGCGTATATGCAGTGGTGGAGGCCACATTAAAGAGTGTAGGGGCAATTGCCCCCACTAAAAAAAATTATTAAATTTTATATATTAAATAAATATTTGCTCCCACAAAAAAAAAAAAAATTGCCCCCACACTTAAAAAAAATTGCCCCCATAAGAAAAAAAATTATGTTTGTAGTTTAAAAATAAAATATTTTAATCTATAAAAATATTTTACCCCTACTACCTTCGGGTCTTGGATCCACCACTGCGTATATGCATGTCAAGTAAGATTAAATGAAGCTATTGAACAAAGGTTTTGGGAAGACCCAAATGAGATAGTATAAGAAATTCCATAAAATGAGAGAATCCTAATAGCAGGTGACCACAACAGACATGTAGGAGAGACAAAACACGAATATGGAAGAGTACATGGGAGTTATGGTTTTGGAAGAAGAAATAAAGAGGGAAAAGCCATTTTGGATTTCGTGAAAGCAAATGAGCTTATCATACCCAACACGTATTTTAAAAAAAGAGAAGAATATTTAATTACTTTTAAAAGTGGGATCAATAAGTTGCAAATTGACATTCTAATGGTTAGTAAGAGGGATGAAAAACCTTGTAAGGATCAAGTTCATCCTGAAAGATAGTTTAACCACCCAATATAGGTTAATGGTGTTGGATATGCGTATTAAGCATAGTATTCATAAAAAGACAATGTGCATAACCCCTAGAATTAAATGATGTAATTTAAAAGAGAAACGACTTAGAGAGTAGAAGAACAAGGTTTAGAAGAAATACATAGTGACCCTAATATGGCATGGGAGAAAATAACCCTTCGTGTGAAAACGATAGTTAAGAGTGTAAATGGTGAGTCAAAAGAATGTGTATCTCTAAATAAAGAATATTGGAAGTGAAAAAAGAAATTATAAGAGAAAGAAATGGCGAAAAAAACTGATAATAAATTACTTTACACTAGTAAGAAAGAGTAAAAGTTAGAGAAGTACGTAGTAGCCAAGAAAGAGGCGAAGAGAGTAGTGAGTGAAGCTAAAAATGGAGTTTTCAAAAACTTTTATCAACGGCGTGATACAAAATAAGCGGGAAGGGGCATCTATAAAACAGTTAAAGCGAGAGAGATGAAGACAAAAGATTTAACACAAACAACAGCAATAACAACCTGAATTTTAATCTCAAATTTTAGAATTAGTCATTTGATAGACAAAAACAGGTGAGATAAAAAAAATAAATTAAATTAAGTTAAAATATAAATATAAATTAATAAAATAAAAATAAGATAAAATTTAGAGACTTAAAATGACAAGCGAGGTGATTTAATTTATTCGAATTCTCTTACGTCATTCATTCATATCTAAAGTCATTTTCTCAACTAAACCCTTAAATATAATATCTTACGAATAACTGGCATTTAAGTTTTCATCCCCGCGTTTTACTAAATCTCCTATATTTAAGTTCTCGATTCTCGTAACTGATACGTTTTTTGTTTTTCGTTGCACATGTTCAAACTATCTCATACGATATTTTCGCATCTTATTTATAATTAAACTCACTTCCAATTTAGTATGTATCACTTCATTTCTAATTCTCTTTTTTCAAATTTTACCACATATCCACCTAAACATTCATATTTCAACTATAGTCATTTTATACTCATATTATTATTTAATGACCTAACACTCGGTGTCATATAATAATACAACTCTTACTGTGGTTCTGTAAAACTTCCCTTTCAAATACAACGGTATCATGCAATCGTAAAGAATTTCATATGTCGTTCTCCATTTTATCCAACCCGCTTGAATCTTATGATTCATATCTTCATCTATATTGTCATTGTTTTGAATGATAGAATCAAAATATCTAAAACGTTTACTTTTGGATACATTCCTTCCTTCTAACTTAATCATTTTTTCATCATTTTAATGATTGCCACCAAACGTACATTTCATCTACTGAGTTTTTGACCAACTCAATCTAAATTTTCTAGATTTCAATGTGATTCTTCATAACTCCAATTTAGCATTAACATCATTTTTCGTTTTATCTACCAACACTATATCATCCGCAAAAAATATAAATCATGATATTTCATCTTGAATGCTCTTAGTAATTTCATCTATCACTATTGCGAAGAGAATGAGACTTAATGCCGAATTTTGGTAAAACTCAATATCAATTGGAAACCTATCACTTAAACTCCAACAAATTCTTACATTGGTAATAGTTCTCTCATACATATCTTTAATGAGATTAATGTATTTTAAAGAGACATCTTTTTTTATTAACACCCATAATAATATATCTCTAAGAATTCTATCCTATGATTTTTCTAAATCACTAAATACCATATGTAAATTTTTTTTCTATACTCTAAAAGTTTTTATCAAATGTCTTAACAAGTGAATTGTTTCAATGGTGGATCCTCCTGGCATAAATCTAAATTAATTTTGAAACACACTTATTTCTAATTTCAATCTATACTCCATCACTCACTCTCATAACTTCATAATATGACTCATAAATTTAATTCTTCTGTAATTAGAATAATCTTGTAGTCTCCTTTATTCTTATATAGTAATATAAATGTGCTCTCCCTCTATAATTGGGGCATTTTCTTGATTTGTCAGATTTTGTTAAAAAGATCCGTTAATATTACTATCTCAAGTTCACCAAATCATTTGCACACCTCAATAAAAATCTTATTGGATCTTATGACTTTATTATTTTTCATTCTTTTTAAGGCCACTTTACTTCATGGGGCAGAATTTTACGTTTAAAATCCATATTGATCTTTTATACATGTATCGTGATATTGCCGATATCTCTTATACCTTCAACGTTAAGTAGATTATCAAAATAATCTTTCCATCACTTTCTTATGTACTCATTCCTTACAAGAATATTATTGGTTTCACTCTTAATACACCTAACACCATTTAGATCTTTTCTCTTTCCCTCCCTTAGTTTGGGAATTCAGTAAAGTTCTTTTTTTCCAATCTTAATTTCTCGTTTCTTAAATAATTCGTTATATACCTTACTTTTTGACTTGTAAATAATCTTATTCACCTCTTTTTTTACACTCTTGTATTTTTTAAATACATTGCCACTTCTATTACTTTTAAATTTCCTATAACACTCTCGTTTGAATCGTAAAGCAGTTTAGATTTTCTCATTCAATCACCATAACTCCTTACCTATTGGAGCCAAACCTTTAGATATGCCAAAAACCTCCCTACGCATAGTCTTAATATTATTAGACACATCTTTTCATATTGTTTCTGAATCATTATTAGCAGACCAAGTTACTACTTAAATTAATTTCTCTCTAAGAGTTATCACTTTTGCTTTTTTTCAGATTACACCACTTAATTCTTGATTCCATAAATGAACGAAACTTTTTTGGTCTTTTAAACACACATATATTTAAAACTAATAACCTATGTTGAGTTGCTATACTTTCTCCCGATAACTTTGCAATCTTTTCAGATCACTCTATCACCCCTCCTCGTGAAAAAGAAATTTATTTGGTTAGCATTCGACCCACTTTTATATATGACTATGTGTGACTCTTTTTTCTTGAAAAATATATTTATGAGTACCAAATCAAATGTTGTGGCAATCTCTAAAATAGTACCTCCCGCTTCATTCGTACTACCAAATCCAAAGTTTCCATGTACAGATTCAAATCCCTCATTATTCTCTACTATATGTCAATTTAAATCTCTTTCAATAAATTACTTCTCCCCACAAGATAAGGTTTGTATAAATTCATTTAATCTTTTCAAAATTGATTTTTACCAATTACATCTACACATATTTGGTTCATATACACACCAACTATATTGATTTCATATTTTCCATTGACTAGCTTGATAAGCAAAATTCTATCCCCCTTCCTTTTAATCTCCACTATATTTTCTTGTAAATTCTTATATACTATTATTTTTACCCCATTTTTAATTTTATCCCTACCTATATACCAAAATTTATGGTCATACGGCTTTACTACTTTAGTCTTCTCCACCCACTTAGTTTCTTAAAGACACATGATATTAATAATTCATCGATTCATTATTTCTCCTATCCCTCCTAAGTTGCTAGTTAAGAATCCTACTCTTATCTCTCTTAAATTACTGGTTAAGGATCCTATATTTCAAGTGATAAGACAAATCCTATCTTCATGGACTTACTTCTTGCACCCGTCCACATAAATGCAAGAACTTTTGCCTATTTGACACAATATCCAGATGGCGATGTGGCACATCATTTCTAGGCGACATCCTTGAGTCCTTTTTTTCCCATATTTGTCTTTCTTTTTTTTTTTAACAAGAGATTTTATGCTAGCTGTCAATTTACCTTAACTTTACTCCTTTACTTGGGTTTAAGACAAACCATGGTGGAATTCTTCCAAAAATAATATATATAACAAAATTAAAAAAGTAATATATTTTACTAATAAAATATAATAATAGTGATAGTTAGAATTTTTCAAATTTTAATAACTTTAAATTCATAGAGATATAGCTAATAATAATAAATTTTATTTTTCCTTCACCAATGCGCCTTAAAGTATCTACTACGGGGGGATCTAAGAAAAGTTGGACAACAATAATAAAGCATGATATAAATTATTTAAATATAGATGAAAATATAATACAATATAGAGTACAATGATATAAAAGTATCCGTATTGTCAACCCTACTTAGTGAAATAAAAACACGATTCTTCTTATCATATAAAGAAAACAATTATATAGGTGAGCATTCAATATGAAATAAAATACAATGGCGTAAAAGAATCCATATAACCGACTCCATTTAATAGAATAAAGATTTGGTTATTGTTGTTGTTATATAACAACATGCAATGTCAATAGACTTTTTCCTCCACATATTAAGCTCTAACAACAACAATAACAACCACCTAACCTTTAATCCCAATAATTGGAATCGGCCATTTTAGACACAAATATGGGAAGATTAAAAAAATAAAAAATAAAATAAAATAAAGTGTTTGTTTAATCTGTGCAGATTCTACTACACCACTCAATTCCAAAGTCATCTTCTCATCTAAACTCTTAATTATCATGTCTTTACGGATAACTTGCATCTAAATTTTCAACGGTCTAACTCTACGTTTTACTATATCTCCTATATTTAAATTCTCGATTCTCCTAATTTGTGTGTTTTTGGGTCTTCTTTACACATATTCAAACTATTTTAGACAATATTCTCGCATTTAATCCACAATTGAACAAATTCCCAACTTATTACGAATCTCTTCATTTCTAATTCTATCTCTTCTAGTTTTGCTACACATCCACCTAAGTATACTTATTTCTGTTACAGCTATTTTCTATTCTTATTGTTGTTTAATAGCCCAACGCTCAATACTATACAATAGTACATGTTTTACTGCAGTTCTATAGAACTTTCCCTTCAAATGTGGCGATATTATGCGATCGCAAAGAACTCAAGATGTCCTTCTCCGTTTCATCCAACCCACTTGAATCCTATGATTTACATCCCTATCTATATTGCCATCATTTTGAATTATGGATCCAAAATATTTAAAGCGTTCACTTTTTGATACATCTTTTCTTTCTAATCTAATCGTTTTTTCATCATCCTGGTGATTATCACTAAACTTACATCTCATATACTCAGATTTCAATATGCTAAATCTAAACTTACATATTAAGCTCTAACAATGTCATAAATTCATAATTAGAAAGAGGGTCATTTCTTGAGGCTAGACATTTTTTCTGCTTATACCCATCATGGTGGATATGCAACTTCCAATAAATCTTGGGCTTAGGACCAAGGGTCTTTAGTCCATGGGGTTTCACCAACTTGGCACCACATGATGCAACCAAGTTCCAATAGAGCAAGAATAACTTGGAGGAAAGGTCTTCATACTTTGAAAAAGAAAAAATAGAATAACATATATAGTTTAAAAACCTCTTCGCCCCGGGTCTCGGCAGTATTCACTGCCACAACAACACTTGAATGCCTTCACAGGATGATTATGATCCTCGAAATCAATAGAGTAGTCCTGCAATATAATTATTCATATTAGAAGGGAACCACAAAGTATGAGGAGATCAATGCTAGCTTCACCCAGACCAAACTTCGTATGGGCTTGATGGGAGTTACTTGTATTCTGGAGCTGAATGGGATGGCATTTTCTAAAGAACACAGCAGTCATGCCAATTTCTGATAGCTAAACCTGGTTAGTTTATTCAGAAGTTTTACCCAATTAACTATATAAAACTGATGCACTTTTCTGGAGGAACTACAGAGTGAATACTTGATGAGGACCTTTTGTACAATAAACAAGAAAAAAATTTCCATAGCATAAAATGTAGAAAACATAGAAAATAGAACATTTTACGCGCCATAAACAGATCAGCAAGCTGATTCTCTTTTGGTGGATAATTAATTAAGGGCTGGTGCTCCTATTTCATCCTAACAAGTCCTATGACATTGATGGAGTAGGTTTTGCTTTTACACTACTAGAGTAGCACATGAAAAGGTAAATTCTGTACAATGTAATACACTTCACCCTTTCGTAAAGAGAAAAGAATACCACCTTTAAAGAACAGAATCTATGTGACATCAAACAAGTATAAGTTATTTCGCTGAGAAGAAAAAAAGGAAAAACTTAAAACGATAAAAGAGATAAGAATTAAAATTATCGTGAAATAACATACACTCTACTCCGCCAAATTCAATTCAAGCAAGTCTTAAATCTTATTTTAGCTGAGGTTGGCTATATGAATCCACTTTTTCCATTCAATACCAAGAAAAAAACATACCCAGTAAAAGTGAGAAAAATATGACACATCCCATCCAATTCAACACAATTTGTACACAAAATTGTGCTTCTACTTCATTGTACTTCCTCTCAAATAAATATACATATAAATGAAAATATACAAATACATACATACGTATATTTCATAGTTTATCCTATACCCATACCCCTAACATATACCCGGTACCATGCAAAGTGAAAACTAATACGAGTCTATATCCGACTTCTTTCCACTGAACATTAATAAAAATTGAGCATGTTAATTAAGAGAACTGACCCAAGTTAGTTCTTCCACAGCCTTGACTTCCCTTTTTGTAAAAAAAGCAATCTGCATAAAAAGGAACATATCTAAGCTCTTCAACTGCAAGTGTACTAAAACAATTCTTGTTTGCTGGCAATGGTTGCATATTGACATGAGGAAAAAAGAGTAAAGAATAAAGATAACTCCATACATGATAGTAATGTCTATCAGGGGTTTCCACTTCGACTGGAATGTCGATGAGGTTGGCATCAAAGCACCTAAAATCATCAAAACATCAAACAGTAAGAACCAAATCCATAAATGGAATAAGACCTGCATATTTGGTTGTTAAACTATCGGATTAGATTCAAAAGCACTTTTGCCATATACCAACAAATTTGGATGTGATATGGAGAGGGGGGAAAAAAACTAAATAAATAAATTCTTCCAGCTCCAGGCACAATTCTCATCAAGCAAAGCCTGTGTATTCCATGAATACTACTGCCACAACCAGAAAAAGCAACCACACTGAATTCATGCTCAAAGGATGCCTCATGCTTATCAATGTAGTTAAGAGCTTATATATCTTACTAGATTCTTTCCTTTTCTTTAATTAAAAATTGAGTAAGTTGATGGATCATATAAGTACATAGACAAGTTTACAATCCAAAGGATGACCGAGATCAATGATAACATGCACCTTCCTCTCCACTCTGGTCAAAGGTTGCAACATGCTTGCAATCATTGAGATTAATTGTCATCCAGATCAAATGATCAATGTCTCTGAAGATGTAAATGAAAATCATAGGGCACAGTTCTAGGTGGCAATACAGGAGATAAAAGCCTAAACATTATCCGAGAAGATGCTCTTCACTACGTGAAGTATGACTATCTGGAGATAACTGCAACCTCTCTAAACACATTCTTTTCATGTAGAACAGAAAGGAATTACCTGTGATTTATAAACCTGGCAACATTCCCATTATATGTTGCATCCAAGCATAAGGCCTCCTCATCTTGTAGAAATCCTTCTGAACCCCAGTCTGCATCAAGCATTACTGGGTATGTGTGCTGCTCTCCAGCACTTCGCAAATTACGGTCGTACAACTCTGTATTGGTCATAATTTCACCAACATATTCACAAACAAATGCACCCCTAGGCAATGCCTCAAGGGATCGAACACCCCAGCCTTTTCCTTCAGGTGTACAGAACACCTGAAACATTATTTGACACAGTCAAGTGATAGAGGACATTGTGAAGAGATGAGACAATTCATAGAAAAAGTCTGCCTCAAAGCAAGGTTTGAGCAATCCAAAACTTTCAATGCTGAAACTGGGTGAAAATATATTTCATACTAGAAAAGAGCACCTAACCAACAGAACTTCTGACAAATTCAACTTGATTGAAGAGACAAACTGTCAGTTTACGTTTCAAGGGACTATTTTCATCTTAAGCCTTAAGTAGAACTCTAAAATTTTTAAGAATTCCTCTACTTCAAATTGTCTAGACAAGAAACAAACATAGAGCATACTGTGAGAGAGGAAATATAATTTACAGCATATCCTATTTGATTCTTCTAGTCTCTCCAATCCATGCAGGTTTCCTTTCTTATATTTTAAGATATTTTCCTCTATTCACTCTCATCTTCCCTGAACCTTCATCCTAGCATTTTCAGTGTCTTGCTTCCTTCATACAACTTCATGCTTACACTTCGATTAAACCACTGTGTCAAAACAAGGATAGAATTTCACACAGCAGAGGCGGACCCTTTGAGAAGGTTAAGAAGCAACATCAGAAGTAGAAACACTGAGCTAGGATATTGAAATTTAGAATTTTCAAAGATTCAGAAAGAAAGAGGCGAATTTCCAAAAAAAAATCAAGCAGCGGATTATTGATTCAGCAAGCTACTTTTTGCCTTTCAAATGATCATGCCGCTTTATAGTAGTACATTTTATTCAATGTGTGTGTGTATCAGCCACTGAGGCTATATATCATCTTTTCAACTAGATGTGGCATATATTGTCTACAATTACTATTAATGAAAATGAGACTGTATTTACTAATCTAGAACATTTTAGATTTAAGGATGACAACTTTTTCATGCCAGAAGTAAAAAAAAGTAAAATATCTAAAAAAAAAGGTAGCTCACATATACACCATGATCTTACCTGCAACTTGCAAGAAATGCCTCGTTGTACGATTCTATTTCCACATTGCATATTGCAACCACATTTTATCCAACATTCTTTGATGAACTTCTTCATTAAATGTCCCTTGCAAGATTCAGGCATTTTTTCATTCTTGTTCCTCTCTATTGGGCAGTCTTCACAATAATAATAGTGATGTTTCTGTGGATTCTCATTCAAAGATAAACATGCATCCAAAAATTGCGCCTTCAGCAAGCCTTGTGGTGTGTAAGCAAACTCTCCTCCAGTATCCCGGGCACATGCACATGGTAATGACAACTCAAGACAATTACCTGAACAATCTGAACAGCAGCTTTCATCATCAATACGAGCTAATGACGCATGGACATAAGCATTCTGATAAGGTGCATTTTGAGATATATAATTGAATTTTGGCAGATCATCAAAACCAACATCATCGACCAATGAGATTTTCACTCTTTCAGTTCCTTTTGATATGTCACTGATATCATGGAAGTGTCCTCTCCTTGCTGGTGGAACAGGTGGCTGAGGAACAGTGGCCAAACTTTGTATTGTGGAACGTTTAGCACAACCCGAGTCCTTTTTATCTGAATTCTTACCTGAATCACTGGACAGGGGCTCTTCTTTCTTTGTTCTTATATTCCTACGAGGAACATCTGAGCAGTCTTCAGAAAAATGTTTGCGACTTGTAGATCCATGAACATTGGTACCCATTTTCAGAAAAGTTTCACATACTTCCTCTAATAACTTCTTTAAGGAAAATTCCTTTCCAACTACATTATACAAATGGTGGTACTTATTTTCTACTAACTGCAAAACTGCATCTATGGGTGGAACAAGGAAATCTGGTCTTCGAAAAGCTGATTTACAGTTCATAAGCATCTTCACTTCACCTGAAAGAGATGAAACCACATCCAAGTTGGCCTCATAGCGTCTGCCGTAATTGCAAGAAGTGGACGCATCAGCTTTCTTGTACATATCAACAGTCTGGGAAGCTGGTGATTAAAGAGTGTTACATTTTTGCAGAAGAATGTCCCAAACACGAACATAAAAAGGGAAGAAAGACAAATGGCACATATTTAAATATCTGGGAGTCCAAAGTTATATTAAAACACATTTAAATACGTCTGATAAATAAGATTTTGGCTGTCAACTAGAACAAATATTCTCATTCGGTGTTTATTTGACCTTTATAGGAATTAAGGGGAAAAAAGGAACACAATATCATGATAATTCTCCAAGTTATATGGTTTAATTCAAAGACTTGTTCTGTATGAAAAAGGAAAAGCAACTATGAAGATGAACAGTTCCATTGCACCTCTCAGTGCCTAGGATTGCTAACCTTCCCAAGCTTGCCATGATAATTGCTAGAATGTTACCCTCCACCTTGCTTATTTCCCAACTAAATATGAAAATTGAGAAATTGAAAGGAAACAAAAGAAGTGCTTTGTTTGTACATAATCTCCTTGTATCACTTTTCTATCCTTAAAGGAAAAAGAGAAAAAGCATTTTGTGTCATTTGCCGAAAACAATCTTCTCTAGCAATAAGGTGGCAGTACCTTGAAAAGGGGTCTGATTTGATAAATATAAAAAAGTTTAAAAGCTGATGGGCTGTAGAGACTTTCAAAAGACAAGTACTCAAAGAAGAATAAGAGTTCAAGAGCGGAGAATGCATACCAAAGGAAACTTGCCTTCAACATAAATAACAAATAAAAATCTCTTAGTCACCAATTAATTCACTCAATCTCATTTTACATCAATGAGGCCTATTTATGGTTTATGGAACAAAAAAAAGGACAATCTTAAACCCTGTGAAAATGAGTATAAAATATAGAAGTACTCAAATAGACCCAAAATAAAAACTTAATAACTTGACTCCAAAATACAAGTCTGACTCTAACCGTAATTAAACGAAATGGAACCTCTAGAAAGAAACAGAAATGCTAAAAGAGTAGAAAGTTCTAAAAGAAACAAATTTTCAGCATCTTATTTCCAACTTAAATAGCTACGGAATACATTAAAAGACACAACTACCAATGACACATTTTATCTGACCAAAAGCAACTTTATTCTTTGAATAGACAAATGTCTATCACTCTAGGAGCCCAAAGGGGGCTAACCAAGCAATTCTTGTGCCTTTATTTGTACTTCAAATTAGATGGAATATGCAACCCACCCTAAAATTCAGATTTTACTCCAGTCTCCCCTATTCTGGAGGTCTTGTAACAAAATATAGATGAATCTAAACCACAAAGTTGTTAAGGATTATAATAAACAAATAAATTATGACACCTAATATTGCAGTTAAGACACCAAAACAATATTAGTTTAGTGTGAGAGTTTTTATAGATTTAGGCCACATGATTTCTAAAGAAATAACACACATGATTCGAAGCTTAAATAGAGTACCTGCATAGCCCTTTGGATCAGCAATGGCATTCAGAGGCAAGTTCTCCCCAAATTGCTCAGACAACGAGCCATTAGACTTGCCAAAAGTAATAGATTCTCTAATCGGAGAGACAAATTCGTCCCTTGTTTCTTCAATATGAACCCCCCCTCGTGCTCTCTTAATCATCAAATTTTGATCTTTTTGGGGCTCTTTCATAGGCCTTTTTCCTTTGTCCCGGGGTTTAGCATTATAAGAAGAAGAATGCGACTGAGTTTTGCTTCCAAAATGATTTTGAGATGATTCAACAGATTCTTTTCTGGAAGAAGGCCCTTGTATTGCATTGTCTTCCAAGGCTGGACTAGCCCTTACATTATTCATTAAAGACGAATCTTTGTCAACTCGCTCTTCCGAATGTGGCTTCTTAGAAGGGGGATTATCCTTATTGTGTGCTAACACATCTTGGTCCTAAACCAAAGGAAAATCCATCAATGTGTCTACAAATACTTTAAAAAGAAAAAATAAAAAAGGCAATTACTTGTAACAAGGAACATAAAAGTGTACTAACTCTCTGAATTATAACAATAAGAAGTATTCTTTAACACCTCCATGTCCACGCAATTATGGATTAAAAAAGGAAAATTTATGTATTTACAAATGCCTGAAAAAGAAAAAATAAAAAATAAAAAAGGCAATCTCTTGCAATAAAGTTACTAACAAAAATTCCGTTAAATTTATTTACAAATGCTTGAAAAAGAAAAAAAAATAAAAAGGGCAATCGCTTGCAACAAGGAATATAAAGTGTACCATCTATTTCAGCTGTTATAGTAAGAAGTATTTTTTTAGCCCCTCCATGTCCATACAACTAAGACAAATATTGTTTAATGCTCTTGGCTAATGGGTCCAAAACAATCTATCAAAGTATCTTCATGGTTTCATTTATTAGCACAAATGGTCACTTTATTAATCTTTGTTGTCAATTGTGTTAATTGTACATAGGGAGGTGAGGGTGGAGGGGCACCTTTTCAAGTAAAGGTAAGCAAATGAAGACGTTGATAGTTTTTCCCTTTTTTTGACCTCCAAGGGTTAACTAATTGTGAACCAAATCAAATGGTTATTCAAGTGAATTGTTTTTTATTAATAAATAGCAAAAACTTAGCATCCACCATTTGGTAACAAGTGAAATAACATGGGATACTTTGAGAACTTTGAAATTCAAGGAAATAAGTGATCTTGGGCCAAGTGGTGGGGCAAAATAAATTCTAGCCTATTAAAAAAGAATAAGTACCAATAAAATACTAGGTTCTTAACGTCTATCAATAGATGAAGAAAATAAAGTAGTTTCTGAGAGAAAATGTGTGAACCTTAGCTTCCTCGTACTCAAAAATAGCATCTGCTAGAGCTCGATAGTTTTCCGCTTCAATTAGTTCCCAGTTTCCATCATAAACCTTTAAGAGTTTCTTTAGCACAACTTTCACCAATTGATCTGATATGCCTAAATTCCTCATAGCATTAAAAGCATTTACAACATTTATAGAAGGTGCCATCTTTCACCTAAGAGATAACCAAGGACCAAGTTAAGACCCACATGTAAAGGCATAAAATATATCAAGATCAGAAAGTAATAGTAACACTAGTCATGTTCTTCTATAACAAGAAATACCCGAGGTCACCTCCATTCTGTTACGCATCCAAACTTGTTTCAATGCAGAATATCAATAGAATGTGGTGCGTTACTACTACTATGATTGCATGAAATGTAAAATCTCATTGTTCGGAAAAATTGCTTATACAACAGATGCATGTATGTGCAGCAGAAATTATTCAAACATAAAACACAAGATATTTACCTGGTTCAGCCAGCATGTGTGTGTCCATGAGCATCACCGGCTATCTTTACCATTCTATTCATACCGACAAGTAATCAACTAATCAATCATTCTCACAAGTGCTCGCCATAACTATTCTCATAATGCCAGTACACCCTTGCTCAAATTTGTACAACCAATAAAATACCATATAATTGTATTCGCACCTCACCCAGTAGGTGATTACTAATAACCAACCCCATCCTTAAGCATAATGTACAATTCCATTCAGACTATCCATTCCTTTGATAATCTCTCTTGGATCATACATCTTTGGTGAACTCTTATGAGCCGCACTCTAATTCTAATACAATCTCCTATACTTACGAGTAAAAAATACTTGCACACCATAACTTCCCAAATTATTATTCGTTAAATATTCCAGTTCTCCCCTTGTTATTTTTTTGTTCCTTTTTATTATGATTTTGAACAAACAACTATTTTTTTATCTTTATATATTTATGTTGGATCAAAACATAACAAATTTCTACATCCAACCCAAATATATTTTTACTGCATAACTTAACTGTTTGATTAAATCTTAAAAATCTTGCATGCCAAGAATATTCCAATTTGCAAAATGTTCCAATGATCCATGTTTAGAAATCACAAAGTCTATCATAAAAGCAACTCTTTATAAGTGAGACCAAACCTGATACTAGTTTGCCAGAAAAAATTATTTCTACCACAGAATATATATGTATAGTAGAAATAACATCAATCTAGAAACATACTATAATTTACATGATTTGATCAACATCCACACATCCACGATTCTTATCCACTATGACGCATCCATTCATACTAAAAAAACCATTAAAATGAATCAAACTACCGATCACTATAACTGAACCCTTTATTAAATTACACCTTCACTCGAATCTATACTAACCCAAAATCATACCACATAAATATACCAACACATCTTAGCAATCTTAAACCTCATGGGCGATTAACCATTGTCGATCTTCATCCTCAAACATAAAGTATAATTTCTTTTAAACAACCCATCTATCTGGCAATCTTTCTTAGGCCCCACATCCTTGCATTGAACCCCTTGCTTGGCAACCTCTCTCCATTCTTGGTGAACTCTAATGTGTCACATTATAATCCTAATACAATCTCCCTCATAGGAGTAAGAAACTTGCGTATGACATATACATGAAATATTTTCTCACTGCTTGCCATTTTCTATTTTTTTCTTTTTTTCTTTTTCAAAAAATTATCTATATTTTTATATATTTGGGTTGGACAAAAACATCACACTCATAAATTTATAAGTGAGAAAATGTTTGTATACACATTCAAGAAAGGCACAAAATTCAATCATTATAAACTAAACGACACAAATAAACACGTAAAACTCATGTAGAAAATACATTTATTATAAAAACAACCTTGAGGAGAAAACACGTGGAAGTTCTAGAGTTTATAATTAGAACCTAATATGGTACCACACATATATCCATTCTTGTTGCAATTATGCATGAGTGCCAATAACCAACAAAATTAGACTTTCGCATGTTTGTAAACAAAATATCCAGTATAAAAATGTTCACAAAATCCCTACAATCTAAGCAAACTTAAAAAATCCCTAGATTGAAAAGGTAATAAGCATAAGGCAACAACCCAAAAGTTCGGTTTTGTTATTCACAACACAAATACATTTCAACCAAAAATCTCACTCCAACAAGTTACTCTTAATTAGCCACGAATCACATAATGGTGATTGAGATACCAAATTGTAAGTCAATTTAAATTTGTGTAGGAAAAAAGGTCTATTTGGTACTCAAAATAATCACACAACACAAAGAATATGATAGCAAAATACTAATAACATAACATCAATTTACCTTGTTATGGAAAAATCCTAAAATTTAACAAGCACAACATATAACAATTTGGATTCTTCTGGCAAGTGGGTCTATGAAAGGGCCAAAAGTGGGTCTCAAATCTCTAATAGCGCATTGACCCAAATAGTCATCTAATCGGGGTTTAGAATCCTTGCCTTGGAGGAGGTCAATTGTGAAAATAAAAGAAGATTCGGAATCTCCTTCCTACTATTTCTGTAACTCTAAATAGAGCACAATATTAAAAATAAGAATATTAAACAAAATAATTAAAAAGTGTCCTTTAAACTCCCCAATTAGACCCTTTTTCCACTTCCCCTTTAAACAGAATTGACACATTACACCCACCAAAACATGAGGGACACACATCTCAAAACAGAGAGGTTTTGGCAGAAATCCATGAAAACAGAGCAGGTAAAGGGTTCCAACAAGTAGGGTTTAGTTAAACCCTCTTCAAAACACCAGCAAAGAAGCCCCTTTAAAAACAGGAGAAGGTTACTTGCAATCTAAGAAAGAGAGAAAAATCAAGAGAAATTAATAAAGAAGCAAGAAAGAGAAGAAGAATCAACCTTGAGGCCGAGAGAGAGAGAGAGAGAATAACATTCCTTAGTCCATTTGCTCTCCGGCCTCCCCTGCTCCGGAGAAAGAGAGAGAGAGAGAGCGAGAGAGAGAGAGAGAGAGAGAGGGAGGGAGATTGAAACAAAACGGTCGTTGAGGATTGCAATACGATCTGCTGCTACTACTTGCCGAGGAAGGTAAAACATTCGCCTGCCACGTGTCAAGAGGAGAGAATAGTCAAATTTTGTGCTTGACTATTGGATGTGTAGATAAAATCAGATGCACTCGAGAGCACCTGATTCCTTAGTGAGTGGCGTGCTTTAGCCGGTCTCTGGAGGGGACGGCTTTCCATATTCGTTATGCCGCAAAAGGAGGGAGAGAGTAAATAAAAGGAGAGAGAGAGATTTAATCAATTTAATTAAGGCAATTAATCATTGTAATTCAAATGGTATATAAGTATTCCAAATATTGAATTGAACAATGTGAGGGTGGTAAAAGGAAAATTAAGGGGTGGGTCCCATTTCAAAAATAATCAAATTACTCAAATACACCAATTAAAAAAAATTAATTACTTCCACTTTATCCCCCAAAAAACTATTTTCCTCGTAAATGTCCCTCAAATTTTAACTTTACTTGTTAGGAGTACCTAATCGGTATTAAAAATTCAACCCAACTTGTAAATCGAATTGAACCTTCGAATCAAGCTTGAGAATTAGGTTATCTGAATCTTGTAAGTCAAACTTGAAATCAAGTTAACCGAACTTGAAATCAGATTTGGTTCAAATCACACCTAAATTCTTTTAAGTTAGAAGTTCAAGTTCAGATACTTAACTTTAAAAACAGATTAATCGAATTAAATCTAATAAGTTAACTACATATTCAACTTTGATTTACCTAAACCTATAGTTTTACCATATATTTTAATAACATATATAATTAAATGTTTAAGATTATTACAATAAACTATATTATTTCAATCGATAACTAATGTCACTTAAATGTATTGTAAGAAATTTATATAAAATCTATTAATTAAACAAGTATATAAATGATCAATTAATAAACATATTATATAAGTTTTTATATATATATATATATATATATATTATAATAAATTTATATAATATAAATAAATACACCAATTAATTAAAAAATTCCATATGAAATCAATTTATTAACATGTTACACTAAAGTTACGATAACAAATCTATATAATATAAGTTCATAAATCTGTCTCAACATGTTTGCATAAAACAATTGAATTGAAATTAACTACTCTATATAGGATCCATCAATAATCATATTATGATAAGTTTATTATAATATGTCTATGTAGTATAAATACATAAACCTGTGTAATAAATCTATATTGATTTAAATTAATTTAATAAATTTTATACATGAACGATCAATAAATATAGTATACTCTATATAAATCTATTGCAAGTTTACAATATATATATATATATATATATATAATTAAATATAAAGAAAATTTGGATTAGTAAATAACTTTAAAAAAATAATTAAACTTTATTTCTATTCCCATTTTGCTTATCATTATCAACTTGGTGTTATATTTTTATTTTGTTTATAAAAAAATATGGATGATGTATGAGATGAATTATATTTTAATTATGATATTAGTAATAGTTTTAATTATTATTTTAATTATGAAAATTATATTTTAATTTAAGTAATTTATTGTTCAGATTAATCCAAATTTTATCTTACCCGATCCTTAAGCTCCTTTAGGTTCGGATATGCATAAATGCTGAATCTAACTTTCAAGTTTAGGTTTAAGGGTATAAGGGCAACATTTTTAGGATACCTAATCCTTTTTCTTTTTTTTTTTGGGTTACATAGGGATCGCACAAATACAAAAATATATGCTCACGAAAGTTTGAACACTAGATCTCAGAGAAAGAAAACACTTAAGTAAAAATTTTTACTACTCAGATATCCCTACAAAAACCTAATCTAAACACTTATATATGGACAAAATAAATTATTAATATCAATTTTAGGATAAGAAGAGGTAAAAATGGGTCACTTAATATAAGATGAAGGAACATGATAAAGAGATATTTATAGTTTTAATAATTAGTATTTATTTTATGTTATTGTGAGAAAGCAAGGTATGTGCAATGAATAAATTTCCATGATAATATGTGGGTGTAGGAAGTTTGAAAGTGTTATCGCATTCTCAAGACCAAAAATTATTACAAATTTGAGGCTTTATAATATATATATACACATACATGTTTTACGACATTGATCATTTCTAATTAATTTAATATATTTTATAAATTGATAGATAATAATGTGCCAATTAACATTCTCATTATTATTGTTATAGCTAACAAAAAATAATTAATAACCAATAGCTGATTTATTAATTAATATTAGTATTTGATCGTGTAATTGATAACGTTTGTTGTTCATGTATAAAATGACAAAAAAAAACTGTGTTAGTTAAATATGTTTTAATTATTAAAATATTTTTTATATTATTGTTATATATTGAACTATAATTTCATAAATATAATATCTAATTTTTTTAAAAATAATTTAATTCAAATAAATATTATAAAAAATTAATACATATCATATAACATCCATGACTTATAAGAAAAAACAAATTCTTAACTATTTAAAAAATCAAATAATCTAAATGCATACCATAATAATAATTTAAATAAATATTATTTTATAAAAAATTAAACAAATCCCAAAAAATAGTTTACTTTGTTGTTATTAATGTAATAGTAAAAAACTAAAAAAAAAAATACAAGATACAAAAGTAACTTTTGAAAGTTCAAAAATTGTTTTGGGTAGTGGATTACTATTGTTGGTCCTTTTGTAATCAAGAAATTGGTTGAATTGATTAGTTTCAAGTTTTAGATTTTACTCTATTTAAAATCTCAAATAAACTTATGATCAAATTATATGAAATTTGCACATGAAAATGTAAAAATTAAAGAGCGGGGATAGAGAGATTAAGCTCAATTTATAGTAGTTTGGCCTTATATCTACGTTCATTCTTCTAGCTTAGTAAGTTAGGTTCCAACGATAGCTAATTTTCACTATGTACAAAAAGTTATAAATATGAATATAATCTTCCTTTGTTGACGATCTGTACCTTCCCTTCTTGAAGATGGTTTATTCTAACAAGGAAATTGTTTTAACTCTTACCTAACTAGCCTATCTACTCACAAAAGTTTTCTTCACACTTTTCCCAAACTTACTGAAACTTTACAGCACAAATAAATAAAAAACAATATCACAAAAACTCTAGGAAATAAATTTACAGGCTGTTCAGTAGTCTACTTTCATATCTAATATCTCACTATTAAGACATCAAAATTGCTCTGTAAAATAAACTGAATATTCTATGTATATTGCACTTTAAATCTTAGGAAGTGGGCTTGCAAAATTGGTCACCAACGTGAAGTTTTAAAACTACAAAGTTGGCTTCTCAACATACTTACTGTTGTAAAAATTCTGGTCAACTTGCTCACTTTGAACCTGATTTTCTTTATTTAAATCTTTGATTTTTACTGTTGTTATTTTTCAAATTCAAACACTAACAATCCCCTTAAAATATGAAGAATTCAAATTTTAAAAAAATTAACTACTGGAGAAGATTTACTTAAGCAAATCCCTTTTGAAAACCTGTTTGTAGTTGCTAAAAAAAAAAAAAGAAAAGAAAAACCCTCATAACCTTAAATTTATTTTTATCTCTAGTAAAATGTTACATTTAATCATTCCAAGAAATTTAAATTTGAATCATCTATTTGGACAATTTTAACAGTTAAGTACAGCTCTCAATCTGTATTTAACATGTTGAGATAGATCTTGAAAATAAATTAAAACCACAGCAGTACACGACTGTAATGAAATTATGAATTTTAACTATTTCTACCTAACTTCAATGCCAAGTGCTTCTATGATTTAAAAATCTGTAAAATTAATTTATAAATCTTGCACACTCAATAAAAAGATTAGTAACATATGTAGAATTTTGTTATCATTAAAATATTATAATTCGATAATAATTTTCTTTACAATCTCATTTTTTATGACAACAAAATCATAAAGAAAAATTGAAAACATTTGGTCATAAATGCTCAAAATCGTGCTTCCCCTCTATTAATGAACATATGAATATTTTGATATTTTCTTCTTAATATGAGTACAATTTTTCACATTTTTTCTTTCTTTTCACTTTTGTTATCATAAAAAAATGAAATATAAAATACACAAAAGCAATTTTTATAAGTTCATGGAGATTCTTCACCATAAATAGTCATTTTGACTTTCTTCCTACCAACTAATTTTCTTTTAGAAGATTCTCCAATTTCAACATTGTTTCTAAAGCTTTCTACCTCTTCATTTGGTTTCTTCAACAACTCTACTTTTTTATTTTTATTTTTTTTTTTAAGTTCTAAATATTTTACTATTTAAAACATAGTCTATTCTAATTTTAATTTTTTTTAATCAAATTTACCTTGAGTGTTTAAATTATTTTTCAAAATATAACATGTGCAATCAAATGTATAAAAATATGAAATACTATATTTTCTACCTTTAAAAAATTTTATAGGGGGATTTCTTAATCATAGATTTAAAATAAACTCTATTAATTATATAAAATGCCATAAAAATGATTTTAACTCAAAAATATTTTCCTATACCACTATCCATATAGCATTTTTTTTTGGTTTTTTACCTCATATTCCTACACAATAAACTAAAGTATCATATATTCTTAGAAATCCAAACAAGTTTAGATTTTCTAAAAAACAAGTTCGTACCTATATTGCATTTATTTTGATACTCACTAAGGTTCTTCAATCTTAGAAAGCAAAATTTTGCAATATGACCATGTTTATGACAATAATAACAAGAAATTTTTTTTTATTTTTTGAAAATTATTCGAATATTTATGTTTTACATGTGAAAAATCAGATTTTTGAGATCTAAAAGAGTTCTTAAAATTCTTGTAAAAATATGTAAGTTTATGACTTCTTCTACCACTAAAGACCGTATTTCTTTGACTATTGCTTCTATGCCTAATTTCTGTAGTTTGAAATTTTCTTTCTCTATTTTCTACTGTACTTACAAATAGTATTTTATTAGCTTTTAAACTAGACATATTTTCAGATTTATACCCTAAACCATTTTTAGAAAAATCATGTCTTTGAAATGTAAGTAATCTAGTTAGTTTTTTATCAAATTCATTGAATTTTTGAAAGGTGTTTTAAATGGATATTGACAAATTTTCTACCCTAGTTTTTAGTAGACATACTTTATCTTTCATGACAGAATTTTCTAGTTTTACAGTTTCATTTTTAGATTTTAAGGCTATTAATTTAGAATTTATAACAGAATTTTTAGATTTAACAAACTCTAATTCTGAATTCAGAAGTTCATTAGTTTATTTCAGAATATCTTTTTCATTTTCTAGATCAACTATTATGTATTTTAGTTTAGTAATCACATTAAGCACATTTTTAGTATCAAAACAAAAATCTACACAGCTTTCAGAGTCAGTATCAGAGATAACTCGTGACTTTGTCATGAGACAAAAATTGATTTCCTTTGCACTTTCTGCTCTTTCTGATTCTGAATCGGATTCATCCAAATTAGTCCATGTTGTCATCATACCCTTTCCTTTCTTTTGAATTTTTAGATTTTTTGTAGTAGAACAGGACACTCATATTTGATAAGTTCTAGTTTCTTGCACTCATAGCTTGCAATCTCTTCCTGTTGCTCTTTTTTTTTTTTTTGCTAATGTTTCCTATATTATATTTGAACTTTCGAGGATTGTTAACTTTCTAAAATTTAGAAAATTTTTGTTCTCTTTTTCTGAAGACACAAGCAAGTTTCTTGATAAGAATATTCATTTCTTCATCACTTGTTCTTTTATCATCAGATTCTTCATCTTCTTTGACTACAAAGATTATTGATTTCCTTTTTCCTTCATTTTCAGCACCATGAAACACATCAGTCTCATAGGACATCAGTTTTCCTCTCAGTTCATTTGAATGACAGCTTTGACAAGTCATGACCTTCTTCGATTGCTGTCTTCTTTGCATCCCATCTTCTAGGTAGTATTTTCAGAATTTTTCTGACAAAATCAGTATCTGAAAAAGTTTTTCCAAGAGAGTCCAATTCATTTGTAATGATAGTGAATCAATTGAACACATCCTTAATCATTTCTCTAGGCTGAATTTTGAAGAACTCATATTCCTGTAAAAGAACGTTAATCCTTGTTTCTTTTACACTGTTAGTTCATTCATGTGTTATACATAATTTATCCCATATTTTTTTGTTATAATGCAAGAAGAAATAAAATAAAATTCTATAGGAGAAATAGCATATAAATGTAAATGTTTTGTTCTAAAATTTATTGAGATTTTTCTCTTATCTTTCTTTATTATAATTGAGAGTTTAATATCTAAATCTCCAGAGGAAATAACTTCTCAAACTTCATAATTTATGACTTTAATAAAGGTCTCTATCCTAAACTTCTAATGGAAAAAATTAACTCCATCAAAATAATAAATTATGTTTGTGTATTAGCCAAAAGTAATCTATGAAGCCATTAGATTTTTTACTCAAAAGTTAGCACTTTTGTGAAATTGAATACTAACTCCGATACCACTTGTTGGTCCCTTTGTAACCAAGAATGGGGTTGAATTGGTTGATTTCAAGTTTTAGATTTTACTCTACCTAAAATCTCAATTAAATTTATGGTCAAACTATATAAAATATGCAAATAAAAATGAAAAAAATTAAAAACTAGGGATAGAGAGATTAAACTCAATTTATAGTGGTTTAACCTTATGTCTATTTCTACTTGTCTAGCTCAGCAAATCAGGATCCAACAATAACTAGTTTTCATTATGTACAAAGAGTTACAAATATGAATACAATTTTCCGTTGTTAATGATATGCATCTTCCATTCTTGAAGATGATTTAGTCCAACAAGGAAATGATTTTAACTCTTACCCGGCTAGCGTATCTACGCACAAAAGTTTTGCTCACACTCTCATTATTATTAGTAAAACTTTATTATACAAACAAATACAAAATAATATCACAAAAACTACAATAAACAAATTCATAGACTGTTCAAATAGTCTCCTTTTAGATCTAATATCTTACTTTTAAAACATCGAAATTGCTCTGTAAAATATGCTGAATATTTTCTATATATTGTACTTTAAATCCCAGGAAGTGTGCTTGCAAAATTGGTCACCAACGTGAAGTTTTAAAGCTGTAAAGTTGGCTTCTCAGCACATTTACTGATATAAAAAATCTGGTTAAATTGATCATGTTGAGTTTGATTTTCTCTATTAAAATCTTTGATTTTTATTGTCATTATTTTTCAAATTTTAAAAAGTTTAACTATTGAAGAAGATTTATTCAAACAAATTCCTCCTAAAATCTACTTGTAGTTGTTAAAAAAAAAAAATCTCAAAACCTGAAATTGATTTTTACCTCTAATAAATTGTTGCATTTAATCCTTCCAAAAAATTTGAATTTGAATCACCCATTTGGACAAGTTTAAGACTTAAGTATAGCTCTTAATCTGTACTTAAAATACTAAATTAGGTTTTAAAAATAAATAAAAACCACAACGGTACACGACTGTTCTGAAATTATGAATTTCAACTATTTTTATCCATCTTCTATGCCAAGTGTTTCTATAACTTAAAATTCTATAAAATTAACTTATAAACCTTACATACTTGAAAGAAAAATTAGTAACTGTTGGAGGTGAGTTTTGACTCCACAGATACCAACTCCTTCTTGACCCGAACAGTACCCGTCAATGGGTGGATACACCTGCAAAAACCGCCGGAGGGTGCTCCGGCGGGGAGACTCCAACGTTCAAGTCAGTAAAAAGCAGTTTTCGATTGAAAGAAACAGACTAAGAGTGGAGAGAAAGTTGTTCCATCTGATCAGTGTGCCCCATATGTTAGGCTTAGAGAGCGTATCTGATTCTGAAATCTTAGAGATCATTTTATACCCCTGAGAGACGTTCGCCGCTGGGGGATTTCAACCCTACCTTCCTTATCAGACTGATCCGAGAATCTCGAGAGTCAATATTTCGAGTTGATTATGATCCTTACTTCTCGGGGAGGATTTCCACTTTTGGGGGAACGCTTTCCTTATTCAAAAAATCCTAGTTTTGTCGTTATGAAAATAGGAAGTAGAGGTAAATGGGTTCTGACCTTCCTTTTGAGTCGTTAGGAGTATTGCCCACCGTTTGGTCTCTCGACCGATTAAGGAGCCTTCGTGGCTAATCCGATTGAAGGGTTGATGTCCGCTTGCCCGATCGGAGTGATTACCTTTGCTCAGTGGGTTATGTTCGGTAGACCCAGACGACTAAGACCCCTCGATAGATTGATCTGGATGACTATGACCCTTCGATAGATTGTCATGGTAGACGTTAGATACTGATCGGCAGGTGCCCTTCGTGGGCCTTTTGAAAATTTACATCTCTGATTTGGGTCTTGGGCAACGTCCCATTATTTACCCCCGACTCATGGTCTTCTTGAAAAGAAACGCCATGAGTGATAATTTTCGAAAAAGGATTATCCCTTTAATTTGACTTTCGCCATTTCAGTTTCCACAAACCGTCTTCCCTACGCTTCACAAGGACTCACGTTCTTTATAAAATTCCACTATTCAGCCTCTTTTCCAAAAGAACTCTTTCTTCAGACCAAGATGTCAAAAGATATTTCCTCATCGCGTAGTATAGACAACATTCAGAGCACCATGACCGAAGAGAATCTGTCAGAAGTTCAAAGGGAGATGTCGCTCGGAAGCGATTTTGAGTTTGTGTTGCCCGGCAAGGTAAACAGAGCAAGTTTTGCCCCCGAGGGTTGTGTGATGATGTATAGGCAATGCGTGAAGTACGGCTTGAAGATTTCGTACACGGGCTCACTGGCGGAAATCCTAAAGCACTGGAACATTCATCCCTCATTGCTCATTCCGAGTGCCTAGCGATTTGTGATTGCCCTAATTTCTCTATTATGATTTTTCCGTATCCGCTTTGACTTGAAAATTCTTGGGGCCCTTTTTTCTCTAGGGAGATGTAGCTCCAAAGGGTCCACCCACGGCTAGTATAAGTTTCAAACCTGCCGGGAGTCTTGCTGGAAATTCTTCTACAACGAATCTCAGGATAAACATTGGATGCAAAAGTTTTTCTTTATCCGTTTCTTGAACAGGGACCTTTTTCCCGTTCTTCTAGATGCCAACCAAGCGTCCTTTTTGAACGAGAAGATCCCGCCTCTTCTTCGCCATTCCTGCTTCTTACGTCCTGTGGCTCGTTATTATGAGGCTAGTTGTAAGAGTTTATGGGTGGACAGCTTTGTAAGAGATGATATATTGATACTATCTGGTCTACTCATGGATGAGTCAAACCAAATCACCAAACCCCTTTTGTTGGAACAACAGGGAAAGGAGTTGGTCAACACTGTGTCGGACATTGACGCCCATCTTCTCGATGAAATATCTACTGAGCGAAAAATACGGTCTCATACGAAGAGGATGGCGTTGATGTTTCCCCTGAGTTTTGGCGAAAAAAGTCTAAAACTAGGGCGCCCAGTCCGCCTGCTAGGGAAGAAGAGCAAGCCGAATCTGGAGAGCATATGCTTTCTCAAGAGTATTCTGAAACAGGAGGGGGCCATTTAATCGGCAAAGCCTTTGATGCGTCTATCGAGGTTAGAGAGGGAGGCGATTCCGGTGAGGGACTCTTCAAAGTGACTGAGAACGTTCAAGATCCGCAAAGGTCAGAGGAGTCTCCGGTAACGCAACCTTCTGCCTCCATTCCGGAAGAAACCTTGGGACAGTCCCCTCGGGGGGTTTCAGTGTCTTTTGGTCGATGTACCAAATGACTATTGCGTTCCTCCACCTATTTTGATTGGAGAGTGATGGAGTTCCGAAGAAGGATCAGTGGCGGTCTTTATGGGGGACCACAATTTCAATCTTGTTGATTTGTAGGAAGGATTACAGTTGGCTGAGCATTTCCAACTTCTTTTGAAGTCCGCCCTCCAAAAGATGCCTCTTGAGTGTACCGACAAGGTCATCCAATTTTTTTGCCTTACAGTAAGTATTTTCTCTATGCGAGTTAAAGTTTGATCTTTACTGTCTTGTGATTCTGACTACCGTGTCTTTTTTCTAGAATTCTACCCTGGTTGAGCTTCAAAGAAAGTTGAGGGCAGAGCGGGATGAGCAACTTTCTTGCATGAGCGACCAAGTGTTGGCGCTGAGGGACACCTTAAAGAACCAAGAGAAGACCATTGGAGAGATCAAAGACAGGCAGATCAAGCGTTTTTGGGAAGACCTCGCTTTGGCTCAAACTCGATGTAAGGAATTAGAAACAGAGGCATGCGCTCAGAAAGCACAGTTAACAGTCACTAAGACGTTAGCCCGTTTACGAGAAGAATCACTTCGAAGGGCCGAACAAGAGATAGCTGATCTCAAGGCTTCTGCTACCAAAGATGTTGTTGTCCTCCAACTTTCTTAACGTAAGTTGCATGAGCGTCTGAAATACGCTGAAAAGATTTTTCGGGAGGTTGGACGGTACGAAGCTCTACCCCCTCTTGAAGGATCAGCGGATTCGAATTTCACTCATGTTGTTTCTTGTGCCCCCTCCGTTCTTTTGTAATTTTGTTGAATGAGGATTTTTTACCTCATGATTCATTGAAATTTAATAATCATCAAGGAACTTCTGATATCTTGCTAGTCAAGCGAGGTCGGGGGGATCTCCTCTGATGATGCACTCATTCGATTGTGCTGAGTAGTCCAACTTCTGGTGTGTTATTGAGAGCTCTTGGAATTAGGGTTGCTTCAGTCTATTTTTAGGAGATTGATTCGAAGATGTTCACTCGATAGGCCCAGGCGACTGAGGCCCTTCGGTCGATTAGAGACTTTAGGAGGCAGAGCCGTGTCCGCCCGTTCAGAGAGTTCTATCCCAACTTAACGACACATTCGTTCGGAAGATCTGGACAACTGAGACCCTTCGGTCGATTAGAGACTTTAGGAGGTAGGGCCATGCCTGTCCGTTCGATGAGTTCTATTCCAACTTAACGATACATTCGTTCGGAAGATCTAGACGACTGAGACCCTTCGGTCGATTAGAGACTTTAGGAGGCAGGGCCGTATTCGCCCATTCGGGGAGTTCTATCCCAACTTAATGATGCATTCGTTCGAAAGATCTAGGCGACTGAGACTCTTCGGTCGATTAGAGATTTTAGGAGGCAGGACCGTGTCCGTCCGTTCGGGGAGTTCTATCCCAACTTAACGACACATTCGTTCGGAAGATCTGGGTGACTGAGACCCTTCGGTCGATTAGAGGCTTTTGAAGTTAGGGTCGTGTCTGCCTGCCCATTTGAGAAGTTTTATCCCAACTTAACGACACATTTGTTTGGAATATCTGGGCAACTGAGACCCTTCGGTCGATTAGAAACTTTAGGAGGTAGGGCCGTGTCCGCCCATTTGGGGAGTTCTATCCCAACTTAACGATACATTCGTTCGAAAGATCTAGGCGACTGAGGCCCTTCGGTAGATTAGAGACTTTAGGAGGTAGGGCCGTATCCGTCCGTTCGAAAAGTTCTATCTCAACTTAACGACACATTCGTTCAGAAGATTTGGGCGACTGAAACCCTTCGGTCTATTAGAGACTTTAGGAGGTAGGGCCGTGTCTATCCGTTCGGAGAGTTCTATCCCAACTTAACGATACATTCGTTCGGAAGATCTGGGCGACTGAGACCCTTCGGTAGATTAGAGACTTTTGGAGGTAGGGTCGTGTCCGCCCGTACGAGGAGTTCTATCCCAACTTAACGACACATTCGTTCGGAAAATCTGGACGACTGAGACCCTTCGGTCGATTAGAGACTTTGGGAGGTTCTTTCTGTCTGGATCATTAGAAATCCCGAGCCACGTGCTGTCGGTAAGTAGTAGAAAACATCAAAATCTTGATCAAGAGAAAAGTGTTGGGAAATCTGGGTCATAGGCCGGACAAATGCTAGTAGGAACGTATGGCTCGTGCCAACCGTCTTCATTGTGGATTTAGAGGATCAACCCTCCTCGTTCTTCGAGTGATGGTCTGGGATCTAGCCTATGAGGCAGCTCATTCTCCCTTGGTGTGTCATGTCCGTTGGGAGAAGGCAGATTCCTTCCTTCTATACTGATGAACTTCTGCAGTTTTCCATTGCGAACCAAGAATTCCAACTCATTCTTGAATCTTTACACTCATCGGTCGTATGGTCGTAGTCTCGATGAAAATGACAGTACTTGGACTTGTCTTTCTTAGGATCTTCTTCTGTCGGGCACGTGGGCCATCTGACGAATGACTTGTTCTTTATTTGATACAAAACCCGGCTTGGGGTTTCGTTCAGTAGGGTGTAGCCGTTGAACCTTTACGAAGGTGGAATTCCTGGTTTGCCTTTTTTCGGAGAAGGCCGGCGTGGCGACCGGCTGCATTCTTTCCTGCTATGGTGGCCTTTTTATCGATCAAAAGCCTTTACTTCTTCCGCAACAATATATTTCTCTGCTCGGGAGTAAAACTGTTGGATAGATGCTGGGGGTTTCTTTGTGATTGAGACCTTCATATCAGAAGAGAGCAGACCCGTTAGGAGCGTGGCCAAAGCGATGTTATGGTCCAAATCAGGGACTTTCAGCATTTCTATCTTAAATCTCTCCATGAAGTTCCGAAAGATTTCTCTTTCCATTGATGTAATGATAAGAGGGATGTAGATTTCTGTTTAGCCCCTCGACTGATTACAAAGTGGGCTTTAAATTGTTGTCGGAGTTATGCGAAACTCTTTATACTGAATGGGGGAAGAAAATTGAACCAAGCTAGGGCCTTAAGAGTGGTAAGGAAGTGTTTGCACATCGCGACATTCGAGAGGTCTCTAGAGACCATAACTGTTATGAAATGGGCGGAATGGTCGCTGGGGTTATTTGTCACATCATACCGCTTCATGGGAGGTAGAAGGATATCCCTTGGCGTTGGTTCTGACAAGATCTTTGTATCGAATGACGATTCGTTTAGGGAGCATAGGGGATCTTCCCTATCTTTTACGCCCGCTCTTTTAAGCTCAGCGGCCACGAACTGTTCAATCTGCCTTTTCAGATCTTGGGGGTCGTATTGGGAGACCTCCGATGGTTCTGAGAATTCTCGTCTGGGTGGCTGCTTGTATTCGGATTCTACAGCGGATAAATGATTGTCTGGCTCGAGGGTTCGATTGAGTCCTTCCAACTGTTTACTCATTCTTTGGATTCCAGACACTAATCTTTTCATTTGAGGCTGGTCTGCCAATTCTGGTCTTGAAGCCATGACTTGTCGCTCCTGAGTTGCATGTTGCGGAACTAACTCCGGACGGGATGGTCGGGAAGAAAACACAGAATCGCGAATTTGAGGATTCGTTACTGGGGAAATGATAGATTCGGCGGGCATAGGGATGTGCCCCCTACAGCAGGGGTGACCCTCGAAGACGCTCTAGTACTTGGAGACATGATTATCAAAATGATCAAAACTTCTCTAGTCTGTTCCCACGGATGACGTTAATTTGATGGAGGTGAGTTTTGGCTCCACAGATATCAACTCTTTCTTGACCCGAACAGTAGCCGTCAATGGGTGGATACACTTGCAAAAACCGTTGGAGGGTGCTTCGGCAGGGTGGCTCCGATACTCAAGTTAGTAAATAGTGGTTTTCGATTGAAAAAAACAGACTGAGAGTGGAGAGAAGATTGTTCTCTCTGATCAGTGTGCTCCCTGTGTTAGGTTTAGATAGCGTACCTGGTTCTGAAACCTTAGAGATCATTTTATACCCCAGAGAGGCGTGCGCCACTGGGGGACTTCAACCATATCTTCCTTATCGGACCGATTAGAGAATCTCGAGAGTCAATATTTCGAGTTGATTATGATCCTTACTTATTGGGGAGGACTTCCACTTTTGGGGGAACGCTTTCGTTATTCGAAAGATCCTGATTTTGCTGTTATGAAAATAGGAAGTAGAAGTAAAGGGGTTCTGACCTTCCTTTTGAGTCGTTAGGAGTATTGCCCACCGTTCGGTCTCTCGACTGATTAAGGGACCTTCGTGGCTAGTCCGATTGAAGGGTTGATGTCTGCTTGCCCGATCGGGACAATTACCTTTGTTCAGTGGGTTATGTTCAGTAGACTCGGACGATTAAGACCCTCGATAGATTGATTTGGGCGACTATGACCCTTAGATAGATTGTCGTGGTGGACATTAGATATTAATCTACATGTGTTCTACGTGGGCCTTTTGAGCATTGACTTTTCTGATTTGGGCCTTGAGCCACGTCCCATCAGTAACATATGTAAGGTTTTATTATCATCAAAATATTAAGCTTCGATAATAATTTTCTTAACAACAATTTTATAGTTTTTGCATTATCTGTATTTAATTAGCTATAAACTAAATTACTAAACATATTTTTTAACCATTATAAAAGTTAACAGCAAAGAGCACCCGCTATCGGTTGTGCAAAATACCAATCTAATCCTTTAAAAGATCATTAACTATAGATGTATGATCATTCATGAGAATAGAAAAAAGAAAGGACTCCTAGGCATCAAGACATCAAGATCATGGTAGGAACAAAATGTTGTAATTGGTTGGTCTAACTAGTAATTTATTCTTTTTAGTGCTACGTGTATCTCAATCATTTGTTAACATATAAAAAAAATAAATCTTTAAATTATTAGATTATCTATTTTGAAAACTTAAAATAGGAATGTATTAAATAAATTTACTAATCAAATTGAAAAGATACAAACAAAGGATTTACAATAGTATGTTTTATTATTATTCTAAAAATTTGACAGATTATCACGTATTTTTATATGACTTTATACTTTTTTTTTTGTCCTGAATTTAGTCCACCGCTCGATTTTCAAAACTTTGTTTTGATTATTCCAGGTCGAACCACTGAAGTCTCTCTGGAGAGGTAGAGCTCTCCCCAGCATGGTTTGCTCCACCTAAAACTCGAACTCGAGTTCTTTAGATAGAAACTTGTAACTTACCTACTAGACCAATACATGAGTTATATGACTTTATACTCACCACACTTAAATTTGAACTCTTAACTTAACTGTGTCGATATTCTTACCCCGATCACTGCAACTTTTGATTTTTTTTTTTTTTTTACCTAAATGCATATAACAAAAGAAAAACATTAATCCTGAAAAATATAAAAATGACTACCGATTGCTTCAAGCGAGTATGACCTTAAAAGAATTACCTAGGTTGATGCTAATATGGCTCTAGCTCAACAAGGGGTGGAACTAATTCATCGCGATCATTGAGATAGTTTGAACTTGTCAAGACTTGAATTTGCTTGATAATTTTTTTTAACCGATCCGATATCCAGTTATCCAACTAAACTAAGTATCGTGAGATCTAATTTAAAAGCCGATTCTTTCAACATCTATTTTTTAATTACCAAAACTCAAAATCAAGATTATAATTAAAAGAATTTAGTATTCTACTATTTAACCCATAAGACGTTGATTTGAAACTGCTAAATAATCCGAATGCAAATAAAGTTCAAAACTAAAAGCTACCTACACCTAATGTCTATGAGAGAAGAGGAAAAGGATTACCACATTCACTAAAAAGAATTTCCCCAACTCCTTATGAAATTGTTGGCATCACTATTATCACATCCATTCCTTCTTAATTAATCAAAGTATGCACAACATAAACTTAAATATTAACCTAAATGGAAAATAACATATGAACCATGATTATACATTAAAATAAAGAAGAGATTGCATCAAAACTAAATAAGAATTTACCTTTCTTTTGTTGAATAGGCTTCTTCAAATTTTTCTGCTAAAATTTGAATAGCACCAACCTTACCATAATTTCTTCTGGTATGAACAATTTGGATTTCAGGTGCTTCTCTAGTATCTCGAACTCATTTTCATCGGATACTCAATTTTTGTGGAAAAATTACTTTATGAAAGAATTGTCTGTGTGTAGAAAATCTATTCTCTTTTAGATTTGTGCCCTAATAATTATGCAAGAAAAAAAATTAGAGAGAGCAAAAGGCACCAAAAAGGTCAAAAGGAAAGAATGAATAAAGGCTAGGGTTTCCAACCCTTTTATTTCTCTTTAAATATTTTTAATAATTAGAATTTAGCCCACAAGAAAGAAAAAATTCTTTCTTAGCCCCAAAGAATTGCCAACCTCTCTCTCTAAAACTCTTCTTTCCAAATTCCTTTTATTAAAATTAATAGTTGCATATAATTAATGCGCCAAAAGGGAACATTGTGAATTTAGATAAAGTAAATTTATCACAGACATTAATTAATTCATTAATGGTGAGTAGGTTATTTATGCCATTAGGTATGAGGTTGAAGAAGGGGGCACCTGTTTTTCTTGGAGACAGTAGCCATGCTTGGACATGAACACAATTTAAGAAAAAAGATATCAGTTAAATTATAATATATTGATTCTCTTTTTTTCTTTTATGTTACTCATTTTTATTTATTTGAAATTTGAAATTTTTAAAATGATATTTGGTGAATTAAACTTATAAATAAATTTTAAATTTTAAAATTATAATTTATAATAACAGGTTGATATGAATGATATATATATATTATATTTAAACAGTGTTAAAAGTCTTTTATAATAAGAGATTTTAATAATTCGATTAATTTAGATAATCAAACCGCATTAATCACTTAATTTAGTCAAATGAATTGTCGATTTTATAATCGAATTAAATAAATTATTTTAATTTTGATTATTTCGATTATAATTTAACTGAATGCTCACCCCTACGTGACATGACTACTTTGCTTTCTTTAACTTTGATTTTTGCATTATGTGATCAAATGGGTTTGATTTGGATTTAAATTTGGTGGTTTATTTATTTGTTAATTTTAAGGAGGAAGTGAGAGAGGGGGAGAGAGAGAGAGAGAGAGAGAGAGGAGAAGAAAAAAGAAAAATAAGAATAGGAAAAAGGAAGAAAAATGTGATGTGAGGTGAAAAAAATATTTTTATATTTTTATTTAAAGATATGGAATATTTTACTTATTTTTTATTTCAAAATTGTTTATAGCAGTGATAACCTATGTTGCATGAAAAATGAAAATGGGAAAACGAAAACGGATAAAGAATGATATGGGAAAATATCACTTTATAAAAATATAGAATACAAAATTGTGAACAACTACATAAATATAAAAAAATATAAGAATGTCTATATAAATATTAATTATTTTATGACAATAATAGAATAGTCATATTTTATAATAAAAATTTAAAATGATCAAATAATTAATAATAAAACAAATAATATAAAAAATTATAATTATAATTAAGTAAATAATAATTCGTTAAATATAGAAAAATGTGTAAATATAGAAAATATAAGAATTTTTGTATGAATATTAATTAATTTAGTATATTGAAACATAGAAATGTGTCCCCTCAGGGATAATTCAAGTGATAGAGGCTTTCTGTTTCTATCCTCCCTTCCCCAATTCGATTTCGTTTAATTGCATTTTTTTGTTTAAAAAAAGTCAGAAATGTTTCCAAAATGAAAAACGGAAAATATTTCGGAAGCGAAGAAACACTAATATCGAGAAATTTATGTGTATTATAAGTGATAACTTGTTAAAAAGTAAATTACAAAGAAGTTTTCGTTATTTTTGAAAACATAAACAACTTGCTGAAAACATGAATTATATAGGGTTTCTTGTTTGTTTTGAAATTACACAACTTATCAATTTTACAAATTACAAGAGGGTTATTTATAGTTTTGGCCGAAGAAAATTAACTAATAGAATGAATGTGAGATGGAGGAGGGACTCTGCGGGGGAGAGGATCCGGATTAACCAAAACAAGAACCCTTTTTTTTTGTTGGGAAATGTTATGTTTGCACATTTCTATTATGGCAAAATTAATTTTTTCTTGAGAAATCTTTAAATCACACAAGCTTTAGAAAAAATTGTGAAAGTGATAGTGAATTTGTAGGGTTCTTTCCTTCATTTTTTCTTTTTTTGGGGCGTTTGGTTTTGGACAGCAACAATAAATCAAACCCATTTTTTTGTTATATAGGGATCACAAAAATCATAAAAATATACTCGTTCACAAAATTTCGAATGCAAGATCTCGAGAAGACATTTGAGTAAAAATTTTTTACTACTCGAGTGTCTCTACAAAAATGAATCAGACTCGTTTTCCATACAAAAAGTTGTAGGGAATCCAAACGAGACATTTAATCTCATTTAATTGTTAGGACCATCCAAAAATCTAGGATTTTTATTTTCTTTTTTGATTAGGGTTGATATATCCATCTCTCTAGGTAGGCTTGGCAAAATCTAAATTAGGATCGTTTGATGTACCTAAATTTGGCCTTGGTGTACACACATTTAATTATATAATAAAGAGTATATCAATAATTAAATATAACAATTTTCAATAAATATTACATTCGAACTATATTCTATGATGAAATTTCAAATTTTGGTAATTTTCTCTTTTTCTCAATACACTTTATTAACTCTCTTTTATTTTCTAAGAATAATTTTAAATTTTCACATTAATTCTCACGCAACTGGAAGGATGGTCCAAATGCCAGTCTCCTCCCTGTCAAGCAAAAACAAATAATTAAATAAGCCTTGGACACCCTATATGACCAGCCCCCTTATTTGCATATTTTGATTTTTTTAGCTTTTCTCTTTTTTCCTTTCTTTGTCCCTAACACATTAAAAAAAAAAAACCCTTTTTATTTAAAAAAAATACATACTAGTTAGAAATTAACAAAGTGAAAAATATGATTATCGTTTTATATAATTTATAATTTCTTTTTCTTTTTTAGATTTCATTTTAATATCTACCCCTACAATAATTTATTGTAATATTTTTACTATGTGAATGAATTATAACTCAATTGATACCATTTTTTTTCTTAAAGATCTCGAGTTCGAACTTCTCCTATATATAAAAAAAATAAAATAATATTCCAACCATGTGATAACATGAAATAAACAAATGACCAGATAAATTCAAATGTTTTAAGTTTTGGCAATATACAAACTCTATTTTTGCACGTAAGAAATTCTTGGAAAATACTAAAATAAACTCCCATAATCGCCTCTTGATTATTTCACAGAGCTTTTCATATCACATATAAATATGTCCGATGCATATGTTTAGTAAATTATTATAAGTGTGCTATAAATTTATGAATATATATTTTTAAAATTACAGCTGAATTTTTCGCTATTAAGGATTTATTCGGTGTACAAAGTGTTTCTCATCTTAGTGTGAGGGTAGAGGAGGGTGAACGTATATATACGCAGTTTTTCCTTTATATTTTTGTAAATAGACTGTTTCCACATCTCGAACCCGTAATCTCGAGATCACCAAAATTCACTCTCTCGATTTTTCACTACTAATTAAAAAATATATTTGAATATATAAATTAGACATACAAATAATATTTTTTTAAAATATTAAATATCTTTCTTTAGAGAGACATGTTTCCTTCCAAATTGAACTAAAGAACATCATATTCTTGTTCAACTTTCTTCTTGAACGCCCAATCTTGAAGACCCAAATGGTAAACCACTTGCCCAAATTCTCCTAGCCTGCCACGGCATTGACCCACCCAACAGAAGAAAAAAGCACAAATTTGTCATCTTTGATGACCTGCGTACCAAATGTTGCAAAATTCCAAATTAGCAAATCTAGGAAGTAACAACGACACCAACCATGCATAGACAACAGGAAGAACAACAAACATGTACTTCACAGATTTAAAAAGGAGAAAAAAAATGTTTGGTCATGATATGGTACTACTAGTGATTGATCCAACTTTTTTTTTTTTCTTAAAAACAAATTTAGTACTCTAATGAATAATATATTTGGGCAAAAGCAGAGTTGAGAACTCACCCATTTTTATGTTTTCTTCTTCATAGACTTGACACACATTACAAACATGAATGCAAAGAACAAGGCAGCTCCCACCCCGACAACAATGGCTACTGTTCTCCCTGTATTCCCATTGTCGATCACATCTGTCGGAAATAGATTGGTTGGTCATACCATATAGGGCATGTGAAAGCCAGAAAAAAGGGGAAAAACAGAGAGAATTAGCTCCTATTACATCTAAACGAGTACCATAAGCTAAACATTTAGCAGGGTAATTGAAGATAGTCCAATGATTGAAGGGCTAGTGCCATAAGTTTTATGCAATATTATGAATGAATAATCAAGTGAAAAAGGACATTTTGGATTATAAATTCAGTATATTTTTTGGATGAAAGACAAATTTCAACTTTACCTCTATAAGAGTCCCCTGGAAAGCTGTTAGGATAACATCCAAAACCCAGAAAGCACTTATCAAAATAAACCTGACCCGAATCCGACCCGACGCACTCTGTTTCAGCACTCTGCACTGCATCACTCACACACTTGGAACACTCGCGTTCTCCCAAATCTCCCTCACACTGCACCATCAAATACACAGGCCCATATTGATTCCTATAAAACCCGTCAACACCCATCACAAACTCTCTTTCCAAAGCCAAAAACGCGGCTTCTCTGCTCTGATCTAGCTCAGTAATGGCCGGCTTTTCTCCATGGCATGTGTTGTACAACACTTGATCACTACTTTCATAAACCCCATCATAGTTTTTTGTACTAAATTTAAGATAACAACCTGAAAGTTGGATTAGAGCTGACGTAGATTGGCTGCAGAAACGGTAGGACATGAACCTGAGGGAATTGATGCAGTCGAAGCATTCGGGGAGGTTAAGGTCTCCTCTGCATTGGTATAGACCTGAGAGAGTCAAGATCTGGTCAATGTCGGAGACCGAGGTTTTGAAGAATTTGAAGTATGATGATTGGGAGACTAGAGTGGCTAAGAGAGATGAGAGGGTTTCGGAGAATGTTCCAGTTGAGTCTGTGTATTTTTGGTTGGAACAAAGTTTGTAGACTAAAGTTGCGTAATCTGAGTTTGCGGAGGAGGATTGTGGGAGGAGGAAGAGGAAGAGGAGAGGAGAGAGAATTGAGGTTGTTTTTTGGTGGGATTTCATTTTTTTTCCCTCTTTTTTGGGATTTGGAGGAAAGAAGAGAAGGAAAGGAAACATGCACCGTGGATTTGGATAAATTGGGTTTCGGCTTTCGTGTGTTTTGGAAGTTGGGAGTTTGAGGGTTATTTTCCCGCCTAACCCTAACCGAAAAGGAGGTTGCCAAATCCAAATGCTTACGACGCCCTTGGACAACACTTGCGAGCTACACAACTTTTGCCTTACCAATTGGCCTTGCGGCAAAGGCTTCTGGGAAAGAATAATGTTAAGAGCCACGCAATGAGACAATTGAATAATGTTTAATTGATTCATATTGATATCTCCTTAAAAAAATTTTAGTTTGAATTTTACGTATGATAAAAACAGATATTATGAAAGTTTTATTATTTAAAAATCCAATACAATTCGAATCAAATTTACTCATATTCAATACAAAAGTGCAGTGCTACAAAATTATACCTAATATTTTTATGATTATTTAAGCCTCAAAAGATAGGGTTCCCTTGGCCATATTGGATCTCAATTTTTTTAAAAAAATTTAAATTTGAGATTTTAATAATAATAGCAACCATCAAAATAATTGCACGATATACATATAAGCATAAATTTGAATTCACTTGTACGTGAAATAAATATCGAGAGTTTTAGTATTTCAATGATATCTTGATAAAAAATTTATTTTCCAATAATAATTATAATTCATATAAAAAATTTTATTGATAATAAAAATCTATACTAAGATCACTTGTGTCTACTAATCTAAACGAAGAAATATAAAAATTTTATTCAATGGCATCTAAATTTTAACTCTGACCTATAAATATGTGTGTGTGTGTGTATATATATATATATATATATATATATATATATGTATATGTATATGTATGTTACTTTGTAAAATCTAACTTTTAATTTTTGACAATTGCACTAATCTTTTTTTAATTGATACAAAGACCTACTTTTTTTCTTTTTTCAATTGCATAGATGTTTAAGGCTATATAAAAAGTGGGCAACTCTTTTTATACAACCAAAAAAGAGTTGCTCACCATTTTTTTTTTCTGATACAAAAAGATATTGATAAGTGGGATCGAATCGAAAAATGAAGATGAAAATAGAAAGACTCTACTATTTAAACTGCTCCTAAAGGACAAGTTGCTCACTTCTTATACAACGCTAAATATTTATAAAATCAAAGAAGAAAAGAGTAAGTCATGTGTATAAATAACATACATATACATATACATATATATATATATATGTATATGTATGTTATACATATACATATATGTATAACCCCTCAGAGTCTCCCTCTCTTCCTCTTCCTTCTCTGTTCCTCTTCAATTTTTTCACTGTTCCCTTCTCTCCTTCCTCTTGGTTGTCCTTTGTGGCCCAAACTACGGCCCACCACCCTTCTGGTCTCTGTCTCTTTCTCTCTCCTTACAATGACAACCCCTCAGAGTCTCCCTCTCTATCTCTCATCCCCATTCCTCTATCCCCTATGGACAACAAAACTTCTTTTTTTTACCACAACAATTTTTTTTTTTTACTTGCAACCCTTTTGTGTGAGCTTTTTTTCTTTTTCCCATTCGCATCCTAAACCGAGAATATATATATTCAAATAATTAAATACTTATCATATTATATTAAAATTAAAATATTTACAAAATATTAAATTGAATATTAAATTATTTATATAAATTTTATATTAAATATTAATTCTTATAACTTTAGGGTTAAAAATAAAATATTACATATTTAAAATATTTTAATTCTTACAACATTAATATTTTTATTATATTTTTGGCATTAATATTTTAATTTAAAATTTCATATTTCTTAAATTATTAATTTTACTATCATTTAAATCGTTATTTAGCATTGATTCCATATTTTTTATTTTATTTTATCATTAATATTTTAATTTCATATCGTGATTATTGAATAAAAATAGAAAATAATATAAATTGAGTGGAATTATATATTTTTCTACTCGGCTGTTATCTTATTTGTTATTTAACTTTGGAGGGATTATTTTATTTACTGAATTACATTCACATGTTTTTTCATTTTTTATTTAATAATAATAATATAATTTTATAATTTTAAGTTTATATATATTTAATATTTACAAAATGTTATAGTTATCATAATTTGATTTAACTTTGTTCTTCTACAATCATATACTTATCATTTTCACTAACATGAGAAAAATATTATAATTTCATTTTAAGAAAAATTGAAGTTAAGTAAAATGAAATAACATTATATTTGAATACAATAATTATATAACAATCATTTTAGTTTTTTAATGAAATATTTAATTTTTGCATATAAAATTTTATATTTTTTATGAAAAAGAATTTTCATTTTAACAAATGTATATTATAACTAGAATAAAATAAAATAAAAATATTTTTAAATAAATTAATTTATTATATATTTGAATAAATTTTGTTATATGTTGTGCTGGTACCCATATTTCAAAAATCAAAAACACATTAACAAAAATATCTGGTATAATTAAAAATTTATTGAAAAACAAATTTGTTCATTTTTAACTAATCGCTTTTAGTATAATTATAATTTATAAATTGATTTATTGAAAAATAATTTTAAACATTCTCAAAATATTTGGTTATTTCCCAATTTTTGTAAATTATTAAAATAAATTTTTAACAAAAACATTTTACAAAAAAGAAAAGATATTTAGCTGGTAATATTAAAGAATTAATATTTAAAAATTTAAAAATTTAAATGTTAAATATTTAATATATATTCAAATAATTGAATACTTACAATATTAAATTAAAATTGAAATATTTATAAAATATTAAATTGAATATTAAATTATTTATATAAATTTTATATTAAATATTAATTCTTATAAGTTTAGGGTTAAAAATAAAATATTATATATGTAAGATATTTAATTCTTACAATATTAATATTTTTTATTTTATTTTTAGCATTAATATTTAATATGAAATTTCATATTTCTTAAATTATTAATTTTACTGTCATTTAAATCATTTTTAGCATTAATTCCATTTTTTATCATTAATATTTTAATTTCATATTTTATATTTCTTAAATTATTAAATTTAAAATTTGAAAAATTTTCGTCTTTCCTAAATTTCACTACAATTTCCTATATCATTAATTTTGAAGTCAACTTTCTCTCTCTCTCACTCATTTTTCTTCACTTGGAACAATCTCAATACATATTTGATAAATATTTCAATTGTTTATGGAATATTTTCTTTTTTTTGTTACAAAAATTTTTTAATTGAAATATTTTCCTATAAATTTTTTATGAAAAATCTATTTTAAAATTTTTGCTTTCCTTTTTTTTTTTTCAAATATTTAAAATTTTTTTCTTTCTTTTAATAATTTTTCAAACTTACCTTTTTTGCCTTTTGTTTTGTTTTCTTTTATTTGCAAAAAGTTTTTATGAAAAATTTATTTTAGTAATTTGCAAAAATTGCATTTTGTTTTTTTTAATAAACCTTTTAACTTTTTTATAAATATTTTCCTTTAAAAATTTTTGCTTTCTTTTAATAATTTTTCAAAATTACCTTTTTTTCTTCTTTTTTTTTTCCTTTTTTTTCAAAAATTATTTTATGAAAAAATTGTTTTAAACATTTTATGGAAAATGTATTTTAAAATTTTTGCTTTCCTTTCAATTTTTTTTTTACAAATAATTGAATACTTATTAAATTAAAATTGAAATATTTATAAAATATTAAATTGAATATTAAATTTATTTATATAAATTTTACAATATTATCTTATTTGTTTGATTAGGGTCTTCAAAAAAAAAAAAAAACAATTTCTTGTCCTTTGGGAGAGGCAATCAACTAATATCATGCACTATTTTCCCACTCTGGTGTTCCAAAAATAAATAAATAAAGAAGCTCCGCTCCATCATATCCTAATTTATTGAATATCATGTTCTCTATATTTATCTTAATGTGAATTTTTATGGATTTACATCTTCATACCTATTTTTCTCATTACTATTTGATTGATCTTGTTTAATTTTATCATTTAGGCCATGTAAATTAAAACTGGAACCTATTTACTCTTTCGTATGCTTTAAACTCTAATATTACAGTCTGAGTATTATTTCTTTTAATATAAATATTATCATTAAATATTATCATTTTTTAGACATGATCATCATTATTTTTTTAATACAAGAAAATGTAATCAAGTGAAATCAAATCAGAAAAGAGAGAATAAAAATAAGGAGACTTTACCATTTAAATTGTCTTTGAACAATACATGATTATCATTATATTTACTGATAATATTATCATATAAATAAATTAATAGGATAGGAAATAATTAAATTTAAATATTAAGATACTTATAAATGTAACAATTATTTAATAATTAAAGAAATATAAATCACATCTTTTGATCATCGTGCGCGTTAACACGGATACAATGACCGGTATTATTTGAATCCACTTAATATGTTTGTCAAATTTAAATGGTTTGTGGGTACTACATGTAACCATTGGATTTATCAATACATTCAAAAATAAAAAATAATGGTTGATATTCCTATCATTATTTAAAAAGGAAAATCGCTCAATTTTTCACTTTTCTCATTATCATTTTCTCTCCCTCTCTCTCTGTTAAATAGTACTGTTCATGATTGATGTTGCTAGTAAATGAAAAAAATGGAATATGACATGGTTTTCTTTTGAATAGCACTAACAAACACGTCACATTAACATTTTTTTTAATATACATATATATATAAAAATTCAAATCATTAAAAAAATAAATAATATAAATTGAATTATAAATTATTAATCACAAAACATATTTATATTATTGATTTGTTCTTTTTTATTTCTTTTTTCTATGATCATTCATTTTTTATAATATAATGCATTTTTAAAAACATATTATTTCGTTAAAATTTCAAATCTGATCTATGTACTTATAGTATATTTCGTATAATACACTAATAAAATAATATTATACTTATTAAAAGTATTTCTTTCTTTCACCCTTTTTTACTTTTTAATATAACAATATTCAGCTCAGTTTTGAGAACCTCAAATCGGTGATTCTTAAAAAATTATTAATCTATGCAATTGTCAATTTTGTGCTCCACCAAAAATGGTCGTTTGAATAATTATAGAATGGATTTAAAATCCTTAATTATTATTTAAATTCTGAGTTTTGTCACTCTTTTTTGAAAAATTAAAAAAAAAAAAAAATCAACTCAGGCACCGTTAACATGGGATATAGGTATAGCTGGTGGCATTGAAAAAGTAAAAAGAAGTTTGAGTGAATCGTTTCGCCGACCAGGGTGGTGGTGCGGTTGGCTAGCGCGTAGGTCTCATTAACGAGTTATCCCGAGGTCGAGAGTTCGAGCCTCTCTTACCCCAACTTTCTTTCATTGTTTAGGGGTTTTTATTAAAAATGACAATAAATGCTAAGCGTACTGATCAACACAAACCGTTCCGACACGTGTATTTCAATGCTTTCTTCAAAATTAGAAACTATTTTTCAGAAAACATAATATTTTAAAAAATAAAAATCAAATATTTATATAACAAAAATTAAATTATCAGCACATTAGTAATTTTCACAATTAAAAGACTGCTTTTGTAGTTAGGATATTGTTTGAATTATTAAAACCCTATGCCGTAGAAATTTAAATGTAAAATAAAAATTTACACAAAAATATATATAACAACAACCTAAATCTTTTATCCCAAATTTTGGGACCATACGAGAAATAAAAAGCGAAAAAGAGAAGAGAAGAAAAATATATAAATAATAAAAAAAAATTGATTTAGTTTGTGTGAATTTTTTTATATTATTCATTCTTATCTAAGATATCTTTTTAATTAATTTTATAACAATTATGTTTTTATGAATATATTGTATCTAACTTTTCAACAATTTATCTCTACATTTTATTAAATTTCATATATTTAAGTTCTCAATTTTCCTAATAATTACATATTTAGATTTTCATTGCATGTACTCAAATCATCTCAGATAGTATTCTCGCATTTTATTTACAATTGAATTAACTCTTAATTTATTACGTATCTCATCATTTCTAATTTTATATTTTTTAGTTTTACCACACATCTACCTAAACATTCTAATTTTCTATTATAATCATTTTTTACTCTTATTACTGTTTAATGACCCAACACTCAATACTATACAATAGTACAAATCTTATTACAATTTTATAGAATTTTTCCTTTAAATGTAATGGTATCGTCTGATCGCAGAAAACTCCGGATATTTTTCTTCATTTCATATAACCAGTTTAAATTCTATTATTCACATTTTCATATATATTGTTATCGTTCTGAATAAAAAAAACCAAAATATTTAAATTGTTCACTTTTTTAAATTTCTTTTCTTTCTAATTTAATCATTTCTTTATTATTCTGATGATTGTCACTAAATTTACATTTTATATACTCAGTTTTAAATCTACTCAATCTAAATCATCTAGGTTCTAACATATCCTTTCATAACTATAATTTAGTACTAATACCCTCTTTAATTTTATCAACCAAAATTATATCATTTGTGAAAAATATACCATGATATTTCATTTTAGATATTTTTTATGATCTTATCTATTATTTTTACAAATAGTATGAGACTCAATGTCGAATCTTGATGGAACCCAATATTAATAGAGAAACTATCGCTCAACCCCCCGTAAGTTATTACATTAGTTACACATCTTTCATACATATCTCTAATAAAGTTAATGTATTTCAAAGAGATATTTTTTTTTAACGTCCACCACAATTTGTCTCTTGCGACCCTATTATATATTTTTTTAAAGTCAATGAATACCATATGTAGGTTTCTCTTTTGCGCTCTAAATGCATCTATGAACTGTCTTACCAAGTGAATTGTTTCAGTGATAGATCGTACTAATATAAATTCGAACTCGTTTTGAAACACACTTATCTTCCGTCTCAATCTATACTCTATCACCATCTCCCATAATTTTATTGTGTGGTTCATGAGTTTAATTTCTTTATAGTTGGAACAATCTTGTATGTCTCATTTATTCTTATATAATGGGATAAGTATGCTCTATCTTCATATTTAGGGTATTTTTTTTGTTTGCAAAGAAATTCACTATTAATTTTTGTAAAAAAAAAAAATCACTATTAAAATTAAATAACTAATTTTTGTAAAAAAAATATAATGTAAAGATATATGGAAAAAAAATTCACTATTAAAATTAAATAATTAATTTTTGTAAAAAAAAATATAATGTAAAGATATATGGAAAAAAAATTCACTATTAAAATTAAATAATTAATTTTTGTTTTTCACTTCTCTCCTTCAACCTCAATCCTTCTCCCTTCTATCCTTGTTCACCTTCTATTTCGAACTCCAAGATCCCCGGGGGTTTGTTTTTGGGGAAATGGAGAAATGGGTTTATTTTGGAAATTGATTTGGGTTGGTGTTGATGGGAAGACAAATTTAGGGTTTCAATTTTGCAGAAAGCCTCATCCTAACTATGTCCAGCTAACCCTAGTAGGACTCAAGAAAGGGTATGCTTAAATATAGTAACAACAAACCAAACAGCTCTAGCAACCAATTTTTGCTTTAATAATACCACCACCGCTTATTCTTCTCACCCCCTCAAAAATCTCTCTTCATTTTCCCTTATTTTGTTCTCTCTCTACATTTTTTCTTAATAAAAAATTCTCTCTTTCTTCTCCGACACGCCGTCCCCGGGACAGGAGGGACACGGCGTGGTGGTGTGGGCCACCTTCACCATCGGAATGTCTCATCTTCACCACTTCCAGGTCCTTGAGATCAATGTTGTATCGGCCCAAGACCTAGCAGCGGTGCAGAAGACCAAATCCATGCAGACCTATGCCGTTGTATGGGTGCACCCGGGGCGCAAATTGACTACGCGAGTTGACGGCAGCGGCCATACTAATCCTACATGGAATGACAAGTTCGTGTTTCGTGTTGATGACAGGTTCCTCAACTCTGAACACTCAGCCATTAACATTGAAATCTATGCCGTTTCATGGCTACGTGACACCCTAGTCGGCACCGTCCGTGTCCTCATCCACAACCTCCTGCCACCCTCCACTCGATCCCCTCAGAGCTCCGCCATACGTTTCGTTGCGCTCCAAATCCGGCGACCTTCGGGCAGGCCTCAAGGGATTCTCAACATGGGGGTGACCCTCTTGGATAGCACCATGCGTAGCATGCCATTGTTTGGCCAATTCACAGCTTCGGCTCTTGGTTATAAAGACCTTGTGGGCGAAACCACTGAGTCCCTCAGGCCCAACTCTCAGGTTCCAAAGGATATGGAAGAAAAGAGTAGTGGTATCAAGGTATTACGTCGGGCCCAAAGTGAAATTAGCTTGCCCGTTAGTGATGGTAAGGCCCGTAAGACTCGTCCAATGATCAACGGGGGATCTACATTAAACGGATCGGATTTAAATGGCTCATTTCTTAGTGGCTCCAATCTCAACGGCTCAACGGTTAATGGGTCGATTGTTTGGGGCCCGCCACGGCCCGGAGGGTCAGTGTGTTCGGATGTTGGGCCATCACCGTCGGTTGTTGCCGCGGCAATGGCCAAAATTTACAAAGATGATGATGTGAGTAGCTCTATATTGGGGGAATGGACGGTGAACAGGAGAGAAGAGGGCCTAAAGTCCAAGATCCAGAGATGGCGGGCCGACATTCCAGTAAGGTATGAGAACGATCCTAGAAAGAAGAAGCCTAAACCACCCAAGTCCAGTAGACATCCTAGACAAAGTAATGGACCCCGATTGTTTACATGCTTTGGCAATGCATATGGTTGTGAATTCACCATTGTATGTGGCACAGGCAATAGCAAAAAGATGTATAGCAGAAAGCCTAACCTCCCTATTGCACCTTATGAGGACAATGCTAGCCAATCCTACATGTGAGGAAAAACTAAATTTATATGTTCAAAGAACAATACTGAGGACAAATGATGGCATAGTGATTTGCACAGGGTAATCCGGTTGGGCACAATAGAACCATGCTCAACAAATTTGTGAGGATGTCTTAGGGTTTTAGTGGTAATCCAAGTTTGGTTTCAAGCATGGTTGGAGTCTTTTGCTCCCATGTAAATTAGTTTTTTATTTTATTTTATTTACTTTTTAAATTTTTTTATGAGTAATTTTATGGAACTAGGTTATATGGTAATTGGCATTATTTGTGTGTTTTGATTTGGTTACAAGGAAGGAGAAGTAATACAAATTATGAAATTAAAGATGGCGTGGTGCTGCGTTACACAATGAAAATATACTAATGTCCCTCAGGGATAATTCAATCGATAGAGCCTCTCCACTTTTATTCTCCTTCTAATCCTGCTTGATTGCATTTACTTGTACCCAAAAAAAAAGAAAATATACTAATTGTTAAAATCCAGAAATTGAAAAACTTAAATTAATTATTAAAATCTCACGTCCACTAATTCAATATTAGTTAACTTTTAAGATATAAATCAAATTTTCTCTTGATATGAGAGGGTTTAGGGTTACCTTAAAATTCAAATCCATTGTGTCAAGAGTTACCCCTGATATGAGAAATGTCTTTACTGTCACAATTTGCATTCCTAATTTTTGCAACGCATTTGTTGTCGCAAAAATATGTTGCAAACATGCTTATCGTGAAGTTATTTTTCTGTATTACGTAAGGCGTTTCGATTTGTTTTCCTTTATTTTTTAAACTTTTATCTTTTTTTTATTGTGGTGCATCCTAAAATCGTTGCAAAAAATTTGCTAATATTTTTTTTCCAATTTTTTAATTTTTATAAATGTTATTGTTCATTAATTAATTATGAATTATTTAATTAATTAAATTCATATGAAAAAATATTAAAATATCAAAATATATTAAAATATCAAAATATATTAAAGTATCCAAAATATAAAATTAAAGATATCCACCAAGAGAAACAGAGAAAATATAACTGTATTAAGATTTTTTTTTTTCGTCTTGGATTTGGTCCATCACTTAGTATCTGAAATTTCGCTTTAACTAATCTGGTCCGAGTTGCTATCAAGTCTCAATCAGGAGGGGTGGAGGGACTCTCCCAATATAAATTTTTTTATTCCCAATAGGAATCGAACTCAAGCATTTAATTAAAAGATCACATTATCCTTCTCGTTACGTCAACCAAACGTTAGATATCAAAATGTCACACTCTTTATGGCGCCTATCGCGACCAATGTAAGAACAAAGTTGATATGTCATGGTTCATGGGTAGCAGGAAGGGAGAGAGTCTCAGTGTCATGCTTAATAAAATCCGAACCTATCAAAACTAAATTTTAAAAATCAAAAACAGCCCAACCAAAACAAGGGGTTATATTAGAACAAGTTAAGGCACAAAAAGTGCACAAACTTAATTATAAAAAAACATACTCATGCACCTTACGGATCTACTTGGGAACTCCCAAATCCAAATATCACAAACCAATGACAGCACATAAAAAACTGGGGGTCATATGATCCTAACAAACACTTGGTGAGTCGACCGGCAACAATCCATGCGAATCCAGGGGAATTAATGGCAAATCAAGGACTATCCAGAGCAATCTAGTCTATTTTTCTATATATAGAAGATCATGTTGTGCTTCATCCATTCACATAAACATCCTTCTCTCAATACTATGGCTAGTTTAACCAAGCCATGCATTTCAAAGTTGTCCATTTTAGTGCTATTTATGTTTGTCCTAATGATGAGTTCAGAAGCCTATGCTCTTCATGAAACCTCCTCGGTTCGAAATCAGATTAGAAGTCGCGCGATGTTGCACAAACTGGGATTCGATGAATCCACATTACAATACTATAAGATGAGGTCGAAGCTCGATTCAGTAACCAATAGAGTCTCCCCCGGAGGACCTGACCCACAACATCACTCAGAACCACCTAAGAGGATGTCGATGATTGATTCAGGACCCAAAAGAGTCTCCCCCCGGAGGACCTGACCCATAACATCACTCTCAACCACCTACATCATATAATCATAAACAACTGGTTTAATTCTCAACTTTTGTAACTACTGCAAGTTCAGACTAGGAAGTTGGTTGCAATGTTCACAACTTCTATAGTGGGTTTAGTCTGTTACTATATAATTAAATAAAACTTGCATATCAAGTGTTTTTATGTTATTGCTGTTATCTGCAGTAATCTTTTGGCCTTTTATATGTTCATTTTCTTCACATATTTTTTCATTCTTTAGTGGAACTAAGTAGGGACCAAATTATTATCCCCACGCTAGACGAGTTGAAAAATGTTGCAGTCCATATTTTTTCCAATTCAAATTCTAAGGAAAATTAGGTATCAAGATTAAGTAACATTACATGACTTTTCATGTTGCAAGAAGTGAAAAAGATATCAACGATTGGTGCAGTGGGAAGGGTGATGCGACCCATTTACCAACTGCTCGAGTTTGAGTTTTTTTGGGAATAAAAAAATTCATGTTGGGAGAAGCGGACCCAACAACAGCTCGACTGAGATTAGTCGAGATGAAATTCTGGATACTCAGCGTTAGACAAGTTCAAAAAAAAAAAAAAGAAGTGAAAAAGATAACGAAGGGCTAACAATCTGTGACGAAAGAAATGAGATAAAGTCAAGACAGCTCAAGATGCTTCTCCATATCTAAAACCTCCGCCCATAGATGACATGAATTGAAGTTAAAGCCCCACCTTTGGAAGTTTAAAATATTTCATTGAATTTATGCAATTTAGGGTATTTCATTCTCCTACAACTCATATGAATATGGTGTTGCATGAGTAAGCTTTCGTCGAATGAGTGATTGCAAATCTTTTTCTCAAATTTACCTATTGATTTAATCTAGGTCATGAGCGACAAAAACTTATAACATTTTGATCGAAAACTTTATAAATAAAACTTATACTTCGACTTTTTGGTTCAAGAAACTCTATCAGATTCTTTTTTGTTATATTTTCGTGGCATAATTGTATATTTCTATTTTTTTCTTTTTGATTGTTGACTTATTTTTGCTTTAACTTAGACAAAATATTTTATAGTAAGTGGAAATTTTCATGATGACATTATTATTGTCAACTCATAGAAAAAAGTGAAAGATTTTTTTTTTTTTATTCCTTGTACATTTATTTGAAAAATGTAATTCAATTGCTTCAAAAAAATGAAGTTCATGAAAAGAAAGAAAGATGTCCAATTATTAAATAGTGAAGAATTATCATAAGTCTGTTAAATAAGCATTATAAACCATAAATTATTTTTGTCACATAACAATCACACTAACATAAATTTTGTACGAATTACGACCGCACATTTAATATTTTTTTTAATTAAACAGATTCAAATCTTAATAATAATTTTAATTTATTTAGTGAATTGTGTAATTTTATTTTATTTTTTTGTTTCCACCACCGGCATTCGGATCCATACTCTAAGTAATTCAGTTCGAATATTTATGAAAATCCTATTTAGGGGACAATTCTCCTAACATAGTTTTTTTCATTCTCAAGTTTTAAACTCAATCTTTGGTTAAGAGATTTAGTATCATCCTATTAGACCGACTGCCCATTGAATACGTAATTTTAATTTTACGATATCATTTGGATGCCTAATAATGTAATTCAGTTGGCTGGATTGGATAGGATAGATATAATGTCACTATTCACATATCTCCATTGGAGCCTCTAATTTTCATTATTCAAAGTCCAATGAAGTGTTTTTTGTTTTTTTGTTTTCTTATTTAAAAATAAAATTCAATTGATTTATGAATGAAGCTTGACTTGACTTGGGCGGTTGGGCCTTGTAGTTGTATAATTTTCAATTATGTGGGGGTGGGGGTGGGGGTGGCTTGCCCTTGTTTTCCACTACAAACATAAAGAGGACATCAAATTTGGCACTTTGATGTTTACATCTTTTTTCACTCCCAAAATGGGACATCTTCATTGCCAACCATGCTCATGAATCCAGCATTTTTGGTATCTACAAAGGAATATGTTTGAGTGATGGGAATATATATGAATTTGTTCAAGGTGGGCATAATAGCTTTTAAAGACATTAAAAATAAGATTAATAAAAATCACTCCTTTTATGATAATAATCGAGAAAATATTTCTCTTTTCATTAATAACTCAATCAATCAGGGAATACAGAAGATGACGTTCGCAAGTACCATATATCAGATAAATACTTATGTTTTTAAATTTAGTTTATTTAGCAGTAAATTTTTTTTCTCTTTTTTCAATTCAAATTCTTTTTTTTTATAATTGCATTAGAGTGATTCATACCCATTCCTAATGGACAGTTTAATCAATAAAATCTCTCTACTTTCATCATCCATTCCCAAGATAAATATCTAAGTTTCTCCAAAATTATTATGATGGTAACCCTAAAACAAAATCCATTAAAAACAATCACCTTCTTTTATTAATTTTTTTTGGCTGTTCTCTAAAAGCAATCAGCTTCTTATATTATTGAGTTGTTGAAATAAAGTAGTGAGATCTAATGAATTCTTTGGTAGAATCAAATAGAGATAGACAAAATGCTTTCTCTGAATCTCTTATATTAGAATTAGGGCTCCAAAATTTTGGTCTGTGAAATGTTCTCTAGTTACCTTCCACGCTTGATTGCCACCTTTCCTACTGATTTTCTACATTCTCATTATGATTTGCTATTCATAATCATTAAAAAAAAAAAAAATTGTTTGTCTTTTTTGGTTTTAATATTTGGTATTTTCAATAGTATAATAATGTCATGCAAACTATTACTAAACACATTGCTTTCCTCTTGGAGAAGTAGTGTGTTTTAAGCAAGGAAATTATTTGAAAATATTGTGTGTTTTAAGCAACAATTTGCTTGTAGAGTAATCTATGGGCCAAAGCGATCAAAATAAAACCTGCATTACAATTTATATTAGTTTTTTTTTTTTTAATTTTAATAGTTTTGAATCATTCAAAATTTCTTTTTAATTAAATCAAAAATTTGAAAAACATGATGGAATAGATTATTACGTAAAATTCTATTTATTTAGTTTTTGACTCACTTAATCTGTATGACATTATTCTTACTTGAAATATACATACCAAGAGAGTAGTTAAAAATTGTATGATACATATCAATATTTATCACTTTCATTTTGTATAAATTATCGGTATTTAATAATCATATTAAAACGAATAAATCCGGTTTGAATAAGGTTAGATCTTTAATAGGAAGAACTCTCCCAGCACCCGTGAATATTTATCACTTTGTATAAGCAACGTTAAAGGGTTTTTTGGTCTTCTACCTATAATACCTATTTGATCAAGAATAATTATTTTTTTTCACTCGATTTTTTAAAAAATGAAAAAAAAAAAGGTAGGAAAATGGTGTAGTGTAAAAATACTTCACACAGCTTTTGGGAAAAGTCATCTTCATTTTTCCATTCACATTTTTTTCTTTATGAAAATTTTCAGTCCAACTTATATAATTCCAAAAAAAAAAAAGAAATTGTTTCCATATACAAATGTGGAATATATATATATATTTATATATATACATTCCAATGTTACTAGAAATTCACTCAAATCGCTTATGCCCAAGTATTAGCCAAACCAAAATACTATTACAAGATGTATACTACCAAAAAAAAAAACAAAAAAAGAATTAAAGTCAAAGAATAATTTTAAAAAAAAATTATAAAGAAATCAAGGTTTTAAAACATACCGACAAACATAATTTTCTCATACTAGATTTTCAAGATCTTTAAAACGGATTAAAATTATTTATCTCTTTCTGACGATTAAGTATTTTAGATTTAGAAGATGTCACATAAATCGATTCTTTATTTTATGATCCAAATATCTTTTGATGATAGAATGATCAATTTCCTCGAGTCCTCTATCTTTAACCATAAATGTGAAAAGTTCTCTCTTTTCACTCTCTCTATATTTTCACACTTGCAGTGCACTCTCCATTCCATGCACATTCTTCAAAAACAAAAATGGTTTCTCATGGTTGTGCATAACCATTTTTAACTCGTGTATATTCAAATAAAAATTAGGAAGTTGATCTTTGAGAGAGAGTTAACGATAGAGGGGGAGTTGGGTGGTTACCAGAAACCACTCCCTCCCCTTTTTTTCTCTCCTCATTTTCAGATTCAATTTTTTTTTTTAAGAGGGTTTGGATCTTGGGTCGAGTCTATCCTTATGGACGGATCCATACCTAATTTTCAATATCTCCTACTCACACATGAGAATTAGATTTGTACGCAACATGATCATTCAAATCGGACATCACCAACTTCATATTGGCAAGTGAATCGTATGATTCGCAAGAATACCAAGAGCTCTAGGAATATATATCGATTAAGGATATATAGCAACTCACTTTCAATATGATGATAAGGATGTAATATTTTGTCATACCCTGGACTTCTTTTACTATACATAGTCAACGTATCTCTCATCTCTCAAAACATTATAAGAGTATATTTGACTCAAATTTATTCATGTATTCATGATTATATCTCAAAACACTAAATCATAAATATAATTAGCTAGTTTATGAACATAGAATAATGTGTCAATCAAAGATAATTTTCTTTTATACTACTAACTTTCAACTTTTATTTTAACTATTTTCTAGACATACACTGTCAAACCGAATCAATTATAATTTTTTTGTGACATGCTAAAATAACAACACTAAAATAAAATTTCAAAAGATAGACAAAAGTCCTAAGTGTATAAATTGAGATTAAATATAAACCTCCAGATCTCACACAATAAGATGAAGAGGGTTGCACCATCTCATTACCCAAATAGTTACATAAGCACACGTGCTATGATACTATTTCTTCACATCTGAAAGCGTATGTCTTCTTTTATAAAATTAATGCATTGTACATGTTTTAATCTAAGCGTATACAACATCTGATCTAAGTTTTCCTTCTTATAAGTCCTCAAAATCTCATAACATCAAGAAAAACTCATATCTGACCATTCAACAAGTTCAATGGATTGTGGAAAATCTATTTTAATTACCACATATATATATAGAACCGATAATCTCATCTTAGTATTCTGCTAAGACAGCATCTATATGTTAATTCATCACAAATTAATATTATCTTATCTATATATATCACACAGATATTAGAGGTGATTGCTCATGTGAAAGAGCTAATTTTAAAAACTTAATAGACATACCTTCAAGCATAAACATAAGAATTTTGGACACAAAAACAAAATTCAAATGTCAATAAATATGAGTTTTAATATAATATTAATAGCAAATGAATTAAAATACAATTATTTATATTTTTAATTTTATAATTAAACATTTCACTTATAAATTTTTTTTTCTTTTTTTTTTTTTTTTTTTTTTTTTTTAAAAAAAAGAAAAAGTGTTCCCCCCCCCCCCCTTTTTTTTTTTTTTGTGTGGTTGTGGTCATACTCATGTAACCACACCTTGTCCAAGGTTTGTTCGTCCTTTTTCTTTCCATGTTTTCCCTCCTCTCCTCTCTCTGGTTGTCCGTCGTGGCGTCCACCATCACCCACCCGTCTCTCTCTCTCCCGTATCCCTTATATGCAATACAACTTCTTTTTTTTACCACAACATTATTCTTTTTTTTCACTTGCATCCCTTTTTTGTGAACTCTTTGTTTTTTCTTCATTCGTATCTTAAACTAAAAATATATATATTTAAATAATTGAATACTGTATTTAAATAATTGAATACTTACAATATATTTATACAAATTTTATATTAAATATTAATTCTTATAATTTTAGGGTTAAAAATAAAATATTACATATTTAAAATATTTAATTCTGAGAACATTAATATTTTTATTTTATTTTTGGCATTAATATTTTCATTTGAAGTTTTATATTTCTTATATTATTAAATTATCATTTAAATCATTTTTTAGCATTAATTCCGTATTTTTTATTTTTTTATCGTTAAAATTTTAATTTCATGTCGTTATTATTGAATAAAAATAGAAAATAATATAAATTGAGTGAATGAAATCATAATTTTTCTATTCAAATATTATCTTATTTGTTATTTATTTACTAAATTACACTCATATGGTTTTTCAATTTTCATTTAATAATAGTAATATGATTTTTATAATTTTAAGTTTATATATATTTAATATCTTCTAAATGTTATGGTCATCATAATTCGACTGTGCTCTGTTCTTCTACAATCTTATATATGTCATTTTCGCCAAGAACATTAGAAAAATATTATAATTTGTTGAAATTCAAGAGGTATTTTAAGAAAAATTGAAATTAAGTAAAACTGAATTATATTGTATTTTAATACAATAATTATATAACAATCATTTTAGTTTTTTAATTAAATATTTTATTTTTACTTATAAAATTTTATATTTTTTATGAAAAAAAAAACTTTCATTTTAACAAATGTATATTATAAGTAGAATAAAATAAAATAAAGATATTTTTGAACACATTAACTAAGATATTTTTAATTATTTTTAAATAAGTAAAATGGAATTACATTGTGCTAGTGCCCATATTTCAAAATCAAAAACACATTAACAAAAATCTCCGATATAATTAAAATTTTGTTGAAAAACAAATTTGTTTATTTTTAACTGATCAGTTCCAGTATAATTATAATTTTTGAACTGATTTATTAAAAAAACAATTTTAAACATTCCCAAAATATTTGATTATTTTCTAATTTTTGTAAATTATTAAAATAGACTTTTCAAAAAAAAAATTGCAAAAGAGAAAGCTATTTAGTTGGTAATATTAAATAATTAATATTTAAAAATTAAAAAAATTATATATTAAATATTTAATATATATATTCAAATAATTGAATATTTACAAAATTAAATTAAAATTAAAATATTTATAAAATATTAAATTATTTATATAAATTTTATATTAAATATTAATTCTTATAAGTTTAGAGTTAAAAATAAAAGGATTTAGGGTTTAGTAAACTAAATATTTGCTCATTAAAGTAGTCGTTCATGTGATATACAACTATTGAAACTTTTAGATAATAATTATTGATTCTCAATTGTTCTAATTAGACAAAAAACTATTTCTTTCATTCCATTTTTATGTGTATCAGTAGAAAAATTTGTTATTTTGATTTTAAATGTCATTTTAAAATATTTGTCTTTTGCATCAAGATCCTGTGGCCATCATGTGCCGATACTCTTTAGAGTTGAGTGCCTTTTTTTTTCTAAGTTTTTTTTTTTAGGTTTTTCTTTTTTTCTTTTCTTTTCTTTTCTTTTTTATTTTTTGGTCAGTTAGGTGCCCTTTTCCCCCCTTTTTTTGGGTCTTTTTTTGCTATTCACTATGAATTGTTCAACTGGGTGTTTTTTTTTCTTTTTTTATTTCATCTAAATTAGGTTTAATAAATGTTTATACAATGAAAAAATTATAATCTACATTTTATAGGCAACTTGCACTAACTTTTATGTATTAAAAAAAAAAAATCAATGAGTATGATTGTTCTCTCAAATGATTTCTCTCCAAAGAAGTCAAAAAGTTGTATGATTCTGTAAGGTCCTTGTTTTGTATTTGTTCGACATTTCTACTTACCGCTTTAGCTTTAAGATTTAGATATCCATTTGAAACTATGTATCTGAGCACATTTAGATAATATAAGTTTCAAAAATTGATCAATTCGAGTCGTTTTACTCTCAAAATTTCTAAACTCTTAAAATTGAAATGATATATTATAGTAGAAATAAAAATCTTAATTTTTTATTATATTATCCATAATTTAATAATTATGTTCGACATTTCTACTTACCGCTTTATCTTTAAAATTTAGATATCCATTTAAAACTATATATCTAAGCATATTTAGATAATATAAATTTCAAAAATTGATCTATTCGAGTCGTTTTACTCTCAAAATTTTTAAACTCTTAAATTGAAATGATATATTATAATAGAAATCAAAATTTTAATTTTTTATTAAATTATTCATAATTTAATAATTATTATAAATAAAATAAATCAAAATTATTTTTAACTATTTCTTTTCATTATCCGCCAACTTGTCTATTATAATGCCGATTGTGAATGAACAGTTTAACCTACAAAAGTTAGAAGAAAACAAACTACTCCAACTAATTATCAACCCAAGATTCCTCTGACTTCACACAACTGCAACCCAACCCAACCCAACCCACAATCATTGAAAAAACGGGAAAGATACAGTACAGATCTCTCTGTGGTCTAAACCAGCTCTGATTCTCTCTCTACTAGACTAGAGCACTATAAGCCAATACCTCTCTCTCTCTCTCTCTAATTTGAAGGTTTTCTGCGTCTTCACGCAACCGCAACTTCTCTCCTTCCTATTTATTAGGCTCATCATCATAATTTTCAAACAAATTGAAGGCAGGGCTGAGAGTAATAGCTGAAGCTTCATTGCTTCTCTCTCTCTCTCTCTCTCTCTCTCTCTCTCTCTCCCCCGGGTAACAATGTTCTTGGCATAAAATTAGCCCCAAATTGAAAAAGCCCAAGTTCAAACCCACAAATATATTTGTGGGTTTTTCTGGGTTTTTAAAAATTCATTAAGATTTTAATTTAAAAAAAAAAAAATCAAAGATGTTTGGTTGTGGTTGCTGCTATTGGAACAGAGGATTTGACTTCTATGACCCACTACCTGAACCCAAACCTTTTTCTCTTCCTTCTCCACTTCCAGTTTGGCCTTCAGGTATGCTTTCTTTCTATCTTTACTTTTTACATTTTTTTTTTAATTTATATTTGGGTTTTGTTGATTCTTTGCTTTCTTACAGTTCCTTCAGTATTTCCTTTTGGTTAAGGCAAGAACAAGAAAAATAAATTAAAAAAAAAAAAAGAAACTGTTGCGGGTATGATCGCATGCTGATTGTCATGATTTTCTTTTGTTGCTTCATTTTCTTATCTTGATTGTTGTGATATACCGATAGTAGATTATTCCTTCCAGCTAGCTGTGAATTGTTTAATAGTTCTTCATCTTGTTCCCTAGATGTTTGGTTGCTTATTTAATTTAATTTTTTTTTTTTTAATAAAGAAATGTATATTTTTGGGAACTGTAAGCCTGTTCTTCTTGTTTCAATGTATCAGAGGGTTGTCTTAAATTTGCAGTCAATGCTTTTGAGTGGTTGAATTCTTAAATTTTAATGAAGCTCAATGCCATTATGTTTCCCTTGTATTCTTTCCTGTTGCACCTACCATAATAAATTATTACATTCATACATACACATGGTGAAGTCTAGAAAAGGAAAAAATTGTTACTGTTTCTATCATCAGCAAATGGAGTGATTTTACCCAATATTTCTGGTACAAATAGTCATTGACATTGCATTAAATGCTTTTTGAAATGAGGATTTTGGCCTTAACAGTTCATGGTTGGAGTTCTGGAACATGTACTGAACAAATTCTACAAGCAAGTATTTTTGTGTTTTAAATTAGTCAGAATTTAGTTACTCAACACTTCAACCACCAAACCCTTGTTTTATGGTTCAATTGAAGACAAAAAGTGATGGAAAAAAAAAAAAAAAGCGCATATGTGATAGATCATAGATGGAAACTGCTTCAAGCATTTCTATGTTTTTCAGTTTTGATTCTGCTGACCCCTGATGGTACATTGTAGTTACAATGCAAGGTATATTGGTCACAAAGAGTTGTTAAATTTTCCAAGCACTTGTGGTTGAGAAGATAATTAGAAGTCCAAATGAGAGAGAGCCTTGAACTTGATTTTTTCCCCCCTCTTTTCAAGGATTAAAAGTTGTACTTGTGACCACTGACAAGGAAGTTTGACATTTCTTTTTATCTTAAAAACTGAGAAGAACGTAAAAAGAAGAAAAACGAGACTACAAGATTTGTGCTTCAAAGATGAAGCCAAAATGGACTAAGATTTGAAAAGTTCAATGGCAAACCTCTCAATGCTAAAGCCTTAAATAGATCCATGTTAATAAAATAAAAAAGTTTTGACATTAGCCTCAAATTTAGTCCCTTTTCATATTTCCTTTTCCTTCCACAGTGTTGCAAGCTACAATATGAAAAAATTAGAAGTTCAATGTGAATGTAGAACCGAAAACTATAAAATCAACGCCAGTGGCAGATCTAGGACCAAGAGCAAGGGGGTGTAAAAAATTAAAAGGGGGTGCAAACATGGTATATACGCACTACTATTATTAAAATTTTGCACAAAAAATATAGCCTAACACCAAGAGGACTGCATTTTTCTAATTGAATTTAAGAAAAAAAAATTGAAAGGGTGCAATTGTCCACCCTCATGTGTACGTGGGTCCGCCACCGATCAACTCAATTTTCTGCTGCATGGCTGTTCTTGTAAGGCTCCTTTTGAGTTGTTTAATTCATATTTTTTTATGATATTGGTTTATGAGATGTATTATCATTTGTAGGCAATGGTTTTGGTACCGGAAGGATATGCCTTGGAGAAATAGAAGTTTACAAAATCACTGAATTTGAAAGTGTCTGGAGCTGTAATCCACCCCGTGGAAAATCAAAAGGTGTGACATTCTATAAGGCTGCCAGTATCCCGGATGGATTTTCAAGCCTTGGTGATTATTGCCAGCCTATAGACCGACCAGTAAAAGGGTATGTGCTTGTAGCTCGAGAGGTGATAGCTCCAGACACAAAATCTGGTTGCAATCATAGATCAGTATTAGATAGTCCAGCTCTTACAAAACCTGTAGGTTATATGTTGGTTTGGAATTCTGATTCTCCACATGATGACTGTGTTTATATCTGGCTTCCGGATCCTCCATCAGGCTATAAGGCAGTGGGCTTTGTAGTGACTACCACACCAGATGAGCCGAGTCTTGATGAAATTAGATGCGTCCGAGCTGATCTTACTGATATGTGTGAAATTTCAGAAAAAATACTTGACATGGAAGCTGATGTTTCAAAGAGTCGAGTTCAAGTATACAACATAAGACCCTGCCTTCGGGGAATATCGCGCACAGGTGTTTCTGTTGGGACATTCTTCTGCACCACTCACTTGATTTCTGAAGTCTACTTAAGCATTGCATGCTTAAAGAATCTAGATTCTACTCTGCATGCAATGCCAAATCTAAACCAGATACATGCACTCATCAATCACTATGGTCCAACTGTTTACTTCCACCCGAAGGAGATCTATATGCCTTCATCAGTGTCCTGGTTCTTTAAAAATGGGGCACTTTTGTATCGGAATGGAAAGTCAGAAGGTGAACCAATTGATTATATGGGCTCAAACTTGCCTGCTGGAGGGACAAATGATGGGGAATTCTGGATAGATTTGCCTGAAGACAATGATAGGCGAAGTTATATCAAGAAGGGAAATTTGGAAAGTGCAGAACTCTATGTTCATGTAAAACCAGCACTAGGAGGTACTTTTACAGATATTGCGATGTGGGTGTTTTGTCCATTTAATGGTCCATCTACCCTCAAAGTTGGGCTAATGACCATTGAGATGAACAAAATTGGGGAGCATATAGGTGATTGGGAACACTATACTCTTCGATTGTGTAACTTCACTGGAGAGCTTTGGGGCATGTTCTTTTCACAACACAGTGGTGGTTCATGGGTGGATGCTTATGATTTAGAGTTCATTGATGGGAATAAACCTATAGTGTACTCCTCAAAGAATGGTCATGCCAGTTTCCCACATCCCGGAATCTATGCTCAAGGGCCAAAGAAGCTTGGAATAGGAATCATTAATGACGTGGGTAAGAGCAAGTATTTTATCGATTCAAGCTCTAGGTATCAGATCATAGGAGCCGAGTATCTTGGAGATGGCGTGATTACTGAGCCATTCTGGTTGCAGTATATGAGAGAGTGGGGTCCAATGATTGTGTACGATGTAACAACCGAACTGGAAAACATACTGAATCGTCTTCCAATCTTTGTAAGATTCTCAGTGGAGACACTCTTTGATTTGTTTCCAACAGAGTTATATGGCGAAGAAGGACCTACAGGACCAAAAGAGAAGGATAGTTGGGAAGGAGATGAAAGATGCTAGTCTATTCCAACGTCCTTTCTGCCCTCTGCTTTGCAGTTTCTAGTCGAGCTGTTGTCTGCAGTTGATATATACCGGGACAATAGGACATTACACTTGTTGAACTCATCCTCCACAGGAAATTGGTTTACCAACAGGAATGTATACTACCTCTCTCCCCCGTGGCTTGTGTTTTGTTTGTGTAACAAAAGGGATATCAGAACTGTTGAGATGTGTATCGTCAATGTATGAATATGTACCATGTCATTGTTTCTGAGCTTAATAAATTTATTTAGCTGGTGAGTGTGGTGTGCTTCATTCTTGGCATACCCTTTGTAGAATGAGGAGTCTAAAGGCAAATCTTGGCATCTAATGGTGTGCAACTTGAAATTCAACATTTACGCCCTGTTGGCAACACTTCCACTTTCTTTTAAAATCTCTATTTTGCTTTATTTCACTAATAGTAACTGTCAACCAACACAAATAGTTTAATTTTAAACAAGTCATTTTAATATCTTTTTGGATTTGAAAGAGCACTTTTAGGCAAAAACTCCTCTATTGCTTCCCCAACTGCGCCATCATAAGATGCTGGTGAAGGCATTCTTTGAAGCTTCTTTCAGCCTGGATACAAACAAACATTGCACAAGCAATGGCTTGAAAGTGTCCAAATATAAAAATTAAAACAATCAAAATTTAATTGATAGAATATACATTATATCAAATAAACAAAAAAATCAGTTGTATCATGACATGTGCTAGACTCGTGCACGCTCGATGAGAGTCTAAACCCATCTAAAACCTCTGCCTACGCCCAACTTTATAACTTCAACTATTGGAAAGGAGACAAGAATAGGCAAATGTTCTCTAGTTTAGATCAGCTGGTAGGAGATGTACTACTCCTTTAAAGTGAAATATTTATTTCTAGAGAATTGAGTCACAAGAATTAAAAGAGAAAAATACAAACCCATAAATGACGACATCCAACAATTAAGACGTTGCACACCAACTTTGGAACATGATCAACTTTGGAGCATCCCTCGTATTGTAAAATGAGTTTAAAACATGTAGAAAAACCATTTTCTTCACTGGGTGGAAAGAGCACAGAACGCATATGCACCTAGAAACATGGAATGAAACCAAAAGAAATAAGGGATGTAGATTCATTTTCTTGACTCCTAGCCTCCTTTTTTTTTTTTTGGGGGGGGGGGGGGATGGTGTCTTTTGTATTCTCGATATCCATTTTCAAAGCAAGATTGAGATGACATGTGAAAGGCATATTTTCCAGCAGCATTATGGTCTAAAATTCAGTCCAAAAGAGAGAGAGAATACAAATATTCTTAGCCAAAAGATACAAGGGTGTCCTAACCTCGTAAGAACTTTCTGTTTAGACCAATCTCACCACACAATTGGGTCCATTTAAACTTCAGCAACACCAGGTCGGCATAGTTTAGGTTGCATGTCCATAAGGAGACAATCAACCCGATGATTCTAGATTCAAATCCCAGTATAATAAAAAAAAAAAAAAAGTTTAGGCTGTATTGATCTTACATCATCTAAACTCTTAACGTAAGACTTATTTTCTAAATCCCAGAAGACTCCCAAAAGACAAATACAGCCATCAACTACTGGCATTTACTCTCTGTTCTAAAAGAAACTTGACTCGTGCACTGAATCTACGAGATCTGCCAATGAACTGATGCGAAATTAGCCACTCCACATCTTCAACCATTCTCAACAATAAAGTTCATACTGTCCTGCATCTGTAACTATAAAGCTCAGTGACAATGCCCAAATCATTCCAGCAAAGGTTGCTTGATCAAATTACAAAGAACACGGAAACAAAACAAAATGGGTAAGTACCATCTTTCTCTACATCCGAGACAACTTTGCTCAATTCACTACTTTGTCAAGAAGATTTGCATAAGCAGTAATATTTGCAGACAACATGGAGGAACATGGGAAAAGAGTATGCCTGTAGAATTGAGGATCCAACTTTCAAAAGTGGATCAATCTTAAGACAATGGAGAATGCTTTGTATTTCCATATACACAAGATTCCCAAAGGAATGACTATAAATGATATTTGTATAGACATGCTAGTTTTCCTTGCATTAGCAGGACCTTCAGTGTAATACCCCCCACAACAAAGAAGATAACCAAAAGGAGAGCTGCCATAAACAAACAATTACAAAATAAACAAAAAACGCTTACAAAAATTGGGGGCATTTATGCCATCAAACTACCTGCTATTCTTTTTGAGAATCTCCAAGCTAAGTTCTTGGGCGCATTCACCACAAACGGTGGTACAACCAGGTTTTGTACCCTGACTCCTCAGAGTCAGCAGGTGAGAAAGGTTGGTACATTTCCTTGGCACTACTTGATATCTTAAAATACCTCTGGGTCGTGGGAGGTAACTGTCTTCCTGAGTGGGGACAGCACCATTGGACTCAACCGGCTTCCGCTCTAATATGGATACCTCAGGTGGCACTTGCTGCACTTCTTCCCATTCAAAAGTTCTCCTGTACACTTCCCAAGCCATGTCCTGCTCTTCTTTAGACAGCTTCTCCTCTTCATTCTCTTGCAAAAGAGTCTCATGCTCATGATAGTTAGCTATCCATCTGGGTTTCATGGAAAATACAGCATTTCAACCTCAGTGAGACAAAAAATATATGTACACTAAAAGTTATAATTAAAAATAAAATAAAATTTCAACATATAAGAGTTGATTCACAGTTCAGAGTAAAGGGAGCTACATTCACCATATGTTAGAAGTGTCTTTTACTAGGGCATTCATTGGGTCTGTATAACCTCAAAACAAAACTTTTAATGGCATGTCCTTATCAATCAAAACAAATTTCTTCTTACGTTAATCTTTGGCTGTCTACACAATGTTTTCCTGCTTGCAACTAAGAGTTTAGATGATGCATTAATCATTTGGATGCCATGACAGCCACATGCAAAAAGAAGGTATTAAACTGCAACAAGGCATTGGATTAAAAAAATAAAAATAAAAATAAAAATACCGTGGATGATGTTTGCTTAGCAAACTTTCCATTAACTTGTCCGAAGTGCAACCCCCATTGGAAAGATTAAATTTCTGTTTCAGGGGGTTTCCGATTTCTCCATTCAGATGTTGATCCATTGCATGTCCATACTCTTGTCCAAAACCGGGCAACATTTCAGCATTCTCTTCATCCCCAAATTCAAAGAGATGCAACAAATCTTCCTTAGATATTGTTCTGTGTACTTGTTGTCTATCTACCACCCTTGCAGCCAGCCCCTCCTTTGTCACCTGTTGAACCACTCTCCCATAAATTTGAATTGTCTACAGAAATCAGTTTTGTTTGCATCATTTAAACATTACCTGTCGCTTGTAAATTTTTTCCTCCATGGTTCCATGTGCCATCAGTCTGTAAGCAAACACAGGTTTTTTTTGCCCATATCTGCAGTAATTGAAATAACATCAACTAGAATGGCAATAGACTGAAGAGTTCGCTTGACCAAGAGCAGAACAAGAGGCAAACCTCCAAGCACGATATATAGCCTGAAGATCAAATGTGGGATTCCATGAACCATCCACAATTATCACACGATTGGCAGCATGAAGATTGATTCCCAGAGATCCAGCTCTGGTTGATATCAAGGTACATTTTACTCGATTGTTTAGAGGTTCATTAAACCTTTCAACCAGCTTTTGCCTTTCAGAAGCCTCAGTCCTTCCATCCAGCCTGTCAAGCAGATAGCATCAACAAACCGATTTCAGGAGCCGTTCCACCTATACATTATTGCTCTGACAAAAGAATACACATGAAAAGGTACTGGCTCCAGTGAATTTAACATTGAGCCTACTCAATTCCCCATCCTCAACACTTCGGGGCCTGGCCTTAAAACTGCTTAGAAAAAATGAAATCTAATCTCGGCCTTAAAAACTGTTTAAAAACGGAGGACACATCATGAACTAGGCAGAAGAATTTATTCAAAGAGACAGGCAGAAGGCACAGCAAGCCTAGTAAAATCTTCTCTCCATTAGATAGAGAAAGACATACCTGTACCAGTCTTTTCCTTGTTTCCAACATTTTCCCTTTTTACCTCTTCGAGGTAATTTTGAAAGACAATGCTCTATCAGATCAAGAGTCTTAATAAACTGGCTAAAGACCAATGTCTTGTCCCCCCTGTCAGCAGACATGGTTAGAATGTCAAGAAGCAGAACCATCTTGCCACTGTAATCCACCTCGTCATAATCTCTCTCACTAAGAAGATTGTTCCACCAACCCTGAGGTGGAAAAAGCCAAAAATTAGCCATGAATTTAGGGAACCACAACCATGCATCACCATACAATTTTGGTGACTTATCTACACAGCAACTGGGTTATAAACAGCAATACATCAAGCAGGAATGAAGTGATGAAAGGATCTTTACAAAGCAAGGCATCAGATAGAAACCATATTAAATACATTAATAATCACTGAAACTTTTTGGCAAAGTTTGCTCTACCTTCTGCAGAAACCCGCCATCACTTTTTCTTTGTGGAGGATCCATCCTATTACCAAGCTTGTCTGTTATAAGCAAAAGCACACCAATTATAAAATGCAGATACAAAACAATTTAACAGAATAAACAGGAATATACACCAATCCTTGACACAGAATTGCCAGAATTTTAATTTCACAGGAACGAAGAGAAAGAGTGAAGGCAATAATCAAGAAGAAAATGAGCGCATTGGACTCAGTCAAGCAAGGGCGCTGTGCATGGGGCACCGAAGACAATACATAGAAGAAAAGTCAGGCCATAATGTCACCTATCATGACAGATATGCTCCGATGCAACCACAATTACCCGCAGAACACCCATTATGCACTTGTTATGAACAGTGATGGGCCTCAATAAGCCCATTACTGCCCCAACACTACTGTGACAGCTCCAGAAAGTGGAAAATCAAGTTAATTTGCAATGCACAATTAAAGCGTTTACAGATGCAACAACAACCATGAGAGTATCCACCACCGAGATTCAAAGACGTATAGTAGTAAATAGATACCCATTAAAGCATATCTAAACTCCTGATTACTATGTTAATATTCTCTTTAACAAATGGAGGAGCTGTGAGGATTTATTTTGATGCAAGAAACCACATGGAAGAGGAAAATGTAAAGGTTCCAATTGAGAATGTAAATCCAACAGAACCAATATTATCTATTGCTGTCAATCATAAGCATCCAACTTCTCCACTAATTCATTACCAGTGTGAACTTCTAACTAATATAACTACCATACCACCATTCAAAGTTCTGTATGTCTGCAACCATAAATAGCAAGAAATAATGAAAATTAGAAAGCACAAGTAAACATAATTCAAGATAGTGCGTGGATCATCGAGAACTGCAGTCAAGTGGCATTAATACCTTGAATGTCCAATTGGAACATAAACCCATGAATCTAACAACAGAATCATTCAAAGACAACAAAATTAAAGCATACCTCCATTAACATATATGTGATCATCACTGGAACTGTCATCAGCATCAAAATTCTCAACAGTTTCCTCACGCCTTACATGTTCTCTGTCCTCTTTTGTAAATTGCAAGATTCCAGGATGGTTCCATATCTACCATTGACATATTCCAAATCATTAATATAAACAAAATGCATACATATGGATGCACAATATGAACACAAGTAATCCCAGCAACACATCCTGAAGAAGCTTGAACACATCCTGAAGAAGCTTGGATGATGTACTTTTGTGAACAAGCAAAAGTCATTCACAAAAGAATGGTTTATGCTCCACAATGAGAGAGAGAGAGAGAGAAATATGGGCATTTTTAGTCAAGGCCACAATGTTATCACGCCCATTTCAGACCCCAGGACCATGCTAGCAGGTCTAATGAAACAGGACAGAAGGAAAGCCTGATTCAAGTCACCAAGGCCAAACCACATAGAGCAAGGTATGGCTCCTTTTTCTAAATCTTTGATTGCTCATGCTCTTTGATCACATTACTCATGCTTGAAGTAGCAAAAAAGTTTTGAGCATTGCATGATTTTTTTTTAAACTTTTGTTGCATAATGTACTTGATATTAATAAAAAAAAAATTCATTTGGCCCGTATAAATTTCCTTTGTTATTTATACGTTGCATTGTTATAGGCTTAAAAGGCCATAGAATAATATATATGTTACCCATAGTAGATTAGTTTAACATTTTGATATTTTTTTAGAGGTGCGAATCTTGGCGTAACAGTTAAATTGCTCCCTTTGACCTTGAGGTCACAGGTTCGAGGCGTAGAAACAACCTCTTTGCAAAAAAAAACAAAGGAAAGACTGCGTACATATACGCCTACCCTCCCCTTACCCCCGCAAGTCGGGAAGCACTTTGTGCATGTGGTGTACTTTACTTTTTGAAAAATTAATTAAATGGTATCTACCAAATTCTATATATATTAGAAAGATTATGTCACAATCAGAGCATTGCAACAAAATTATCCATGAGGCATTTCTGACATTCGCAATTAGTTTGCACATTGATGTGCTTAGAAAATGATAGTGGCATTGTTTAGAGAGGATAAATTCATGTTTTGGCCTTTTAAACCTGCAGATGCTAGCAAATGTGCATCCTTTTAACCAGACTAATTATGTGTGGAAGTGTACGAGTACAATGTACAAATACAAAAGATTCCTACAAGGGTGTAGAACTCATTGTTCAATTTTTTGAACAAACTATCCACAATTTCCAAGTTAACAACTTAGGAACTTACTTGAGCCAGCGCTTGATATCCAGCAAAAAAGCTTCTCCTCCCTATCTTCTCAGCAGAAGCCCTGTCCTTTGTAAATCCATGTACATCAAGAAATCTTTTATATAACTTTCGCTGCAATGGTGATAGCTTGACTGCTATCACAAACACAGTTTTAGGGGGCAAATCCTTTTTCACCACATTCATATCCATTCGTTGGACAAATCCTTTTAGTTGTTCATAGAGGATGTGCGATCTCTGGTTCATAATTTTCACATCTTCAGAAGTAGAATTTGTATGTTGACCGTTCACTATGGGATTTTGGAATCTGGACACACAAGGAAGGAACAATTAATGGCTTCAAGATAAAACACTCAATCAAACAGTGATGGAGTTACAATAATGAAGAAGCTTACCGGTTCCTAAACTCATGGCTGCTACCAAGAAATCCCTCTCTCACAAAATCAACCATCTGTCAAATATAATGAACAATCATCATGGTGAAGTGGAAAGATTAGGTGCTTGACAAAATGCAGTCACCGATAAGATTGACTTACACAGTAATACTCCATAAGATTATTCTGAAGAGGTGATCCAGTTAATGCAATTCTTATCTGTCACTTCACTTGCTTCAAGGCTTGAGTTGTATCAGCCTGGGTGTTCTTAATCATGTGAGCCTCATCACAGACCAGTATGTCAGGTCCATCCTGATAAATGTGATCAATAAGGTGTCACTTGAATGGAAAAAGTTCTTTTTACGCACACATGCGGGGGGTTGTGGCTGTGGGGATGATGCAAAGGACCACCATGAATTGCAGAAACAGGAGAACAAAATGAAGGAATGGTACAGTATTTATCTTCATAGCAACAGTGAGCATCCCTCACTGGACTCGCTTGTATAATTATTTCCCAGTAAAAGATAAAACGCAAAGTCTAGATCCATGTATTCCTGCGAAATGTTTGCGCATTAAAAGATCCCAAAGAATATAAAAAACTATTTAGGCATCGACTCCTTTCTCTTTTTTTTCTCCATAAGTCAAAATCAGAGGGCTTTGATTAAGAATTTTCTCAAACCAAAGTAAGAAAACTTGTCTCAATGTGCATGTAATAGAAATCAATCACTCCTAAGAACTACCGAAGACATGTTGTCAACACAACATAACAACAGAAAATCTAGCAAAAGCCACATCAACTTCATGAACAAAAACCGACAAAACAATGAAAAATGATACTTAAAAGGGAGTTCTCTCTCCTCCCTCTTAAGATATTGGAGCTACTCTCTCAACACCAACCAAAGATTAGTCTAGTTTCCACAATTTTATATGAACAGAGCCAGAAACCACCAAGGAATTCCCTTATTCATGAAGAGGCTCCCCACAACATGTTAATCAAAAATAAAACTATAAAGAATGAATTAAAGACATCCCTTTCTTTCACATGCTGCTGGAGAAAGAACATCCCCAGTTGCGTATTGTGGCATGAGTCATTTTAGAAATCATAAAATCAATGTAGAAAACAAAATAAAAGTTTTGGAAATCCTTAAAATTGAATGAAATGCGTTAAAATAATATAGATACTGATCATAATAATGCAGCTGCAATCAATCTCCCATAAGTGAAGAGCCCTCCTTAGACTTAAAACCGAAGCATGGTAACTTGTAACCAAGAAGGAGAAATTGAAGATTCTCTCTCCAACAAATATACATGGAGCAGATGTTAAGTTGAATATTTTCATCATAACAAAGATTAAAACTTTAATTCCAGCCCCATAGTCCAAAGCTAATTTTCCTGATCTGCATGCAGAGAAAACTAATCTTTTAAGAGACAGCGAGGGACTGCTTTCACCACTAGGCAGGGCACCAAGAAAGTGAAAGCTCTGGTAACAATCACTGCAGAGAAATGAACGGCAAATTTTTATGTGGGCGTTAAGCCATTTTGTGAACAGCATTGCAGAAGTTTAAGATTTACTGACAGCAGGCCACATGAGAAAAATCAGGTTTATGCTTCCTTCTATAATCTACAGCCCAGACGGTTCCATGATGACAACTTTGTTTTAGCCCCTAGAAGCATACAACCTCTCCCAAGGAAAGTGCAGAGCATCAAGTTTGTCCAATCCAAGAAGAACATGGGCATCATTTATAGGCTAGACATCAGAACTCATTAGCATCAGAACAAGAACTAGATTCTTTCAGCAATAGTCAAGGAGATCACTTATGGCGACGGAGATCCCATGTTCAAGAAGAAAAAACTCTTCTTGTTCATCCTATTGCGTTGGTTCACCCCCCAAAAAAGATTTCTACACATTACAATAATTTTATTCTCTCTTTTCCTTCCTTTTTCTTTTATTTTCTTGCAAGCCTGTTTGCTACATGAATGACACTTAAGGTAACCCAATCAAATATATTGAGATATTCTTGAATATCTTGGTTTGGCTTCCAAAATGGAACTGACAACCCAGACCACCCCAATCAAAAATGGTAGGAGAGATGCATGAAACCAAATGCTCCCACATGCTTGTGAACAGATATAAGCAAAATGGAAATTGACAGATTGTCATGGCAGCTTCATTGAAGACATTGATTGTCAGAGAAGATTGGCTGCTGCAACTTTGAACTTATCTGATGCAGCTTTCTGGTATGGTCCCCGATACATGGTCCCTAATACACAATCTAGTCAATGGATACCCTGCAGGGAATTCCTCTCTTCCTTGCTAGAGTTTTCCTTTTATTAGACCCTAGACTTGACGGCTGGGAACTTGTTCCCTAACAAGTTTCTTACCACACTTATGAGAATTAGATTTACTTCTTTATTGATCATACTCCCTTTAAATATGGGAAACTTAGGTTTACAATAAAATAGAATTTTTACTAAAAATAAATACGTAAAATCATTTCTAACATAAATAATTTCAAAAACTAAGATAATTAATAATTATAAAAGGATTGCAATCAACTAAAATAAGGAAAATACTATTTTTCTAAACTATTTCCTTTTTATTACTTTCTAAATATTCTTCAAATTTCTTTCCAATGATACGCACTTTCTAAAATAATTCTTTCCAATAATATTCAAGTGCATATCATTACTCCCTCTCGGACAAAGAGCTTGTCCTCAAAACTCGAATTCAAGATGGGTATTCTCAAGTATTGAAGAACTCCAAACAAGCCTCCTCCCTCATCCTCTTCTTTGGACTTCCCGAAATTTCCCTTTCTTGCATCTGAACAAGGAAGCAAGCAAGCATTTGAATTATCAACTTCAGAAACTGCAACTTCCTTGATTACCATGTTTTGACCCCCAATGGAACAACTAAAAATTAGATTCTTTCTATGTGCAATATAGGCCACTTGGACCTACTCCAAATAAAGATCAATATCTTGCAAGCTGGACAGATTTAGTCCAAGATTCGTGGCTCCTCCCTTTCTCACATTTTTAGATATTTCCTCCACAGAAGACCTCTGACAATCAGCAACGGAAAGCTAAAGATCCTGTCCAAACTTATTATATTCATAGCTATTGAAGTCATGGTACTTTCTGAGGATGATAGTCCTTCCTTCCAGCAAACTACTCCTTTTTCTCCCCTTGGTCTTCAAGCGTGTGGTGCTGCTCCTCACCTCTTGGACAGTGTTGTGCCCCTGCAGCTCTCACTAAAACCTTTCCATCAACGAGATCAGTGTTGTTTGCTGTTGCTAGAGTCTCTCCACCTTGGCCAATTGTTGCTCCTTTGCTACTCTATTCGCTGCTCAAATTCACTCATGAATCTCTCCATCCACCTAAACCATTCTGTAGAGTTTTCCATAGTGGCTCACTTGATACCAAATTCATATGGTCCCTAATATAGGATCTAGTCGATGGATACTCAGTAGGGAATTCCTCTCTTCCTTGCTAGAGTTTTCCTCTCTTAGACCCTAGGTTTGATAGTTGAGAACTTGTTCCCTAACAAGTTTCCTACCACACTATTTTTATGAGAATTGGATTTGCTTCTTTATTGATCATACTCCCTTTAAATTGGGAAAACTAGGGTTTATAATAAAATAGAATTTTTATTAAAAATAAATACCTAAAATCATTCCTAATATGAAGAATTTCCAAAACTAAGGTAATTACTAATTATAAAATGATTGCAACGAACTAAAATAAGGAAACTACCATTTTTCTAAAATATTTCCTTTCTACTGCTTTCTAAATATTCTTCTAAAAATTTCTTTCCAATGATATGCACTTTCTAAAATAATTATTTCCAATGATATCCAAGTGCATATCACTTTCACAGTGGCAAATGCTGCATGGTTGCTAAAATGACCAAAACTGCAAAAGGTAGAATTTGAGTGGAATGGATTATAGAGTCAGAAGAAATGTGGGTGTGAGAAAAAGTTTGTTTGGGTCTTCATTTCTCAGGTCCCTGGATCTCCACAATTTTGAACCACTGAAGTATATAGCTCATGCCCACTACCATGCTCCAGCCTTCACATGTGGGTACCCAGAAACAAGTTTGAATAAAGAATGCAAAGATGAAGAAAGCCCAAGGTTGATGTTGAGAAGTAGGAACAAACAACAGAGATGATTTTATCCATTACATTTCATCCCCCTCTAAATCTTCTGTCCAAGCTTGTACATTCATCTTCATTTAATTACAAGTAAAGAACCAAATGAAGTCACAGATTGCTCACTGTGATTCACTACCCCATATTAAATCAAGGCAGTAGCATTGCTCAATCACAATCTTATAAACGTAGATTTATATCATGGAAGCCATAAGCACGTTCTATTTTTCTACGCGAGTTTCACGTACTACAAAAGATTAGAGGTTCAGAACAACTCCCATCATACCAAATCCAAGGAAAGTAATTCTAGTTTGGTCAATGTTTATCTAATTTTGGTGATCAGAACAAGAAAACGTAATCGTACCATTAATAACAAAATAAACACAAATCTGACAACAAATTAAATTGATCAAAATCACCTGCAAAGAATAACAAATTTCTCTAGCTGCCTGACGGTCCTTCACAAGCTTTCCAAGGGATAAGTTACGAAAAGCTGAATAGCCAATTAAGAAGACGCCTCCCTTGGCTCTCCACTTTGCAAGCAACTCTACTCTTTTCTCCCTGGTAGAAAAAAATGAAGTAACAGAATGAAGGGAAAGTTGACTAGCTTTGACTCAAGCAGAACGGTAAAAAGACAAAAGCATTTTTCATATAAAAGGACGAGAGAAGAGAACTGATATGTATGTCCACCAACAAAATACAACCAACCTAGCATATTATCCATTTACGGTAAAACAAAGTTGTAAACTTTTGTTGATCAAATTTTAAGAGCACTACTTAATGTTATAAGTAACATTAAAAATTATCAAGAGCAAAAAGCAGTACAAAAATGTATATCTGAAACAAGATATATTTCTTTATTGCTCAGTCTCATTGCAGTAACACATGACATTAAAATTTTGAATAATTCTGTTGATCAAAATTTAAGAGCACTACTTTATGTTACACATGAAATTAAAATTTTATCAAGAACCAGTAAAGCAATATATATTCGAAACAAAACATTTACTTCTTTATTGCTCTGTCTCATTGCAGTTATCTGATAAATAGTTTAATATTTCTGAAGAAATTAGGTGCAACCAAATAAGTTCCAAGATATCTTGATCAACCACTTTTTTGCCATGTAGCAAGAAAAACCTCAAGCCATTTTGGGATGAAAGAATATGTAAGAAAAGAAGCAAGAAGGTGCAAAGGAGATGCAACCTAAATGGCAAGGGCTTTACCAGAATCAGTGAAAAAGACAAGGGTTCCTTCAACTCCCTTAAAATTGATTGTTTATAGAACAATTATTTTCAAGAGGGGGTAAAGGGGAATTGAAGGGCTATTATTAAATGATGGTATTTCCATCTTTTTCTTGATTTTTCGGTTCCATTTTCCATTGAGGATCCCAGATCCTACTTTTTGTATTGCTTCATTTGATAAAATTCTTAATGCACCGACAAAATCAAAAAGCAATTGAATCCAAACAACCATCTGTGCAAGAAAGCAACAACAATAACTTAAGCCTTTTATCCCAAAATTTGGGATCAGCCATTTAAGAGACAAATATCGGAAAATAAATAAATAAATAAATAAAATAAAATAAAAGGATTATTGATTTAATTTGTGCGGATTTTTCTACGCCACTCATTCCTATCTAAAACGATCTCCTTCACTAAATAAATACATAACTATCATATCTTTACGGATAACTTGCATCCAAGTTTTCAACGGTTTACCTCTACGTTTTACTAAATCTTCTATATCTAAGTTCTCAATCCTCCTAACAAGTGCGTCCACTCTAGCAAGGCGCCTCAATGCCTTCAAGGCTCAGGACACATCCCTATAAACCACTCAAGGCGCCTCCTCCTAAGGCACAAGGCGCCTGACCTCCACTCACAAGGCGTCTCGTCTACACTCTCAAGGCGACTTACCCATGCACAAGTGGCCTCGTTCCCTCATTTCACAAGCACAGGGCGACCTATCGCTTAGCACAAGGCAACTCAAGATTCCTAGCTCTCAAAACCTTGGTCTGCACCATCTGTGCAAGAAAGCAACAAAACTAAAGTTTAACTGCATGAAGGAATAGTCAACTCCTAACACCAAGTTGTACACCAATTCACAAATCTGCAACATACACAAAAAGCCAACTCCATGAACTACAAACTCCTTCCTTAAGGAACAACTTTCCCACTCAAGCAAAATCAGCCACCATTGCAGACATAAACCATCACTGAAAAAAAAAAATAATAATAATACTAAAATGAAATAAGAAATTGAATTCTACGTTTGGCTGGTGTGTGACATGAACGGAGACCAGCAGTTTCTAACCCTTTTTTTTTGCTTTTCTTATATCTTGAATTGGTAAAACGAATAATTACTTATTTGCCTACTCCATCTCCTTGAGTCCTCATCTTTATTTTATTTTTATTTTTTTTTGGAAAAAGAAAGGCATACAAGAAAACATCAAACCTTGAAACGTCTTCCAGCATAAAGACACGAAGAGGCTTATATTCCACTGGCCTCCACTTTATGAACTCCTGCCGCCAATTGTGCAGAACATTTACAGGTGCAACGATAAGAGCAGTTCTTAGTCCTAGGTCAATGCTTCTCATAGCAGTATACAGAAAAGCGATGACCTGCCAACAAAGAACAATTAGGCTAAGTTTACACCATCGGTCAATTAAAGCATTGAAGTGGACAAACGATAATAGACTTATGCCAAGTTTTAAAGCAACAGAACGGGAAACAGAAGGTAGATGCACTGAGGGACAGTCAGAGGACAGCCGCTCCGCCATCAAACCCCCACCAAACAGTAGTTAAATAAGCAAAAGCAAGCATCCTGAACAAATAACCAAATAAAGAAGGAAGCTTTAACCCAAGTGTCATATTGCCACTTTTGACTGATTTAGAAAATAAAAGTGGCCCTACTAAAGTAATGGCAAACAAAGACAAACACTTAACACCAAGAGACAACAGAAAATCACCCCTTCTCAACCCCAACAAAATTAAGAGGGGGGGAAATCCTCATGATGCAAGTAACTCAGACACAACCACAGAGCAAAGTTCCTTTTATGTTCTTTTCTTTTCATTTTTCTCTCTACAGAAAAAGAATAGCATTAAAAGCTGCAAACATCAGCAGCAAATCATTTATTTATAAATATCTATATATATAAAATTTTGCATAAAATCCTAATAAAACGAGTAAGAAAATAAAATAGAGATCCACGTGTAAAATCCCCTGAAATAGAGAAAATGAAATGGAGATCTTATTAGAATTTCTTTTCTGCCTCTCTTTTTTTAAAAAAGAAAACAAAAATAAAGATGAGGAATCTAGACTATAATGTGAGATCTTATTAGTATTTCTCTACTCCAAACTCTTTCCGCATACATTTCTTTTTTAAAGAAATATTAATATAATGAAATAGAGGTCTACATGTAAAATCACCCAAAGAATCAGGACTCCAAACTAAACTCCAATGTCAGCTTATGTGGAGAAGGTTCATTACCCTGACGTACAGAAATTAAAGAAAAAAATTCATTGACTTTTCTATCATTAAGCTACCTTAATAGAATGAAAATCCCCAGAAGATGAATGTTCCTCCCAATTATAAAAATTTTAATAGGAGCAAAGTGAAACGTAGATAGGCTATAAAGATGAGAGAAAGAGATGAACATTGATGAGTCCCCAATCCAGGAGTCCTCCCAAGATAACACACAAGAACCACCACCTACATTAAAAAGTCAGCTGAGGCAGAAAAGTAACGTACAGATGAGAAATTAATTTCCAAGAACTCAAATGAGAAACTCACTCCAGCATCAGCAACGATGGAGACCATACTTGCTCTTTATAATCCTATACCAAAGAGAATTACGTTCCAGCCAGAATCTCCAAAGCCATTTGCTTGCCAACAAGAAGTTTCTGGAAACCTCAGACTTAGCTTTACACACATGATCCCAACTTACAAAATGTCTTTTTTTAACCAACCTGCTAACAGACACAAGAAAGTCTCTTATTAACTTTTCCACCTTATCCGCAACCCAACCAAATAAAGCTTGCTTCCACCCGTCTAGTCTTTTAGGGATTCTATTCACAACTGGATCCTGAAAATGAACAATTTTAGCATTACCCTCAAAAGTAATCCCTAGATAGGAAATATGTCACTCCCTCTAAACACAATTATTAATACCAGCCAAGTGATAATTAAGTCTCACTAAGAACATTTATCTCAAGAAACTCTCTTGGACAGCCAAAAAATTCGCTCAAAAATATTAACGGCGATCAAGTACCTAATTAACTTCTCCATCAAGACCCAAAACCCTCATTCTTCAACACATTACCTAGAAAACTCCAACTTTCCCCATCATAAACTTTCTCAAAATCTAACTTCAAAACAATACCCCTATCACTTTTTATGACAAAGTCAACAACCTCATTAGCCATAGGGCTACACCCAGAATTTACCTACCTCCAATAAAAGTATTCTTGTTAAGGAAAATAGTGTTATCCAGTATCACACATTAGTTATTATCTAAAACTTGAGGTACAATACAATAAAAACCCTAAGTCAAAATGATGGATCTAAAATCCTTCACCTCCAAGGAATTTTCTTTTAAATATTAGGGTAATAAAATTTTAAATTACACACTTACCCACCACCTCGCTATGTAAAACTCATCAAACAATCTAAACAAATTCTCACAAATAATATTCCAAAAGTCATTGGGAGAGGAGAGAGAAGAGGGGGGGAAAAAAAAACCATCTAGATTTGGGCCTTTATGCTTATCTAAACAGAAAGCTACTCGAGTGAATTTCTTCCCTTCTAAAAGGCCTCTCTAACCAAGATGCTCCAAAGTTATTAGGAAACCAATCAATACTCTTGATAATATGGCAAGCTTTAATCCTCCTTGGTGTATGACTTCCTATAAAACCTCGTGATGTTATCCTCAATGAAAGCAGGATTACTAATCACATTGCCCTTGTCATCCTCCAATTCTCTAATGAAACTCCTTTGTCTCCTGCCATTGGCCACCCGATAAAAAAAACAAAAAACAAAAAACAAAAAGAATAACCTAGTATTGCGATCCCCTACTCTAACCCATTCCAAATGTGTCTTCTCACTCCTCATTAAGGATGAGCTCCTCTACTCCCAATCAAACCTCCCTTAACTTCCAACCTGTCCATCTCCTAAATACCCCGAAGAATTGAATTTTTCGCTCCCTGATCTAACCAAAAACGTCATTACGACAAAGCTTAAGAACTTAATTTAAATTCTTCAACTTCCTCATAAGTTTAAACCCCGTCCACCCTACCATGTATCAGCACCTCTCCATGACTTCTCAACAACTCTGTTAATACCTCTATGAGACAGACACATGTTCTCAGATCTAAATGGTGTAGGTCCCCCAATTGATGAGATTAGACTCCAACAAAGCAGGGTAATGATCCATATGAGAGGTGTGGAACCAGTTGAGCTGGCAGATTCTCCCTTTTAGGGAAGTGTGCCTCCCACTCCTTCGAGAAAACATCAATCAACACGAGAAGTGGCACTTCGATCCATGAAAATTAACCAAGTAAATTGAGGATTGGACAAAGGAATGTCCTGCAGCTCACACTCCTCCAAAAAAAAAAAAAAAAAAAAAAATGATAAATCAAATCAAATCAAAATCCATGATGCTAGTGGCAATCCTGTTTCTCCAACGAAAATCTATTCACATTAAAATTCTCTCCTAAACGCCAATTTGGAGAGAAAAAACCATAAACACCTTACAACACTACCCCAAAAGAACGGCGTGATCTAGCATGTTCGGGACATAAACATGTGAACTAGTAGTTAAGACTTCTAACTTGAAACAAAATGAACAAAGAAACAGAACCATGGAGACTCTCAACTCAGTGAAAAGTTCTAACATTGCAAATGATTACTATCCTGCCCAAAGAACCACAAGAAGTGCGATATTTGCTATCCTTGAACCTAGACTCCCAAATGGAGTTGACCAGTTTAGCTTCCACCTCCACTAACTTGGATTCGTGAATAAAAACCATCCCAGGATCAGCTCCAGGAATGGAATTTCTAAATATTCTTCTTTTATTTGTATCTCCTAATCCCCTAATATCCCAACTAAGCACCTTCATTATTCACCTGATCTAACAATTTAGACCATAAAATGCCTCCTCTTCCAGCACTTTTATATTGTTTTTCCTTTTGGTAACATAATCCAAAATAGGCAAGTTTGGCCTTTTTAGGCATAGTTCCAAATTAAAACCAAATTTTAATTTTTTTAGTAAGAAAAAAATAAAAATAAATACATTTTGATAGAAAATTTAAAATAAATTGATTCATTTAGACAGAGTAAATGTGTTTAGTTTTAACGAAAAAATATTTTAGTTTTTCTTTTAGACAGAGTAAATGTGTTTAGTATATTTAGTTTTAGAAAAAGAAAAACTAAATTTAATTTTTTAGAGGTAAAACTCCATCCAATATTATTTAGAAAGAGAAAATTTAAAATAAATTTCATAATTTACAAAGCAAAAATAAATGTTTTAGTTTTAGAAAGAGAAAAATAAATTTAAAACTAATGTGTATAGAAAGAAAAAATTAAAAAAATAATAATAATAATTTTTTTAGAGGAAGAAAATAATATGCTAAATTTTAGAGAGAGAAAAACTTAATTCAATTTTGCAAGAGACATGTGAAACAGCCACTTTTCCGGAGTGTCTATAAAGACCTTCACTTGTGGGTCCACTTTGAAAATAATAATATGCTAAATTGATTTTTATGTAAATTATTTTCTTGTTTCTTGCAAAATAATATGTAAAGATTATTTTGATATAGAAAGAAAAACTAATAATAAGCTAATTTTTTATCTCAGACACAACCCGGACAGCCCACCAACACAGCTTGGATGCAAAGGATAAAATTTGTTGGTTTTTTTTTAATCAATAATCTTACTGTTTACATTTTAAAAGATGGATAAATATATACAATAAGTACAAAGTCTAATGCATGAAATATAATAGTAAGCTTAATAATGAATAATTTCATATCAGAAATTATGTTATTTAACATATTTTCACATAAAAGTTGCTTATAGACTTGAAGATATTATACTTCTTCAATATATATTTATAAAAAAGTGACCATGGGATTTATGTCCAACATATTTGGGATTGTTCGATGTCACTGTGTTTAAGTCGCATCCCATACCTACCTCCGTGCTACACAGGCTACCATTTATTCATGCTTAAACATTTATTGAAGTTACCTGAAAGGTTTTACCAAGGCCCATTGTATGAGCTAGAATGCAACCAAGACCTTTATCCCCAGATTTGACCTTGTTGATAGACTGAATTATATTCTCCCACATAAATCTTATCCCTGCAATCTGCAAACAGAAAATCAAATTAGGAAACCAATAATGGTGAAACATGCATGATCCCAATGTCAGGGATAACAAACGGAATAGTGACACATTGCATTCATTGTTAAGGCTACTGCTACAGCCAAACCAACTACAAAAGCAAACTCTGGCAAAATGGTGATGAACCCACTCAAATAGTTTTACAGAAATAACCAAAATTTCAGTTAGAAGAATATAAAAATGTCAAACCATGTCTAACACGGCCCCACAGGACATGCACGGATCAAGGCAGAACCTTCATTGATAGAACCTAGGCAGATATGTAAAGTATATGAACCAAGCACAGCGAGAGCAGCCATTAACTTCTAGTGGTTTAAAAATCAAAGCAGTATTAAATTCTCAAGAACACATTTCTTGCACATTTATCTTCAAAATATTAGAAACAAAACAGTTGGCTTGGGGATGATCCCTTGATCATTTTCCTTGCACTAATATCATATTCCCCCCACCTGTAGTGCATAGATCTTACCCATCTTCTATCTATGTTGCAAGAGTTCCACCCTACCCCTTCATCTCCAAATTGATGGGTCTGGCCTAGGCCTTGGTAGCTCAGCAACTCTCTCTTGCAAATCTCTTTTTTGATTATCTTTTTTTGTATATAGAAAATATGACTGTTAAATATTTTTTGGGAAAAAAATAAGGCTCTTAGCATGAGAGGTCCTCCAAAGCAAAGCTCTTTCTTTTATTATCCTATAAAGAACTCTGATGCTTCATCTCACAACTTGGCTACTTTCATTTAGAAAACAAAGGTCTCTCTGTATAAACTTCAGACTAGTTTTATGACTCTTGATAGGATCAATGATTGCTGAGGAGGCTTTTCAAACCGTTGGTCAAGCCACACAACAAGAAGTCTAATGAACTAGAGAATTCGTTTTAATGAGACTACCATATTTCTTAAGAATATATATTTTATAAATCAGTTTTTCATTTTGTGAAAAAAAAAAAAAAAGATTTATATGATATATTATGAGTCAAAAAATAAAAGAAAATCAATCCATGCTACTGATTTGACAAAACGATTCAAAAGAAACAAAGATCAAAAACAACTGAAGGACTGCTTTCTACTCCCTCTTCAAGTCCTCTTAATCTCTAAACACTCATAAAGCATAAGCCTGAAGTGGGACCAATAATCTTGTTTCTAAAATCCTAGCTCTCCACTTTCTCCAAATATACCAAGGAATCACCATATAAGAACATCCCCAAGACAAAGAAGTATCCCTTCAATACCCAAAGCCTCTAAACTTTATCAACAGCAAGTCAGAGAGATGTCTAGGACAAACCCATCAATTATTACAAATAGCAGTAAAGCGATTCCACATCTCCCACACTATAAAACAATGCAAACAATCGTTGTCTAATTTTAGAATCTTTATAACACATAACACAACTGCCCGCTGAGAAAGCCTAAAAGGTCTTTTAGAGAAAATGAAAATTGATAAACTAGAAAAAGAGAAAGAAACAAAGAAAGAAGGAAACAACAGTAGGCGGAGACTCAAATTTTCCTCCGGCAAAGGGGAGCAAACAAGGACAATAAAGTGGAAAACAACAATCCTACTGGTTATGGCAACTCTGTATCTCCAACAAACTATAACAAAGTTCACAGTGTGTTGCATACCAAGATGGTTGTAAACAAATTAGACAGATTCCAATTTGTACCAAATTCGAAATCAAACCTGATGGACTTTCAATTTGGCTGAGATGCTTGGCGGAATTCTAACAGCTTCTTCACCTTTCTCTCTTACAACATTCACTATATAACCCTTTACAGAGTCACCAAGCACTTCAACACTTGAACTCTCCATCACAGTCCCATTACAGGTAGCAGTATTCATCATCTTTGACTTGGCTTGCAAAGACTTGAGGCGTTCTTGACGTTCCTACAAATAAATTAGAATTGATAATGGAAGCAGGCAAACAAAGCAGCCTTGAACCATCACAAAAGAAAGGGAAAAAAATACCTTTTCAATGGCAATCTTTCTTTTGGTCTCTTCTCCCAGTTCAGCGTCATCAAGAATGCGACGAATTTTCTTCTTGCGTCTTCTCTTTGTGCTGATACCACCCACAAAAAAAAAAAAGAAAAAGAAAAAACTAAAATTGAAATCTAGGTATGATACAAGATCATGTTTAACAGAATTCCATGCGTGATAAATGTAAATGAAGACTTCATCAAGTCCATAGAAAATAAATAAAATAATGAGCAAAAAATTTTGAATTGGTGCTGTCAGAGAGAAGGTACTAGGTCAAAAAGTGCAAAACACGTCTGCCACAAATGCAGATCCAACGTAATTGTTCTACAAACTTCTTTTTAGAAAGCCCCACAAGCACAAAGGTGTTCCAGCCAAATACAAAATCGATCATGTACATCAAAGAGAATAAACAAAGTCTTAAGATATGCAAAAGAATCTGCAGAAAATATTCACTTAAAGATCCAAGAAAATTAAAGTTTTCAGCAAGACCATATGGGTCTCCCCATCCCTTACACCCTCCAATTGCCTCCCATCCCAACTTACCAAAAAACATATTAGGAATAATCAGAAGAAAATCCCATGATTCTGCAATACATAATAACCCTCCATGCCAATTATTTCCCTTACTATACCTAGGGCTACAAAGCAAAGAGGTGATCACAAACAAGCTCAAGTTTGGCTCAATAAGAGTCCGGTAAATGAGCTGAGGATGTACTTGATCAAGCTCATTTAAAGGATCGACAGAATAATATATCATAGGTATATAAAATGTGGAGCATTTGCCGACAATTAAATTCAAGAGTTTTGAAGGTATTAAGAGTGCTCACTTCGATGAAAAACACGGTAACTGAGAAAATTTGACAAAGTGCATTCAAACAACATCTATTTGCTATCTCTGTCACCATATCTCATCAAAAGAGACTTTCGACTCAGACCTCTGTCATAGGATTCCCACTTCAAATTGAGCATTAAAAGGGAAGTCATAAAAGTACGGTAGCAATCCCAAGCTACAACCAGTTAACTTAAAGGCTAATGGCAACCACAAGGCCAAGAAAAATACACCTGACTTTGAAATCTGCATCGCATCAGCATTACAGGACAGAGTCCACGGCAATTATAAGGCAAACATTGTTCTTCTTAACACCATCAAACCTACCTAAAATTGTTAAATCAGTCTACTAGCTACATGCTTCAAAAGCATTCTCTTCAAGCAGAGGCGACAATGGGGCAGGGTGGCAGGTATCCCCAATTTGCTGTATGGGAGGGATTTTGGGCCCCCATCCCCACCCCCACAACAAAAGGGAAACACTTGGGCTTCCCTGACCACCCTATCGCTTAATAAAAAATTTCTTAAATAATTAAAAGAAAAGCTGTTCTGAATTTTTTCCTACAAACCAGGTATTTAAGTTGCCAGTATATTAAACAAAAGAAGTTACTCATCTTATAGTGGTACTATTCCCACAATATTTAACCGAAAGGAAGCAACATGTTTCAGAATAAGTAACCATTAATCGAAACTTAAATGTCAAAATAGACAGTCAAATTTATGAAGTCAAGAATAGAAAATTATATGATGATATCACAGGAAACCTGTCCACAAAAGATGAATGAAAAAAGAAAAGTTATAACAAAAGAAAAAAGATATTGCAGGATAACTATATCGCTCTAAATCATGAAGTACAACTACCTTATAAAAACACACAAGCAGATCCAAATATACCACAGCCGACCCCAATCATTTATTAAACAAACATAAAAGCAGATCAAATCATAAAATCAAATTAGGAAACAGGAGAGAGCAGACAGAGGTGAGAATTGTGAAGGATTGCATGAGGCATAGATCCCGATCTGTTTATCATTTTGCTTCCCCAACTTAGCAAATGTTTAAAATTACTTGTCAGATGCCTTTGATGACTCAAATTGATCTGCAGAGTTGGAGAGAGAATCGTATTCTACTGTCTTCAGCACCATGGAGAGTGGGTGTTTGCAAGAAAGTCAACGTAACAAAGGTGTCTTGAGCACAGGGTTTCATAAAGTTGTATTTTAGAACTGAATTAAATCATAAATTATTATGCTCAGGGCAAGGGCTTACTAAAACCAACCCCACTTCGTTCCCAAAAATTAGGTCCTAAGTAATCCCCAATACCTGATCAAGAAGTTGAATACCCATCTGATAAGGGGTGGGCACCATGGGTATAGGTTAAATTGCTATCTCTATCCTCAAACCTCTATCACTACAATGGAAGGAGATGCGATATAGTACCACCTAGTAATAGCCATCAAGAGAAAGAGAATATATTCAAAGATAGCCTTTAACGAGGATAAAATAGCATAACCTTAAATCATCTTGTTATCCACTTCCTCCAAATCCATATCAAATCCAAGGACAAAGAAAGTCATCGTCATCACGCATCATGGGATTAATTACATAATACAGACCATTTCATTGCCAAATTAACTCAAAACTCACATCATGATCAAGACTTTCCTTTTTTACAAGGGGCCAAGCCTTACTCCTTTACTCAGTTCGTTATCTACCCTAATGACAAGTCAAACCACATCCAGGATATATCTCACCTCTTAAAAGGCCTTTGCAAACAAAACCATAAACCATTAGAGCCCTTCAAATAACCTGCTAAAAAAACAAGGAAGAAGACAACAAAGAAGCTGATGAAAGTATTTATGCTAGAAAAGAATCCTTATCTCATAGAACTCCCAGCAGAGACCAAAAAGAAAAAAATAAAAGCATCTGGACATAAAGTATTACACCCATTAACCCCCCCCTCCGCCCCAGCGGGGGGAAAAACTCAATGCCAAAAACCAACTAATCTCAACTCATATGAGCATGACATTCCAACTGCAAATCAGCAAACTCCTTCAACCACAAGGCTCAAGATATTGACCTCAAAAAATTTTCCCCATAACGATGGTTCAGCTGAGCTCATTCTCAAAAGAAAGCACTCCTTCCTTCTTCATCTGAGACAGCTACCTCTTCTTCATCAATATTATGATCCCCCTTTTCTTATCAGAAAAAGATTTTATTCCCAGCAAATGAATACCGGTGCACCAATGAGGTGCTATGCAAACCTAAAAAGACAAGGAATCTATAAAATCAAACTCCTTTTACGTAGGGCTGTCAATTTTTAGCATCACAGCTAAACTCGGCATGAACAGCCACAAGAACATTGGGTTAAGAAAGCGTCGATATGGCATGACACGGCTTTTAATTGGGTTTACTCGGATGAACGCAGCTCGACTCGACTAACACGTTTAGCCATCAAGTATATTAAAAATTAGAGATGTTCCATGACTTATGCAACACCCTTTTTGTTTTCATTTAGAAGAATTTAGAACATTTTTCACTCCAAAAATTTTACTATTGCTCATATTTTTTATTATTTGATTAAAAACATAGAATATTTCAATATTATGAGTAAATTTCCAAAGAAAATAGGAAAGTATTTTTCACTTCAATTTAATTTAGGTCAATTATGATGCAAAATATATAATACAATTATAAAGTACTATTATTTTTCAATTATGTCATCTATAAAAATTTGTTAAAGAATTGTTTAATGTTATTGGTACTATCTATTGAATCCCTTCTCTATATAATGGTGATTTTTGTTGCTCTACAGTAATTTTCAAGACAATGATGCCCAATTTTTTGTCAAAAATAATTCATTATAATCTAAATAATAACACGACTTATTATGACTGATTTATTAAATGGATAACATGATGAGTGATCTATTTATGAATAAGAAGGAATAGGGTTAACTATTATTCACACGATTAAATAATTGGGCTGGGTTTGAATTAGGCATATATGTGTGATGTATGTATATGAATATCAACTCAAGACAAACACAAGTTCCACATCCCAACAACCCTGCTTTTACGTCAAAAAGAATAACACCTCCCCTCCCCCCCAAAAAAAAAAAAGAAAAAAAAAATCCAACAAGGCTCACCTCTTAAACCATCCAACACACCAATAATCCTTCAAAGACCCATCAATTTTCCCCCAACCTACAACAAGGTAAATTTGATCCAAAAGAGGACAACAGAAGAAGTGACTGAATCATATAGTGGAAGTGCTCGTCTTACTCCAAATATCTCAATAACAAAAGCAGAAAAATCAATTCAATAAAAAGAAGGAATTTCCTCTAAGATCAGCAAACTGAAGAAACCGCCAGCTGAAAGGAAGGCCACCAAGTCATTCTCATCATCAAAATCAGTAAAGTCCATTATGCCAGAGTTTTAACCTTACCACTCCTTCCTCACATGCAGATCAGAAACCATATCAAATCACCCTCAAAACCCAAGCGCTATCCCAGTGAGTCAACATAAAATGCAAAAGAAATGACAGTGCTTCCGCTCTCTTAGCTTATTAAAAAATAGTTAATATCCTTTTCCTTTACTCATAGAAAAGAATTAGCATTAATCAAATAGGAACCTGCAAGAAGATTGAGTCCTCCTAATGAAAAAGAAGATTTTATAATAATAATAATAATAATAACAATAATAATAATAATAAAATAATTAAGGGGGGAAAAAGCAAGTAAAGCTCCCAAATCCCCAAAAACATGCCTCTAAGCGCCCCACATCAAAGATCCACAAAGATTGTAAACCCAGACTCCATTACATCATAATTGAACAAGATAGTCATAGTACAAAATCGTCACTCCCTGTCATAACTTCACAGGGTTCATAGAGAGAAAAAGGTTTGGGCATCATTTAGGTGAAACACATGAAAGGGAATGCATATATGCAAATAAGTGTCATGCAAGAAACAATATTATTCTCAGGGAAAAGAGATTATTACCTGATTGCAGCAGGTATGTCTGAATCTGAACCATCTGAATCACTGTCAGAGCTGGACACCATCAGCCTTCCAGCTCCAACAGCTTTGTCATATTCTATGGTCAACCTTTGCAAGATATTTGGAGAACAGCTACAACATCGCCAACCACCTCTTTGGGCCTCATGTAAGCATTCTTCACCAATATTTCTCTTAATACATGAGGCACAAAACAGTGTACTGCACATTTTACAACTAATTAAGTCATCACTCCGTCCACACCATCCACAATAACACTCGGAGCAATCAGGATCCTGCCACAACAACACAATGTCAAGAGAAGGCAAGGCCAAAAACAGAACGAACCAGAGGATTTACCATATTTACAAGCATAATTCGGGAAAATTAAAATAGAATGACAACTATGGAACTGGCAGCAAGTGAGAAATTTAAAAATGACGCCACATTTTAAGGGCCCCGACAGTATCCACTATGGACGCAAAACACCAAAGTCGTGTCTATCCCAACCTCCAAGGACACTCTGACGCACTGACAATAGGCATTACGTGTTACGGGAAACAACAGAACCCAATTTTTTTTTTTTTTTGGGTTCAAAAAATCCAGAATTTTGCTTTATAAAAAATCAGCATCTCTTATCTTGGTAAAACAATTCTCCTCCATATGGAATGTAGAACAAGTACAAATAGGAAGAAGCATAAGTTGCTGTGCCAGATATTATGGTATTCACCTCACTAGAAAATAAAAACAAATATATATATATAGCCAAAAGTGCAATAAATAAATAAATCATATATACCTTAAGATCCATCTTTTTTACTATCAAAAGTTTGCAATCCATGCAAACAATTACCCTCAAAAGTGGATGTGCATGCACCTCAGAAACAACTTTTCCACAACCAGTGCACTGAAAATCCACATTTTGATTGCTAGAAGGAAGAGAATCAACAGGATCAGAACCAATATTCTTCACATTGCATGTATCAGTAGTAAAACGAGTCTCCATCTCTTCTTCATCACTGTCTATAACAACAGTGCTGCCCATCTTATTATCTTCAAGTTTTTCACAATCTCGTGACCGCTTTATTCCTTTCATTTCAGTCAAATCTGGAAGAACTGACTCAGAAATTTGTGTCTCCTCGTCAAAATCATTAGAAGTTTCAGGCTGATACGAGACTTGATTATTGCCATCAGGCACACCATTGACATCCCCACAAACTTCCTCGCTTGAAACAAGATGAGTGTGACCATTCACAGGAAAGGGCTTGTCCAAGTCCACTTCCATCGCCTGCTCAGCCACATGCACTTCTTTCTCAACAGCTTCCTGATTTGGCAATAGAAGAAAAAGGCAGGACTTAGAGCAAGAAGAGGAAGGAGAAGAATGACAACAAGATCATTTCACCAATAATCACAAAAGACAGAATATGAATAACTGGCACAAATGAAACAAGGCTACATGTCTCTAATTTGTTGAGACAAGGCACTTAAGAGAAGAAAATCCATGGATACTTGCATTAAGATTGGACTTATTATTCCACAACAATGAAAGCAATTTTTCATTCTTTCATATACTAGTGCAAACAGTCTGGCAACTTCCTTCCTCACTAATATAATCATTCTTGCATATTGTCTTCGAGAAGCAGAAAATCCACTGCCTGAAGTTGGTTTTCAATTATATGGGATGGCTGTCTTCTATGTTTGTTCAGCTTTATGAATTGCTTCTGACCACAATCAGCCCAATAAAACTTATATTTTGTGATAATAAAACTGTTAGTACAAAATTCAAGAGGAACATCCATATAAACATAAAAACCAAACCACATGAAGTGAGTACTTGACAGGTGTCAAGATAGAAATAGATCTCTCTCTCTCTCTCTCTCTCTCACACACACACACACACATATATCCTATGAACTATTTCCAAAGCCAAATTATCTTCCATCTATTTCCTAGGATATTATTTCCAACACACCTGAACCCATTTTATCATTACCATTACTCACAGAAACATCTATTCATGGCATAACTTTTGAGAAGAAATAAAATTTAAGAATAAGAAAACATGAAAGGAAAATTGCAACAATGACAAATTCCTAAACTTGTGTATTGATAAATCCACAAAATAATGGGGAAAGCCCCAATAACCCAATTTAAAGGTCAAAATCCCGCCAGATCCTTGACTTTGTAATGATTTCAGCAAGAAGAGTTCTGGATAATTCAATAGCCATTTTTGCAGAATAAGATTAAGTTCTGCGAACTGGCCAGAAGGACCCAGGGGGGTCCAATTTTCTTTCCCAACAAGTTCACAAGAAATTTAATCACAGTAGGTACTACCATATTCTACATTCTCCCAGCATTACTAATATCAGTCACAGCTTTTGAAAACCAATCGTTACTTTCACTGCCAGCAAAAGTTAGGACAATTATAGTGATCACCAAACATCTTTAAATAAAAGATGATAAAAGGTACCTGTTTACATCGCTTCCTGTGTCTGCGTTGTTTCAACCGAATTTGCAGCTTCCGATCAACGTTTACATCATCCTCCTCCTTGACCTGAAAATAATAAAATCAAGCATATAAATAACCATATGAACCCTTGTATTTAATTTACAGACTTTTGCAGGCTTAAAAATGACATAACTCCAGAAGCTTGATATCCTGCGAGCATCTCATAAAATTTAAGTTTGAAAGAAAAAATAGAGAAGATAAAACTTAAAAAATAATAATAATAATAAACTAATCATGTAGCGCCCGATGATGATGTGAAAAAATAAAAAATAAAAAATAAAGGATGTTCATCAAACCCAGAAGTTAAATAAGAAAAAAGATAAATTAAAAACGTCAGAGAAGTAGAAAATTAATGAATAGCAAATTAAAAATGATTTGTTTAACATAGCTCCAAGCATGGAGAAAAAAAGATTTACAAAATTGCCAAACTAAAGGAGTGGAAGAAAAGATCTAAATGGTGTTAAGTATATTAAGAGTGAGAACAATATTGTTCTCGTAAGGAATAAGGATATAAGAAAACGTTAAAGATATTATTTTGATAATCTCTTTAATGTTGAGGGTACAATAGATATCGGCGATAATGCAATACCTATAGAGGATATCAATGGAGATTTTAAATGCAAAATTGGTTCCTATAAAATAAAGGAGAACTTTAAGAAAATGAAGAATAATAAAGCCATTGGACCCGATGGCATTCCTATTGAGATGTGGAAATATTTGGGTGAAATGGGGATAAGAATATTAACGGATCTTTTTAACAAAATTGATAAATCAAGAAAATACCCCAAGTATAGAGGGAAAGCACACTTATATCACTATATAAAAATAAATGAAACATAAAAATTGTTCTAATTATAGAAAAATAAAATTTATGAGTCATACTATAAAGTTGTGGAAAATAGTGATAGAGCATAGGTTGATATTGAAGGCAAATGTGTCTTAGAATCAATTGGGATTTATGTCAGGACGATCTACCACCGAATACATTCATTTACTAAGACATTTGATGGAGGGAGAGAGTGATAGAGCATAGATTGATATTGGAGGTAAATGTGTCTCAGAATTAATTTACACTTATGTCAGGACGATCTACCACCGAAACCATTCATTTATTTAGACATTTGATGGATACATTTAGAGCACAAAAGAGAGACTTGCACATGATATTCATTAATGTGGAAAAAACATATGATAGCGTTCCTATGTGGTGGGCATTCACAAAAAAAGAAATTTTCTTGAGATATATTAATCTCATCAAAAATATGCATGAGGTATCAACGTAAAAACCTGTGAAAGTTTAAATGATAACTTCCCAATTAATATTGAACTTCACCAGGATTCGGCATTAAGTCCCTACCTTTTTGCAATAGAAATGGATGAAATCACAAATACCATAATGTATGTTTTTTGCAGAAGAAATAGTGTTGATCGATGAAACTAGAGAGGGTGTTAGTACTAAATTAGAGTTATGGAGGAACACACTAGAGTCCAGAGGAATTAGATTGAATAGGTCAAAAACTGAGTATATGAGATGCAAATTAAGTGATAGTCATCAGAATGATCAAGAAATGATTGAGTTACAAGAACAGAACATACCAAAAAGTGAGCGTTTTAGATATTTTGGATCCATCATTCAAAACGCTAGCAACATAGATGGGGATGTAAATCATAAGATTCAAGTGGATTGGATAAAATGGAAAAGTGCATCTGAAGTTCTATGGGATCGCACAAAACCATTGCAATTGAAGGGGAAGTTTTATAGAACCGCATTAAGACTTGCATTATTGTATAGAACCGAATGTTGTGCAATTAAACAACAAGAAGAGTATAAAATGGCTACTGCTGAAATGAAGATATTCAGATGAATGTGCGATAAAACAAGAAAGAATAGAATTAGAAATAAAGAAATACATGCTAAGTTGTGACTTCAATTGTGGATAAGATGCAAAAAAACCTAAGATGTTTTGAACATGTGTAACGAAAATCTAAAGACGCACCAGTTAGGAAATGCGAGATCTTAAATGTAAGAGATTTAGTAAGTGTCAAGATAGACCGTTAAAAATTTGGATGCAAATTATCCGTAAAGATATGAGTGTCAATAGTTTAGTTGAGAAGATAACTTAAGATAGGAATGAATAACATAAGAAAATCCAAAACAGTTATATCATCTCTCTTATTGTTTTAAGTTTTTATGAATAGTTTTTTTATTTCTCTTTTTTTCATTATTTTTTATTTTTATTATTATTTTTTAGTATTATCTTCTCTATTTTTACTTTCAAACTTTAATTTTATGGTTTTTTTTTCATTTATCCTATATCTGTTTCTCAAATGATCGAGCCCAAAATTTGGAATTAAAACTCATGTGGTTATTGTTGTTGTTTAACACAGCTCCATCAAGATCACATTAGGGATAAACATAATGGGTATATTATCAAATCTACTCGGTCAAATCATGTTTCGTATTCAAGAAGGCACTTTCAGGTGATTAAGTAATCATTGTAGTCATAAAGACCATGCAAGTTGGCATAAACTTAATAGGGTTAATCCTCATTACACTACTGACCCAAGATAGTCTTGCAGCTCAAAAACCACAAAATGGCAAAATATATATTAATAAAGACTTAAAGTGAAACAATTTTACATATAAACATTGAAGCATTATATGGTACCAACAAAAGCATAAATCGGGCAAATACCAAGACCACTTAATAATTCATTTGCATAAAAAGTCACAGTCCTACCTTTCACAGACAAAATATAACATAGGATCAAAGTAGGAAGTTGTGAGTTCAAATCATCTCAGGCCTTGTTTCACTCCATTAAAAAATAAATAAAAATAAAAAATAAAAAAGGCTTCCTAGAGCTTAAGCTTGTGGAGAGAGCTGTTTGTATCTTAACACCACCTTTATTAGAAACCCAATTATTTACTAGAAACCCAATTATTTACCAAGTACCATGAAGCTTAAATTAGAAAATCATGCAGTGTTGTGCATAGACCAATTTCAAGAAGATAGCACAATTTTTCTCGTGCTAGACAAACAATTTGCAATATAGGCAAGGTATATTGAACAGTACTTCAAGAAGAAGCCCTCCACGTAACCGGTGAAAGGATGTCCGAAGGAAATGGAATAATGAAGTCATACTTCATAAAAAGAATGACTGACCTTTTTGAAATTTCTCTTTTGCTCTTCAGAAAGATCTAGTTCTGAATCACCATCCACATCATTAATTTCTTCCACCTAACAAAGAAAAAGCCTTCAGAAACTCATACAACTAATAATATGACAACACCAATACCAAATTTATGCAATAGCACAATCACGCACCAACACAACCTCATGCAATACTTATTGCAACACCATTCGGGTTACAATTTGGCAGCCACATAGCAAAAAGCCCCGAAGACAGAGCTGAGACAGCACCACTAGACTTAGGTTCCTTACACTAGAAGGATTAGCTATACTTCTCCTCAATTGCTTTCTCACTGATTAAATTGCCAATATTACCTTTTTTCTGACATAGGCTTTTAAACATTTCCTCTCTAAACCCGCCCTACCAAAAGGAGAAAAATAAATACAATTCCAGATTTATACTGCAAATTTAACAGTTAAAGGAGCAGTAGGTTCTCTCGATTTCGAATTAATAGCATGACACTATCATTGTCTCTGTAAATTGCTCTCTAATAGATTTTAATTAATTACAACAACTTATGATAAGTGCACTTAAAAACTCGACGACTTTCAAATAAAAAGGTGAAATTAAAATAATTGAAGTAAATAAATAATAAAATTTTCAAAGCATGGACATTCCTATTACACAAACAAAACCAAAATTAGGCAAAAGCAACAGCTTCAAACATCATGTTGGAGAAATCAGTACAGGATCCAACTTTGTCCATCCAATTAACACTTCGTAGGGGACTGCAACCAGAAAAACGACACCAGAAACCAACATCATGCAGAAATAGACTGAGATGAAAGCTCAACATATTCCACAGATATCAATAAGAAGGTTCAAAGTCCAAGGAATGAAGCCAAACACGAGAACCATATGGCAATAGAGAATACACAGAAATTTATGCACTTTTTCCAGAGAGACTGAAAGCGAAAAGGCCCAAAATTTGAATGATTCTGCATCAAAACAAAGAAGCACCACCTGATAGATATTTTAAGAACTGAAAAATATTGTCAGCTTCAAAGCATGGAAAAGAAAGGGGGCAAGAGATCACAATAGTTAAGCTAGGACCTTGAACGTTTGCCCTATTTAAAAATCCCAAAAAGCTCCACTAAAAAGGCAAAATCCTAAATTTTTCTGTGCTTGCACAATACATTGATCCTTGCAGAACTCCATTAACAAATAAGACAGACAGTCCAACACGAAAGCAAAATTCAGCTAGAAAAACTACTTAATTTTAGAAATAAGGCAATATAGCTTTCATAACAATTAGTGACAGGAATCACAGAACTTTCATATGTAAGCCTCATTCAAGAAATTACAGACAAGCAGAACCCTCCTTTGAAAGAAAATAATCATACATTCCAATAATTTTAACGTATCAAAAGCCTAGCCAATAAAAGAATGAGGCTGACTAATACATTTATATGAGACAAGAACTACATTCTTTTTTCTGATTGAAAGTTTACTAATTTCTACAAGCAGAAAGCCAAGCAAATTAAAACATTAACTGCAAAAAACTGGAAACTTATATACAGTATCTTTAGCATTCAGCAACACAACCCACATTCAAGATTTATTGGTCAAAATAAAAAGACAAGCTTAATGTTGAAAGACAGCATTGCACAAGATTGAAAAATTAATGTCTTTCAAACACCCCTTACACACATAAGATGCCAAATACAAAGACTGAAACAGCTGCAGGATAAATAGCTTCAGACATTTGTCTAGACAGAAGTATTATCAGAGCTTTATAGGAATAGTTTCAATCACCTCATCAACACCAGGAAATTTAAGCCCCATCAGTGCAGCTTGCTGCGGTGTGCTAGCTAAGTAAACAGAAGCCCACTCCTCACTACCAAATAAAGTGCCATCATTTGATACAGATAACATTTTGTTGAAAGACTCCCAACCATCCCCTGCTTTTTCCACCAAAACCTCATTGTTGGTAGTCAATTTTCTCGCAAGAAATCCACTTGCGCCCTCCTCGAGTAATTTACCATGTCGTCTGGTCCGAAGATGTATACCCAATCAGGTAAGCTAGCCATAAACTTTGACACATGCTAAACCGCAACAAATTAGAAGCATACCTTCTAACAGGTCTGTGCATTTGCAGATACTTCTCTGCATCTGTAATGCACTCATGAAAATCACTGTTCACCTGACAGCCTACCCAGTGGGCCCTTTTCTTCCACGCCTCAGTGGAGCAACCATTTGGCGCCTGATTTTCAATCCATTTATAGAGTCTTGGCAGCTCAACACCAGCCCCATCAAGTTGCTCCTATTCAAAAATGGAACATTCAGAAAGCAGCATTTTTAAGACCTGTATTAACTAGTTTTATCATTTGATAGAAAGCAGAACTATATATGCTTTAAACACAGACACCAACCAACCTTAAATAACAAAAGATGGCACATGGATCTAAATTAACAGACAACTAAGCCAGTAATATATAAAGATGTATTATAAGACAACATATGTATGCCGTTTCTAATAAACTTTCAATGACTAAAACCAAAAGAACGAAAAAGACAAATGCACATAGCTAGAGACACAGCTCCTCAAAGTTACTTCAAAGAAACCAGCATTCCCCCAACCCCATCCCATGGAACCCGAAGAAAAAATAAGAAATAGAAAAGATGCTGAGGCTCATACATGATTACAACAATAACCAAGACCTTAATCCCAAAATTTGGGGTCGACCATAGGAGAAAAATATCAGGGAGAAAAAGAAAAAGAAGTGTTGGTTTAATTTGTGCGGATTCTCCTACGCCACTCATTCCTATCAAAAATCATCTCCTACACTAAACCCTTAACTATCATGTTTTTGCGAATAACTTGTACCTAAATTTTCAGCGGTCTATCCCTATATTTTACTAAGTCTCCTATATTTAAATTCTCAGTTCTCCTAATTCGCACGTCTTTAAGTTTTCGTTGTACATGTCCAAACCACCTTCACATCTTACCTACAATTGAATCAACTCCCAAATTATTACATATCTCTTCATTTCTAATTCAATTTCTTCTAGTTTTGTCACACATCCACCTAAATATCTTCATTTCAGTTACAACCATTTTATACTCTTGTTGTTTAATGACACAACATTCGGTGCCATGTAATAGTTCAAGTCTTATTGTGGTTCTATAAAACTTTCCCTTCAAATACAATGACATCATGCGATCGTTAAGAACTTCATATGTCCTTCTCCATTTCATCCAACTCGCTTGAATCCGATAATTCACATCTCCATATATATTGTCATCGTTCTGAATGATGGACCCAAAATATTTAAAGCGTTCACTTATTGGTACATATTTTTCTTCTAACCTAATCGTTTCTTATTCACTATTCTGATAATTGCCACTAAACCTATATCTCATATATTCAGTTTTTAACCTACTCAATCTAAATCCTCTGAATTCCAATGTATCCCTCCATAACTCCAATTTAGTGCTAATACCCTCTCTAGTTTCATTAGCCAATACTATATCATCTGCAAACAGTATACACCATGGTATTTCAAGTTGAATGTTTTTTGTGATTTCATCTATCACTATTGCAAAAAAGATGAAACTTAATGTCGAACCTTGATTTATTAATAGAAAAGCTATCGGTCAAACCCCCGCAAGTTCTTATATTGGTTACAGTTCCCTCATACATCAGATTAATATATTTCAAGAAAATCTCCTTTTTCATCAACGTCCACTATAATGTCTCTAAGAACCCTATCATATGTTTTTTCTAGATCAATTAATACGATATGTAAGTCTCTTTTATGTACTCTAAATGTCTCCATCAAATGTCTTAACAAGTGAATTGTTTCAGTGATGTATCGTCCTTGCATAACCAGCATACATTATTATGAATAGAAAAGGAAAAGGCAACCAGAATGAATCCCTTTAGGTTTGCTGCAATTATTATGGTCTTGTAGAGCTAGAATATCAAACCACTAAAACATTAAAAAGTTATATGCCAAGCAAAATGATGATAATCGTGGCACATCGTGTGAAATGAAATGAAGCTTAGGCTCGTCCCAATAGAAGGCCATACTGAAAAAACCAGAGTATTGCTCAATTGACCTAAAACAACTAAAAGTTACAAGCGTTCAGAAGAATATTTAAAACTTGCTGGTGCAACATGTCACACGATATGTTTTGGAGACAGATGAAAAGAACAGAAAAGCAAAACAAAGCTCCAACAGAGTTTAAAACTTGATATTCAACTTGTTATTTCCAGCATGCTTCAAAGTAATCACATAGCTGCAAATATCAGACTCGGTTCTCCTTGTTTTGTCATGTCATAATAACATAGATTCATGAGTATAAACATTTTTTCGAGTTTTTTTTTAATAGAAATTATTAGAGATGGAGAATGGAGGATGAGTCATCATGTAAGAAAAGGAGAAAAAAAAAGGAACTTTAATATAGTACGCAATGCCAATCGCACTGGAGATCAATCAAAGGAATAGCTCAAGGAGCTCCAAAAAGCAATGCATGTAAAGAGAAAAGGAACACCATCCTTTCCCCTAATAGGATTTTATTTTTCACATAAATTGGTTTTTGAAGATTTATTTCTTTCAATCCAGAAGCACTATTTCGCAGCAAGTATGCCACAAGCAAGTTCCCTCTTTTAAACATCTAGAACCTTTAAATTTTGATCCCAAGAGCTGAGATAAAGCACTATTTTGCAGCAAATATGCCACGACCAAGTTGCTTCTTTAAAGATCTAGAACCTTTAAATTTTGATCCCAAGAACAGAGATATATTTCCACACACAAGATGCCAATCAGTTTATTTTATGACTCTCATGTTACTAAACAAAATATATTATATTATTATGTACATATATATATATATATGTATGTATGTATGTATCAGAGTGTACCTCACCATTAACACAACAAATAGCACACAAATCACTAATCAGGGTTCAATGTCTTGTTTGGCTGCCTAGTTTGCAAAACACCACTGTGATCAACCTTATTAACCACAGACCAAACTACAGCCTTGATTTTGGAAAGTGCCTTAGCTTTCCAGGTAAAGTTGGCCAAGTGGAAAATTAATTTGGATTTTCATTTACAAGAAACAACTCAGAATTATCAAGATCACCAGATCAAGCAAGAACAAAAAGATTCAAGACAAATAAGAATGTTAGAGCCAATTTGCAGGATTTTATAAAGGCAAATTTCAAATAGAAACAACTTATATCTGTTCCTAGAAGCATAAGTTTGCAATAAATCATAAGCACTAAGAACCAAATCAAAACTGAAGAGAAGGCAGACCAACAGATGTGCACTTTCAGTTTCAAGTTCATCAAGTGCAGCTTCCCACTCCTCTTTGAAAGTTTCCATCTCATTTGCAACAGCATTCTCCAACTACCACATGCATAAAAAGAAATTTCCCATAAGAGAAGAGCAAAAGGAGCCATATTTTATAGAGAGAAGCTTTTAAAAAAAATAAAAAGAAAAATAAAACTAACATCATCCCCATGAAGAGTTTGTGCTAACTCTGCACTAACTTCGGCTTCCACCTTCGCAAGTGATTCTTTTTCAAGCATTTCTTGAGCCTCTGCAGCCTAAAAGTGAACATAAGAAAAACAAAAAAGGAGGGGACAGAAAAGCATATCAACAGAAACAAGTACAAGAAAATCACCCAAGGAAAATAATACAAAATAATACCTTACTCTCAACTTCCAAAAACTCGGCAACTAACTCTTCTATTTCCTTATCACTTAAGGGTGCCTGAGGAGTTGAAGAATAAAAAGGAACATCAGAAAGAAGTTTACATGAAACTACCAAAAATAAAAATAACATACTGCAGCATACAAAGAAAATTAAAACAGGGAGGGAAAAAAACTCAGAAGTTGTACTCAAAGTAAGTGAGGAAAAAAAAAAAGTGAAGAGATAATGAAGACAGTTACTTGCCTCAACATGGAACTCTTCTTGTCCAGAGGTTGATGGTTCATCATCATCTTCCGAATCATTAATAAAAGAATCTGTGGATGTACTCTCAACATCTTGTAAATCTTCATCTCTTTCCGACATCTTACGTTAATGAAGCACTAAGGAAAGAATAGGTGAACAAAACAAGACCTCTACGGCAAGATCTTTGGAATGAATTAACTACAATGAGATTCAAGGAAATAAGACCTCTATGGCAAAATCATCAAGTAACACAATCTTCATCCATATAACATTCTTTTTTACTTCATTCGTCAATGCAAATTATGTTCACCGACTTATTTTCATATACAGGAAATGGGTAAATTATGTCGGATAGCATTCAATAGGGAACATAACTTTCAACATACAGGACGTGATCACCAGGTCAACTAAACACCTTAACTGCTTTATATAATAACATCACTTTAGTTGCTCCAACCTACCAAGACTCATGTAACCAAGGCAGTATGTTTCTGGCAGAAAACTATGTCTATACAGATTGTTACCTTTACACCCTCTCAACAGCTACCTTTAAAACCAAATACTTTTCTTCTCTCAGAAACTTTTAAATATGTCCAAAAATAACTATTTGTCTCATCACCTGGCCATGACCAAATAAATCATCTCCAACAATGTTTTTAGATGGAAAGATTTGGAAAGAAAAGAAAAGATTAGGAGAGAAAATTGCTTATTTTCTTTCGTTTGGGAGTTTTACGTGGGAAAAAAATAAATGAAATGAAGTGATTTTTAACATAAAAAATTTTCTTCCCAAAAGTGGGAAGAAAAGGAGAGAAAATGAGAGGAAAAAAAAAAAGTTGTCTCACAAATATACCAAATTTACCCTTTAAAAGCTGAAAGTAAAATCTTTTATTCCTAATGAATTCCATTTCTTTTTTTTTTCTTTCATAAAACTCCCAAACAAGATGAAAAGAAAATTATAATTTTTTTTTCTTTTCTTTTCTCTCCTAACTAATCTTTTCTTTTCTCTCCAAGACTCCCAAACATACCGCAAGAGAACTATCACCCACCCAGTACAAAACTAAGTGTTAACCGATTCCGTCTTACATATGACAAGGAGAATCGCTAGTGTATTCTCTCCCTGTAGAAGTTATCTAAGACCAAAATCTTACTGAATATGCTTCTCATGGAATAATAAGGTTTAGAAAAAACCAAAATAAAAAATGAAACACAAGAAACATTAGCAGTCACATGCAAAGAGACTTCTGAGGAAAAGAAGGCCTTTTTATGGCCATATCACATTGACTGATAATTGTTTTCATGAGAAAAGAATGAATTGACTAAGAAGAAAAATTGAAGTAACCTGGAGACTCAAGAGGATAAAACATCCTCATTTGACAAAATATTAAAAAAAAAAAAAAAGAGCAGAAAAGATAATTAAAAAAGATATACATATATATATAAGGGCATCTCTCCAAAACTTCAGATGTCTGGAAGTGATCCCTCAAAAGCTCCTCATTCTCTCCTCACTACCAAACAAAACATAATGAGGACAAGAAAATAAACTCAAGTCTGTAACAAGAGCATGCTAATTACTATTTACCCCACAAGATAAAAGTTGATCTGGCTGACAAAAGTGGAAGATATAACTTAGGCTACAGTGATACATAGGTAGCATCTGAACTCAAGGGCTTTGAACAGATCAAATCATAAAACAGGGCACAAGAAGACAATTCTGTAAAAGACTTAGTTATATAGCATAGCAAGGTTAATCAGAAGGAAAAAACAAGGAATTTCCTGCGACAATACTTGATAGTCCATGGAACACCACTTGCTACTGAAACAAAACCATTTCAAGGTCCCCAGTAATCCCAGACCCCAACAAAAACATAACATAAAGGAGGATAAGATAGCACTCCAAGTTGTTGCCCACTTTTGAATTCCTGATAATTTTATTAAGAATGGGTAAGTGACTTGATGGTACACTTACGAAAGATTACAGTGCACAGTCTACATAAGAAGAGACAAAGGTAGGAACCATTTGAGGTTTCTACACCCTCCATCATGAAGAACCCAGCGATGTTCAAGAAATGAACAATCATGCGAACCTAATTTTTTAGGCAAAATATGATAACAGGACACTAACTTTTCCAATCTAAGGAAATTACCTGAGCCCTTGCAATGATACCCATGCGTAAATTACCATTTATGTAGCCGTCATTAAAACTGACCAAGAAATCTATCTAAACTCTGCTTCTGATAACAAACACTAGACACTATAAAACAAATCAGTTTTTGAATGCCTAAGTTGAAATAAGAAATGATTGAAGTTCAGTTGAAATAACTCAAAATATTAATTACATGTCAAGCAACACAATGAATGTCTAACAGGGAAGATATGAAGACTATAACTCTCCCATTATGGAAGTGACATGATTAAAACTCAATGCAAGCAAATAAATGATGGATAATTTGTCACTGTCTCTCCTACCAATTTCAGAATCAAATCAACTTCAGCAATTCACAATAGATACAGAGAAAGAAGTAATTAATTCAATGAAAATGAAATGATTGCAGTAAATTGGAGACAAATAACAAATAGAAAACAGAAAAACCCTAATTAGAAGTTGTGGATTTGATCAAAGCTCACCTAATCGAAACCAGGCTAGGATTTCACAGAGACTCAGAGGGAAATTTGAGAAGATAATCATATAGACATGCCCAAATAGGAGAGAAAGAGAGATCCAAACTCGGTGGGACCAAGTGAAACTAAAAACTGCCAATGACTTTTATGAGCATCTTTGCTTAAGCCTGTGATGTGCATAAAAAAAAGCGTACCATCCACGCAAAGCCCCACTCAACTTGTCTCTTATTTAAATCTTATTTTATTATATTCATAATATTTGTTAATCAAATTATCAAATAAAATATTTGTAATAAAATATAAAATTATGCAAAAAGTAGATATTCTTACAATAACAATCTAAGACTTAATCCCAACAATTTAGATCGGTCATTTGAGAGACAAATACGGGAAAAAAAAAAAAAAAAAAAAAAAAAGATATTAGTTTAATTTGTACGAATTCTCTTACACCACTTGTTCCTATCCAAGATCATCTCCTCATCTAAACCCTTAGCTATCATGTCTTTACAAATAACTTGCATCCAAGTTTTCAATAGTCTATCTCTACGTTTTACTTCAATAAAAATAATTAAAATTATTATTATATTTTTAATTTTTGATAAAAAGAAAATTATATTAAAAGTATGTAAAAATGTACAAAAAGGCCAAAAGATAAGAAATCCTCAAAAGTGAGAAAAAAATATATAATATACCAATGAATTACTCTCAAATTCCTCCTCAACTCTTCTAAGCTATAATTCCTATATATCCCCAAGGTGTGAGTCAAGAGAACAATATAAAAAACAATCTATATCAGAGAAAGGAGAATTAATGGTCTGATTTTTCAAAATTCTGACATTTCTTTGTCTCTAAATACATCAAGAAATAGCCAAAAATGCACATTTTCATGACAAACGAGCATCCTCTTGCCATCCAAAATCTACAAGTTTTGTGAAAAACAATTTAGAGAGCCTCCTAAGACAAACTCAATCATTGTCACACACATCATCTCCCATGCAATATGGCAACATAAAAATAAGCAATTTTACCTAATTTCTATTCTTATAAACAGACTAAAAATAGTTAACAAACATATGGTTATGGATGTGGCCATTGAAAAATTTTAACTAAATTGCAGCTCAACAATTTTTTTTTGGTATGTCAATGAATTATTTCTTCACACACATAAGATTCTTAAAAGCATGTAATAATCTACCAACTACAACCATATAGCTTTTAAAATGTTTATCAATAAGCCAATTGGATATATGTAATCATCTATAAAATCAGACAAATACTCTATATTATGAATTATAAATTTAATTTCCTCCAACACAATTATCGAAATTTAAACATCAGACCTTTCTTAAAAACAAATTATCACATGGAAAATTTGTCTAATTTAATAATTTAATAATTTTTTAAATCCTGATAGTGTGACTGAGAGTGGGTAAGTGACTCGATGTACACTTGGGAAAGATTAAAGTGCGCAGGGTTACACAAGAAAGCACAAAGTTAGGAACCATTTGAGGTTTCTAAGTGCTCTCTCATGAAGACCCCAGAGATGTTCAAGAGATATACAATCCTGTAAACCCAATTTTTAAGGCAAAATATGACGACGTTCAATATCAGGCAATTGCTTGAACTCTTGTCTACCCATGTTTAAGTTACCATACATATAGCCATCATTAAAATCGACCAAGAAATCTATCTAAACTCCGCCTCTGGTAATGCACACTAGACACTAAAAAAATAACCCAGTTCTTCAATATCTCAATTTATAGTCCCAAATTAAGAAATGATGAATTTCAGTCGAATAAACTCACAATTCACCCTAATTACATGTGAAGCACCCAGTGAGTGTCTAGCAGGGAAGATAAGAAGATTATAAATCTCCTATTATAGAAATGACATGACTACACCCCAATGCAAGCAAATAAGTGATGAATAACTCTCTTACTCGATCTCTCTCTTACCAATTATGGAATCAAATAAACTACAGCAGTTTTAGAACACAATACATACAGAGAAGTGATTAATTCTGAAGAATCAAATGATTGCAATAAAGTCGAGACGAATAAAAAAGGAAACCCTATAAAACTGGGAAAACCCCAATTAGAAGTTGTTGGATTTGATGAAAGACTCACCTGTTCGAAACTGGGACTAGGGTTTCGCAGAGTCACTCTCGGAGGGAAATTTTGAGAATGGAATTCGGACAGACGCCCAAACAGGAGAGAGACAGAGAGATCCCAATTTTACTCCAGCGTGGGACCAAGTAAAATTAAAAACCGCGACGACTTTTCAGCGTCTCTTTGCTTCTTAGTCTGGGCAAGGCCCTCCTTCACTTATCGCTTATTTTAATTTAATTTAACTGAATTATTAAATAAAACATTTTTTAATAATAGAAAATTATTATTATTATTATTTTAAATTTCTATAAATAATTTATTTTTACTTCTTTTGCACATTATTTTTTGTTTTTAATTTTTAGTTTTATCTTTTTTATCTTTACTTTCAAATTTTATTTTTATTTTTTTTCTCTTATATATTAATCTCTAAAACAGTCGATTTTAAATTTTAGAATTAAGTTTAAATTTGTTATTATTTTGATAATAAAAGTTTTCCATAAAATATTAAAATTATTAATTATTAATATTTATGTCAAAATTTTTATTTAATGTTAATTTTATTTAATTTCAACTTTTCTAAAAATATATACATATGGTTATAAATATAGTTATTTAAAAGTTTTCATTACGTTGCAGTTCAACTATTTTTTTATATCGTAGGTAATGATTTTCTTATTCATAAAATAATTTTTTTGTTTTCAGATAAAATAATTTTATTATTTGCATTCAAAAAATCACAAAAAATATGTGACAATCTACCAACTACAACCATATACATTTTTTAAACATATATATCTATTGGATATTTATAATAATATATAAAATTCTACTTATTACTGAAATATATTAAAAAAGATTATGTGTGTAAATTTATAATTTTTTATTGCTCGAATTTAAACTTCAAATTTTCGTTTAAAACAAATTTCTCTAAAATAAAATTCTCTCCAGAAATCATTTATCTACAATAATTGTGAACGTATGCGTAAAGAGGAAAGCAAAGATGGGATGAGCCTAAAATGGGCATTGCATACTCCAAACAGGGCAGCTCAGGTGCAAATACATACTAGATTAAAGTTTTTTTTTTTATTTTTACCTTCCACCGGTATTTGTAGAGATAAAATTGGGCCAATTCCATCCAGAAAATTGACCCAATTAACACATTTTAACCCGGATCAGTAATTGGCCCGAGTAAATAATAATCCGGAACTAAACCGACCCGTTATAATATTAAGCCGATCTGATTCAATACAATCTAGAATTGGGAATTGGCCCGACCGACTCCAACCATCAATTTAAAAAAAAAAAAAAAAAACTTCCAATTTTCCAACGATTCAAAACCAAAAACTGGCCCGATTCGGCCTTCAAACCATGGCCGAACTAGCCCACGATTCTTAGCCCCATCTAGGAACCGAATCGGAACTAGCCAAACCCGGACCGGTCCCATCTTTAGATATTCAAAACCATAATCCGACTAATCTGATTCAAATATCTATGGAAAAGTTATATTTAGATGGTAACTCTCACAGTGTAATCTTTTTTATTTTCAAATTTTGAATTCGAAATTTGATTAAAAAATATAGTATATTATTTTATTAAATCGACTATATGTTGATTTAGATTAAACTTTTATTAAACAAAATTGCTCGTAAAAACATATATCAAACCAATTAGTTAGAAAAAGTTCATAAATATTTAAATTATAAGAGGCTAAAATGATATATTAAGTTTAGTATTTCTACAAAATTGATAAATATCTTTATAATGAAATTTTTGATAAAACAAATTTCTTTAGAATAAATTTCTCTCGAGAAATCGTTTATTTAGAATAATTGTAAACCTATGCGTAAAGAGGAAAGCAAAGATGGGACGAGCATAAAAAGGGCATTGCATACTCCATACAGCTCAAGTGCAAATACAAACTAGATTAAAGTATTTTTTTGGTACCTTCCACCGGTATTTATAGAGATGGGACTAAGCCAATTCCGTCCTGGAAATTAGCTCAACTAACACGTTTTAACCCGGATCAGTAACCGACCCAAGTGAATAGTAATCTGAAATCATACCGACCCGCTACAGTAATCAAACCAATCTGATTCAATACAATATGGAATCAGGAACCAGCCCGACCAATTCCAACCATCAATTTAAAAAAAAAAAAAAAACTTCCAATTTTTCAACAGTTCAAAACCGAGAACTGACCCGATTCGGCCTTGGAAGGCTTTGAAACCACAGCCGAACCAGCCTACGATTCTTAGGCCCGTCTGGGAACTGGACTGGAACTAACCCAACTCGGACCGATCTCATCTCTAGATATTCGGAACCATAATTCAATTAATCTGATTCAAATATCTGCGAAGAATCCTATTTAGGGGGTAGCTTTCACGGTGTAATTTTTTTATTTTTAAATTTTGAATCCGAAATTTGATTAAAAATTATAGTATTTCATTTTATTAAATCAATTATATATTGATTTAGATTAAAGTTTTATTAAACAAAATTGTTCGTAAAAATATATATCAAACCAATTAGTCAGAAAAAGTTCATAAATATTTACATTATAAGAGGCTAAAATGATATATTAAGTTTAGTATTTCTACAAAATTGATAAATATCTTTGTAATGAAATATGAAAAAGTAACAACGCAACTCATTCATTTCATAAACAACTTAATAATACCTCATTCCATAAATTTAAATTTATCAAGTGGGTGATAGTTTTACAAAATTTCAAAAACAATTGCACTAACAAAGGATAATATTTCAAAAACAAAGCCACTAATAAGATGGTTTGAACATTCAAATAAGCACACCAAATAAATTTAATAAATTCCAAAATTATCACTTTTTGAAAAGACTAGAAATTTTAAACTGTAGTTTAATTTACACAGAAAAAAAAAAGTCTTCAGCCAATTAGAAAAATAAATTCTAAACTTAAAATAATTTCTTACCACCGCATTGAATATATGCCTAGATAAACCCCTCATCTCATTAAAAATAGGCTTGATTTTAGAAATTAAATTTAGAAAATACATGTTACATTTCTAGTCCCTGTATGTCTCTTACATCACATCTGCACCCAAAGGGTAATATCATCTGCAATTCGCATTGTTTGGACTCTTTCTCCCTAGCAATCTCATCCTTTTCATGGTGAAAAAGGGATGCTTGGACAAATTTACCAAGACTTGAGAGAGAGATTTTTATGGTCAATAAGTTTTTTTTTTTTCCACAAATTTGTTTACTGAAATTTTAAGAATTATTAAAATATTGTAGATTTTAAAACTTTTGTTATGAAAATCCAAAGCAAAATAAGATCGACAACCTGTAATTCTAGTGACAGGACACAAATTGAACAAAAGCAAAGTTTTCTAAAAATAACCCAACCACATAGTACTAACAACCACCCTAAAAATTAAAATTTAATGTAAAATACATATCTAATCAAAATAGACCAAAAGCTAATTGAGGGATTGGTTCTACATGCAAACTTTCCTTATTTGTGCAGTGCCCTTCATGCAATTTGTTCTGATATGCCTACCCTTAAAACTTTTGCTTTCACTAGGTAAAGGGGAAATTTAAATATGATGATAGGTGATGCCGGCAAGACAATATAGTCAATTGGGAGAATTTTTGACTTAAGTAGATTGTAGTTTCACTAACATCTAATTAGTACGGTAGATGGATATAAAATCTCGAGTTTGAATTTTATGTATGTAAAAAATATATGTCAGTAGAGTTTGATTCTCTCACTAAATTGAACTCCTCCCGACTAAGCGCAATCTTTTGACACTGACTTATTGTGTAGAGTAAAAAAGAAAAGGAGAAATTAAAAGTATATTAATTATCAAAATCTCAAGTGTGTTACGGTGAATAGAATAAAATGCTTAAATAAATCTAAACTAAAATTAGTAAATAAATAAAAATCCTATTACAACTCATACAAGAGTTCTAACAACTTCGGACAACGAAAACAAAAGAAAAAATAAATAATAAAAAAATTTTGGGATTAAATCCCATTTTTTACTAATTTTATTGTTTTGTATGACTTAAATACTATTTATTGATTTTTCTATGTTAAAATTGTTAGGATGTGCATATATTTTCATTAAAAAACCATATACATTTAATTTTATATCATATTCAAGCAATATATAACGCAATGACCGCAAATACCGAAAAAAAAAACATGAAAATTAATCTAGGACGAGCACAGAAATATTTAATTTTGTAAATAAAATAAGGCTAGTAGGAAAATAATAATACTCGATTAAATTTCTCCAACTTGATTTGTTGAAATCTGCATATCCATAGCTACAATCTCCATAAAACTGAAAATTGACCCTAAACCCAATTTTTCTTTCCTATAACATAACTCAAATTTCTCTGGTTTTTCAAATTATGTTAAATTTGAATGGGAAAATCAATTTATATATTGATTTTAGAAAAAAAAAAATCACAAATCTCTTTTGTCTCTCATGTGTTTTAATTAGAATAAAAAGTTAATAACACTAGAGAAATGAGAGAGACTTAAAGTTTAATAATAATATTTTAACAAAAACAAACACTTAAGAGTTCGCAAACTTTTCAAAAATCACAAAAATAGCTAAAATTAAATTATGTCGCTCATCTCAAAATAAAGAATTAATTTTTTCTTCCTAAAAAATTTTTAATTTCATAAATTTTTCTTTCGCTCAGACTATATAGAGAAAGGATGCCTTATTTTGTTTCAAACACACATGTTTGTGAAGGCCAAGGCATCTACATAGTCAAGCAAATACGCTAGTTTTGTGAAGGAGAAGGCATCAAGATGATAAGCTGAACTTGCTGTTCAACCAAATTATTGGAGTTGAAGATGAGAAGCTATGTCCTCTGCATGAACTATAGAATGTCGGACATGAATTCAGGCCTATTTTAGAATTAGGATTCAAAGCCATTAACTTAATCAACTACAAATTAATAAGTTATGAGACATAGTTAGTGGTATTGGTAAAGTTTATAAGGTCATTAATTTGATAAAATCCTTTTCTAGCCATGTATTGGTTGCCCCCATTAAAATGCTCTCTTCCCGATCAATCTGAAATCTAATTTTGGCTAAAGGTTTTTTGTTGTATGAGTTGATTTGAGTGCAGAAAATCTATCCACTCTAAAATATAGTCAAAAGTTTGAGCTCGTCTTGCTACAAATAGAGCAAGATCACCTCAATCGTCCGAATTGCTAAATGATGAGTTATTATGTGTGTTTTGTAGTTTATTGTTCACTTGTATTATATCTTGATTTTCGTGGTTACTAGTCACACAATCATACCTAAAGACATAATTTCGATTCATACACTCGCGATCATCACCTTAGATTCTTACCCTAACTAAAGGCCACTAGTTAAACTTTGTTAAAGAGAAGATATATCACCGACGGATAATTGGATATGTAAGGATGATAAGTTTTTTAATTAAATATCAGATTTGAAATTTGAAAATGTAAAATACTATAGTGAGAAAGATGTCTCATAAAATACATCAAACAAGCGTTCAAATTGAATTAATCGGAATATAATTATAATTACCGATTGATATAACATTAAAAAAAGGAGAGAAGATATATCATCCCACCATGATGAATTGCATCTCAACCCATTCCCCTATAGGCACTCTCCATCCTCAACAATACAAGTTTTAATGTTTTATAATGCTACCATCCCAAATGTAGCCAACGTAATGGTGTAGGCCCGTGAGCTAGGGCTGCAGCAGAGCTAGGCCTCGAAGTTGACTAGCAAAGTCTTAAAAAATTACTCTTCCTAGCATCTCGCGCTATGGAAGCTCCATGATGGCTTTTGTCTGGTGGCAAACCAAGGGTAAGTTGTCATGGCCAGCCAGACCAACCATCCAAATTGGCCTCCAGTTATGACTAGCATCGACGCAGAGGAAAAGTATGACAAATCAATAATCATGGATAGAGGTATGGTCTCGGTATCATTCTTTACCACTCCATGGCTGGTGCACTCTGTGCAAATTAGTGCCCAAATTGACTCACATTACAAATTGGGACTTCAAGTTAGGAAGTGGGAACAAATAGATAATATAATAGATTATATTCACATTAGAAGTATAACACATTTAAACACGAGCCAAACATATATGATAATTAGATTAGATACGATCTTTAAATCTTCACTCCATCAATGTCACCAAGACTTTGTACTTCTCTCACAAAAATGACACCAAATAACACTGCTTACACAAATGGCACAACATGACACCATATGGCACTGCTTATGCAATGGCTCGACAATTTTTGTCTATGTTCATGAAAAATCCAAATTATTCACTGTGAGAATAAAATTCATCGGAATAGGAAGAGTCTGTTGAATCCACTAAATCCATGTACCATTAGGGGTGTTATGACATTCGAGTTGAGATGAACAGAGTGTCGATATTTGAGCTCGGATCAAATATTGGTTAGGTGAATTCGAAATGTCATTAAATAGTGTCTCTTAATTGGTCGATCTCGTATAATATATTCAAAAGAGTAGACCTATAAATATAATTTCACATATAAAAATTATTTTAAAAAATATAATTAATTGATCTCGGGTAACCGTCAAATCTTCGAACTCGACACAGTTAGGCTTGAATTCGAATTTGATACTGAACTACCCAAGCTTGAGCTTAAGTCAAGCTTTGACTAGATAGTGTCATGCATATCCATGACACTACCCGAGTCTCATAACACTCCTATGTATCACTTTTAAACCATCTCGTAACCTTTACTCCAGAGTAATAGACAATTAATGCTATAAAATGAAAATCAACGCTACATTATTGGTAAAATTTCAATTCACATACCCTAAAATCCACTTGCTGAATCCACTCATCCAAATTATGGGCATACCAAATGTAAGGACGCTAGCCTATATATGTTCAGATGACATAGATAATGTACATAACTTTGTTTTAGATCATGTTCAGAAAGGTGATAAAACAAATTAGGGCTTGATGATGTCAGAATGTATAATGGGTTGGACAAAGATTGTGATAATCTGAATTGAACTGGGATGAGAATTAGTTCAATACTCCGAATCCAACAAATTGGAGAAATGTTCAGATCTGACATGAAAAATAATTTTTTTTTTTTAAATAACAGGAAAAAAGTTTCAAATCTAATACCTACATGTCGAATTTTGAAAACCTGACATACACAGTACTATTCACGTAAAAAGTGTTATGTCAAGTTTTTAAGTCTCGATATGGATACTGTTCACGCATTCATTTTGTCGAGTTTTGAAAACCTGATATGACACTGTTCACGTGAACAGTACATGTCGAGTTTTTAAAACTCAATATATGGCGTTAGATTTATAATTTTTTTTCCAAATGTATTATTTTAATTTTTTTTTATTTCCCATGTCAGAGAACATAACTCCAACAAATTGCTCCGAACACATTGTTTTTAGCAAAATGTTTATCTAAATATATTTTCCTTGCCAATTGCTCTGAACACATAAAAAAGAATAATTTTATTGCAAAAGACCTTTCATTTAGGTAAAAGCTAAACAGGAGAAAATTTTTGAGTCTGCCATACTTTGCTAAATCATATTTCTTCATCTACGAGTGAATTATCTTTCAATGAATGTACTCCTAATTTAAAGAGACAGTGGTATAAAATTTTAAATTTTAACTTTTTTTTTTTAATATTGATTAATATATATTTGGCATTGAAAACAAATTAAATACATTTAATGAATCTCAAATTAGAACCGACATCTTTGTCTATAATTTTTTGTGAATAAATGATAACCATCTGAACTCTCCAAAATTTATTTTGACAATGAATTAAAATAAATAGTTATTTTTATTTTTATGAGATTAATAAAAATAAAAAAGAATTGTATTAGATAACAGTTGAAACTTAAAATGTGAAATTATTTTACTTACCCATATCACAAATATTAAATTAAAATTTATTTCAATTCAAAAAATATTTTCTTCTTTAGGTTTTTTACTAAAATAGGGTTTTTTTTATTCAAAATTAATTAAATAGCGCAGTCGCTTTTTTGTTTTCAAAAGTAATGATGTCACATTTTCAAACCGTAATATAGACTATTCATAGACTCTTTTTTTTTTAAAAGAAATTTTGATATCATGGTAAGAGATCGCGACACCAGTGTCACCCTCAACAAGCGTGACATTAACCATCTCTGTCTTCTTTTTTTTTTTTCTTGATTTTTTATCTTTTTTGACTGTCACTTGACTGTTCACTTTTTTTTACTGTCACATGAGGATGAGGACGGGGACAAACCCGATGTCCACTCTTTTTTCTCTGTTTCTTTATCACTTTTTGTCTTAACTGTCCCTTTTTTTTTTAATGAAAAAGTTAACAATAATGGGAATGAGAGAAAATGTAGAGATATCAAGAGAGAGAGAGTGTAGACATCACGCGGCCTATCCTTTTTTTTTTTTTTTTTCTAAAGCATGGAGAGACATTATGTGAGAGAGAAAATGAACAGGGAATACTCTTGATTGTTAAGGCAGATGTGTCTTCATTGATATTGTGATCTTAGATTGCGATATTAATTTTTTTTTTAATTGAGAGAATGAACAATATATGTCGCGATCTCAAAACGCGATATCTTTATTTTGAGAGAAAAAACCGATCCTACTTTTAAAATTTTGAATTAAAAAAAACCCTATTTCAATAAAAATTCCTTCTTTATTTATATTCAAATGTGAATATAACACTATTGCATTTTCCTTTAAAAAATGATAATAATCAATTATTTTTTGCTATTTAATGCTTTATTTATATGTTTTATTTACTGAGAAAGCAAACGGATCGTCGGAAAATAAGACGACCCCGTTTCCATCGACAAAACCACCTTCTCTAAACCCTTTTCTTGTTTTTATCTAAACTCTTCAAGAAGAGCAGATGCTGCAATAATACACGGCCAGAGCTTGAGAATACGCTCTCTCTCTCTCTCTAAAACTCTACATGTTCTCTCTCCTCTCCCTCTCCTCATCCACTTAATCACCTGTTTCCCCTTCAAAATTCCTCAATTCCATGCACTCCATTCTCACTCCTTCCTCTTCTATCGCCAATGCATTCACTTCTCTCTCCTTCCCGGATTTCAATTCCTTCTGCACAAACCGCAAATTCAGGATAAATTACTCAAAAAAGTCCCAGAATGCCGTTAAGATTAGGGCAAAATTCCCCAATTGTGGTTTTTCAAGAACAGAAAATAAAGAGTTGAGAACACCAAATTCTGAGGATAACAATTTGTTGAAATGTGTTGCAAAACCTTTGGCTTTATCGCTGTTCTGTATAGCCATTGGGTTGTGTCCAGTTCACAGGCTGCAATTGCCTGCAGTTGCCGCAACTGCGACTGCGGCGGCTGGGGAGAGAGTGAGTTGGAGGGAGAGGATTTGGGGGAAGAGAGGTAAAGGGAATGAGGGAGAAAGGTTAGTTTGGAAACAGCATGAATATTCAGAATATACCCACAATTTGTTGGACAAGGTTTCAGTGGTAATTAGAAAAATTGAAGATGTTAGGATATCTAAAGGCAATGTGGAAGAGGTTGAGGCAGCATTGAAGGAGGTTAAGACTGCAAAAGAGGATTTCAAGGATGAGATTCTGAATGCGCTTAATGTAGAATTGAGAGAGTTGAAGAGGGAGAAAGCGCCTTTCGAAAAGCGGTCTGAGGAGATAGTTGAGATTGCAGCAGGGTTGAATTGGGAGATGGAGGGGTTGGTGAGGAAAAGGGGTAGAAAGGAGGATGTGAAGGATCGTGTGGCGAAGTTGGAAGAGAAAATGAGGGATGTTGAGGTGGAGTATAACGAGGTTTCGGAGAGAATTGGAGAAATTGATGATCGAATTTTGAGGAGGGAGACAATGGCTTTGAGTGTTGGGGTAAGGGAGCTTAATTTTATTGAACACGAATGTGGGCTTTTGGTGGAAAGATTTAAGCAAGACTTCAGGCGGGCAAGCATTGACAGGTATTAATCTCAAGTGACTGCATTCCAGCCAATAATCTTAAATTCCATTACTAAGTATATGTTAGATTCATATTTATTGGTTTGAAATGAAGGATGAGAAGAAACTCAACAATCCATCAAGGAAAAGATATGAGCGTGGCCATTGGCGGATGGACTGTCCTTTTGGGTTATATGTTGTGTTGTAGGTTATTCTTTTTAAAGCACCTAAATTCACTTGTGAAGTTCTGGCAGTCTCTGGGCTGGAAAAAAAAATTGAGGGAGGAGTTATATGTTGTTGGTGGGGAATGAGTGAGTTTGCTAGATTAGTAGGCTCCTTTTGATGTCATCACGCCCTTGCAAGAATTATTGGGTTCTATATTCTTGAAGTTAGCCATCTTCATGCTTTATTCTGCATCTTCAGTAGTCAATTTTCATTAAAATTTCTAATTAGTATTATCTATAATCCTTAAAATTCTCTCTCTCTCTCTCTCTCTCTTTTATTTTTTATTTTTTACACTCTAAATAACTGGATAAAATATGAGGAGTACAAATTAGAAATTGATCTTTATCGATTCAAAGTAATAACTTTTGCTTTGCTGAACTTTGTGAGAATAATAGATGGGTTGGAGGATTTGATATTTGGTGCGTTTGAAGAGTAGAAGTTATTAGGATGGATTCAGATTAAAATTTGTAGCACTATAAACAAAATAATATGCTGTAGGACTTCAAACTTGTGTTTTCTGTCACATTGCTGAGTTTAACAATGAGGCCAATTGCATAGTTGATGCAAAGAAAGTAATAAGTATTTTTTGTCCATGTGTCTGTGCTCTTATATGTAGGATACTTAAGTGCTCAACAAGGCAAGGTTTATAGTTTGTTGGGAATGCCCTAGATAGAGCTAGAGCTAGCTCAAGTAAGGATAAATGAGGAAAATTATAACAAGCTGATTGCTGTTTACTCTGAAAATTAGTTAAATTACCAATACAGAGTGGAATTTCATGGCTAAAAGTGTTCAGCAAGGACCTATGAGATGGTCCTTAAGTGCCCTGTTTAGAGAATGTTTTGTGAATGGGCATATGTTTTTCATGAGTTGTATTTGCTTGCAATCCGGAAATACATGTTAGTAGAGCCCTTCTTTAGTTTGATTCCAACTGTGTCTTCTTGTTGCAGCAAGCCAATGACATCTGCTACCAGGCTTTCGCGATCAGAAATTCAGAATGATCTAGAAACAGCACAAAGAGAATATTGGGTGCAGATGATATTGCCTAAAGTAATGGAAGTTGAAAATTTTGGACCCCTCTTCGATCATGATTTAAAAAACTTTGTCATAAACATAAAACAAGCCCTTAAAGCCTCAGGGGAGCTGCAAAGTAATCTGGAGGGTAATATAAGAAAAAAAATGAAGAGGCATGGTGATGAAAAGCGCTTTGTCGTAAGTACACCAGCCAATGAAGTTATAAAGGGTTTCCCAGAAGTTGAACTGAAGTGGATGTTCGGTGATAAGGAGGTTGTGGTTCCTAAAGCCATCCGAATCCACTTGTATAATGGATGGAAGAAATGGCGAGAAGATGCTAAGGCAGATCTTAAAAGAAATTTGCTGGAAAACATTGAACTTGGTAAACAGTATGTGGCCCGAAGACAGGTAGGTTTTGCCTCAACAAAGTTGTGGTGGAATTGGCATCACTTGCATTATAAAGCACAACAAAATTCATGCTCATCAATGGTGTTAAGTATAATTATGCATGCTTGCTGTCTGTTCTCTTAGATTTTCTGGGAGTCCAAGCTTTATGTTAAAGTACTTTTATGATGGAATTGATAGGAGTAGTTATAAATATGATGTACCTATTTTATCTGCCATGCAGACACTATTTATGAATGGTTTCTTATGATTCACCTGGTGTATAAGTACTGGACTGATTTGAGTCTATGGACTGGGGAAACGGTGACAATGTTCCTTGAAAATGGATGGAGCCATTTTCATGTGGTTTGAATGATAGGAAGAAGAGAATCTGATTAAGTTTTGTTTGGTTCATGAATCTAAAGTATTTGTTCTTTCTATTTGGTTTCTCAATCTACCTTATGTACATTATTTGTTTTGGTTCAGGTCACTGCTATTGTGTAAATAATAGTTACATGTAAGCATTACATTTGCATTTTTTTTTTCAATTTTTTATTCTTTTGTTATAAATTGTGCTAAGCATAATTTAATACAATAGTCATCTATCTTTCTCTCGCTAATTCTTCAAAATTTTGTGATCGGGGTACAATCATGCTACTCTTACCCATTTAGCTTGGTTAAATTCTTTCGGGTTATGTTTGGTCTGTATTTCAGGAGCGTATACTCTTGGACCGAGATAGAATTGTGTCAAAAACATGGTATAATGAGGAAAGGAACAGGTGGGAGATGGACCCCCTAGCTGTTCCCCATGCTGTCTCCAAGAGGCTTGTGGAAAATGCTAGAATTCGGCATGATTGGGGTGCTATGTTTGTTGCCTTGAAGGGAGATGACAGGGAGTATTATGTCGATATCAAGGTTTGTTTGTAAAGTTCACTTCATGCTGATTTCTATAATTGTGATCATCACGTACAAAGTTTCTTTTCAGGAATTTGAAGTGCTATTTGAAGATTTTGGAGGATTTGATGGACTGTATCTGAAAATGCTGGCATCTGGTATTCCAACTGCTGTCCACTTGATGTGGATACCATTCTCAGAGCTGGATATTCATCAACAATTTCTTTTAACTTTGAGGCTTTTACATCAAACCTCGAGTGGGATATGGAAGACTAAAATTGTATCATATGCCAGAGAATGGATAATTGAGAAGATTAGACACATAAATGATGACATAATGACGATGATTGTCTTTCCTGCCGTGGAGTTTATCATCCCTTATCCGGTAGTTCACCGCTTGCTAGTTTAAAGATCAGCTTGTTTGTTTTTAGAATTTATATGAACACTTTTCTTTTCTCTTGCAGTCTGTTTTGTAATTAAAGGATGTTTAATTTGATATAGCCACAATTTTCCTTTATTTTTTTTACTTGACCTTTATTAAAAAAGTTTTACAGGTGAGAATGCGGTTGGGGATGGCATGGCCTGAAGAAGTAGATCAATCTGTTGGCTCAACATGGTACTTGAAGTGGCAATCTGAAGCAGAAATGAGTTTTAAATCAAGGAAAACAGATGACATCCAGTGGTATATTAAGTTTCTGATTAGAAGCATCATTTATGGGTCTGTATTGTTTTACATGTTCCACTTTTTGAAGAGGAAAGTTCCCAGATTCTTTGGTTATGGGCCTCTAAGAAGGGATCCCAACTGGCGGAAGTTGAAAAGAGTGGTATTGATTCTTATTCAGTCACTTGTCTTTTGATCATTCTGCATATATTTCTTTTAACATCCTTACATTGGCCGTCTTGGATGTAAAGTATCTAAACCCCTTTTATCTTTGTTCAAATGTCATGTCCACAAGTATATGTTATACTGATTTTATGACCTTTCCAGTTTGGTTGCTACATTTATAAAGGTGAAGCTCTTTTAGTCTCAAAAGTTCTCTTGTTTGATGTACCAAGCTATCTGTATTTTTCAAGCGACTTTGTAGAATAAGGTTTATATACCGTAGGTCCATATAAATCTCTGATCTTGTTGAATGGTATATGTCGAAGTCTTCCTTTGATCTATAATGCAAGCATATTCTTATTTAATTCTCATTTGTGTACTGCATGACAATATGGAAAAACTTATAAATAAGAAAAATCGGACATGACATGGCTAATACACAACAATAAAGCAATTACATGTGTATGTTGTATTTAATTTAAACAATAGTAATAAGTATCGCCAAAATATTTTGCAAAACTAGCACATAAGTGATTTATATACTGGATATATGAGCATTTTATAATTTAGTCTCATTTGAGATACTCTTGTAACTATATTTAACATTACTGATATTTTAGTTTTATCTATAATAAATATGTAAAATGTTTGAAAGTGTTCTAGTAGTGTCCAAGAAGTGTTTGTGGATGTTTTGCCCCAAAAAAGACATTCTTATAATCGCTACAAAAGCGATTATAATCACTACAAAACCTCCTTAGACATCTATAACCTCCTTACACCTACAAAAGCGATTATAAGTCGTGGTCTGTGGTGTGTCCAACATGTTTCTCATCAATGTTTTGCCCCAGAAAAGACTTCATTTTGCAGTGCACGGAGTCGTGGCTCTTAATTGGCTTATACTAATGGTCTGTTGCATAGGTCATTGGAAGCTCTATCACTGAATATTTGTATTCCGTTCCAATAGGACTGAGTAGACCATCTTTTCTTGCATTATTGACTTACTTGGAGCATATCAAGTAGTGTCTCTAATATTTCTGGGAAGTAATGGGTATGTCCAAGCAATGTAGATGATTTGGTTGCATAGTTTACATTGAACACCATGACCATTTGGTCATAGCTCTGATTCTTTTCCCTCCTCTTTGTGAACCAAAATAAAAAAAAAGGTGGAGGATTTCCTATGATGAAATTCAGAATTTTTGGTCTGGCTAAGAAAGCTAAAGTTTTGTGGATAAGCGCTATGAGTTGATTTTTTTTTTTGGGTCCCTTTTTATGGCAAGGAATGTTGGAATTTCAAAAATGTAATCTGCTCACCTTTTCTATTCTTGGTGCTTTTTATGTTTCCTTTGGGGCCTCTAGAGGTGTGGACTTATATGATAGTAAAAGGGAATGGAGAGCTTCACATGTTAGGTCTCATGTTTGTTTTGCTTCCCTACTTTTTTCATTGTTGTCTGTAGGATAATCCCTCCTCCTTGTACATTTCTCTCTGTTTAATGCTATTTCATCTCTTTTTATTGTTGGGGGGGGGGGAACCTATAGATCCCTCAAATAGCAATACTCACTTCCTAGTTCCTGGCAATTGTAATCCATTGACTGTAATTATGTTGCAAGTTGCACTTATTGAATGTTTCCATTGCCGCTCTCTGAAAATTTATCCTCCTTTAGCCTATAACCTTTTATGAATCTTTATTTAGTACCACTCTCTTTTGCCCTCTGCTGGCCCCCCCCCCCCCCAAAAAAAAAAAAAAAGAAAAAAAAAGAAAAAATATTTAGCGCGCACACACACGAACACCATCCCCAAAAGATGAGTTTGATTTTCCTTTCTGTGTCCTTTTTGCAACCTGTGGGTTTTTTTTTGTCATATACCCAAGGATAAACTTGTCCTCGTTTTCTTTCAATTTAAAATTTTAGAGCTTTCCACTTAGAAGCTACCACAAAGATGACAGTCCTCTATGACACTCTCCTAAGCACTCTGGAATGCAGTCTTTAAAGTCCCTTATTTATATGAATACTTATACTTCTTGAATGTCGTTGTTGAGATCCAATTTGATCCTGAATAAGTAATCACAGAATCATAGATTTTGCAGTATTCTGATCAGCATTTCATGCTGAATTAATAATTTCATGTTATCTGGCATGCTTTATAGGTATCGTGCACTTAATTCTCAGAAAGTTTACTTAGATGGCCATCACTTTGCTTCAGCAAGATTCACTCCTGCCTAGTGTAGACAACTTATTTTGTTGCTTTAACTTTGTGCCATCCTTAGTTGACCACTCATTGTAATTCTTGTTGCTTCTCATCTTGCAGAAAGCTTATTTTCGGTTCAGGATGAGGAGAATACGTCGCAAAAAGAAGGATGGCATAGACCCTATAAGAACTGCTTTTGATCAAATGAAGGTTAAAACATTTACTCTTTTGGTGGATCATTTCCTATTTCTTCATTTTTTTGGGGGGGGGGTGGATAATTAAGCTTCCGGATCATTTTATGTCAATGCTAATGGCTGCTTTACCTGCAGAGAGTGAAAAATCCCCCGATACGACTAAAAGACTTTGCAAGTGTTGACTCTATGAAAGAGGAGATTAATGAAGTTGTTGCATTTCTACAGAATCCCAGTGCATTTGAAAAAATGGGGGCCCGTGCTCCTCGGGTATGCTATTTTCTTCAGACTTATAGCTCGATCTGTTGTATAAATACTGCTTTTGTGTTTGTGCATCTTTCTGACACAAAGGCTTTCTTCTGAAATGTGAGGCAAAATTGTGTATGCTATTTTCTTCAGACTTATAGCACGATCTGTTGTATAAATACTGTTTTGTGTTTGTGCATCTTTCTGACACAAAGGCCTTCTCTGTAATGTGAGGCAAAATTGTGCCTAATGGATGAACACCATAATGAAGCAAAGAACCATTGGATCCCATAAAAACAACATGGGGATCCCTACTTTAAAATCAAGCATTCCTTTCAAACCAAACACCGCGTTAAATAGGCATCCTTGCTTACTGACTTAGTTCCTTGTTTCCCAACAGTGCCACAAATCCTCGAGGTTGAATAAGAAGAAATTCAATGTTTCTAGGTTTGCCAGATAGTTCCCAACAATCTATTACTCCTGGACCAAGAAAGATGTCCTGCTGTAAAGTGGCCCACATCCAAATACTTGAGTTCCTCTACTAATTATGGTTGTGGCCGTAACTTCTATTGGGCTGTCAGGATGATGCCTAGCAGAATCAACAATCTAATCAATTTGAACTACTGGAAATTGTCCACTTTGGTGTTTCTTGCAATTGATTTAAGTGCTGCTTCATATATATCCTATTTTTCTGCTTGTAATGTATAAAGTTCTTTCCCGAGAATGCCCAACTTGGTTCCAAGATACTTCTTCATGTGACTTGCCACTGTGATCATGTATAAGCTTGAAATGGCTTTCTTACACAAGCAACTACTCTGAAATTCAGTTGCCTCCTCCTAATGTTGCCACCCTAGTTGTTGGAACATAGATATCCTTCAATAGAGTCTCTGACACTGTAAGATACACATTTACTTCTAAAGCCTACCGCTGTAGTTGCTGAACTAAAACTAAACTATGTACATCCTCAAAGCAATTTTATCTAGGACTGTGATCCATATTTTTGTTCAACTGCGGCTGATTTAATTGCAGTTAGCTTGGATTTGACCTCTTTTACTGTCTCATTTTTTTTTTCTCAAGTAAAAATGAGGAAAAAGAATGTCGACTATTACCTTAACTGGGGTGATGAGTCTATCATGTTTTCTTTTTACCAAATTTGTTACACAATTTCCTGCTCAGGTGTTATTGGGATGGATTTCTCATTTTGCTGCTTTGACTGTTTAGATTTCTATTGACTGCCCTGAAGCAATAGTAATCTTAATTGCAGGGAGTATTGATTGTGGGTGAAAGGGGAACTGGTAAGACCTCATTAGCCCTGGCTATAGCTGCCGAAGCTAGGGTTCCTGTGGTTGAAGTTAAAGCTCAACAACTGGAGGCTGGACTCTGGGTAGGGCAAAGTGCGTCGAATGTCAGAGAACTGTTTCAAGCAGCAAGAGATTTGGTTGGTCTCTTATAAGTATCTATCCAGTTAGATTGTCCCTGATAAATTGCAAATGAAATGACTTGATTATTGTGTGTTTCCCTGTGATTTTAGGCACCTAATAAATAAACTCCATATATATGGGAGTTGATTTGCTAATGATAGTGAAGATTCCGTGGACTTAATTCATTTTATTATTTTTTAAATTTAATTTGAAAAATTGATATTGCTATGTTTCCATTAAATATTAACTGTTTATTAATAGTTGACTTTGCTTCTAGGTTTGCTGATGTTTGTAGTGTTTAGTTTTGACTTTGCTTTTAAGTTTGCTTATGTTTGTGGTTTTTAGCTTCAAAAAACTTTAAGTTGGCTGGATTAAACTGCTATATCTGTATATTAATTCTCAATGTAGTCTTTTGCTACCTTTTTGATAGATTAACGAAAGAAATTCCAAAACAAGTGTTACTGGGAACCATCCAAGTGCATGGCGTCATTTGTATGTGGCATGTGATTAGTTTAATTAAAGGAAGAACCTGCCATCTGAGTGTGGCTAGGACGCAGAGAAAAATGAAGTGAAATGGAGATAGAACTTTATGTAGAGTCGCCAGTGATCTATTGAGTTGTGTTAATAAAGGGGCTAGAAGGATACATTACAAGAATTCTTGGATAACGAGAAGGTTGCATGTATTATGTCAGTGCAAACAGGTTAATTTGTTCTTAGAGCTTCTCCTGGAATAGTCTTTATTAAAGAGTCCAAGTTTGATTTCATTGATGTGGGGCTACCTACGAGTATTTGAGGATCTGGACTTATTGGTTAGGTGCTTCTCCTGATCATCAGGTCCTTGGGTGGAAGGTAAGCTGATTGGTTACATTTTACTTCTTGGTTTCAATTTTTGTACAAGGTTAGAAGCCAGGGTTAGCTGTGGGTTCACAGGCGTTGATGGGCCACCAACTTCTATATTAAGATAAGTGCTGAAAGAGCTTCCAAAGAAGTGGAACTAAGTGAGTTCTGGCTATTTGAAAGTCACAAAGAAAGTAGTTTTATAAGGCATTGATGTTTTGGACGGTATTTCGGTTGGGAATGATTTTGTTGCCTGTTGGTGATTTTCACAAAGGATTGAGTTGCCTTGAGTAGATGAAGAAAGGTCACTGCAAATACTATTTTTTCCTATCAATTGCAGGTGGAATGAGAATGAAGAATTTTATTATAACCATTGAAATAGGGGGTCAGTGTTTTATTGTCAAGGAGATTACTAAATTTCCCTTTTTTTCTTTTCCTTTTTGAGGTAAAAATAATGTTGGGCCTGGTGGAGCCTATGTTCCTCATTAACCAATAGCTCTCCCTTACTAGCCTGTCTTCTCCGATCTCTTTGAAATATCACCCATATTCTCTACTCCATACGTCACCATGATGACCTTTTAAAGTGGATTGTGCTCAAATCTTGAACTGCTAAGACTGCTTCCCAAGGAGCACTACCTAAAAATAATGTCAAAGACTTGATACTTGAGCACAAGGAAGCTTCATACTGTTTGAAGTAAGGTGGTGAAGGCCTCTCCATTATTACTTTGCAAGATCCTTCTTTGGATCTCTTCCAAATTACTTTTGTAAGATGGAACGAGGATTTGTAATTGAACAGCATGTTGAACAAAGTATTCTTAATCTACAATTGTCTGTGCACTGGTTCAAATATTTATTTTTGCACCTGCTATAAATTTGTCCATAAATTTGTAACAGGTTCAAGCTCCGGATGGGTTGCATGGAGAAAGAATATGGTGAAAAGTAGCTCTAGTTGAGTCTGTTGTTCTTTCAAACTAGTAGTAAACGGCTTCAACTCATTAAATTTGGCAATGGAAATTTGAAGCTTGCCAAACATAGTAGTAATATCCTGGTTATGATGTCAAAGATGAACAAGATCACTAATAATATCATAAATCCGAGTAGCATTGTGTGTGTACATCTGACGAGCATGATTTAAGACCTTTGCATAAGAACGAAAAGCCTGCAAAGTTGACACAAGATTATTGTGGATAGACCGTCACGGTAGGCTTAACAACTGGGCATCAACTCGTTCCCAATTTGAATCTCTAAGATTTCAGTGACAATAATATTTCCACTGCAGTAGACCATGCAGAATAGTTTCGTCCATTCAGCTTTTCAGTAGTGATGACATGAGTGCGTGAAAGGTGAGGGACAACAATGGAAGAAGTGACAGGTGAGGTAACTGGAGAGACGAGGATTCTGAGGCAATAACAGAAAACTGATTCAAGCAAGGGCAGCTAGGTTTTAGGGTGGTGCATATTTCTACATGCACTTTGGTTGAAAAAGATGGCAAGAGGTAGTGCAGAATACTGCACTACTACGGATGAGTAGGGCGGGTGGTGGTGGTGCAAAACTTTGCACTCACCTCACTTTTGACGGCTAGTTTTTTTTTTTTTTTTTTTTTCAAGATAGAAGAATATAGGTTTTCTCTCTAGGATGACTCTAATACCATGAAGAGATTAGAACCAAGAGAGATATCGGAGAATAGGGTTGTGTGTTTCTAGAGATCCGCACACATGTATAGATGAATTATGTGAATAATTACAAATATACTCCTGTGTGTAATTACAAGTGCGCCCTTGTTTATATTACTGTTGAGACTTTTATGATTCTAACGCTGAATATTTCTATTCTAACACTTAATATTTCTTAAACACTATCAAACACCATGATTGAGTGCACAGATACAAATGAGACTAAACTCAGTACACTTATATTAATGCCTTCATTCACCTAAGCTCTAGCATGTCACGTTGTATTTTTGGACAACCTTGTAGTTGGTTAGGTGGAATTCTAGAACTATCATAATTGACATGCTTTACTATGATGCCTTAAATTCATTATACTAAGTATTGGGACATTCTGTCATAACCACTGTCTATGAATTAAATTGCAAGTTTCTTGATGTTGATATTTACTCGTTCACCACATATTTTCTAATGTCAAGGACTTTTTGTTCTTAGGCACCTGTAATCATTTTTGTGGAGGATTTTGACCTCTTTGCTGGTGTGCGCGGCAAGTTTATTCACACTAAAAAGCAGGATCATGAGGCTTTTATTAATCAGCTGCTTGTGGAACTGGATGGGTAAATAATATATCTTCTGTTTATTCTTTAATGCTTTCAATTGATTCACAAAAAGATTATATGCTCCAGGTAAGGTTATTGGATTTGTTGGACATATATGCATACTTCATCATTTAATATGATGCTATCTTTTGTTGAAGTTAAATCTTCCAAACTTAATGAGTATTCGTCTGTAGAACTACCTTAGAAAAAGGCCCAGTTTCACATGGTTTCTGTGGAAACTATAAGAGAGAGCTGTTGAATAATGATTGTGATGATGGGGCTGGTGGAGCATTCTAATGGGAGTGGAGATATAGGAGGCCTATGGTTCAAGTACTATACTGGGTGAAACAGGCTGCTTCCAATTTAGTGCTTCTTTGGTTTTTATGAAGCCATCTTTTCTCCTGTCTAGAGGTCATACTCTATTTTCTTCCCCAAAATTATACTATAGGTCTTAGAAAGGTGAACTAGTTGGAAGCTTTTTGTGATGTGACTTTGAGCCTCTTAGTTGCTGCATATCTATATTTGTTAATTTGTTTTTACGACTTATGAATTCAAAATAGAATATGCATATATTGCCTTCCTAACTTTTGAGGTTTCGACTTCCTGCTCGACCTTCTGTTTCCTTTGGTCTTCCATTCCTATCCGAATGTGCCATTGGCAACACCAGGTAACCACATATCAACAGTATGTATCTGCAGTGTAATTTTGCAATACTCATCATTTCTAGTGCCATACAATTTTAGGCCCCGAAATTTATTATCATTTCTAATATACCTGAAATGTTCTGGTAGATTTAAAAATGCTGGATAGAACAATCATTTTGCAGCTGTAAGAACATTTTTGCTTATTCAAATTACTCTCTGCAGGTTTGAAAAACAAGATGGGGTTGTATTGATGGCTACTACTAGAAATCTTAAACAAATTGACCAAGCTTTACGACGACCTGGTAGGATGGATCGAGTATTTCACCTGCAACGGCCAACTCAACTAGAAAGAGAGAAGATTCTGCGCATTGCTGCGAAAGAAACTATGGATAATGACCTCATTGATTTTGTTGACTGGGGAAAGGTAAAGGGGGCCCATGCTTTCTCAATTGTTTTTACATGATTTTCTTTATATGTATCGGTGGGCTTCTCCAATGATAACTTGCACTCAGTTAGAGCACAGATGCTCCTTCATACCGTGGTGGTTCATATTCACATATTAATGACAAGTTTGGTCAATGCTGTATTTGGCTGGGATCTTATATTGCCCGACAGCAATAGTGGTCCATCCCTAATTTTTTATCTTGATAAATTTGGTATAATTACCTTGTGATAATCATTTTACAAATGAGAACATTAATTTATATCCTCTTTCTTTTATGGCAAGCTGTCAATGGCTTTGCAGGATGATGTAATGGGAGGATATCTTTTTTAGTATCATTTTGATCTTTATTTTCTATTGATACTGTGAGTTGCCATATAACATCTGTTCTGTACATGTAGGTGGCTGAAAAGACAGCTCTTTTACGGCCCATAGAACTTAAACTTGTTCCTATGGCTTTGGAAGGAAGTGCATTTAGGAGCAAATTTCTTGATGCTGATGAGCTTCTGAGCTACTGCAGTTGGTATGCGGTAAGAAGTCATCAAACATTTAAACAGGGCATCTTCTTTATTCCTCTGGATCACTTTAATTGGTCGCTTAATATATGCTGAGATTATTTCAGTTCTGTTTGCTTTTTTGATTTACATGGTAACACTGGCTTATTAAAACATAGAGATGAGGCTATATAGAAAAATATAACCTTCATCATCTTATGTAGTGGAGGCATGAGATTGATCTATACGTATTTATGGGCTTACCATTAGCCAAATCAATGATTTGTTGGAGTAATCAAACTCTTCTCTTGTTGCAGTACTATGTTTCTCAAAGATCCAAAGTCCAAAGCCTAAACGTAAAATTATTGGTTTGAATGAATATAACCAGACAAGATAGGTCTAGTTAGCAACTACTGTTCTAACTGTCTTTTGATTCTTTAAGTTTCTGTGTTGCTATGATAACAGGAAATTGAAAATAGTTCAACATCCTAAAATTTACTTATCTGGAAACTTTTCTGCAACTTTTGCTTTATTTCATGCACGTGTTATTGACACATTTATTAGATTTATTATTTGACTGTTCGTTCAATGCCTGTACTTGGAATTTTTTTTTTTTAATTTTTTAATTTTTATTTCAACCTTTTAGAAGAATCAGTATTGCCAGCTGGTGTTATTCTAGTGCTGGAGGTTTTAGTTTGTGTCAAAGGAAGCCTCTTCGCTGCTCCTTTTTTTTTGTTTTTATTCACATGTTTAGACATGTCTTTGGGACCTATTTTACATTCTTTTTGATTCTTCTTAGCTTTTACAAACAGGCTTTATGCAGTGAAGATTGTTGTACTTTTCGAAGTCTAGTGACTTTCATCACACCACATTAGGGAGATATTAGAGTATATTGTGTAATATAATAAATTAGTAATTGATTTGATTTTAAAAATATTTAACTTTCTTTAATTTTATCTTTTTATTTTTATAATGATGGATTTTCTATATAAACCTAGTCTATTGTAATAGTTTAGTCGAAACAATTGATCAATAGGATTTTATATTTTATATAGCTTCCCTTACTCAATTTCTCTGACATGTTCGGCGCTTTGGCTGTTCCAAGGAGGCTAAAATTCTTTCGTGATTTAATTTGATGATGATGTGGTCCATTTGGTTGGACATACTAGTAGGCTAAACTCTATGACTCACTTGTTTTGCTTATTAAAAAAACTGCTATTCACATTTGTCATTTGTGTCAGGGGCTTTCCAAAGATGAGGGAATGTTTATTTTTCATTTTACTCTTATTACTGTCTTCTGTAATTCAGGAAGCCAGGATTTCTACAATTGTTCTGATCTTCTAGTTAATCTAGGAATTTTTTTTTTTTTTAATATGACATTGCATTTAAAATTATTGTCTGAAAATATTATCCAGTAAAACCTGGACAGTTTGTCCATGATGATTAGTTTGATTTGCTAGCTTCCTTTTCCCTTTGTAAATTTTAGTAAATGGAGGGATAGCATTGATGTAGACAACTGGGGCGTGCATCATCCATAGACATGTGGGTGCATATGAACTATGATATGATATGAAATGGATTTCTCATTGCATGTGTATCTGATAGGATTTTGTATCTTGGTCTATTTCAAAATTTAGATATAATAAGTGAGAAAACACTTGTGTTATGTTGGTGACAACTTTCTATGTCCGTTTGCCATTTTTCTGTTTATTTATTTATTTATTTATTTATTTATAAATTGTTTCTTAAGGCTAACTCTGCTATGCTTTTGCGTAGACTTTTGGTGGCATTATGCCAAGTTGGGTGCGGAAGACTCCAATTGTCAAGAAGATAAACAAAATGGTGGTCAATCATCTTGGCCTGACATTAACAAAAGAGGATTTCCAGAATGTGGTAGATCTGATGGAACCATATGGGCAGATAAGCAATGGAATAGAACTTTTAAACCCTCCGCTTGATGTAAGAAACTTTGCCCTTCTGATAACGAAAATGAATGCTTTTTATCTTTGCATCATTGTTACATTTCTTCAATGATTCTTTTCGTTTTAAATGTATCCCTTCAAATGTTGGTGTATGGCTTTTTTTTTTTTTTTTTTTTTTTTTCCTTTTATTTTATTTACGTTGCCTTTCTCCTTTTTTTTTTTTGTTTTAAGATTTTTGTTCTTCTCCACTGCATTAGACTCTTTTGGTCTGTTTCTAATAAATGTCAGTTATTCTTAGTAAATATATAATCAAAAGCACTAGGTATTTTCCATAAACTCTGCGTAACTGCTTTGTTTTGAATTTGTCAATGTTTCTACCCCACACTATGTTGTTTTATGAGCACTAGCTGTATGCTTCCCTTTGTTGTAACCAACATAACTTCATTGGGAAACTTTTATAGTAATTTAAGAAGGTGGTTCTAAAGTCTAAGAATTGGTAAAAGGGCTGCTTACCTGAATTTTTGCAATTTTTTCTTCTGGTTGCATTGGGTTTTCTTATCTCATATATTGTATTAGTGATGTAAACGTTCCCTGCCCCCCAGTAAAATAAATTTATGACTAATTTGTGCTTCTTGATTGCTAGTGGACAAGGGAGACAAAGTTTCCTCATGCTGTTTGGGCTGCTGGTCGTGGTCTCATTGCTCTTCTTCTACCAAATTTTGACGTTGTTGATAACTTGTGGCTTGAACCTTTGTCATGGGAGGTTTGTCCTTTTCACTTCTTGTTTGTAACTTCATATTTCTATCTTGTTTCTTGTTCCTTCAGAACATATTTGCAGACACATCTACATTGATTTTAAAAGTAGCATCCGTATAAAAAACACCATGGATGTAAAGAAGGCCACCTTATCTTGTTAATTGCAACTGCATTATAGTCCATAGTAAATCTTAATTTTGGTAGCTGTATAATTGAACCACCTAGAAGAATGCTTGATGATTGCTTGACAGTGTCTTTTGGTTATGATCATCTTGGGCTCTTGAATTTGTTGTTGTTTTCCCTCTCTTTCTACAACTTTGGCAGCATAAAATGTAAAATTTGGTTACATGTTAACAACATAATTGAGTTGTCAGGTAGGGTTGACAGGTTGATATATACCTATGGTTACTCTCACCACCTGCTTGCACAGGGCAGTTATTCAATGCTTTGACAGGTAATGCTCATTTTTGAGGGCGATGCAGGGTGGGGATTGCATTAGGGACCTTCTCCCTGTCCTGAACCAGTGGCTACTTTTGTTATTGTTTCCTCTCGTCTCTCGCCTCTCGTCTCTCGTCTCTCTCTCTGGGTTGATGTTTCAATGGATGGAATCCCGAACTGCCACCAAGATCAAGCTATAGATCTAAAGCTTTGGAAGTAGATCCTCCAAATATTGATCCTCTTCTCTCTCTCTCCATGGGATATGGGAGATGGAAGTTCAAACGGAGCTTTCCATTTGTTGATTTCAGGCATCATCTGGTGGTTAATACATAGTAAATGGCTTGTTTCTTATTCAAAGAGCCTTTTTTCCCTTTTAATCCAGAGTGCCTTTTTTTTTTTTGTGGAAAGAAATCTTTCTTCGTTTGGAGATTTCAACTCCTGACATAGAAAGTTGAGGTGCAATTGACGTTCCTTTTTTTGCCAAATCCCATTGAGATTGATCGGAAAATCAACTTCTGGTAGACATGTAATTTCTTTCGCCACCTTTTCCCATTAAATTAGAAAGATAAAAGGTGTGAAAACAGGATATCATATAGGGCTGGGTGTTCACAGGGATCCCCGTTCCCTAGTGCTGGCTGGGACGGCCAATATTCTTGGCCTTGTTGGGGAATGGGAATTCTTTGAACTGTTTGGGTTTGGCATGGGGTAGACATAGCAACCATTAACCACCCTGTTGTGATCCCTATGGCTAGGGTCTCAACTAGTGTCTTTAATACTTCATTTCTTTTCTGTATACCTTCTTGTAGAAAGCAACACCATTCTTAAATCGATAGAGCTGTGGATTCTTTGTAGTCTAATTCTAATAGTTTCTATGTGGCTAGACTTTTTTGATGGCTTTACTAGATCATCTTCTTCAACATGCACTCTTACCAGTTTAACTAATATGGTCCAAGCTATTATGAGGTAAAATGGGAGGATTAGTGAGAATTTGATTCTTTGTAATGCAGGGAATTGGATGTACAAAGATAACTAAAGCAAAAAATGAGGGTTCAATGTATGGAAATGTCGAAACAAGATCATATCTTGAGAAAAAACTTGTATTTTGCTTTGGTTCGCATGTTGCTGGCCAGCTTCTCCTTCCTTTTGGGGAAGATAATTTTCTTTCTAATTCAGAGCTAAAGCAGGCACAGGAGGTATTGCTTTTCCCCCCCTCCCCTTCTCTCTATTTTAAATATCAATTGATCTAGAAATTTGGTTCTCCCACAACTGATTATCCTTGTGTGTTGTAACAGATAGCTACAAGGATGGTAATTCAGTATGGGTGGGGGCCTGATGATAGCCCTGCAATTTATTACTGTAACAATGCGGTAACTACAATTTTCTCCTAAATTTCGTCCACATTTTTTTTCCTGTCAGTTCTTGTGGTGGTAGGATACTGCATAAGGTGCTCAAAGTAGGCCCTACCATAATCCATACACAAGTTATATCAGAAAGAAGATATACCAAATCATATACAATTTTACTCGACCAAGTTGATGATTCCGAAAATAGATGTGGGTCTCCCTGGCTGTATGCAGCAAAAAAGTATAGCTTCAAATATTTAACATAGTATGTCTCTGTATATATGTATATTAATGTATGTGTGTGTGTATATATATATTTATATTTACTTGTTACCCTTCTTAAGGCTTCAAGATTTGCCTTACATTATTTTACTTAGTAATATTTTTTTTGCCAGATATGTTACATGAGTTTTCTGGCACTTTCATTTTGAGTTTTTGTTCATTTGCACAGGCTACAGCTTTGAGTATGGGAGACAACCAAGAATACGAAATTGCAGAAAAAGTTGAAAAGGTATGAAGATGTCGCGACAATATCGAGTGGTGTCTTTATAATTTTATCAAGGAAAGACAGATTTTGTAAGATGGATGGTAAAATTACTTCCACTGAAAGTCTGCCATTTTTTCTCTCCAGATGTATGATTTAGCTTATGATAGAGCAAGAGAAATGCTTCAGAAAAATCGTAAAGTGCTTGAAATAATTGTGGAGGAATTGCTTGAGTTTGAAATTTTGACTGGAAAGGTAACTAGCACTTTCTTAGAGGCTTCAATATAGGGTTATCTCTCTCTCCCTCTCTCCCTTTACTGTTTCATTGTACTTGGCTTTTGGATGTGTAGGTACTTCTTTTTGTTATATGTTCTCCTTTCTCTATAGAGCAGTACTTTAGATTCATGTAGACACCTACCTTATTTTTCTTTTGTTTGCTATGGTGGGCTAGACTCTTATTTTTGTTTAAGATGCTCATCTGTCTCATTTTGTGTTAGGCTGCAGAACTCTCTCTCTCTCTCTTTTTAATAGCACTAAGAAAATATGTGCCAGACAATGTGCTCTTTTTTGAATCAGATGTGTCATAAAGGTCTTGTGAGGTTTTCATTCTTAGGAATAAGAAAATATGTGCGCTGAAGTGTTTGGAGAATAGCATAATTTACTCTAGAAGGTACAATTAGTACTATGAAAGTACAGGACGCTGGCATTATGCTGTCCCACCTCATCCTTGCAAGCAGCATCCCCCCCCCCATTGGATACCGCTTAAGAAATTAGTTAATTAGATACACTGATATGCCCTGGTACAATATTTTCTTTCTCCAAGAAAACATTGTTGTTGTTGTGTTCGGCTTCAAGTTTTAAATTAATATCGAGTGTTTATACATGTGCAAATTATTATCTCTCTTTTGAGCTGTCACCAGATTTCTAGAGTTGAATGGCGTGGATTGCAGTTAATTGTGATTTCTTGCCTTTAATTTAACCAATTATCCTGGACTAATGCTCCTTGTTTGCAGGACTTGGAACGAATTCTTGAAAGCCATGGTACTGTTCAAGAACAAGAACCTTTTTTTCTTTCCAAAGCTTCAAGTGAAGTGGTATGATTTCTGTCTAGATTGAAATTTAATGGTATTACATATGTCTATGTGCACCAAGAAACTGATGGAGAAGTGATTTTATCTGCTCTTTCAGATGGTTCCCAGCAGTTTTCTTGATAGTGGTAATGGGTCAGGAACTCCTCTTTTAGGGGCAGCGACATAAGACCAAAAATATATGTGGTTCTGGAGCCATCCTTGTTCGAAGGCTTGACGTGCTAGCAAGTTTTTCTTCTGAGCTTATTTTCTTCTATCTGGTGTAGGAAGGTACATTGCAGAGGATCATTTTTGTGATGCATCAAATCCCAAACAATCTTACAAGTTTACAGTTCTGTGAAACTGATAGTGTTGCACCTACCAGCATTCTCTGACAGCTTTTTCATTGTTGGAATACTTGCAGCAACTGAAGGCCGATGATCAGCTTATTTAGAAGGCTAGTTCCCTGTAGAAAGTGTGGAATAAAAGTGAGTTTTTCTTTTGACCTCAGTTTATCCAGTTGTGCAGGGTGAGGTATTTCCTGCACTGTTTTGTTTTTGTTTTTTTTTTGGCCCTCGGAAATTGGTGTAAATCATATAGGAGTAAATTTACAGTGTTGAGAAGTAGCTTCTCATTTTCCTCCTCAACCATCTGTAACATCCACTCTGGGGTTATTATTGCAGCAAATAGCTTTTACTATGTCTTTTGATTTAGAATTATCCCCTCTTTGATTTTTCTGGAACGACTTTCTTTGTATTGATTTTGTGAGATATTTATAAAATAAATGAAAATAGAAGGCAAGTTGTTATCTTGCATTCTGATTGGTGAACACCACATTTGCTTCTGCCCTTGGTTGAATCATAAAGATAAGGGGCCATCAAAGATGGCTTACATAATTTTCAGACTATATGTTGCAATAATGGTATTGACCAGGTGTGTGGGGAGAAAGGCCAAGGAAATTCTTCTACAAGTTTATTTGACACTCGGCAGATCCATTATGCCCGCATCAGGTTGTTCATGACTTTGGAACCTCTTTAAGGGTGGGAAACTCTTTCTAGCAGAGACTGATCTCTCTACATTGATGTCTACTTATCTTGGCCTTTACTTTTAAAATACTATTGATTTGGACTCCAGCCTTTGGCCTAGTGATTGCAAGGAATATTGAAACCCTGTCCCAATTTAGGTCATGGGCTTTCCTTAATAGGCAAGTCACCTGTACAAGAGGTGTCTTCTGTTCTATGTTCAGTTGTGATGAGATTGAAGGATGTTCGGAGGAAGATCCTTTTGCGATGTGGAGAAGGGGTTGAAGGCTTCAAGAATACTCATATAGCAGATAGCAAGAGAGCCTGGGTGGATAATCAAACATCAGTTATTGTTTAATTGAGCTTAGTTATGCCGTTCAATGAATGGGAATGATGACTTCTGGAAGCTCATGGTTGCGGTGAAAAATATTTTGAACCTCTAGGTAACATGATGATAACACCGCCGCATGCGTGCTCTTGCCCCTGCAGAATTTGATGCTCTAGGGTCTACTTTAAAGGTTCAGGGTTCTTTGCCTGTGTCAGCTAGGTGGTCATTCCGGTGGGGTGTTTTGTTTGGGCCCAATATTCTGTGAAGGATCTTACTTGTGGAGAATGACACTCTTTAGAGGATCTATGGATTGAGCTGCTTCTGTTGGCTGGAGACATATTTGCATTGTAGATCTTGTCTGAGGTGTTGTTTACAACTTTGAGGTTGTTGGTGGCTTTGTGACCTAAAATGTTCCTCTAACTTGTTTGCTCTTGCACAGAGCTGATGTAGATGCAAGCAGGGAAGATGGTTGTTTTGAATGGTCCAAATAAACAAAGTTATGAGATTATCTTATATACAGTTTTTGATAGGCTGTTCGAGCAGGAAAGGAAGTTTAGATTTCCAGATCTTGACTGGGTTGTGCAGAGTAAAGAGGGAGATTTTGATAACATCTGCTCTTAACTTTCAAAACAACTCATTGCTTTGCCATTGGAGCTGGAAGATTCTGAAGTATGTTGTCCTAGTGATTCATGAGTTCTCAATGCGGTAGCCATAGGAGTGCTTTGGTCACGGAAAGGTACTTTTGCTGTAGAGCTAAAAGCCTATCCTCACTACAAAATGCTCTTTTTCTGCTAAACTTAAAGCTTTTACGTCTCTGTAGATTTAATCTTTTCTTGGCTCCTTTGATTTTGAGACCCTTACCACTCTTTTGTATTTCCATTCTGTGAGGTCTTGTTAGTCAGTTTGTTTGTTTGTGTTTTTATTTATTTATTTATTTTCCTGCATAGAAATGCTTGGTTTACTAAATGGGCGGATAGGTTTTCAAAGAAGATCATGTCAATGATTTGGCTTTTCTCATCCATGCAAAAACTGGGTTAGATACGAAGCTGTAGGGGACTTGATGTGAATTGGCACATGAATCCAATAAATCCCAAGCTCAACTTTATACTGAAGCAGTTGAATTTGAATTAGTTTATGTTGTTGCTTGACCTTTATTGGTTAAATGTGTTGTAATTTATTGCCTGATGTAGTTTCATGTGGTTTACATTCGTATTCGTTTTGTTGCCAACTGAAAAGGATGGACTGGGGGTAGGGGGATGAACGTTAAGGTGCTTGATTAATAGACTATACCACTACTACTACCGAGTTCAAGATCTTGATTTTTTTTTTTTTTTTGGCATGTATGAAGGATTTTCATCTATCCTATACTTGTTTCTCAAATGACTGACTCCAAAATTTAGATTAAGGTTCAAGTTGTTGTTATAGAAAGACTCGAACTCGAGATCTTTATAAGAGGGAGGGCAATGGTGCCAGCTGAGCTATATATCATTGGTCCAAACTCTTGATTTTATGAATGCAAAAGGTATTAGTGCTTATCACAAAACTACCACCTTGCTCGTCGTGTAGCTTGTTTCATTGATGGGTTGCATTGCATGTGCAAAAAAAATGTCTAATGTTCCTCTTTCTTGGAATCCATGGCAGAATAGAAGTTTATTTGACTCTGAACAGCGTCTTTGAATTTCTATACACTTGCAAAGCTTCATCTGATACTGCATTACAAAAAACATTACAATCACACAAAAACAGAGAAAGAAAAGAAGTCTTCATTATCTCCTATAAAAGTCCCATTTCAGGTGAAGTGCTAAAGATCGGCTTATCCTTGTTCATATTCTGCCCTGAATTATAACATATGCTTTTCCTCCTCGGCTTTGCCTCTCCAAGCATTGTTATGATGTCCCTCATAGACGGCCTGTCCTTTGGGAGCTTTGCTGTACATAGAAGCGCAATTCTAAGAACAAGTAGCATCTCATCTTGAGCATGTTTGCAGTGACCTCCTACGCTTGGGTCTAATGCTTCTTCTAAACCTCCGTGGTACTTAATCTTCTTCCTCACCCATCCAACTATGTCAACAGAGTCTCCAAAAGCAGGGTCCAGAGGCATTTTCCCTGTTAAAAGCTCCAAAAGTACCACCCCAAAACTATAGATGTCGCTTTTTTCATCGACTTTCATTGAGTATCCATATTCTGCAATTGAAAATTATGTGAAGTTAAGATAAAAATCAAACTTTAGTCAATGTTAAAAGTCTCAACTGAAAAGGTTACATGTTAACTAACCAGGTGCAATATATCCGTAGGATCCGGCCACGATTGAGACTGTCTCATTCTTGTGAAGCATCATTCTTGCCAACCCAAAATCAGCTATCCTTGCCTCAAGATTTGCATCAAGTAGAATGTTGTTTGACTTGATGTCGCGGTGGATGACTGGTGGGTGGCAGTCGTGGTGAAGGTAAGCTAGCCCTTGTGCTATTCCAACCGCTATGTTGTACCTTGACACCCAATCCACCAGCAACTTCCCAGCTTCTTTTCCATGTAACACTGTCCCTAGATTCCCATTAGGCATGTACTCGTAAACAATCATTACATCATTTTCATTGTGGAGATACCCTAGGAGTCTAACAATGTTCCTGTGCCGTAGCCTTCCTAGGAGATTCACCTCTGCCAGTAGGTTGTCTCCACTCTCTATCTCGGTGCTTGATCTCCAGAGTTTCTTGACTGCAACAATGGTGAGTGGCTTATGAATTTCGGCCTTGTATACAATCCCTGTGCCTCCCATGCCAATGACATTTGATTCCTCTATTGAAGCTAGAATTTCATTGCTGTTGAAATGAAGCCTTTGGAATGCCACCAGCCTCCAAGGCCATGCTTCATTGCTCTTCTCGAACCACTCTTCAACTGAACTTTTGTAAAGATTCCATCTCTTGTATAACCATCTGGAAGCAAGAACCATTATGCTGACAGCTAAAATCAATGAAATTCCCAGAACAAAGCCAACCACAACGTGTTTAACATGCATATTCCTTAGCCGAGTTGATGGCTTGGATGAGGTTTTAGAGCATGGAGGTAGTACACCACCACACAGACCTGCATTGCCTGTAAGGTCATTGGGATTTATAGTTGCTAGGATACCATTTGATGGGACAGGACCCTCAAGCTTGTTGTAGGACACATTTAGCAATTCCAGGGCCATTGTGCTTCCGAAGTTCTCGGGTATAGGACCTATTAGGGAGTTACTAGAGAGATCAAGAATGGCTAAGGTGGGCATTGTCGCTATTGCTTTTGGGATTTCTCCTGTAAGCTGATTGCTCCGAAGGTTTAAGGTTACTAGCTTTTCACATGAAGCAATACTTGCAGGGATTGTCCCTGACAAGAAGTTGTTGGAAAGATCAAGGACAGAAAGTGAAGGGTAGTCTTGAAACTGGTCTGGAATGTAGCCTTCCAATTTATTATTAGAAGCCATGAATGTTTGAAGATTAGTAATGGAGAGAATGCTTGATGGAAGAGATGATTCGAGGTGGTTAAAAGAGAGATCAATGAAAGAAAGAGACATAGAGAAGATAATCTCATCAGGTATTTTACCTGTGAGATTGTTATTAGACAATTCTAGTCTTTGAAGTTTTGGAAGATCCCCAAAACCTACTGGAATTGCCCCAGAAATAAGGTTGTTTTGCATCCTAACTCGGACTAGTGAGGGGCATTTTGTGAGACTTGAAGGGATTGGACCAGAGAATGAATTGTTGAAGAGTATGAGCTTGGTAAGTTTGCTTGATGCACACAAATTCGGAGGAATCTCACCTGTCAACGAATTTGAAGACACATCTAACCATTGCAGAGGAGAGTTCATTCCAAGACTTACTGGTGAAGGACCTATAAGGGAATTCTTCCATAGCTCAAGTACCTCCAAGTTGGTCAGGTCACCAAGCTCTCTAGGAATTGAACCAGTTAACTGGTTGCACATTAGGTTCAACAGCTGCAAATTCTGCAGATTTGCCAACTCTGCTGGTATCTCCCCAGAGATCTGATTATCCGAAAGATCCAAGTAGACTAATGATGTGAGATTTCCAATTTCGGGTGGAATTTTCCCTTCGAAATTGTTCTTGTATAGGAAAATTGTGTCAAGTTGTTTTAGCAGACCAAGTTCAGGTGGTATCTTCCCAACCAACGTGCCAACCGCCAAGTCTAGGTACTTGAGAGTGGTGAGATTGCCAAACTCTGCTGGAATGCCACCTTCAAACTCATTGTAGCCGAGAATGATGGTCTCTATTGATGATAGCTGGCTGAGTTCTGGTGGAATTCTGCCAGTTAAATTATTTCCTGAGAGTCCTAGAAACCTCAAATTCTTCAAGTTCTTGAATGATGTAGGGATAGAGCCTTCAAAGAAGCTGCCTCGAAAATCAATTGTCTCGAGCATTGTGGCATTGCCAAGATCATCGGGGAGAAATCCTGAGAAGTCGTTGCTTGATGCATTCACAGCCACCAACTTTGATGCAGTTCCAAGGCCTCTGGGAAAGTCGCCAATGAAGTTGTTTTGGCTAATATCAATGGTTCTGAGTGAGGTGAGATTGGTAAGTGTCTTGGGTAAGGATGAAGAGAAGGCATTGCAGCATAGGTTGAGAGTAGAGAGGCTGCGTAGTTCTTGAATGCGCTCAGAAACTCTGCCACTTAGGTTCATGTTGGATAGATTAAGCCCGTTGGTGAGACCTTGAGAGTTGCATGAAACTCCTGTCCAGTTGCAGTGGATCAAAGGATTCTCTGCAACATTCGTTGGCATTTTCCAATCTTTTAGACAGTTTAGAGGGTCAATTAGGGATGACTTGATTGATAGCAATGATAATAACTCTTGATTTGGATTGCTTGAAGCTCCATGAGCAAAAACTAGACATATACCAATATAAGCATAGAGGACAATCAAATGGGTGTCCATTTTTTTTTCCTTTTTCAATGTTCGTTACTTCTAGTATTGTGCCATTTTGAGAGAGAGAGGGGGGGGGGGGCTTGAAGAAGAGGGATTGACTGCTGGAGCAAGAGAGGTGGGGGGTGAGAGGAGTATTATATGTGAGAGAGATAGAGAGACAGAGAGGGGGTTGATTAATAATTTTGTTAATCAAATACCAGAAAAGAGCAATTAGTTTAATGTGAATTCGTGAGTTCTCGGGATCTGTAACAGCTAATTAATCTGCAACTAAAGACTGTAATGCTTTGGACTCATTGAGAGTCTTCCCGACACTAAAACATGGAGAGAATGTGTTTTAAGCCTACTGTTTTCTATTTTTTTTTTTGTTGGTAATTTGAAGCTTCATTTGGTAATTACCTACTGTTTTCTATGCTTTCAATTGTTAATCATCTTGGTCAACCCATGTGCATCATAATCATAGTTTCTAGTTTTATTCCCTTTTCTTTCATTGCATTCAACTTTGTATGCAACAGTGATTGATTAATTTTTCTTATCAGTCACCAATAAATTACTAGCGGATTCTGTCCATGTCACCATTCATTTCCAAGATGAGGTTGATCTTCTCTTCTTGCTGGTACAAACTTTCTTGCTAAGTATGACAAGAAATGCAATGTTTCATTCAGTTATAAAGTCAAAGATGAGCAGCAGTACTTCACTTGCTCCATGAAAGCTTTCCATTTTACCATGCCTTAGTTTATTGAGTTGATGCTACTTGATGTAGGGATCAAGAGTGGAAGAGGAATCTTCCATGTTACAAATGAAAGGTTTAGAAACATCAGACAACTCAAAACTTGCTCAATATTGAGAGAGAGAGAGAGAGAGAATGGGGTCCTAAGATGCCCTCATCATTGTTTGTGCACACCAAATACCCATTCCTCTCTCTGAGTAGGCAAGATTGCTCCCGACTGCCCCTTGATCTGTACCCACATGCACCCACTCGGCTTATTGTACTTTTAAATTCAAATAATCCAAGGTTTCGGCCACAAAGTTATTGGGCAAATGTATGATGTATGCTTGCAATTAGAGGGTAATGATTCAACAATAATAAAATTGAAAAGGCAGACCTGGAAGCCATGTGCAACCAGAGCTACATTGGGAAGGTGAAGGGCTCTGTCCCAAACCCATTATTAGTAGGGACATGAACTTCTATTATTCACCTTTATTATTTATTCTTGCTCCTTAGTATTGGTGGGTCCACTTCATTTAACATAGGAAGCTACCTTCAAAATCAGTTTATGCTAAATTGTGATACACAGAATCCCATGCTGGTGGTTGATTTTAGTTTTAGGTGCCCCCACATGGCTTTGTGACTAAGCCACCATCCTCACTTTTATTATTGAAGAAAAATGGGAATCAAATGCTAAAGCAATAATATCATTTGTTCAATTTGAGGGTTTAGGGATTTGTTTCTTGGTTAAAGACTTTCTTCTTGTCAATATTAGTTGTTTATTGTTGTATAAACTACTAATACACTTGGTAATAATGACATGTCGGTTTAGTGATAATGTACTAAATTATTTAAATAAAATCTTGAGTTTGAAAGATTCAGTTTTTAATTTGAATTCCACAGTTATTTAAACTGGATTACTTAGATTTTCAAATATCAAGATAAAAAAAAAAGAACTAGCATGCTTGGTTGCTTTCCTAATTTTTAATTTTGTTATTCTATATACATACATACATACATACATATGTATACATATATATATATATATATATATATATATATATATTTATATATTCATTCCACAGAGACTCATCAATTTTGTGCTTCTTCGACACTACTGCAATGGTTAGCTGCAGATTCTTCTTCATTGATGTGATGTGTTCAAATTTCTTTTGCATCATTTTGCTATTAGTTTATAACAAAATTTAGGCTGCGTAAATTCAATAATATTGGATAAATCATTACGATCAAATTTCACGTGACAATCTGTATTATGTTAATACATAATGATCAGTTTTTACTCAAATTATTATTATATTTTAATTAATTCAATTGATTAAAAATTTATCAAAATATATTCATAAACAAATCATATTTGGTTGATTTAGTACATAATTCATTTGGTTTGTAAACCAAAAAAAAAAAACATAATTCATTTGGTTTAAGAATGTAAATTTTCATTTTTATGGTTCAAAGACGTAGATGGCATAAAAGACACAAAATGTAATAGCAATGAACAAATCGCACCTTAAATTTTTGTGCTAAACTATCACATTTTGTCATCAAAATGGCCTGACTCTTTGCACACACACACAAATGTATGTGCCTTTGATGTAAAGATAAGATAGTCTGTTACCAAATATGATCATATTGGCAAGAAACTTGGCGCCACATGTACCAACTGGAGGCCCAATTTAAACTACTTTCGCCTACACATGACCCTTCTTTGTTGACTTTGATATGATCATTTTTTTTTTTAAAATGGATTTTTCTTATCGCTAACTATATCTAGACTTTGTCTAACTAATCTAGTCTGAATCCGAATATTGTAGAGTCCATTAAGGGGTTGACTCTTCTAAATCCCATTTCTCTATTTTCACGACTCAAATTCAAGACCTGTAGTTAAGTGAGTGCAATATTATATCACTACAGTCATGAGAGTTTGATTGATATGATCTTCTTTGTGGGTCACTTATTATTGTTATTATTTTTTTATTTTGATATTTATCATTGATATTTGAAATCATATTATAATTAATCTGATTTGAGCGTCCGTAAAACCTTATTTAAGGCACGACTTTTCTAATGAAATTTGAGATTTAATCAAACCATACACGACTATTCTTTGCCTATTATTATTATTTTTGACAGCCGGACAAAGCAGGGAAAGGGTGCAGAACTTAGCTCTTTCTCTTTCTGTCGGATCTTGGTTGGGTGACTCATGGGTACAAGTTTGGCCCAGCAAAAACGGATCAGTGATGTAGGTCCTGCTGGGCCTTTCGAAGGGCTGAGATTTCTGTCCAGGCTCCAAGTGGGCTTTTGACTCTTAGGTCATGGCTTGAGCGTTCTCTCTTGACCTGTAAAGAGAATAGGCCTTTTTATGAAATTCAATTGATATGATTAATGGTGGGCGAGGGCACACTTAATACGTGGAAATCCTTATAATGGTAGCAACTTGGACAACTACTCTTCAAATGTGTACCCACATACTCCACACGAGCACCACCGGGTAAATTCATTGTGTGCGAGTTCAAAACTTCTATACCGCAATTAAAAAAAAAAAAAACTTTAAAATACCAATGGACAATTAACTTATCAAGAAGAATGTTAGATTTTTTAATTAAAACTCATGTTCAAATCTTGAGAATAAAAAAAATTATATTGAGAGAGTTTCCCCTAAAAAAGATCTGACAGTAACTCAGACCGAATTAGTTTAAACAAGGTTTTGAATACCAGTTGATCAAGTACTAAAAAAAAAACTTTAAAACTTAACTAGTAAAGACGTATTTGTTGAACTCATCTTTTTGGTTATTTTTATTATAAAAAAGATTATTTTTTCCATTTAAGTAACAGTTCGCAAGAATATGGTTAATTTTGAGTGTGGTTAGAGATAGGAAGGGAGGAGGGTGTTGTTTATAAAGGGGAATCCTAAGAGTATTTCTATGACTTATGTTGTTTGTAAAGGAGAATCCTAGGAGTACAATACCAAAAACTAGAATTGCAAAAATGGTACTTTTTATTAAAAAAATATATATATATAATGGAAGTGGGTAGGTGGGTTCATCCATTTGTTCAACAAATGATTGTTAGTATTGAGCAAAAAGGATATTCTTATTTGTTCGATGGAAAACGAGTAGAAGTTAAACAATGATAACAAAGTCAGTCACTGACAGAGAGTAAGCCATTCAAAAAGCATCTTAATAAAAAAAATTCAAAGATCACAAACCAACAACTATAAGAATCACAATAAAAATATAAATCTAAATTGTTTGTGAGCCGTTCAGCCGTTCATGCCTCAATTCTTTTAAGAGTTCGACTCAACTTATTCAAATCAAACAAACTCAATAAGAGTACAATTTAAAAATTGATTTATTAGAGAAATTGATTTTGAAAATAAATTTTAGATTCATTCTCAATCCAGTTCATTCCATTAATTATATAAGTTGAATTCAAATATTAATAATAATCTCGTTTTTAAAATTTGATATTTAGAAATCTGATTAAATCGGTTCAAATAATTATAGGGTTCAATTAAGAAAATGACTCTCTCAATACCTGTTTTTCTATTTTCAATATTCGAGTACGAGATTTTGACTAAAAAAGTTTAGTATTCGGTTACTAAATTTACAAATTATTCGTTGATTAACAAATTTGAATATACCTGATTTGGTTCGACTTAACTCGATTCATTCAACTTTCAAATTCTCACTTAGGGATCTGAAACTTTCACCCAACAAACCCGAATTTTTTGAATTTATGAGAAAAAGATGATCTTGATCCACCATAAGAGAAGGACATGCACACAAATCAAAAGCAAGGATGTCGCTTAGTGCAAAAGATACGGGGTCAAAGCCTTGAGTGAAAGTAAAAGGCATGACAACAAAATCCCAACATTGATATATTAGATTATGGTGGATCTCGAACTTTGATTATTATTATTATTAGGAATATCTGTCTTCTAATGTTAAATGAACCGTCATTGAGCTAACCCCACCATTTTATATATATATATTAGAATTTAAATTTAAAATTATCTGAATAAAAGAGAGAGTTACGATCATTAAGTTGTTTTTTTTGAGAACATACTAACCCCACCATTAATTAAGTGTTATAATTGCTTTTTGATGAGTCATTAACCAATAGAAAAATGTCAAATCCATTGAACTGTGATTTCCCAACTTTATTCATTAAAAATTAAATTATCTTTTTCCCACTAATCACAGTATGGTCACACGTAATTCAGATTTAAAAAAGAAAAGAATCTCTTCCCCCTTTTTTTTTTTTCAATTAAAAATGAATAGAATGGACTGCAAAATGTAAACTCTAGTGAATCATCATCCTTATCCCAAGTAGGACTAATGGCAACTTGTGACTTACATAAAGTACCCATAAAAAGCTTCACATCACCAACATGTACCTGATATCGTGGGCTCAATGCTCATAGAAAGTTGGAAAAAGTCACCAAAATGCAACAAGTTTAAAATATATATATTTTTTATTTAAATATTTATATTTAAAAATCTGATTAATTCAATTTAAACAGTTATGAAATTTAATTAGAGAATCATTTTTTTCGATATCTATATTTTTATTCTCAAAATTTGAATTCAAAATTTTAATTAAATACACATAACATTGATTAAACTGTACACATATTGATCTTTGTTTTGATTATAATAGATTTTGAGTTCAAGTCAATTTTAAAACAGATATACTTCTATATTTTTAATAATTATAATTTATTTAATAATTATACTAAACAGAGTTATCTCATTTTGTAATTTTAAACCCATAAAGCTTCTTATAAACCAATAAAAAAAATGAGCATTAATGTTCTAAATTTTGTAATTCTTGTATGCCCTTTCAGTTGCATACACTTGTGAAAATAATAAGATTAGGAGGCATTCAAATAATTGAGACTCCCTAAAGAATGTTTGCACCAACAAATTGTGAATGATTAAGACAATCATGTGGTTAAGCCAGTCTGATGCTGCCATTTGTTAAACACCACAAATAGTTAGATTGGAAATATGGGATGGTTTGATTGGTTGTTAATGCCATCTCCATCTCATTGGTAAACTATAAAATTCAAGCTTCCCACTCAAGCCTGAATCCATAATCTCATGAAGTCATAATTGATTTCCCAATTACCCTTGTTTGTGCTGTACATCACTTCAGAAATCACAAACTTTTGACCCTCTTAGGTCAAATTGGGATTTGTCCCAAAAAAGTTTATCTGGGCACACACTTTAGGTCAATTGGGTTTGGTTCATCTTAACTTTCATTGCTTGTTTGAAGGCATCTAAATCAAATCAAGCTTGTTTGGATGTGATGGATGCGCATGACAGCTAATCCTTCCAGCTTATTCTTACCCTTTTATGGGGTTTTCCCTGATACAATGGCTAATTCCATTTTCCATCATGTTTTTCTCCTCATACTTATAACTTATTCTTTCCCTTTTTTAGGGTTTTCCAACTTTTTGGGCCATGCCTTATACCCACTTGTAGATTTTCATTTTGAGTAACTTCAGGTATATAAAATGGGGGAATTTGTGAAAATAAACATTTCTATATACATTACACACACGCTATACTTCTAATCTTCAAGTGAAATACAGAAATTTTAAAATAGATTGATATTTAATCATAACAATTTAAAGTACATAATTAAATTACGAAATTTCAAATTATTTTAGATGCGCATAAAAAATTAGTAATTGAGGGCAAATATTCAACCAAAAGAACAACGAATTGAGTTCTTAATGAAAATTTTTGAACCAGATCAAATTCTAAACAAGACGGTCTTTGTTACAATGTTGGAAATAACAATGGCAGGAAAATAGGGAACCCCCAAAAAGGGAAAAAGAAAACAAAAGAAAATTGTTACCTCCCAATACCACACGACAAAGAGAATGAAAATTTTGGAATCTTAGAACTTATAAGATTCAAGATTCCATTACACCTTCGCCATTATTATTTTTTTCACCATTTTTAGCAACCAAGTAGTGAAAAAAGAAGAACCAAGGATCAATTAATAAAAAGCCAAGCATCAGACTTGCCTATAATTCACATTTTCCGTCTCATCCTTTCTGTTGCAATTTTTTCTTTTTCACATGATTTTGATCTGTAATCGATCGCGAAGTATAAAATCCTCTGTTTAATGTAAAATCACGACTCTGATATCTTCTTTTCAACTTTGCGATCTGCATGATCCTCTCTGTTGGGAATCGAAAATTGTTAAATTTTAAAGAAAAAGTCAATGAAAAAAGAACAAGGGGGGAGAAAATGAAGAAAGGAGAAGAAGGTGTGGAAATATGAAGAGTGGTTGGAGACATTTATATTGAGACATGGTTTGTCAAGTTCTTAGAACAGCTGATGGATCAAAAAAGAGTTAGAATTAAAAAAGGAAAAAAAATTGCAAGTGTAGGACGCATACCTAAAGGACCTCCTTCACATGTCATCATGTTTAACTAAGAGGGAGAGAGTTTAGTAAAGAATCTCTAAAATATCAATGGAATGGAAAGTCGATTTAATAGAATAAAATATTATATTTTTTTAATTTTAAATTTTAAATTTAAAAATAAAAAAATTATATTAAGAGAGTCTATTTAAGTAAAATCTTTATAAACATTCAAAATAAATTAATCAGAATGTAATTTAAAATACCGTATTAAAAAAAAATCTCAAATTAGAGTGGGAATCTACGGTGTGACAATGTAAATTAGGGTCCACCAAGAAAAAGAGGTTTACTAATAAATTATAATTAATTCAATTATTTTAAAATTTAAAAGTATTTGGGTCATGTCAAAAGTTGATGAGGGACACGTGTACAGAGAACACCGACGGCATTTGTAATTTTTAATGATACCGATGCATAAGATTAACTATAAATGTATTTGCGTTACATAAATGTCAATTTGCGACCAACTAATCTCGTACTCACGCATTATGTATGGCTTTTTGTAGTGATTACGATCATAATACGTCAGATTAGCTTAGCATCTTTTGTATTGGAGATAAGATTCAAGATATTGATCTTTATTTATCAATTATGAAAATAAATACAAAATACAGATAGATAAAATAATAATAACTTAAATCTTAATTTTAAATTTTAGAATCGATTATTTGAGGGATAAATAAAATAGAGACGAAAAAAATTAAAATATAAAAACAAAGATAGAAAAGATACAACTAAAAATAAAGATGAAAAAAGAGAACTAACAATAAACTATCTATAAAAACTTAAAATTATAAGAGAGATATTTAACTATTTTCAATTCTTTTATACCATTCATTCCTATTTAAAATTATTTTTTTAATTAAATTCTTGAGAATACAAATAGATATGATAATTGTTTATTTTAAAATATAATGTATATCCTTGTTAGAGCATAATAATAAAGTACTATATTGCATTATAAAGATTTTAATATTTAATTTCAGTAATTCGATCTTAATCTATAATTTAAACCGCTTAATTTTTATTTTTATAAATCTATCTCAAAAACTAGTCAAGTAGGTTGCATAGAAACGGAAACAAGAAACGAAAATGAATACCAAATGATATGGGAAAATGAAGTTTTGTAAGAATACGTGAGATGGAAGCAAAAGAAAATGAGTAAATATAAAAAATATAAAAATTTTTATGTAAATATTAATTATTTTATGAAAATAATAGAATAATTATCTTTTATAATAAAAATCCAAAAATCTAAAATATATAATTATTAATCATAAAACATATAACATAAAAAATAAAAATTATAGTTAATAATGAAAAATGTGTAAATATAAAAATATAAGATTTTATATAAATATTAATTAATTTATCGTGTGTGTTGAAACGTTTTATAACAAAAATTATTAGTCGATGTGTGACCAACGTGAGTACATGACCATTTTTAAAGTGTGGACATTACATAACTATTTATATTAGAGAAATTTATAAATAAAATTTTTGTAATTGTAATATTGACATTATTTGTTTGAAAAGGAGAAATGGAGTTAAATGGAACTAGAGGACACTTTGAAACAAGTTTTAAATCAAAGTGCTTTGAAGTTTATTTATTTATTTATTTATTTTTGGTATAAGATAATGTAATCAAACGAGATCGAAACGAAGAAAGAATGTTAGAAATAGAAAGACTCTACCAATTGAGCTATGTCTGAGGAACAAAGTGCTTTGAAGTTTATCAATTACTCTTTTATGTATCATTTTTTTTTTCTCTTTTTCTTCAAACATGGGGCCAAGTTGACAATCAAAGTGCCTCCAACATACTGTCTCCTCCACATCATTATGGATCATATGGGGTACATTTTTCAAACATATTATCATCATTTTAGTCATGGAAAAAATAAGTCTACGTAATATAAATAGAAAAATTACGTGATATTGATAACTGTTTATATTATTTACATAAATTTTTTAGAAATTGATTAAATATTTTAGAAAGCCATAACTAGTATCAAATTAGCATACCGTTGAAATAATTTTTTTAAAAAGAATAAACTTGTCCATATAAATATGCTTGAGGAACTTTTTTATTTTGATAATAGAAGTTTGAAGCTTAGAAGAAAACATTTGGTCCTTGTAGGGACACCCAAGTGAAAAAAAGACTCTTACTCAAGTGTTTTCTTCAAAATGAGAGTGTGTATATTTTTACGATTTTTGTAACCTGTGTGTGTGTGTGACCTAAAAAAAAAAAAATCACTTAACTTTCTTTTATGCAATGGTTTTTGTCGGCCAATAATGCTCTTCAATTAAGTAAAATTCAAATCACTTTCTCTGCCCCCACTTCTCTACCAATTTCTCGATTTTTGAAGTAAGTATTCATCCACTTTGAAATTTTTATTATAGATAAAAGAACAAAAATAAAAGTAAAAAGGAAAGCTATAGGAGACAAAGATGCAAAAGCAACAAAAGCAAGAAATGTTTCTAGAATAAAAACGTTTGCTTCCTCAAGTGTGAGTTCTTGTGTTTGAATTTTTGTGAATGTATATATTTTTATGATTTTTACGATCCTTATATAACAAAAAAAAAAGGAAAGAAATCTCTCACATAAATACAAAAAATTGAATTTAAATTTTCATTATAAAAAAGAAGTATTAAATCAACTTTTATGCATATTCGATGTGTTTATTTATTATAAATCCCTTGAATTCACTTTTTCCATGCATATGCACCACACTGAATGTAAGAATTCCACCTCAAATCTCCATTGGAAACAGCAACTTCAACTTTATCCATTGAACAACATTACAATTGGCCAATCTAAGTCACATGAACACAACCCAAATAGAATTTTGATCATTTTCTCTCAAACTTTACACCACACAACACCCAATTAAAAACCTCTTTGTGGGATATCAAAAAAGGGTTTCCACCAAAGAGACAATGGGAATGGTCGAATGGATCATATCCAATTGCTGAAGTCAACTAAACTTTGATTGGATCCCTAAGATTCATTTTTGCATTCTAACAAAGCACCAAACACTAGCCCTATTTAAAATATTCTTGGTTGGATTAAGTGGTAATCCAACTAAGATCTAATCCATGCCATCCAATCTAATAAGGGGTTTCATATCCATTGCGCTGATTTTCCCCCAACTAACAAGGTCGACCAATGAAAAGACAATCGTGTGTCTAATCTTATGAAAATCCAAAAGCAAGATTTCATACAAATCAAAATTCTAATTCAAAAAAAAAAAAAAAATGAAAAATGAAAATAAACTTGTTTTAAGAATGCGCAACTTTTCCAAATCTCTTTTCACGTCTTCAATCTTTGGATTTCTAATGAAAGATAGAGACTGAGATGACAAAAAAGAAAAAAAAAAAAACAAAAACAAAAATGAGAGAGGGAAGTTGCATATTGAAGTTGTTGGAAATGGATTTTGACTCCACAGATACCGATTCCTTTTAACTTGAACAAATGCTCCAAAAAATAACTTAAAATCTGTAAAAAATCATCGAAAAATGCTTCTGCAATGGAGACTTTGACGCTCAAGTCAGAAAAAATAATTTTTTTTTTTTAAATAAAACAGACTGAACAAGAGAGAAAGAGAAGACTAAGAATGAGAGCCCTATGGCTTATGTGTCAGGTGTATGGTCTCAGAAAGCGTAGTTGGTTTCAACATACCATGAGTCTTTATAGGTTCATGACCCAAGAAACGTATGTTTCGGGATATTACAATCCTAGTTTTCTTGTAACAACGTTATAAAATCTCGGGCCTCTGTATTCAAATATTCTTGGGAGATTCTCAATCTTCACTGCTTAGCAAGTTTAACAATACAATGAGACTTCTTCCATTATCGATTAAATTTTTAAAAGATTCTCTTCTTTATCAAGGAGATATGCCTAAGTATTATTTCTTGGCTGGTGAGGGTAAAAGATCAGCCCCTCGATGGTCTGCCGAAGAAAAAATGTCATTTTGAGCTTGCTAAATGCCTTCAAGGATTGCAGACCGATTAGATCGCTATCGATGAAAATCATTTGAAGTGTTGGATTGTATCCACCTTTCGGGGAGCTAGATCCCTACTGATTGAAACGTCCAAATGTGAAATGCTTGTTGGACTGTGCGATTAAAAGACTAAATATCATCACAATGGGCCTTTGAGTTATGTCCCATTAGAAGCATACCATGCAGATGAGATAGAGAGGAGAGAGAGGGAGCCATACCTGAATTCTGAAGAAGAGAAGAAACATGTATTTGCATCTTCTAAATTAAATAAAAGTAAACTTTTATACCTAACCATTTCCAATTAAATGAGTCCATCCACCCTTTGTGTTTTATAAATATTCAAACCTGGAGAATTTTAAAAAATACGAGTTTTATTTATAATAAAAAATAATAGAAAACAACTCTAAAACTCATTTTTATTTCTAAAAATCGTATTTTCTAATTTTTATTTTCTAAAAATTGAAAATTGAAATATTTAAATATAATTTCTTAGAAAATTTTTTCTATAAACATCGTTATTTTTCACAACTAAACACACCCTTAAGTTTACTAATTTTTAAAAATTACAAAATCAACTATAGAACTTTACAAAATTATAAAACAACCTCTCTAATTTTCAAATTTATAAAATAGGATAAATAAATTTTAAAAATTATAAAACATGAGATTTGGTTTTCAAAATTAAAAGACATAATAGAAAATTTTTAAAATTACAAATAAGGATAAAATAATATTTGAAATTATAAACTGGTCTCAATAATTTTTGAAAATTGTAATCCAATCCTAAATTTCTTTCTCTATATTATTCTTCTTTTATAATTAATCCAGTACAAAGTTAATATCATATCGAGTAAGTAATTAATAATAACCGACTCTTAGGGTAAAGAAGGGATCAAGAATACATTTATTTTGACTCCAAAATAATTATGATATAATCCATTAAACCATTAACTACTTTGAAATTATTTTAATTCTAATTAATTTCACTAAATAATTAAAATAGCACTTTAAAATAAATATCATATTATTTATAAAATTCAATAAAATAATTTATTGTTTTGCTACTAACCTATATGTATTTTTATATGATGTTTTTTTACGTAGCATCTGTAGTTGAGGCTCAAGTTAAATAAATATACTATTACTACCTCATAATTCTATCGAATCCTTTGTGTGTGTATGTATATATATATGTGTGTGTGTGTATCCAAGAATTATCAACCTATCTCTCATTGTTTGATGGTGCTAGACAAATTTTAAAAGCATACTGATATAAAATCATGTCAATTAAAGGCGATTTTTGACTAAATCGACATAGATTTTATATTGATATGCATGTCTCAACTAACTAACACTACATATATATATATATATATATAATGTATGAATTTCTTAACTTATAAAAAGGTTTACTCGTAATATATTTAAGTATTTAACTTTGATTTCACAAATTTATCAACATATACTCAAAATTAAGAGCATATAAACTACATATAACTATGAAATACCAATATCTATTTCGTAATATATTTAAGGAAATCACTCTACATGTGTTCAACAGTAGAGCTTCTATTGAGCACAAACCTCATATAATGATCAAGGTAAACTATCGCTAATGATCATGAGCCTTTTAAGTTATACTCTATACACGATGAAGCATTCAATTTTATCAATCTGTTATGAACTTTTTTTTTAGGTCAACTATGATTTATATCTATTGTATATATCATCAATCTGATCAAATATATAAATAATTTACATTAAATCAAGAGATGTTATATATACATAAATAATATAAAATATTGATTATCTACTTAAATAAATAAATTAAAATAATCATAATATAGAAAAATCAATACATAGTATTTTAGATATATAGAATCATAAAATTAGTGAAAATTAGGATTTAATCTCAATATCTTGGGGGCAAAATGTAAACAATTTTCAATTTAGAGTTAATATCAAACTATTTCAAATCAATAGTGTTCACTAACCACATCAGTGCCATACTTGAGGTGATACATAATGGTAATGGATTCAAAACTGTTGTCCTCAAGAATGGTTTTAAAACTTATCCCAAATTGAGATTTAGCGTATTTTAAATCATAATAACTTAAAAACCTTCATCCTCGACAGAAATTTTAGTGTATTTAAATTCTACATACTAAAATCTCCGTTTGGAACAAAGGTTTTAGAACCATTGTCATTGATCATAGTTTTAAAATTTATCATGTTGAAAAGTGTTTTGAACTGTCAAAAAAGAAAAAGAAAAAAAAAGCTCCTAGATTGCTATTAATATAACTCGTTAAACATTCCGTATTAATTCTAATATACGGAATAATTAATATTTTTTTATCAAAATCAAACAAGTTAAAGTAAATTCACAAAGGGTTTTGAAATAGTTTCTGATTATAATTGAATGACTTGGTTTTGGGTCGAGTTAGTAGGACATAGGGATTCAACATGTAAACTGTAAAATGAATCCAAAAAGAAGGGTGCCCAATTATGGAGTGCTTCTTTGATTTTCTCTTTTAACTTCCATTAAGCCATCTTACCTTTTCTCTTCAATATCCAAAAAGTACTTTTTCTTAGTCTATAGCCTTTATTTTAGAGAGAAATGAAAAGAACTTTTAAAGTTGAAAAGATTTTGCCACAAACCCAAGTCATAAAGCATGACAGACTGTTCAAAAAGTGAAATGATTTAAAATTAGGGTTAGTGCTTTTAATAATTGAAGAAAGATATGGGAGACCATAAATGGTGGCTCATTTTATTAATTTATAATTAGAAGAATTATTAAGGAAACAGGATCATCGTACAAGAACATCTATAACTAGGGTCCCTACCATGTATCATTATCTCCACCAAGGATGATTTTCCAAACACCAAAGATGTTAGGAAAGAAAATAAAAAGTGTTGGGGACAACAAACCTTCTATACAAATCTAAGCATGTTGGAGTTGGAAAATAGGGACCAATCTATAAGAAATGATTTCCCTTTATAAGAAGCACTGCTCTGGCTATTTTATAAAGAAGAAAAGATTAATTAGGCCAGAGTTTAAGATTGGGGGTGGGGGGATAACATCTACCCTCTCTCTCTATTTTTTTTTTTTCTCTCTCTCTCTCTCTCTCTCTCTCTCTCTCTCTCTCTCTCTCTCTCTCTCTCTCTCTCTCACACACACAGATTTTGGAGGCACTTGACATAAGATATTGGATAAAGGAACAGCTCGAACAAGTTGTGAAATAAAAATTGCTAACCTCGTTTGTCCATAGAGTCACTTCCTCCGATCCCAGGCAAGTAAAAAAAGCATGACATGTTTGCTTTGGATTCCTTTGCAACCAAAATAAATAAATACAATTCCACCTTTGCAAAACATGAAGGGCCAGTTCTGGGTTGGAATAAAACTAAAGCCGTGCTTTGATGTTGACTCACCACAGCATCATTTTTCTCACTTTCTTTTCACCGATCAATAATATTTTAAATCATGTTTCAATTAATTTGATTCAAATATTTATAAGACTATTTAGGAAAACAACTCTCCCAATGTAATTTTTTTTCATTCTCAAATTTAAAATTCAAAACTTCATTAAGAAATCTAATACTCCATTAATAAACCGGCCATTGGTCTCACCAAATCATCGTAAAACTACCAACAAGAATACCAATGGTCCTACTTCAAAAGTAATTATCGTAAGGCATATCTAGTCAAAGTCTGACGGAAATTATTTTTGATTGAACACCAAAAATCAGGTTTTGCCAAACTTCGAAGAGAGACACTAATTTTAGACTTCAAAACATAGACAATCCCAATTTTAAAATAACTTTAAACTATTTTCAGTTAAAGGGGTTTAAATTTTACCCAAAAGGGATTTGACCAACCATGTCGGCACCAATTCTAAATTTAAGGGAGTTCGAAACGTTGCATAGCATGCATGGCAATGATATGACCCATCAAACCCGTTTAGAGGTAATCCCAAAATAAATATTACCAATATTTTAGACCCCATAACCAAGATTGTGTCAAGTTTGAGAGCATAATTTAGCCAAAGCAATTTTGGAAAGCAGATTATCATACCCGTAAGTATTTTAGTTTAGGGGTGACAGTACTCTTGACACAAATTTCTACACACAAATTTCTACTAGAAAGACATTCTACGGGGCCAAACATATCCCTTGTTGCAGAGGCAAGAAAATCTTTTCACTAGTATCCAAAACTTCTTGATTGATGAAAAGCATGAAAGATTTGCATGGCAAACATCAGAGCAGTACGTTTTGTAGCAAAAAACTGCACACGAATGGCCTCTAGATCTCAAATATTTCATCTCTGAGCACAGGTAGGGAACAAGAAAATCCACACAGACAATGAAGTTTAAAATAATGATTCTTGTTAAGCAACAAAATGACGAGTCCCAAGCAAAATCTATCATGCGTTACTACCTAGTAATCTGTTTATAAAGGTCCCCTCGATGTATAAAAACTAGTAAGGGGCAAAGAAACCACTAATCTCGGTGACACAGTTGGAAGGAAACGGACATCTGCACAAATGTAACAAAAAGCATAATTAGGCCAAAAGTACACTATTCTTGCTTACCAAGGGTGGTAGAGTGATGCATTGCCAAAAGTCTTCCTGCTTTTGATGCATATTTATAACTACACAAAATGCCAGTTAGTCAGTTCCCAGGTGACAGAATATGGCTTCTTTCATTTTATATTGAAAATTACTATTATGACGGTTATCCCGATGACAAAGTTCCATCGAACTATATCCAATGAGATATGCATCATCATTTCACAGTATGGCAGAAATACCTTTTTTCATGTCTTTATGCATTTAAAGAAATGAGGCCAAAAAGAACCCAATTCCTGCATCTCATAACAATTTGTCACAAAATATAACAGCCATCGACATAAGAAGAATATGACATGATTAAGTGACAGATTTTACAGACTAATTAAATTCGAAAGTAGTGGAAGCTCTGGGCAGGGTAACAAAATTACCAAGCATCCATGTTAAATTATCTAAAACAACTAATGCTAAAGGTCATAATTTCCATTTTAGAGTTCTAGTAAATCAAATCAATGCCATTTCCATTTCTATGTATGTTGAGATGTGATGGAATAATAAGTAAGACATAATATAGAAAGATTTTGAAGCCAATTGCATATGGATAGCACATGACAATTTTTTCTTCATGCAAAGGAACAAGCCAATGAATTGAAATGCCGTCATCTTTCCTACTTAACCACTCAAATTCATCTAGAGTTGTGAACTCAGGTCAGCAAATGATCAATTCCTCCATGCCGGCACTATGCTAACTTTTACTTATTTCCGAGAAATGAATGAAGTTGCAAGAAAAGAATAACTGTATTGTGTGGATTGTTGATAAAAGATGGAACCCGAAAAATAAAAGTTGGAGATAAGTCCAATTAAAATAGGATTAACATAGACACACACACATACACATGCGCCTACATTAAAACGATTTGGTCATGTACAAAATAACTTTCGCATGCACTGAGGAGGACATGTGGCAAGGGGAAAAATTTTTAAGGGAAAACATTACCAGGGTAACATATAAGGAGTAAATGTTATTCCCATAATATTTCCGTTCCACATTTATGGTGGAAATATTAAACAAATGGGAAAATTTAAAACAAAATGGACCACAAGGATGAATCTGAAGGTGCCTTAGGGAAACATATATGCTCTCTCTCTCCAACAGACAAAGATAGAACTCTAAACTCCATTGAACAAAGAATATGAGTCTAAGATCCCCAACAACAAAATGACATGATCCAAAGGGTGGGGTGGAAGGCAGGATGATACATGTTCAGTCATAGTTGTTTCAATTAATTCTACCAAAAAAGCATGAGGACCAAAGTCAACCACATATACACCAGTCCAGTCAAACAGAATTGAATGAAAGAACTTAAGTGGGGCTCAATCTCTTGGTCTTGTTGGACTTAAACTACGAAAGGAGAAAAGCAGCAGCAGCAGCAGCACAGAGAGAGAGAGAGAGAGAGAGAGAGACCTTTTTCCCTCCCTCTTTCCTGTGAATAGAAAACGAGAGCTTGAATGAAAGATTGGGATATTAAAATCTGGACCCATTAGGGTCATTTCCCCTTTCTCCCCACTTTTACCGTCCCCCTTCTATGCGGGTATATATTACTCCCCATGAATATATTTTTTTTCTTTTTTTTGGGGGGGGGGGTGTTTAATTCTTCACCTTATTTCTGTCCTACCAAACATATCATAAAGAAAAACCGAAATCAAATTGCTAAGCAAAGATCTAAGAAAAAATCTGATGTTATGATCAATAATTATATAACTTTAAATAGTGCAATCAAAACAATGAAAAATATCCATGCTATTTATCTTGATTAGTTTGAGATATAAGGTTTAGATGAGTTTGGTATCCCTCCTCTCAATATTCACGTTTTCTTGTTTTGTTAACATTAAAAGTGCTTTGAACTAACATGCTATGAGACACATCTATTGGTGCTTTAAAATTTCCTTTCTGCATAACCATAACCAACAGAATTGATTTTCATTCTCTAAATGGTTTCAGTACACGGCTGTCAACTTAAAAGGTTTCAACTTCAAACAACCAGTAACTTACGGTTTTTCACAAATGCATCTACAAATTACCTATTATTATCCAATAACTTGTGAACCTAATTATTCTTTAGCTTATATTGCATCTACCATCACAAGTCAAAGTTATCTTCCAGAAAAACTTTGCTTGAATGTGTTAACATCTAGCATCATTATTTATATAAAGTTTAATACAGAAAATAGAAGTGAGGCAACTGATTACATACCAAGAGCAATATAGCGAATGAAAAAGCAGGGGAACTCTGGCAGCACGGTAAGATTCCCCTGAAAAGCAAAAGTGTTTTTATGGTCTTAACCACCTATGGGTCAATAACCAACATAAGGCTTCTAGTCATGCATTGTAGTCATGCTTGAGAAGAAAGATATGATTGGGCAAACCTTGTTTAATATACATAGCAGACTCAACTTAAAGTTAATAGTTTGAGATTTTTAGCTCTATATCAACATAATACTCCAGAAATTGACTTAAAGGCAATCTATCCACACTACAAGAATTTAAAAGCCTATGAGAAGACTTAGTGAGGAAAAAAAAATCCTTCTCACAGAAAAACTTCATTGAAAGTGCACAAAGTACTTAGTAATGATTTGCAATGCTTTGCTTAAAGATGAAAGTTTTTAAATAACAAATAGAAAAATCTAACAAAACAATGAAAAGCTTTGATCACAGAAAGACAGGATTATATTACTAAGAACCGCAATAAAGAACACCGCAGGGTAACCTAACTAATACCTTGCAGGAACATGTCTTTTAACATTTATAACCTGACCTGACCCATATATCTTATCCCTCTTAATTGTCATTTCTGCCAATGAATGGCAACAACAGGTGGAAGCACAAATGTATTGCTTATCTGAAACATCTTTTAAGACATATAATGAGAGGAATGGCTTGTTTTGAATGGCAGCTGCCAAAAAAAAAAAATTGGTATCTGAAATGTTTCATGCAAAACAGTTTAGACTATAAGCTAGAAGTGTATGCATTTATTCAACAAGAATAATGAACCAGAGATAAAACCACATGAAAGCAAAAGAGTAACAGCATGATAGAAGCTTAAAACTTGTTATTACCACATTTAAACATCTGCAGATCCAGGAAAGGTCTCTTCAGTAAGAACCTGTAGAAAAACGACAGGAGAAGAGATTTTGTGGCCTGCAATAAAATCAGCCACCAACTTATACCCACATTCAATATATACGAACTCCATATCTGCCCTAACTAACATGAAGGTGTAAAGGAACAAGATGGAGAACTGGTTTACAGCCCTAAAATGAAAGCATGTATCTCAGCCCAACTGGTAACTGTGTAAAGAACGCCAGACAATCCCTTCCAACTTGGAGGCTTTTCTTCACCAAATTCCTTTTGTCTCTTAACCAGGCCAGGAAAGAGTGGTACAAAAGAAACACCAAACTGAGTCCCTACTCTTCGTAGGCTTGAGCTTGTTCCAAAAACAATCCCTATATCCACCTCAAGCAGACAAAGTAAATCACCAACTGAATCTCCAACATAGACAGTCACATTCTTCCTATCATTGCTGCATTTCTTTAGAATATTGTTAAAAGCTTCAACCTTGTCAATTGGAGACTCCACCTTCCTAATGATTTCACCCATCGAGATAGAATCTTCATAAGCAAATTCATTGGCATGAACATTCAATACATCTAAACCCCCTGTAGAATCAAAATAGAATAGGAGAAATGAATTATTACTGTAGCAGATTCTCTAAACATCCCAATTAAGAAGAAAAAAACATAAAGCAAAGGGGTCTCTGAATCTGGAAAAAGAATTGATCACAACTAAACAAACCAAACAATTTCTTTTGCAATCTATCTAACAATTGCTAATGTCAATGACAAATAATAAAAGTGCAACATGCTACTGAACAAAATTGACAACAAAAAACAATGTATTAATAAAAATGAATTATTAAGTCGTGTGCAAAACCAAATTGCTTTTGAGCATCAGGCCCTAGTATAGTAAAGAGGGAAAAAAAAAGAAAAAAAAAAAAAAGAAAGAAAGAAACAAGTATTTTAGCATAAGTTATGAGTACTTCTTTCTGGAGTTTCAAGAATTTTCCTTAGTTCTAGCAATTTGTTAAGGATAAGAGTTCAATACACAATGTTATAACCCATAGCCACGGACCCTTAGAATTCCAATATAATATTTATTGAATAAATCATTAAGATGAGTATTCCATACTCCAAGAATCCTGTTTTTATTACACACACACACACACAAACAAAAACACACATACACAAACTCATTCATGCACAGACATTAACACACACACACACTTGCATTTGTACAGACATGCAATTGCAAATGCTCCCATCCATGCAGTCAAAAGGTAATCCCTCCACTCATTCATATAAACATACATTGAAGTCTAAACCCCATGCTGAACCACAAGTGATGCTGTACTGAAAATAGAGCAATAAAAGTAAATGCAAAAATGTTCAATAACACAAATACAATAGGAAGGAAGGGAGAGAATCTGTATCCTTCTTATCCAAAGTCTAGCATTTTAGCAGACTCTTAACCACAATACTTTTGGATCCCAAATATCATCACATCTTTTTTACCATAAACAGGCTCTTTAATCAAAACCGGTGATTCTACTCTCAAACGTCTTATTTAGTTTAAAAGAGGCATCTGTCTCGGCAAGTAGATATCCAGATATTACGAAGGTTACATTGGTATCCATTTCTCATAAATGTACCTACTCATGAAGAATCAAAATATAAATAAATAGCAATCGTCAAAGGGAAGCTTTTAAGAGTTTCAAGAAACTCTAATTTTGATAGAAGCAAATTGACAGTCTCGATTCTAGTTGCAGATAAGACCCCAAGACATTGACCAAAGAATGATTAATGTGAATTATGGCCTCTAACCAAGTGTAACTGCAACAGTTAACCAAGCCCATCTCTAGCATAGTGTAGCAAGCAATCGATCTATTGTATGTAGCCTGTGCAGAGACCACACCACCAGAGAATTAGGACCACAGTTGCATTTTCCTTTTCTGATAGGCAATAGTTATGACAAGGCAGAACAGGGATGCTAAGACCATGTGGCATATTGTGATGGATAAACTAATCAATTTGTGAATAATCCCATCAGATTGGCAACAGAAGACGTAAATCAGAAATTGTTCCCCAAACAGCTTTAGTCGGACAGTGAAATAAATTTTAAAATGAAAAAAGAAAGGCAAAACATATTTGAAATGAATAAAGCAAAAAACATGAGTATTTAGCAGACACAGAGAACGACACCAAAATCACAAACTTCATATTGAATAAGAGAATTAGTCAACTTATGGGAAAAGGGGGAGAAAATGACAGCACTAAATGTCAAGATCACAATCATCAAGTGCAATAGGCATTGAAGCATCACAATAAACATATAATGATATAAGATACACCAACTAGAAGGAACAAACCTGATGAGAAGGTTGACCTGATAAGATCAGCACACCAACAGTAAGAGAGTAAATTAACATTCACATTCAAGTTTTCATTCTTCAGAATGTTCTGAAAGAAAACTTTACATCCATCTTGGAGAATTAGACGCTCGCCAGCCCGTTTAATATCTTCAAGGTTTAGACCTTTAAGAACCCCAGACTCAATTACTCTAGAGTTCGCCCTTCTCTCAAAATCGGAAAGTTGTTCAAGTGCTTTACACAGACCTTCATAATTGAATGCAACTGCCGCAAATCCCACAATCTTTGTCAGTTTCTCACTGGAATGTCAAAAGTATAAGCTTTAAATTTTGAAAAACTATCAAAGCAGCTCATAGCTTTACCTTTCTCAGTGGGCATCAGATTTTCTATGCAGTGCTCATACTCTTCTGTGTACTGCTTGGAAAGAACACCCCATGTGTTCCTCAAGTCCCCAGACAACATTCGGGCAATTTGATTTTCCGACTGATTCTGATCAGATTTTGGTGCTGTTATTATTGCAATTTCAGCCAATATGGCAGATGAATCAACAACCGTGCATGTCAAATCAAAGTCAGAAAATAACATAAGCCGATTGTCTGCAGGGTTAAGATCTTTGGACAGAGGAACTACAGTTTTCTGATCAAGTGGCTGAGCAGTGAAGAACTCTATTTCAAGTTTCATAGCTTGATGATAAAGCTTTTCAATGATATCAAGCTCTTCACCCGTCAATGATACACTAAGTTTATCCAATAAGTCCTCAATTTGCAGAGCTGATGCCTGAATATAGAGAGCAAGATAGTTGAGCATGAGCTGTTGAAGCTACATCTATAGATAATCCATTTTCATCCGAGACTATGACAACACAAACCTCAAACTCTTTAGAAGAGTAGCTGTCAATCCATTTCTTGTATAGGTGACTACTTCCATCGGCATCCAGAAATACTTGGAGCTCCTTACCAAGGTATGCATAAAGTCTCATGCAAGGTGTCATGGCACCAATAGTATAGGCAGCAACTTTTGTTCTTTCGAAAGGAGTTGAAAGTTTACCAGGACCTTTGACTCCATCAACCTTCCCTGATGCTGTTGCCAGTAAGAAACCTGTGTACTTCACTGTTGCAGCATTAATGGTACTTTCCTTCACAAGATCAGAGCCCCATTCCTCCATATAGATGCAACACGCAAGCAACATTCTATATTAGTTCCTCTACCAGTAGAAGATGTATAGTTGTGCATACAGTAATTGATTAAATAATAAACCACCAGCAGGACACAAGCTTGTTGACAAGAGATTATAATAACAGCTGCAAATAAATTCTCAAAAAAATTATTTAAATACAAATCACCAATAATAAAAGAAAACTAGAAAAATACTCTTGTTTATTCTTGTTTGACCAAGAAAACTGCAAAACCGTGGCTTTAATAAGAATATCACAGGTGAAATTAGAAGCAAATTAAGGCTCTGTAAACAAAAGGATAAGCTCTAAATGCTCATCAAGCAATAGTTGCAAAACAGAGAGAGGCAACAACCCACACTAAAATTGCCAGGCGATTCACAAAGCCAAGTGTTTTCTCAAAGAGGATGAGATTCATATCCTCACCTCACACATTTCTGAAATATGTGTTACAAATAGTGGAACTAATGCATCGACGCACCAGGACTTTAGGAAGTCTAAGCAGTTCATCGTTACAGGAAGAGGTTGCAAAAAGTATATGTAGAATCTTTTTTAGGTCTTAATGTCCCTCTTTGCACTTAATACGTTAATACTGATAATAAACCCTCATCAGAAATCATAAGATCTTGCGGTTGGTATAGGCCCTCGGGATTCAGATATTTTATTTTTCATGTGCCCTATACTTTTTTGGTTGAATCTCATACCCAGGCCAGCAACGTAGTTATACTTTAAATTTTTAATCAACTTAGATGGTAATCACAGATAACAGATGAGTCCAGGTGTTTGACCTCTTGCCCTTTTACATTTTTTCTTCTGTGTCTCGGACACATGAAAATTTTTACTTAATTATGACAATATAGATAACATGTTTTGTTTCTTTATTCAAAGCACAAAAAATCTCAATGAAGCCCAGATAATGGCACTGTTCTTATTCTATTGCCAGCATCAAACCTAAATACAACCTTTACATGTTTGCACAAGTATAGGATAAGGATAGTCATTGTGAAAAAAAAGCAAAAAATTATTACAAAGATGGAATCAGGTAAATATCCATACAATAAGCACATAGCAAGAGTGTTTACAGCCTTACCTGCACAAAAGAGTCATGCATTTTCAGCTCCTCCATGACACTTTTCCTAAGGTTAGAGATCGCAGATTTTGCATCATCATCATCAGCACATTCCTCTGCTAGCTCATACCTACAGTTTCCAAAGGAGCCACATTGACCAAATTGCATCAACTAAAGAATAAGTTTCACAAGAGAATGCATGTATATTTTTCCCATGAAGCATAGATGCAGACATACACAACATGGAGTAAACCATCAGCAAATTTCTGAACTTAGAAGCTAGAGCATGGTATGGACTGGACATGATATTAACATAATTGTGAAATAACCAATTGCCTAAAAAGCTTAAATGGATAGAGGGAGGTAGATTAATAATTTTATATCTTAAACACACCCTCGTGCAAGCTTGAGATTACCTATGAGCAGGTCTCAAACATATGGAATTTTAAATAGAGTAAGAAGTTCATTAGTAAGATTGAGATGGGGACATTGTTGCTCTAATAGCTAGCAAAACATTCAACTACTCTGCTAGCTTAAGCTCTTCTACCACTTATTGAACTGCAAATAAACACCATCCACCCCAAAAAAAGTGGGCCTATGATGACTAACAAGAAGGTCCCCTAAATGTGAAATATTAAATGTGGTGAACATGTGGAACTTATTAAATGTGGTAAACATGTGGAACTCAAGACTTCTCACTCTAATTGTGAAATAGCCAATTGCTCAAAAATCTTTACCTGAGAGAGGAATGCATATTTATTTTTTATATCTTCTTAACAATAATATATGTTTGCTTAACTGTAATAATTCTTATAATTTACTAGTATGTTTATAGTACAAAATTTTAAATTGGAATCACCCTAACAATTTTAGGTTCTTGCATGAGTTTTAGACCCCCTTTTACAAAATTCTTCAATAATAAAAGAAAGAGAAGAAATTATTAGAAGAAACAAGTGAAAAAATCACCTTAAAAGAAAAAGGAAGAAAAGTAAATAAATAAGTGATAAGAAATTGATTAAGCATAGCTTTCCGATTCTTATCAATATCTGGCAGAAAATCCCCTTGAAAGCCCCTGTAGCCAAGGACAATAAAGACACAATTAAGGCAACTTTATCCCATAGCAGAGACATAGGAATGAGTTAATCTCTAAATATTGAAGCATGTCTCTCCAACTCTATCTATGCAGCTACACATAAAATTCTGACTTTTCTGAAAGCTATATATTTGGACAGTTAACATCCTCAAAATGCTCTAGGCATACTCAACACCCATCAATACTAAAACCCTACTCCATAGTCTAAGAAACTAAATGAAGAGGAAAAGATGGTTTCACAACTACGATAGTAAATGACAATAATGTTTTCGGATAAGGCATTATTAGGCCTCCTTATTAAGAAAAAGCCATTCATTTGAATTAAATTAAGGAAAATTATCCAATAATTTCTTATATTTTTAAAGAAAAATAATTTAACATTCCAAATCCTATCACTAAGATTAAACAGATGGGTTCCTGGGATTAATGATAAGATAATCAATACAAGATATATAAATTATATAGATATGTATTGATCAGAAGTGAAAACAAGATAAATGAGAGCAAAGTAATCCAAATAATGAGAAGACAGAAGGGAATGGGATGAAACAATCTAAGAAATGCGAGCAAAAGAGAAATATTGCATTTCTATGAATTTCACAAAAAATTATCTACTAGATATCCCCCACCTAACAGAGAATATTTCTTACAGTCTCGGTTGAAGAACACTTGTTCAGCCTTGACATCCCATTGAATAAACTAAAAACCAAACTTACACCTATTAACTTTATGCCACAAAGAAGAAAGTTCAAGGGAATCCCCAAAACCACTTATCTACCAAAAAACGATTTTGAAATACCAAATTGGCAAGATTTAATCATCTATTAGACTTGGGGCATGTTCTGTATAACGAACAAGTACATAGGTGCATGCTTTGAGTCACAGTACACATCTGGAGTTTTATGCTAGCATGCACCATGATTTTGCAGTCTGCACCAATTAAGTACGTTGTGCAAACAGTCTAACAAACAGTCATTTATCCTTTCCCTATGCTCTAAGACTTAGCACTATCTTCCAATTAACAAAATGATCCTTCTTCTCGTAATTTACCTCACACCAAAGGAATCTCCCATAATATGCCTAATTAATCCATCAATCCTAACAGGAATGTTCCACAGGAGTAAGAACTCTGATGGAATGGAATATTAAAGTGTCAACATGAAAAGAAAGAGTTGCACTTATAAATTAGAAAAAGCACTCTTTCACCCATCAGCCTTTTATAAATCTAATCAACCGCATGTTTTCCAAAAGAAGGAAACCTAGGATTTTCCCATGGAGATACCCAAAATATGTAATAGGCTAATCCAACTTAGTACAACCTGCTCCATGAGCAAGATAATCAAGAGACTCTTCTTGCACATTAAACCAGAATTAACCCTTTAAAATGCTCTAAGGTTGTGGTGTTCAAGATACCAGGAGCAACAGAACTTTAGCAGAACTGATCATGTAACTCTGAAAGGAAGAGAATATTGCCATCCACAAATTGAAGGAGAGGAACCATCAAATACAATACTGAACAATAAAACACCAAATAACCTTCTTTCCACTCCCCTATGAAAAAGAAGGGAATAGTACCATCTACAAATGGTTAGAGAGGAAACATCAAATCATAATAATGAACCTTAAACCAACAAATAAACTTCTGTTCACTCCCCTGTCAAATCATTCCCTTTAACACAATGACTACCATGGGGAAAAAAAGAAACTAAAATTGTATAAATGGGTTATTGCAACTATGTCTCAATAACAAACCATTTAAAGATATCCAAAACTTAAATCTACTTTTATCTGCAATATCTCCACCATGTGATGATAAGATAGAGGGGGGAACTATTTTTCCTTTTTGGTTATCAGATAAGAAAGGCATATTGGAAGCTTCGTATCAAAGAGTGCATTTTATCAAATACACAATCTGATCTTCAAGCTTTAAAAAATAATAAAAAATAAAAATTGTAGCAAACTATAAACCTTAGCATAAACCTACTAAAGCAAGAAAAATTACTTGACTCCCCCCTATCAATACAAAATTTATACCATCCTTAGTTTTATACATGAAACTTACATACAAGAAATCCTGTTACGACCAGCGCACTCTCCCAGAAACCTTTTTTTGCTATCTGTAATGTTTATGCCGAGCTCGATATATTTCTGCAAAAGGCTACAGAAACAAGCAGTGCAGTCATACCTTGGACACAGAGCCATACTGCCTGTTTGATACACTTATTTTGCGGCGCAGTCTATGTATTATTGTCCAAAGGTTACACATTCCATCACATTGATGTACTTTTCCCTATATTTCAAGGCTTTTCCTACTATAGACTAGATTGATAAGCAAGTAAGTCAACTAAATTGTCACTTTCACCGACTCTTGATATAATTGACCCAACTCTGATACAGGCATATGAATCAAGCTTGAGCTTCTTCATCAAGTCGAATCCTAGAGTGAAATTATCCTCTTAATACCATGAATATAGAGGGCACACCTCATTTCATTTCTTCTGCTCTTTTGGCATTTTGGTGGTGGGGATTGGATTAACCTTAAAACAACGATATGGTTCTATGACGCAGATACTAAGGCAATGAAACTACATTGTAACCTGCGCTCAATTAAATATTAAAATCCAATAAGCTCTATGCTGACCCTTTTGCAAACAACTATATGAGCTTAATAATCAAGATTACAAAGAATCATTACAAGGCAAAGAATGCCATTACGAGGTAAAATTTCAACATTCCAACAAATTACAGTAGAGAGAGAGAGAGAGAGAGAGAGAGAAAACTAACGCTTGAGCAAAGGCTTTCAGAAAATACACATCTTGAGCGATGTAGTGACGGAAAGTTTCAAGCTTGAGATTGCCAGAAGCCAAACAAACAACAAAAGGAGAGTAGAGAGCCAAAACTGATTCTCTCTTGAACTTCTTCCAGAACCTTCTAGCAATTCCCTCTTCGTTGTCCAACGTCATCGGCTTCATCGCCGATTTTATCGTAGAAGACTTCATCGGAGAAGAACTAGGGTTTGGATTTACACTAGTGGAGAATTTGAGAAATGGAGAAGATGCTGATGATGATCGGAGATGAGAGGAGAAAGGATCGGAGAAGATCTTGTCGGGGAGAGAGGGCCTGGTTAGATTTGAATTAAGTAGAAGGCGCTGCAAAGAGAGGGAAAGAGAGAATAAGGGCTTGAGAGAGAGAGAGAGTTTGGGGGGAGAGAGAAGAGTGAGCTGGCAGTTGACAGGTGAGGAGCTGGATTTGATAGACTTGGGCTAGACCAGGAGGGGTGATGAACCTAATAGTTACACTACACCTCACCAAAAACTCTAAAATAGATAGGTATAGTATAGGGTTTTTTTATTGATGTTTTTAATTAAAATTATTTAAATGTTATTTTTTAAAAAATATTATTATTCATGTTTTTTTTTTTTAATTTTTTTAATCCACCTTAATAAAAAGTAAAATAAGATTTCACATTTTAAGAGTGTAAAATTGAATTCGCACTCTCAATACGTGAAATTATAATGACTTAAATCTCAATTTTAAAACGTGAAATCACTTTCGCATCTACACCTCTCCTCTCCTCTATGACGGGCGAAAGGTTCTCCTCTCCTCTACGATAGATCTCTTCAGGCGAAAGGTTGCTGATTGGAGGGTTCTAGAGGTAATTTTTATCATTTCTTCTCAATTGCTACGAAAGGTATTTAGTCTTCATCATTTCTTCAATAGTTGATGGATCTAGGGTTTTTAGCTTTAGGGTTTTCTTGGCTACGGAGAAATTTCATCTGTTCATGTTAAGGTTTTTAGTTTTAGGGTTACATTGTTTGTGTGAATGGTTGACAGAATTAAGGTTACATTGTTTGTTTGAATATGTTATGGTTTTTAGCCATAAGATTTGTAACTATTTGAATACATATTAGAGTTTACTGTAATGTTATGGTTTTTCTGTGAAATTAGGGTTTGTTCCCTAGAGTTTCCTGCGAATCTAGGGTTTGTTCTAATACTCAACGAATTTTTTTTTTACTATTAAATGCTTTGATTGTTTGAATCAAGAGTTTTTTTTTTTTTTTTTTTTTTTTTTTATGTAAATGTAGGTTTATTACATGTTTTATTCTAATGTTCTAATACACTAGGGTTTCTTGAATTTTTTATATTCTGCGAATGTAGTGTTTGTTGTAATGCTCTATAAAATTTTTATACATTATATACTTTACGAATTTAGAGATTATGTAATTATATGCTTCGATTGTAATACATTTGTATTATAGTGTTTGTAATATATTTGTAAGATATTTGTTGTTGTTGTTTTGTTATTGATCGTGCATTGTTATTGATACTTTGTTGCCTATGTTGGTTGCATTTTAAGGAATAACATGTAGGGTTTGCATTATAGTTATTGCTAAAACTCTGTTACGAATGTTTTGTTAAAGTTAATTTTAAAGTTGTTAAAAATGTATTTGTTTTGGATGTAGTTGATAGAAAAAGGTAACATGGGTGACAATCATGTTAGGCTTGTGCTTTATTGGGGTGGTGTAATTGATGTGGTTGAAAATGAATATTGGTATAGTGTGGGTCTGAAAATGGGTGTTATGGTTGATAGTAGTATTAGATAGCGAGAGTTTATAAAAATCTTGCATCCTAAAAGTGGGTATGATTCTAGAGAATTCAAGCTGAATGTGGCATGTGGATATCATCTCTAGTCTAGGTAGTCTCTTTCTTATTATGTATTATATGTGGAGAACGATGAATTCTTACCGGAGATGTTGTCACTCCTCAAATATATCCCAAATTTGATTGCAGTTGAACTATTTTTAAAAGCTAGAAACGATTATGTATGTACCTATTGACCCACTCATGGTGGGTTGCTTAAGTTGGGGTAGACAAAATATGTCTGACATCCCAGACAACTCTTTTGGATTTCAAAATTATCCTAACATGATTGCCGATTTGGGGTGAAATAGATTTTGGTTCTGATATAAATTTGCTAAGAAACGAGAATATTGGAGATGAGTGATTATAGTATAGGGCATTTATTTAAGATATTGTTTTGGCTGGTTTTTATGAATCAGGTATGCCTATTGGAAGAGAGTATGAGGAGCCTAGTACTAGTAGACCCTATGAAGGGCAGGATACAGATCCTGTAGATGCATTTGTTGTTAAGAAATCAGAGGGTGAAAGTGAGAATGAACAGAATGTTGATGAAAAATATCAGGTTGTTGAAGAGGAAAAAGATCTGATTATTGAAGAGGAAGAAGAAATACCATTCCTACACACTATGAGGGAAGGGTCCATGATGATTGATAAATATAATGACTATGACTGTCTAACATGGGATAATGATTAGACTTCAAAGTTACAAGTTGGGATGGTCTTCGCATCCAAAGAGAAAGATTAACATACTATCAGTGCTGCTCGATGCGGGAGCACAGATACTTTAAAGTATATGAAAGTTGTCTGAATATATGGTTTGTGAGGTGTTATTTGTATCGTGAGAATAACTACTTGTGGCATATTCGAGCTAGACTAAAGAAGAGTAGTCGCCTTTGGGAAATTACAAGGTTGAAAGTAAAACATACTTGTTTCCCTCAATTGTCCCAATGTGGACTCGAACATGGTAAGTCGTTTAATCAAAAACCACATAAAAGAAAATATCGATTATAAAGTGTATGATGCGGGTGAAGATATGAGATCGTATAAGGTAAACCTGTAGTACAAAAAAACTTAGATGGGATGTCGAAAATTTATAGAAATGATGTATGGTAATTGTGAGACCTTTTATACATTATTACTGTAGTTTTTGGATGTTGTGCAGATGACTAATCCCAGGATTGTTGTTGACTAAAGGTTTATTGAAGCATCGGGGTCTAATGAGACTATTTTTCACTCAGTTTTCTGGGTTTTCAAACTATATATCGATACATTTAAATATTGCAAACCGGTGATAAGTATTGATAAGACATTTCAGTATGAGAGATATAGGGAGAAAATTTTAATTGTTGTTGCAATAGATATGACTAATCATATTCTTCCTTTATATTTTGCTATTGTCGATAAGAAGACCATTTTGAGTTGGGCACGGTTTTTGAAAAATTTGAGAGTGCACATCATTGGTGATCGGTACGGAGTGTACTTGATATCAGATAGGGTGTCCGGTATAATGCGAGCCATAGAGAGGAATAACAATCTCTAACTACCACTTGCATATCACAGATTTTGTTTGCGGCATGTAGAGCCTAATTCAGTAAGCAATTCAAGAACAAGCCGTTAACAAAATTGAATCATAAGGCAGTCAAACAAAAACAAATCAGAAAGTTTGATACTGTGATAAATAAAATCAAAGAGTTTACTAAGCCCGCATATAGGCGGTAGATGGGGATTCCTCTTGACAAATAAATGGTGTTATGATGGTGGATATAAATAGGGGAACATGACCACCAATTGATCGGAATCATTCAATGGTATGTTTAAAGGTGCAAGAATGCTATCAATAATTGCATGTGTGCAGGTTACCGCATGGTTCGATTCTTCAATAAGAATCGAGAAAAAGCAGATGACAATGTCAAGGAAGGCAACATGTGGCCAATATTGGTGATAGAAAAATTAGTCAGAAATGAGTAGAAATTAAAATTTCATCATGTCATTGCATTTGATAGATCTAGAGGAGAGTATGAGATAATGACTAGATTTCATGGTGGGAGGGGTGGTAACAGCCATACCGTGTTATTAGATGTCCCATCATGTATTTTGTGGAAAATATGTTGCATTCAAACTTTTTTACTTACATATGTGAAGAGTTTGTGTGGACATGGGTCATGAATTTAGGACACTTATAGATAGACTGCATAGTTGTCAATCAATACATCTTACATATGGTAGCAAATTCCATCCTCCTCCATACAAGAACTATTAGCCCCCTCCTTCTTTCTGTTTGCTACACGATGTTTCGTGCCTTAACTACCAGCCAGGTAAATCACGAAATACGCAAATTCATAATGAAATGGATAGGAAAAGAACTCAGTGTTATAACATATATGGTGAATATGGGCATAATCGTCACAATTGCTCTAATATGGATCAGTTACAAGAGAGGACAAGACACGGTTGAAACTTATTTCCCATCATGTATTTGTTTCAATATGTACGGTGGACTTTCCTAATTGTTATGGATGCACATTTTTTATTTGGTTTAAGAATTTTGCATCATGTGATTGTTTCCCCTCGTGTACTTGCTCAACGTGTACATTATTTATTTAGTTTGACGATTTCAAATTTTTATCATTCTTTAACTTTCTTGTGATCATAGTTATGGATTATACTTGTTCAGACTTTATCCCAAGATGATGGGACCCTAGTGTCTTAACGTTGTAGTCCTCACACTGGTTCAGTCTATATGGAAGACCGAGAGTGATACTCCCCTAGAGTTGCATCGTTCTGATCGTGGGTTTTGGGCTGCTCAATCTCTTGACGTTAGAGTATAGGAGATTTTGTTGCGAGTGAGTTTTTATTATCTCTATAGATATGAGCCGAATCAGCATGATTATGCTTTTATTACTGTGTCTGTGGAGAGATGGTAACAGGAGACGCATACTTTTCACTTACAAGTTGGTGAGACCACGATTACATTACAGGACGTTTTGGTGTTTTTCGGTTTGCCTGTTGATAGGGATACAGTTATAGGGGTAGATCGCAGTTGTTCTATTACTGAGTGACATGATATTTGTCGTACTCTTTTGGATTTCTTCCCTAGACCAAAGATTTTTTTGGAAACTATCTTAAGTTATGAGCTATCACGAATTTTCTCGATTTACATCCTCTAGGTCCAAAGTCAGATGCAACACTAGTACATTTCACGCACATGGTCGCATTATGCAGTTGTTGGGTACTTTTTTTGGAGACCAGTCTGGGTTGAGAGTCAAGCTTATATATTTGGAGCTTCTACGAGATCTTGATTGTGTCGGACAGTATAGTTGGGACAGTGTTATCTTGGCGACAATTTATAGAGCCATGTGTCAGGTTTCCGCTCATGGCGTTAGATAGATTTATGGTCCTGTCTTATTTATATAGGTAGTATTTCTCCATTTAGTGTATTATTTTTTACTTAATAATCCTTTCTTTGCATACTATATCATTTATTCAATACTTTTTATTATATCAGATTTGGGCATGGAAGAGAGTGCCCATATTTACCTTGATTAAATGCCAAACCATTCTTCTGGTGCCCTCTGCTCCACACATGCCAGCCGACCCTGGAGGAGCTCTATACGTACTGTTAATTCATTTATTCGTATTTTTTCTCTAGTCCTTTCATTTTGTGTAATTCTATGTTGACATTTTTTATTTGTAAATAATTGGGATATTCTTCGTAATTATATATATATGCGGCAGTTTGCTCTTAAAACATATCGAGATCAGTTAAATCATATGGGAGTGACTGGGGGTAAGTAAATTTCTTCTTTGCCTACCACTTCTATAACTATAGTTTTAATTAACACATTTTTTTTTTTTTTTGGTTTATGTGGATGCCATATTCAGATTTTGACCTGACAACGTTACCTGAATATTACTTCGTCGGCTCTGACATATGGTGTGCTAGTGTTCCCTTATCGATTTTAATGTTATCAAAACTTTAAATCCTAAAAGTTTTTTTAACATTATCTTTCAATTAGGGAAATAATTAAAGAGTTTCTCTTAATTATTGATGAAATGAGGAGAGATTAGTTGTTCGGAATTTGTTGAATGATTATAACCAATTTATTTATGATTATTGAAATTTTTAGATAAATTGTTAATCAATCACATGAAATCAAGGTCGAAATAATTTATTTGGCTAGAAATTAATTTTTTATTGAATTTTATTCTTTTAATTTCGTGTTGTTTATTTTTTATCTTTATTTTCTTAAATTAATTTATTAGTTTAGTTAATTTTTGAACTTCCCATATTTTTTTTATTTTTTTTTCTTAAAAGAGATAAATCCACTATTCTCTGAGTAGATGACCTTATTCACTCTATATTAGTATTTTGTGAAATAAGTTAATTTATTTTTAACTGTTTGACAACACATATCAAATAAGTATATCAAAATTATAAAAGTAGATGTAAAATTTATTTGCCAAAATAAAAAAAATATTAAATTCACAAAAAGATTGGTATGCATATTAATAAAGTTCATTATTTAGTTCAAACTAAATATTTTACAACAACAAACAACAATAACAACAACAATTTGAGTCTTAATCCCAAAATTTGGGATCAACGTTTGAGAGACAAATATATGATAAAAAAAACAAACAAAACCACACACACACACATATTTAATACGAAAAGTGATGATTTAACTTTCCTTAATTCTCCTACGCCATTTGTTTCTGTCCAAAATTATCTCTTTAATTAACCCCTTAATTACCATATCTTTGTGAATACATTGTATCCATATTTTTAATGGTCTACCTCGTCGTTTTACTAGATTTTCTATATTTAATCTCTTAATTTTTCTAACCGGTGCATCTTTGGGTTTTCGTTGCACATGGCCAAACCATCTCAAACGATACTTTTACATTTTGTCCACAATTGAGCACACTCCTAATTTACTGCGTATCTCTTCATTTCTAATCCTATCTTTCATAGTTTTACCACACATCTATCTTAACATTCTCATTTCAGTTACAACCATTTTCTGCTATTGTTTTTGTTTAATGGCCAAACATTCGGTACTATATAGTAATGTAGGTCTTATTGTCGTTCTATAAAACTGTCTTTTCAGAATAGTGGCATCATGCGATTTCAAAGAACTCCAGATGCTCTTCTCCATCTCATTCAACTCACTTGAATCCTATGATTTGCGTCTCTATTTATGTTGCCATCATTTTGAATAATGGACCCGAGATATTTAAAACGTTAACTTTTTGTTACATCATGTCCTCCTAAACTAATTGTTCCTTTATCTTCTGATGGTTATCACTCAATGTGTATTTCATGTACCCCGTTTTAGATCTGCTCAATCTAAATCCTCTGAACTCTAGTGTGTCCCTCCATGACTCCAATTTAGTACTAATACCCTCTCTAGTTTTATCTATCAACACTATATCGTCTGCAAAGAGCATACGCCATGGTATTTCATTTTGGATGCTCTTTACAATTTCATCTATTACTATTGTAAATAGAATTGGATTTAATGCTGATCTCTGATGGAGTCCAATGTTTATCGGAAAGATATCACTTACTCCCCACAAGTTTTTACATTGATGACAACTCCATTACATATATCTTTAATAAGATTTATGTATTTTATGAAAATCCTCTTTTTCATCAACGCCCACCACAATATATCTCTCGGCACCCTATGATATGCTTTTTCTAAATCAATGAATACCATATGTAAATTTCTCTTCTGTACCCTAAATGTCTCCATCAGATTTCTTATTAAGTGGATTGTTTTGGTAGTGGATTTTCCTGTATAAATCTAAACTGATTTTGAGACACACTTATCTCAAATCTCAGTTTATACTCAATCACTCTTTCCCACAATTTCATAGTATGACTCATAAGTTTAATTCCTCTATAATTAGAACAGTTTTGTATATCTCATTTATTCTTATATAATGGTACAAGTGTACTCTCCTTCCATACTTTGGGTATCTTCTTGGATTGCCAAATTTTATTAAAAAGGTCTATTAACATTGTTATCCCTACCTCTCCTAAACATTTCCACATCTCAATGGGTATATTATCGGGTCCTAAAGTTTTATAACTCTTCATTCTCTTTGAGACTTCCTCCGCTTCATGAGAACAAATTTTATGTTTGAAGTCCCTATTGATCTCTTTTACAGGTATCGTGATATTATCAATATTTTTTATACCCTCCACATTGTACAAATTATTAAAATAATCTCTCCAACGTTTTCTTATGTCCTCATCCCTCACAAGTATACTATTAGTTTCATTCTTGATATACCTGACACTATTTAAATCTTTTCCATTTCTCTCCTTTAATTTGATGATTCTATAAATCTCTTTCTCTCCATTATTGGTTTCTAATTTCTTATACAATTCATTATATACCTTATTTTTTGATTCTTGGATAATCTTTTTCACTTTTTTCTTCGCATTTTTGTATAATTCAAATGTCTCATTATTTTTCATATTTTTAAGATTTCTATAACACTCTCGTTTTGTTCTTATAGCCATTTGGACTTCCTCATTCCACCACCATGACTCCTTGCCTACTGGAGCCCCCTAGATACACCAAGAACCTCCCTGTCTATATTTTTAATATTATTAGATATTTTTACTCACATAGTTTCTGAATCATCATTAGCCGACCAAATTGATTCTTGCATTAATTTTTCTCTAAAGATTATTATTTTTTCTTCTTTCAATTTTCACCACTTAATTCTTGGCTCTACTAATGAACAATATTCCTTTTACACTTTAGACACACGCATATTTACAACTAAAAGTCTATACTGAGTTGTTACACTATCTCATGGTATAATTTTGCAATCCTTACAAGTTATTTTGTCGTTTCTCCTAGTGAGAAAGAAATTTATTTGGTTAGCATTTAACCCACTTCTTTATGTAACTACGTGTGACTCTCTTTTTTTTGAAAAAAATATTTATGAGTATCAGATCAAATGTTGTAGCAAACTATAGAATGGTTTCTCCCGCTTCATTCCTATTTCCAAAACCAAAGTTTCCATGTGCAATTTCAAATTTTTTGTTATTCTTTCCTACATGTCCATTAAGATCTTTACTAATAAATACTTTCTCTGTACTAGGTATAGTTTGCATAAATTTATCCAAATCTTTCCAAAATTGTTTTTTACTAATTACATCTATACCTAGTTGAGGTGCATATATGCTCACTATGTTAATTATGTCTTTTCCATTAACCATCTTGATAAGTAAAATTTTATCCCATTTTCTTTTTGATCTCCACTATATTTTCATGTAGGTCTTTATGTACAATTATTCTTACACCATTTTTAGTTTTATCCCTCCCTGTGTACCACAGTTTATACCCATAAGGTTCAATTATTCTAACTTTCTCCCCTACCCACTTAGTCTCTTGTAGACACATAATTTTAATCTTTCTCCTATTCATTACTTCCCCTATCTCCCATAATTTACCAGTTAATGATTCTATATTCCAAGTATCTAGACGAATCTTATTTTCGTTGTCTCTCATTTTTGTATTTTGACAAGGAATTCTTATATTGATTGACAATTATGATAAACTAAATTTCACCAAACTTTTAATTAAAGAAAAATAAAAAAAATATAAAAAACAGTAATGTCAAAAACAATAATGTCAAAATTAAAAAAAAAATCAAAATACAATAATGTCAAAAACAATAATATTAAAATTAAAAGTAAAATAATTCTTATTTGTCTCTATTATACTTTGACAAAAGATTTTACGCTGGTTGTCAGTCTACCGCAACCTTACTCCTTTACCCGAATTTGGAACTGGCCGTGGCGGAGTTATTATTAAAAAAAAAAAAGAAGAAGAATAAGATATCAAGCAAAAATACTAACAATAAAGAATGAAAACAAGACAAAACAAAACATTCTTGAAACGATTAAAAGAATGAGAGAATGACAAACTAAGAACTATCATTTAAACAATAAAAAAAAACCAACAAAGCAATAAAATCAATAAACCAACAGAGCAAGAACAAACCAAGAAGATCTTAAAATCACAAACCAAAAGCGCAACAAGCAGACCAATACACACCAGATTGAACAAACCAAGAACAAACCAATAGAGCAAACCAAGAAGTATCGGGCAATCAAACATGAATCAGAATTCAGAAAGAAAAGACCAATTCTTGAGACAAAGTTTGAGAACAAATGACCGATTGAATAGAAATAAGATTAGAATAGAAAGAAGAGCAATGTTTAAAAAATCAGAACAAGAGCTGACAACTTTCGAACTGTTTCAGCAATGTTTAAGAAATAAAATTACAAAAAGAACATAGACAAGAACTGAGAAAGAACAATCACAATAACACAAAGAATTCAGAAAGAAAAGTCCAATTCATAAAGAACTCATCGATTGATCAGATTACGGACATAAGACAATAAAACTCACCAACAACAACTGAACAAACCTGATCTAGCCGCGACAATTGGACTCGGGCAATTCGATGAACCCTACGGTAGAAACCTAAGGAAGCAGGCACAAACAAACCTACGATGTTGGCGACTGATTCTTTTGAACAATTATAGTAGCCCAAAAATCAGGAACCTTGGAACCGATAAGGAAAATGCGGAAGCGATTAAGGTCCGCGAGTGCAGAACAATAACTTGTATGTGTTATGAAATTATAGATCAAGATTGATGAAATTGTAAAAATTGATCTCTTAGATATCAGGATAAACTGGGTTGCGATGTTAAAAGGATTTTTTGTTGAAAACCAAGGATATAGCTCAAGAAAATTTGATAGAATTATGAAAATTTTCGATAAATCACGGGCAAATGACAACTCAAATTTATAGAATTGCAAAATTACAGAAACAATTGCAGAAATTTGCTAGAGTTGCAGAAATTAATCAAGAATTTGTTGTTGAAAATTTGATATGTGGTAGATAAATAATGATATGTAATAAAGAGATAGAGGGTAGAGAAGAAGAGTGAGAATAGAAGAATTTCGTGGTATTAGATTCAAATCTATTTCTTGCACACCCATTCTCCTTGCTGCCAGTTACATTTATACTAACAATCTCTCCATCGTAACTAACTTCTCCCACTCTCCCTCTCTTCCTTGCCTTTGCCCCACTTATTCTAACAACTCAGCAATCTTTCCTACTATAACTACCCAATAGACATAACAAATTTATCAATAACTCCCTCATATCATGCTTCCACATATCAACTCCTTTACTAAAGCGTTCCTTGTCCTCAAGGTTTATGTATGAAAATTTCTTTTGAATATTGTAATAGAACTCATAAGTAGTCTCATCCTCATTCTATTGCTCCATTGAACGAGAATCTGAGTAGTAGATCGGTTCCCTCTTTGAACGAATCGCCTGTCCAGAATACGAATTGGAATAGCTGCCAAAGCATCCATTGATTTAGGTAGTTGCGGTTGCCTTGCCTACGTGGCTCCCTCATCTTCTTTTGAGCTTGGAAACGTGAAATGTTGGGTGTATTTGACTTCCTAGGGACAAGCTGCAACTTGTAGGCTACCGATCCCCGCCCCTCTGCAATTTTTGAAAGGGGCATAGTACAAAGATGCAACTTGTTGGTCATTTTAAATATGCTTCCTTGCTTATAAGGTTGTAGTTTGACATAAACCCACTCCCCTACTTGGAACTCCCTTTAATTTCTTCAGTTTGTCCTGCTAGGCTCTTCATTCGATCCATTGGCTTGTGAAATTTTCCCCGAAGCAATCTAATCATTCCTCCTTTTCTATAAACCGATCAAGCTGTCGTGAGAACTTCATCTTTGGGAATATATGGAATATGCAACGGTGGTTTATATCCATACAACACCTCAAAAGGAGAGTACTTTTGTGAGGCTATGACAATTAGTGTTGTACCATAATTCAGCCAAAGGTAACTACGGCACCCACTTGTTCGGATAATCTCCTGTAATACACCTCAAATAAGTTTCTAAGCATCTATTTACCACCTCTGTTTGGCCGTCACTTTGAGGATGACACGCTGTAGAATAATATAGGTCAATACCGTTTTTCGAGAATTCTTACTAAAATCTCTTTGAGAAGATAGTATCCTATCACTTATTATCACCTTCGGCCACCTATGGGTTTATAGACATTCTCAATGTATGCTTGTCTTTACTCCTCTTCTTATGTGAAAGGATCTTTATCTTGTAATGAAATGCGCATATTGCTTAGCGATCCACCGCCACATGATCCGATCGCTTTCTCGATAGATTTGGGAAGTCCTTGATAAGTCCATTGTAACTTCCTCCCATACTCCTTTAGGAATTGGTAATGGCTGTAAAGTCCGAGGAGATGCGGTCAGGTCATATTTGCACCTTTGGCAAATTTCACATTCTCGAATGATCTTAGAATGTCCTTCTACAACCCACTTCGCGATGGAACATGCTTGCAATCTTTTTGGTAGTAGATCCTACACGTGTCACCTGAGAGCTATGTATGCTTTTAATGATTCTCCTTCGTAACTTTTCCATGACCGACCACCAACTTCCCTTTCCTTTTAAGTAGGCCTTGCGACGGTATGTTCTTATCACCATCCTTATTATCCTTAATTTCACCAATCATGTAACTTCTCATCATCGGCTTTTCTTAATTTCTTTGAGGAGGATGGGATGGATAGTTGTTAAAGCAATGCTAACAATTGATTCACGGCACCCTTGATAAAGCGTCAATAACAACATTTTCTTTACCTTGCTTATGACAAATTTCATAATCGAAGGCCAACAACAATCGGCCACTTAAGTCGGCACCTTGTGTACATCACGTGTGAGAAGATATTTGAGGCTTTGGTGGTACTATGCGAATGATGAAATGCCTACTTAAAAGTAATGCCTCCATTTATTCTTTAAAGCACCAAGGCCATCGACTCACTATCATATGCGACGGTCACGATGTTTTTTATGATAATCCTTACTCAAATAGGCGATAAGATGAGCATTTTGCATGAGCACAACACCAATTCCATGGTTGCTAGCATCAATTTCCACGATGAATGTCTGCTGAAAATCGGGAAGAGTTAGTCTTGGAGCGTAACAAGTGCTTCTTTGGGATGATCAAAGGCAACTTTCGCTTGTGCGGTCCAAATAAATTACTCTCTCTTGACTTGATCATTCGGTGGCCTACTAATCTATCCGAACCCACGACAAACCGCACAGTAATAACACCTTATCTTGGAAACTTCGAAGGCATTTGCATCCCTCGACCTTGGCCAATCTTTTATTGCTTTAACGCTTTTGAGGATCTGTGGATACTCCTTGGTCATTAATGATGTGACCAAGATCTCCATGAGGTTGAGTAAAGTAGCATTTACTTTCCTTTGCAAACAAGTGCTTCATTAACACTAAGGTTACTTGTAGGTGTTGCAAATGCTCATTCGAGGCTGCGACTAAAAACTAGTATGTAGTGAAAGAACACGAAGATAAATTTACGAAGATGTTCCACTGAAGACATCATTCATCAATTGTTGAAGGTAGCGGGAGCGTTGGATAACCCAAAGGGTATTACTACAAACTCATAATGACCATCATGAGTTTTGAATCTTGATTTTATACATATCCTTTGGGTACATTCGAATTTGATGATAACTGGAACATAAGTCGATCTTGGAGAAAATAATAGCACCATGTAATTAATCCAATAATTCTTATAAGAGGATATGGTACTTATCTTTTATAGTATTACCATTGGAGGCTCTATGGTTCACATACATCGTCGACTACCGTCTTTCTTTTTCTGAGCACCACTGCGATGAATAAGAACTAGCACTTGGCTGAATCGGACGTACTCGACATTTCTTTGATTAATTTCTCAATGCATCATCACGTAATTGAGTCCGGTAGGGTCTCAAATTCTTGGTGCGGAAACTTAGTTTCGGAGAATCTTGTGATCATAATACTGTGTGGAGGCGGTCAGGCGGCTCTGCAAATACATCCTTGTAGGGTGGCAAAAAGTTCTTTGACCTTCCTAGGGATGCCTTCTTTTGGTTTAATACTTCCTTGCTCCACCATTTTGGTGATTGTTGTGCACCGTGAGTATGAATAGGTGGGAAAAATCTCTTTGCTTATCGTCTTATTGAAAGCATGTGTATGGATTTTAGAGCCGCCTCGGTGGCTCCTTTAACCCTACGCACCTCCTTCCGATTTATTATAAATTTCATCACCAACTCTTGAAAATTCCAAATAATGTCTTAGCTAATCCCTTTGTACACCAAGAACGGTTTCGAGATTAAGAGTGGAATTAAGTATACATCGCCTTAATTTGTTCCTTGATCCACCCAAATAACTCCTTTACACATTGCTTCTACCTACAAGTCTCTCTCCATTAGCCTTGGATCACCTAGAGCGGCTTGATTTTAAGATTAAATATCTGATTCTTCTAATTGTGTTCATATCAAAAAATTATAGGAGCTACTAGAGTCGATCAATAAATGCACTACTCCCTTTTTTATACATTTTTGCAAATCCTCATTGTCTTTTGAATTTTGGCTTACCTGTGGATTTCCAATAAGAGCACTTAACGAAAAATAGGAGCTTCTTGACTTACTTGAAGTGTATAATCCTTATCTTCTTCTCGACCTTCCTCCTCCTAGCCCATGATTGCCTCCTTGTTATCTTGTGTAATTGCTTGTTTTTACGTTTATGCTTAAAATAATTCTCATCACACATAAACAAAAGTCCATAGCTATATTCACATCCATTTCCATATTAGTCATTTTCGATCCATAGTAGCCTTTCCCTTGTTTCCTGCATACAGTATCCTTTAGGAGTAGGTAATACTCGAAAATTGCCTCGAAATTAGGATTGTTTGGAGTCTTTGACCTACCTTGACAACTCTAGAATTTACCTGTGGTAATGTCATCGACTATGTGGAAACTTCGAGTTGATTTCTTCTTTGCCCTAGCTAAAGCGTATGCTTCTTATAAGGATTGAGTTCTAATAAGCCTCTCCATGTTGCCAATTTAAGCCCAATCTTGGGGAAAAAATAGTGATTACATAGTCTTTTGCCAAATTGAGCACAACTTAATGAATCAAATGACTCCCGAGAACCTAATTCAAACTCATTGCGGGAGTTGAGGTCACTAGTTCGGCCATTGGATCCTACATGCATACTAGTGCCAAAAGTTATCTGGAGAGCCCTTACATATTCTTCCCGGTGTGGTGTGTAACAGGGACACTCAGTGTACTAAATATTTTACTTCTTCTCACATTTATATATAATGTTTTTAATGTTTAATAGAGCAGAAATTATTTCGAAAAATTTATTAAATATTTGATTGGCTAAAGTTTTAAATTTTAGGTGATCGGTTAGTAGAATATTGGTTTGTTCGGTAGTATTTGCTCTTAGGAGATTGTTATCTTTAGACCAATGATTTGTTTATATCGTTGGGTATGATTTTGAATTCGATATTATCTTTGCCTCTTTGATATGTTTAAATAATTATTTCTCATCGATTAATTGACCTAATAGCATTTTCAATATCTTAGATTCTCTTCGGCATTCGGAGAATTTCTATTCGACACTTGAAATTGGAAATTGTAAATAATTTTTATCGGTGCCTTAATTTTACTCACTCACCTTGTTCGACATAATTTTCTTCGTGTGGCGATGGTTGGTTTAATTTCTCTTGGTTATTTGCTTGGTCATTCGGTCATAAATTTTCTCCAATATTCCTTAGTTCGGGTATTGAATAATAGCCCATTATATTTCCTTCGGATATTTATAAATCCTATTCGATCTTGTTGTAAAGAAATTCTTGATAACGTCAAGAGTCTGTCGGTATACACTTATAAATTTGAGAACTGTGTCCTGTACTTACGATTGGCTGCCACTGGGAAGCATTCTCATTTGATTGGTCGATCGATCTTCTCGATCGGCCTATCTGGGTCGATCTTACTCGATCGGTCTTCCCGATCAGCCCGTCCCAGATTGGTGTTTTGATTGGCCTTCCTAAATAGCCTTCTGAACAACATTTTCTCTCTTTAGGCGATGATCAACTAGGCCGATGAGACTTGATCCGGATACATCGCAAATCACGCTTTTCCTCGATAAATAAAATTTTAAATATTTAATCTCATTATATTGAGATCGGAATTTATCAAAAGGGACATATTGGGCACCTGGGTCCATTGAAAGTGAATGAGGGTAACAAGTAAATTCAACAAATGGGTTTTAAGTAAAGAGAAGGGGGTGAGACATTAGAAGTCCACAGAGTCCAAACTCCAATTTTTCTTTTCTTCATTTTCTCTCCTCAGTTCATGCCTTCTCTCTCTATAACTTTCTTCATGTTTCTTCCAAAAATCAATAAAAACACCTCTAGACCCACACTCAAAAAGTTTCAAAACTCATGACTCAACCTAAAGCAAGTTAAAGCTAGTGAGAGAGTTGAGATTTCTAGTGAGAGAAAATTTAAGGTTTAATGCGTGACTCGACTTGAAAGCGAAATCAAAGACTGAAATTTAGGTAGTATCTTCATTTCTGAACTTGGGTTTATTTTTCCTCTTTCATGACTACGGGTTATCCCGAAATTTGAAGAAATAGATTTGGTAGGTTTTGAGTCACCGTAAGTGAGAGAAAAGATTGGGTATTCAATGTTAGGATTTTGGGTTTTCTTAAAAGAATTGATATTGATGATAATGGATACTTAGTTGTCCCTTAGGAGTTGTCGAAAATTTGAACAAGACGAGAACATTCATGCCAAAGAGCGTCTGGGAGTGACTATGAAGTAATACAATCTTGACAGTGAGATTTTGATTTTTATGTTTTCCGATTGAGCCAAACTCTGTTTCCTGACTTCCCAAATGACATGTTTCATGGCATGTGTAAGAAGCAATGATTTGAACTATATTTTATAAATGTTCTTTTTATTGTTTATTGGAGTATCCCAAATGATTGAATTCGAATGATTATGCATCCACGCTTTGAAATGAAATGATATTGCATCACTCTTTGAAATCTTGATATGATTT